>CM060564.1:51479639-52087633 GCA_030625065.1 Alectoris magna
CATTATCAGCCATCCGCTGATTTTCTCTCTAGTTTCCTAGACTGCTGGTTAAATGTCAGAGGTGTAGGACAGAAGCAGATCTCTGATCCTAGCACTCCTTTCCTCATAATGCACCAAGTTCCCTTCCTGAGGAAGAGGAGGCACCAGTGATGAAACTACATCTGTTTTTCTTCTGTTCTTCTACTGTTGATAGCTCTGGACATCTACTTTACACATAAAAAAAAAGTAAATGCCTGAAAAGAAACAAGGTGCCCTGAGACAAATATAAGTCTCAGGAGAACTGCAGCATATGTAGTGGTGACTCTAATATGATCTATGTGATCTGCCCTTCAAAGAGCATGTGACATGATTTGTGGACTCTTGATAGTGCCAGTTCCTTATAAACTTACTGGAGTTGAAGAACTAAGCAGGGAGTTTAAAGACAAAATTGAGAAATTTGTCTGGTGAGACTGAAGGTTGGAAAAACAGGGATAATTGTAGTGCTTGCTGGTACTGGGAAACACTGACATAGTATGATTTGGAGAAATGAAGCAGCTCCACTTACAGCACTTTGTAAAAAAAAATCTTTTTTTTTTTTTTTTATCAACAGAAAGAAACACACTGAAGCAAATGAAATTTTTAAAAGTTTTTAAAAGTAATTAATCCACTTTAGTTAATGGCAGCTCAATTGACTTAAAGATTATGTGTGAAAATATTTTACATTGCATTAAAGGAAGGGCGGCTCTTTTAAGATTGTCTTTAATACATTCAGGCTTTCAGAGTAAAAAGCTTTAAAGTGTGTGCAGAAGCAACTGCCAACAGCAGGGAAATGCTGTTTCTGTCGCTGTTGCTTGTCTTCTTTTGTTGTGTGACCACATGGAAGAACATGATCTGAGGCCAGTTAATGACTTCTGAACCCTGGCTTTACTCCTTTGGCTCAGGAATACATTTGGCTGGGTTACCATTAATTTCCCCTCACTAGACTGTGGGAGGCAATCTTTGCTTTGCTTTCATTGTGCCAAGCTGGTCACAGCCAGAAGTTAGAAGCTGAGATTTACCTTGGCTGGCTAAACAAGACTCTCACTGGACAAAAGCCAGAAGAGACGATAAGAAAGAGTTAGGAGAATTACAGTGAAGATTGAAAGAGACACCCTTTGCCCATGGTGGCAAATAGAAAACTGAGTTTCACGTATCAAAAGTTTTCCAGCTTGCAGTTCAGGAGACAGTGATGTACCATGGAGGTCTGACTTCATCGGAAGAAAAAATTGAATCTATCAGTTCAGGAAAAACAAAGGCAAAAGATGTTAGAACAAACTTCTGCTAATTAGGCTGGTGACAGGCATACTGGTGGTAGTATGAGCATGGTTCTGCCTGCAGCTCTTATCGTGTTCTGTCAGCTGCCAAACACCTCACAAAAGAGAGAAGCCCAAAAGGAGAGAATTGCCCTAAGAAAACAAATTTCTGAAAACTCAGAACAGTTCCTTCATTTTTTAAAACCCCACTCCATTACCATTATACTCCCACAACTCTACCATAAGTAATCTGCTTTTGGCTGAGGCTATGTTTTGCCATTCACTTTCTTTTAACAATCTGGGACTTCAACCAAGGGTAAAGTTGAAGGGAATCATCATCTTGTGTGATATTTTTTTTTTTTTAGGTCTTGAAATCAGCAGACAAAATTCTGGTAGTCCCTCAGAATGCCCTGATTACAGCCAGACACAGAATTAATGTGTCTCTGGAAGTTCTTTTGTGTGTATAAGATGTTATTCTTTGCAATCTGCAAGCATTTATTTGCCTTTTTTTTAACTGCCACAGTTTTTTATCTCTGCACAACCAATTTATTCTGCAGAACCATCAATTAATAAAATAGGTTGAAGGGGAATTATGTGACAGTCGCGTATTACTGGTTCACAAGTCAGGAAATAATTTTGCTGTTGGAAAACTGGTGAGCTTATACATAAGCTGGCAAACTGCCTAGAGCTGCTGCCAGCAATGAGAGGAATGACAGCAGAGGAAAACAGTTCTTTTATAGTTTTAATACAACTAAAACAGATAGGGTTTCAGGATACACATCGTACTCTCCACTGCAGTTATCTATATTCTTTTCTGAAATAGAAATAGACAGACTTGATCCAGGTGGACACTGTTGAATTTATAATCATCTAGTGCAATTACTGGTCAACCAGCATTAGTCCTCTGTTTGATTAAAGAAACTTTCTGCTGCTTAAAGTCAGGGCTACTTATTTAATGAAATAACAATGAAGATGTGGTAATCGTCTTCCTTCAGACACAAACTCTTCAGTGTCTCTTTTCTATTTGTACTGAAAACATGAGCTGTTTGGCAGAGATTTAGATCGAGCCTTCCTGGCTCAGCCTCCCTGGCGTGAGAGGGAATTATTCAGAACAACTGATTGCTTAACAGTCGATATATGAATTTGAAAGAATGGCTTGCTAGGAGTGCTGAGGTGATTATGTCATCTCCATGGAGATGGAGTTTGGATGCAATATCTACATGTGAAGTTGTTTCAGATGGACTCTTCTCATTTAGTTTAATATCTGAATAGCCTTATTCTGGAATCGCTACTCTGTTTTAAATTAATTCTCCTTGAACAGAGGAATTACCAAACTTGAAATTCATGCCTTACTTTATTCTAAATTGATTATTCAGTGCTGGGCAAAACTTCTAATATATTTGCAAACAGTTTACTCAACAGTACAGGATCTTACAGAGGTGTTATTTATTTTTATTCTTCAATTTAACGTATGGATTATTCTTAGTATGCAGTTAAGTAGGCAGAAACAGGAGTTACTCTTGGCTGTACTGAGAGTCAAGCAAAGTAGTAAGAATCTACTCTGAAGAAATTAAGAGTTATTTCAAAATGGAGAGGAAGGCTACTTCTCAACAGTAAGTCCCTTTGAGCCATCAAGCATTCACTTAATTTACTTTAATTCACTTAATCTGCTTTAATTCACTTTAAGTGTGTATTAAATAAGATCTTTGGCTAGCACACTACAGAAAGACCATAGTTACTGGCATCAAAGTATGTGAATGGTGAACATGGCTGTATCTGAATGCCTGATGAAGTTTATGATTTTGTTGAAGCAGAATTATTTGTATCTTACTTTTCAGTGATATGTTTGCACATGAAGGACAACAAATGCTGCGTACAGGGTTAAAAAGAATGGCCTTCCAAAACATACTGTAGTTGTCCCTCATTAGCACATGGGAGACAGTTATCAAAGGCTATCCCAATACTGTGCTATTAAAATTTACCAAGAGTTATACTAAGAATGTTAATTGAAAATTTTACTTATGAGTTGGATTTTATTCTCTTCTGCTCCCTGCTTGTTTTCTCATGCCTTTAGTTTGATTCTGCCAAATCACTTACTATACCTCCTTTTGCTCCTTTCTCATTGTCTTTTATTAGCAGACCTGTAACAATAATGTTTCAGCAGTCCTGGAATACTGCTGCGAAACATGTGTGAAATTAAGTGAGGTAAACTGAACCTTCTCAGAGGAATGTAGAAACACACAGTAGCTCCCATCGTTGATCTGTTTCTCTCCTTCTCTCTAGGTGCGTTTGATGATCACAGATGCTGCAAGACACAAGCTCCTTGTGCTAACTGGACAGTGTTTTGAAAACACGGGAGAGCTCATCCTTCAGTCAGGATCCTTCTCCTTCCAGAACTTCATTGAGATCTTCACGGATCAAGAGGTACGTTTAGCAAAGTATCTTCCATTCACGGTCATGTGATGGCACAGCTTTCAAGAATATAAAAAATGGCGTTAAGTATTAAGTTAGAGTTAGTGTTGACAGTTTCATGTTGATGTTTTTTATTCTTCATGATGGGCTGTTTTCCAAAATATCTATTTCGTTTACTTTAATTTGTATGTGGGATGTTTAACTGAGGAATTGCACTGTAATTTGGAGAACTAAGTTTTAACTTTGAGAAACAGAAAACCAGCAAACCTTTCACAATAAAAGGAAATAGAGTTGTTCCTGAAATGTACAGGTGATTTATCTAAGCTGCAAACACAAAGATGTAAAATTGAGTTTGACAGAGGTTCTTGCCTGTTGGCAGCTGAGCCATAGGTGACATTAAATAAAACAGAGGCAGTCTGTACAGCTGTAGTATTTTGCACACCTATCTGCTTGGTTTCTTTACTGTAGTGTTTAAAATTTGGCTGGTGAAATCTGTAAATGTTGCAATTTTTAGGAACCAAAAATATAAAAAGAATACCAGTGTTTAATGCTGTTTGTTTCATGGCTTGTTAGTTTGCTGTCCTGCTTAATGTGCTGTGTCTGAAAGCTCCCATAGGGCAGGAACCCACAGTAAACAAGCTGTCACACTTAATTTGGCTGTTTTGTAAGTCATAAATTTAAATAAACTATATGGCTGCATCCATAGGATTTTAGTTTCCAAAATTAATTAGGAGAATTTCAGTGAAGTAAGATTTAAAAGTCCAGCACTGAAAAGTAAAGCTTGCACAAGCGTGACTTTATTGTATCCATTTGGTGGTGTTCACAAAACAGAGTTGTTCAGCATATGGTTGTAAGGCTTGGTGAAGAACTGGATTCTTCCTCTTTGAAATGCATTTGATCCCTAGAAGTCACTGTTAGTTTGCAGTTACTTTTTTTGAATAGCAAGCCTGAACTCCATGCACTTCTGTCTAAGAAGGAACACACGGGACTTCATGCAAAACTAGTGCCAAATCGTAGAATCCTAGTATGTATTGGATTGGAAGGGACCTTAAAGATCATCTAGTTCCAACCCTCCTGCAGGCAGGGTCACCATTTACTGTATCAGGCTGCCCAGGGCCTCATCCAACCTGGCATCCAACCTCATCCAACAGCTTCTCTTGGCAACCTGTTCCTGTGTCTCACCACAGCTCCACCTTTTGTGCTGGGGGCTTCATGCCTGGACACAGTACTCCAGATAGGGCCCTGTAAGGGCAGAATAGAGGGGGACAGTCACCCTGCTGGCCACCCCTCTCTTGATGTGGCCTAGGATACAATTGGTTTCTGGGCTGCAACTGCCCACTGCTGGCTCATGTCCAGCTTTTTGTCCATTAGGACCCTCAAGTCCTTCTTATCAGGGCTGCTCTCAATGAGTTCTTCTCCCAGGCTTATATATATCTGGGATTGCACCGACCCAAGTGCAGCATCTTGCACTTGGTCTTGTTTGGCCTTGATGAACTTCATTCAGTTCACGTGGTCCCACTTTTTGAGCCAGTCCAGGTCCATCTGAATGGCATTCCTTCCTTCAATTGTGTTAGCTGCACCACTCAGCTTGGTGTCATCTTCAAACTTGCTGTGGGTACACTCATTCAATTGATAAGGGTGTGGTGGGCACCACTTGTGACCGGCCTCCACCTGAACATAGAGCAATTGACAGCAAACCTCTAGCTATGACTATCCAAACAGTTCCTCGTCCACCAAATAGTCCATGCTGCAAACTCATATCTCTCCAATTTAGATATGAAGATGTAGTATCAAAAAAAAGGCCCTGCAGAAGTCCTGATATAGGACACCAGTTGCCTTCCTGTGTCCACTGATTACATCAGTCCATCATCTATGCCGCCAGAGGCACGATCTGCTGTTGTTGAAGCTGTGTTGGCTGTCTCAAATCATCTGCTAATCTCATGTGTGCCTTGACATGTCTTCCAGTTGGATCTGCTCTGTGTTCTTCCCAGGCACAGACATGAGGCTCACCAGCCTGTAGTTCCCTGGGTCTTCCTTTCTTGAAAGTGGGAGTGATGTTTCCCTTTTTCCAGTCACCTGGGACTTCACCTGTCGGTCACGATTCTTCAAATATGATGGAGAGCGGCTCAGCAACCACATCAGCCAGCTCCTCCAGAACTCTTGGATGCATATCATCCAGCCCCATAGACTTCTACACATTCAGTCTCTTGAGGTGGTCTCAAATTTGCTCTTCTCTTAGAGTATGAGAGATTTTGGTCACCTAGTATTCACCTAGAGGTTCAGGGATGTGAGGTTTGAGAACATGAGTGACACAAGAAGCCTGGCTGCCACTGAAGAGGCAAAGAATTCACTGGGTACTTCAGCCTTTTCTATGTCTGTTGTAGCCAGTCTTCCCTTCTCATTTATCTGAGGGGGTACAGTCTTTTTGGCTTGTCTTTTCTGACCAATATGTTTGTAGAATTCCTTCTTATTTTTAACATCCCTCACCAAGAGTATTTCCATCCGTGCCTTGGCTTTCCTGATCCCATTTCTGTATGTCCAGAATCCTACCATTACTTAGGAATCCTAGTGTTTGGTTTGAGGGTGGTGTGGTGATGGCTGGCAACATGTTAGAGCCACAGGGGGACTTCTGCATGGCACGTGGGACACATTCCCATGGGCTCCAAGGAGGATTCCATAGCTATTCCCTGCTAGTGACGTGCTTGCCAGCTAGCACACCCCTTTGAAAGTGTGGTTTCCAGCTTGTTGTCACTGAGCCTTGACTTCTCAGTGCTTCTACATATTTCAGAAATCTGAAGAAAAACCCTGCTTAACATATTGCAGTTTGTGGGTGTGATATTTTTTATGTACTTTAATTACTGGGAAATTTTCAAGGCGTCTGCAAACTGGAAGAATTACTAGAAAGAAAAGCTAGAAAAGAATTGGTTAATGTTTTTGCAAATGGTAATTAGAGCATTCCTGTTCTGTCCTGGCCCATAGGCATGTAGGGTTTGATGAGTTTAGTGTGAAGTTTGTGTTTCTGGTTTCTGTTCATTTTTATTTCACTAGACCAAATCTGAACTATGGCCGTGGAATGAGGTTACAAAGAAGTAAAAACTGTCTTTTGAAGCCCAATTCAGGAATCTATCTCTAGCTTGCAGATCTTCCTGCAGGCAATACTTAATGTTTTCAACTCTTCTTGTTGGAACATGAAAACATGTTGCCAGAATGTTGAAGGTGCCCTATTCTTCTGCCTTTCCAACAGCCAGCTAGTGGAGGAAAATTTTCTTTTTCCCTTTGTTCAGGTTATGAAGCAATCTTGTATTCTCTCTGAGCAGATGCCTTGCTCTTTCCCTTCAACAGAGGTACTTGAGAAGATGGCCAGTTTCATAAATGTAGTTCTTTTCTCCTGGACTGAGTTTTAATCAAGGGAAGAGAACGAGCTGTTATTATCTTTGTGCTATAAAGTATAGTAAGCGATGAAACTGCTTACTGAGCAGTTACTGAGGGCAACGAAGATGATCAAAGGGGTGGAACACCTCTCCTGTGAAGAAAGGCTGAGGTTGTTGGGATTGTTTGGTTTGGAGAAGAGAAGGCTCTGGGGAGACCTCACTGCAGCCTTCCAATGCTTGAAGAGGGCTTACAAGCAGGAGGGAGACTGACTTTTTACATGGTCTGATAGTGATAGGACAAGGGGGAATAGCTTTAAACTGGAAGAGAGGAGCATTAGGTTTAGATGTTAGGAAGAAATTTTACTCAAAGGATGGTGAGGGGCTGAAACAGGTTGCCCAGAACGGTTGTGGATGCCTAGTCTCTGGAAGCATTCAGGGCTAGGTTGGGTGGGATCCTGGGCAGCTTGATCTAGTAGGGATCTTTAAGATCACCTCCAACTTAAGCCATTCTATGACTCTATGAAACTGTCATTTCTTACTTATTTCTTACTTATAACTGTGTCACTGTTAGACATGCAAATGCATTAAGGCCTTTTCAGGGCAATTACTGAGTTTGCTGTTCCTAGCAGATAGGATCTATGCCGGCAGTAATTTTTTAGGAACTCTTCATTGGCCTATATTCCCAGTAGCTTAACACTATCTGCATTATGTGTGCCAACTTTTAGGAGCAAACAAAGTTCGAATTGAAAAGTATGAAGCAGAAATCCAAATATGGTGTAATACAAACTGGACTGGACTAACCCCAAACCTTGACCTGATATATACATTACCTTACTGGATTACTGTACAATTTTTTATCTAGACAGAAAATTGGCCCACATGAGAAACATTCTGTACACAAATTATCACCTTATGTATGAAACATAAGTTGATTTATTCATCCAAAGGAATGGATTTTTTACTCCCCTATAATGTGTTTACAGCCCTGATCACAAAGACAGCATGACTATCCTCAAGAGCCATTTCAAAGTTGTGATTTCTGCTGCCCCTCTTATTTTTGTGATAAACAACTGGAATAAGTCTCCCATTTTCTTTATCTTTTATCCTTTTCTGTATATACTGCTTTCATTTTGTTTTCTTTTGCTTTTTTTTTTTTGCTCTTTTTCAGACAAAGTTTTCTCTTTTTCTGACATACAAGTGAAATGTCTTTATAATCCTATCAAATGGTTTGAATACTATGTAAGGTTGACAAAGGAAGATATAGAATATATTTATGCTCTGCTTTATTTAGATATTGGTTGGGTTATTTTTGTGTGGATAGCAGACGCTGCATCTTTGCTGAGTTTTATTTTTAGTAAATGCTGAAAATAAATAATGTAACACAAGGAAAGGAAGCAAGGCATGCATAGAGGCCCACAGAGGTCTACTGCAATCAACCATCATTCATTTATATATGTGCATTTTTTTCCGCTGATTCAGTTTGTGGTCCAAGAATTTCAAATTATTCAGATGTAGCATAATGTATAACATCTTTGTGGAAACTGTTCTTATAGCTTAACTGACAATTGCGTTTCTGTAAAGAAGATTGTGATATCTTATGTCTGAATTACTCTTTAAAGAATGTTATATAGTTTGGTGTTCCCTTTATTAAGAACAAATACAATAGAGATGGGCTATGTTTCTGCACCTTTGGGAGAAGGTTTAAAATATATCATTCTTTCTCATGTTTGCTTATGTGGTAACCTGGAATTATTTAATGCTGGGTTTTAGTTCAGATTAGAACAGAAAAAAAAGCTTTTCACACTGTGGCATGTGGTGGTTTCACACTCACAGGCAGCTCATCACCACCATGCTGACTTCTCACTCCTCAACAGAGAGTGAAAATATGATGGAAACAGTACGTGGCTTCAGATAAGGACAGGGAGACCATTCATGAATGGGCAAAACAAACTCAGTATAAGCAAGGTTAGTGCAGTGTATTGGCTATTGCTAACAGACTAGAGGATCAGGGAATATTATGTTCTGACATTAATTAACGTTAAAAAAAAAAAAAATTATATGCATTTTCTTGTTTTTGTTTTACAACCCTAGATTGGTGAATTACTGAGCACCACACACCCTGCCAACAAAGCCAGCTTAACTCTTTTCTGCCCCGAGGAAGGGGACTGGAAAAATTCCAACCTTGACAGACACAACCTTCAAGACTTCATTAACATTAAGCTCAACTCATCTTCCATATTGCCTGAAATGGAAGGACTTTCTGAATTTACAGAATACCTGTCAGAATCAGTAGAAGTGCCATCGCCCTTTGACATTTTAGAGCCTCCAACCTCAGGAGGCTTCTTGAAACTCTCCAAACCCTGCTGTTACATTTTCCCAGGTGGAAGAGGCGACTCTGCATTGTTTGCAGTGAATGGATTCAATATGCTTATCAATGGAGGATCTGAAAGAAAATCCTGCTTTTGGAAACTTATCCGACATTTGGACAGGGTAGATTCCATTCTGCTCACTCATATTGGGGATGATAACCTGCCGGGAATCAATAGCATGCTTCAGCGAAAGATAGCTGAATTGGAAGAGGAACAATCTCAAGGGTCTACTACCAACAGCGACTGGATGAAAAATCTGATCTCACCTGATTTAGGAGTTGTATTCCTTAATGTACCTGAGAACTTGAAGAACATGGATCCAAGCTTCAGAGTTAAAAGAAGTGTGGAAGAAGCTTGTTTCACTCTCCAGTACTTAAATAAGTTGTCTATGAAACCAGAACCTCTCTTCAGAAATGTAGGAAATACAATTGACCCAATCATTTTATTTCAGAAAATGGGAGTTGGCAAACTTGAGATGTATGTACTTAATCCTGTCAAAAGCAGCAAAGAGATGCAATATTTTATGCATCAGTGGAGTGGTACTAGCAAAGATAAAGCTGAATTTCTGCTACCAAATGGCCAAGAACTAGACATTCCATTATCCTATTTCACTTCTGTCTCATCCCTGATTGTGTGGCATCCAGCTAATCCTGCAGAAAAAATAATCCGAGTTCTGTTTCCTGGAAACAGCACCCAATATAATATTCTAGAAGGACTAGAAAAACTCAAACACTTAGACTTCCTTAAACAACCAATGGTTACACAAAAAGACCTGACTGGAAACATTGCTAGTCCAGCTGTGAAACAAGCGAAGTTGAAACAACGAACAGACAGCAAGGAGAGTCTGAAGCCTGCTGCAAAGACACCACCAAGCAAGACTGTCAGGAAAGAATCTAAAGAAGAAACACTGGAGCCTGCAAAGCCTAGTCCAGCACCAGAAAAGCCACAGAAATTAGAAAGCAAAGAAAAAACTCCTGTTAAAAAAGAGAAACCAGCAAAACCAGAAACCAAAACTATTGTGGCAGAAAAAGATGTAACCAGCAAGGAAGAGCAATTAGGGAAATCTGAAACTTCTGAAAAACAGGCTACAGATGTAAAACCAAAAGTAACAAAGGAGAAGACAGTGAAAAAGGAAGTCAAAGCAAAACCTGAAGAAAAGAAAGAGGAAAAAGAAAAACCAAAGAAAGAAGTTACTAAAAAAGAGGAGAAGACACCCATCAAAAAGGAGGAAAAACCCAAAAAAGAAGATATCAAGAAAGAAGTTAAAAAAGAGGTGAAAAAGGAAGAAAAAAAGGAAGCTAAGAAGGAAGTAAAGAAAGAATCTCCACCAAAGGAAGCTAAAAGAGAAGTTAAAAAGGAAGAGAAGAAAGAAGTTAAGAAGGAAGAAAAGGAACCCAAAAAGGACATCAAAAAGGTTCCTAAAGAAACAAAGAAGACGCTTACTCCTTCAACTGAAACCAAAAAGCCAGCAGCAAAACCTAAACCACAGAAGAAGGAGGAACCTGCTAAAAAAGAAGCAGTACCTGCTGGAAAAGCAAAGGAAAAAGGAAAAATTAAGACTGTGAAGAAGGAGAGCAAAGTCAGTGGAGCACAAACTGCCCTTGCAGCAGTTGGAGCTGCTGTGACAACTGTAGCAGCTGCAGCAGCTGCAGAAATTACAGCTAGTGGAAAAGAACTTGAAGCAGAAAGATCCCTTATGTCTTCACCAGAAGATTTAACAAAGGATTTTGAAGAATTAAAAGCTGAAGAAGTAGAAACAATAAAAGCAACAAGACCTCAGGTTGCACTCATAGAGGATGAACTGAAACTCACTGGCAAAGAACACAAAGAGGCCTTTGAAATACAGAAGGAAAAATTAGATAATGAAGGACCTGCAGAATCCTCTGATGAAGGCATAACAACCACAGAGGCTGAGGGTGAGTGTGAGCAGACGCCTGAAGAATTGGAACCTGTAGAAAAGCACAGAGTTGATGACATTGAAAAGTTTGAAGATGAGGGAACTGGCTTGGAAGAATCATCTGAAGCAGGAGATTATGAGGAAAAGGCAGAGACAGAAGAAGCTGAAGAACGAGGTGAAGATGAGGAAGAAAAGACACCACTTGACACCACAAAACCGTACATGGAAGAAGCAAGAAGAATTCATGACTATTCAGAAGAAATAATGGCTGAAACAGATGCTGACATTAAAGACGAAAAATATATTGAAAAGGCAGATTATGAGACATCAGATGAACGGGCTGAGGAAGACAGGGAAGAAGCAGTAGAAAAGGCAGAAACTGAAGAGACTGAAGAAGAGGAGGAAGACAAAGCAGAAGACATCAGAGACGAAGAGGAGACTGAAAAAATAGAAGCTGAAGAAGATTATGTGATGGCTGTGGTAGACAAAGCTGCAGAAGCTGGTGATGTTGAAGATAAATATGGCCTGCTCATAATTACACCAACAAAACGCTCAGAGCCTCAGTCTCCAGCAGTTGAACCAGCTTCTTCTATCCATGATGAGACATTACCTGGTGGTTCAGAAAGTGAAGCCACTGTTTCTGATGAAGAAAATAGAGAAGATCAACCTGAGGAATTCACAGCTACTTCGGGTTATACACAGTCTACCATTGAAATATCTAGTGAACCAACTCCTATGGATGAAATGTCTACACCCCGGGATGTCATGAGTGATGAAACTAACAATGAGGAAAGTGAATCACCTTCTCAGGAGTATGTGAACATTACCAAGTATGAAACGTCACTGTACTCTCAAGAGTTCGGTAGACCTAAACTTTCTCCACTTCCAGATGCTTTTAATGGATTATCTGAAGGATCCAAAACAGAGGCCACAGAAGGTAAAGACTATAATGCCTCAGCTTCTACCATCTCACCACCTTCTTCATTAGAAGAAGACAAGTTCTGCAAATCTGCATTCCAGGATGTGTACCGGCAAAAAGAAACTGAAACTGCCAAGTTAGAAATCAAAGAAACCCGTCCAGAAGATGTTGATGTTACTGGAAAATGTAGTCCAGCCAAGAGTCCAGCTGATAGTTTGTCCCCTCCATCACCAGTTGCCAAAACACCATTGGGTGAACGTAGTGTGAACTTCTCTCTTACTCCCAATGAGATCAAGGTCTCAGCTGAGACTGCCTCCATTACTGCATTGCCCAGTGTACATCAAGAAACTGCTGAAGAGCACTGTGCAAGTCCTGAAGATAAAACATTAGAAGTAGCATCTCCCTCACAATCTGCTGCTGGTAGTGCTGGTCACACACCTTACTATCAGTCTCCCACTGATGAAAAATCCAGTCAACTTCCCTCTGAAACAAGTGAAAAGTCATCAGAAGCTCCAGTTAGCGTTGAATTCAGCGAAGTCAAAGATGAGTTCGCAAAATCTAGAATAAGCCCTATGGATGAGCCTGTGCCAGATTCAGAATCTCCTATTGAAAAAGTTCTCTCACCTCTACGGAGTCCCCCACTGATAGGTTCAGAGACCTCTTACGATACGTTTTTGAGTGCCGATGTAAAATCTCCCACCAGAGATTATGGAAGTCCTTCTGAAGGAAAACCTGAAAAAGAAAAGTCACCTGTTCAGATGAGCCCAGCTTCTGAAGCCAGTTCAGTGGGCCTTTTCCAAGAAAAACAAGATGAGAAAAGCATGGAGTTTATGGTAATTAAGGAAAGCTTCAGCCTAGAAAGAAAAACAGAGGATACAGAACCCAGCAGCTCTCAGTCTTCACTAGTCTTGGATGAACGGAAGTTGACTGGTGATCTCTCACCTACTCAAATAGATATCAGTCAGTTTGGTTCCCTAAAAGAAGACACCAAAATGTCAATATCTGAAGGCACTGTTTCTGACAAGTCTGCAACTCCTGTTGATGAAGTTGTAGCAGAAGATACCTATTCGCACATTGAAGGAGTGGCTTCTGTCTCCACAGCATCTGTTGCTACCAGTTCATTTCCAGAACCAACAACTGATGATGTATCCCCTTCTTTGCATGCTGAGGTTGGATCCCCTCACTCAACAGAAGTTGATGATTCCCTTTCAGTCTCTGTTGTACAAACACCAACAACATTTCAAGAAACAGAAATGTCTCCATCTAAGGAGGAATGCCCAAGGCCTATGTCCATTTCTCCACCAGATTTCTCACCTAAGACAGCAAAATCAAGAACCCCAGTGCATGATCGCAGATCTCCTGAACAGTCAACTATGTCAGTAGAATTTGGCCAGGAATCCCCTGAGCAGTCTTTAGCAATGGATTTCAGTAGGCAGTCTCCTGAATATCCTACTGCAGGCAGTGGTATACACCATATATCTGAAAATGGACCGACTGAAGTAGATTATAGCCCTTCAGATATACAGGAGCCCACTTTTGCAAGGAAGATTTCCCCTGTGGAGCATACATCTTACTCTCAGGAGAAGGATATTTCAGAAATTATTTCAGTTTCTCAAATTGAAGCTTCATCTTCAAGCTCATCAGCTCATACACCTTCCCAGGTAACTTCACCACTGCCAGAGGAAACCTTTTCAGGTGCTGTTCCACCCAGAGATATGTCACTTCATTCTTTTACCTCAGAAAAGGTTCAGAGCCTAGGAGAAAAGCTGTCACCAAAGTCTGACCTATCTCCATTAACTCCAAGAGAAACTTCTCCTCTATACTCTCCTACTTTTCCAGATTCACCTCCTGCAGTCACAGAAGCAGTGTCAGCTAGTTATGCATCTCCATTGTCGCTGCAAGTGTCCTCTGATAAAGTGTTTGGTTACCAGGCTGTCACATTACAAGAAAGCCTTACAAAGCACAGCCCAGAACCTTTATTCAGCCCAGAAAAAGAAGATTCAGAGAAGAGCAGCAGATCACCAGAGGAACTTAGTTATTCTTATGAGGCCACAGAGAAAACCACTAGGTCACCAGAGGATATTAGCTACTCCTATGAGGCAGTTGGAAAATCTACTAGATCACCTCAGGCCACAGATTATTCATTTGAGACAACAGGAAAAATTACAAGGTCACCCGAGGCCACAGATTATTCCTATGAGATGAGAGGGAAAATCACCAGTTCACCAGGGGCCACAGATTATTCCTATGACTTGGCACAAAAGACCACTGTGTCACCTGGGGATACAGATTACTCCTATGAGATGACGCAAAAGACTACCAGATCACCTGGAGATACAGATTATTCCTATGAGATGACAAGGAAAACAACCAGGTCACCTGGTGATACAGATTATTCCTGTGACATAATTGGGAAGACCACCAAATCACTTGATGTCACAGATTATTCGTATGAGAGAATTGGGAAGGGTACCCAACCACTTGATGCTATGGATAGTTCATATGAGGCAATGGGGAAAACCACTGAGTCACCAGAAGCCATTAGCTACTGCTATGATACAAGTGGGAGAGCCACCAGGTCACCTGAAGCCGCAGCTTATTCATTTGAGACAACTGAGAAAGCCACCAGATCACCTGAAGGCACTAGCTATTCCTATGAGGCAAGCGCACATTTTACTCCAGGAAAATTGTTAGCAGAATCCCGTCAAGATGTTGATCTGTGCCTTGTGTCATCCTGCGAATATAAGCATCCTAAAACTGAACTTTCACCTTCGTTTATCAACCCAAATCCCCTTGAGTGGTTTGCAAGTGAAGAACAATCTCAAGACCAAGAAAAGCTGCTAACTCAGTCTGGGGGAGCTCAGCCACCCTCTGGGGGAAAGCAGCAAGGGCGGCAGTGCGATGAAACCCCTCCAACTTCAGTCAGTGAGTCTGCCCCTTCTCAGACTGATTCGGATGTTCCTCCCGAGACTGAGGAATGCCCTTCCATCACTGCAGATGCTAACATTGACTCAGAAGATGAGTCAGAAACCATTCCAACAGACAAGACAATTACATACAAACACATTGATCCACCACCTGTCCCAATGCAGGATCGCAGCCCTTCCCCTAGGCACCCCGATGTCTCCATGGTTGATCCAGAGGCTTTGCCTATCGATCAGAATTTGGGTAAACCATTGAAGAAAGATCTTAAAGAAAAGACTAAAACTAAGAAAACAGGTACTAAGACAAAGTCATCTTCTCCTGTTAAAAAAAGTGATGGTAAATCAAAACAAGTGGCTTCTCCAAAGCCAGCTGCGAAAGATTCTTTGGAAAAAAGTTCCAAAACAGCTTCTCCAAAAAAGAAGGAGTCTGTGGAGAAGGCAAGCAAAAATATCTCTACTCCAGAAGTGAAGGCCCGAGTGGAAGAGAAAGATAAAGACACCAAGAATGCAGTAAATACAACAGCATCCAAGTCAGCAAAGACCGCCACCACAGGTAAAAGCAGATAGGTACTCTCTAGTCTTAAGATTTTCCTAGCTGCTGCAGTGAAGTTAGGTTGCCTTTATAAACGCCAAGAATGTCGTTTACAGCAAACTCTCAAAGAAAGTCCATGTTTTAGACATAAATCCAGGGTGTAAAGGACACATTCAAATGAATGAAATTCATTGAATTAACTCCTGTAATCTGAGAAACTTGACGTCTGTTTGCTAAGATGTAAAGAATTAAGAGTAAGTACATCAAGTATAAAAAGCTTAATACCAGCTGTCTAAATTGTTAACCAACTAATAGAATTGAAAGGACTACTCTTCTAGGTGGAATGAATTAAGTAGTGAAGTGACCCACTTTACTCATTGTCAGAACCATGTGGGTACAATGCTCTTAACTAAAGCAATTTAATTTTGTGAGGGGCAAAGATACTCTAGAACACTGGATGCTTTTATTGCTTTGCTGGATTATTTTTAAAAAGAGAATTTTAGAATATGATAACAGTAATAAGAGCACTTACAGTGGGCTAAGCATGTGTATCACATAATCCGGTTAAAGTCTTATGCCATCAGCAATGACTAAACACATGGAAACACTTTCTAAGCAGTAACAAAATATGAATTACATTACTTAAGAAGGCATTGTGCTAATAAGTTGTTTCCGGCAGATCTTGTTATAGTGAATTTGAAAATACTTTGATTTTGCAGTTGTCATCAGGATTGATGTTCTGCTGAAATCTTTTTACTAGCAGCAGATCTGGGATTCAGTACAAGTGGACCAGCGTTCAGCTGGCCGCAGCTTCTCTGTTTGAAGTCATCTGCTAGTTCTTTCTTAAACCACCATTTGCATGTCTCTCCTAGTGGATGCTTTTCAGTGCAGCATTATCATTCCCAGTGCTGTACGTTTCTCCAGCACTGCACCTCTATATTGGATTCTTCCTCCTTGATTCATACTTCCAGGCATACACTAGAGCTTAAGACAAGGTTCTATCTGATACTGACGTTTGGTAGTAGAATATCTTGCCTAATATTTTGTTCAATGTTGGTATCCACAACTCAAGAAGATGTCGCAGATTTTTTGTGATAAAAGATGATAAAAGATTTTGTAACAAACCAAGTAAATAAAAATGCTGCAATTCAGAATATCTTCTGATACCATGATGCTTATTTGACATGTGGCACTCTGATGAATGCCAGATCGTGCTAGACAATCATAATGGACTTCCATGGCCCTTCAGCATGTGGCCATAAATCAAGTGTACTGCTTAGATAATTTAGTGTAGCACACGTCATTCTCTATTACGTCATGAGGAAGCCAATAAAGTATGCACGATCCTCATCTGAATACAATTATTTACTGAATCCTGACTGCCAGTTCACACTGTGAACAAGTGTAAGTATACGAATGTTTAAAAGTTCAATTTCCTTTTGACTGAAGCATTTCTTAGATAATGCACTGGCTACTGCAGCTTCTCCCAACTTTTTATGAGAAGTGGCTGATCTGTGTGTG
Source organism: Alectoris magna (assembly GCA_030625065.1). Taxonomy (NCBI): domain Eukaryota; kingdom Metazoa; phylum Chordata; class Aves; order Galliformes; family Phasianidae; genus Alectoris; species Alectoris magna. The sequence continues at coordinate 51,496,856 of CM060564.1, forward strand.
TAAATAAAGATTGATTCAAATCTGCATGGCTCCCCGTATAACTCTAGGTTTCATAATGATGCAGATCTGAGACGTCTGAACAGCTGCACCGCTTAACTTAGAAATTAATACTGCCATTTATTGAATGTGATTCAGTACTCTCAGATCTTTGTAATAATTTTTGGAGTATAGTAGCATTTTACTGGGAAAGGTTCAGTCAATATCTGGTTATGCAGCAGTGAGCTTTTATTGCATTATACAATTAGTTAGGCCTATTCAGTTTTTTTTCCTCCCAGTACGACAATTGGGAACAATTGCAACAAAAATGGAACATGTCATTAGGTGTAGAAGGGCAATGCCGTAATTATTTCAGAAGACACGGAAATATCCTACACTTAACCAACCGTAGCTATCTTAATATCACCTCAGCAATTATAACAGTCATTAATAAATACCTATTTTTAACCAGCCTGGGACATGTTCTTTTGTTGTTTCATTTCCAAAGGACCTGGGACTACTAAGTCGGCAAAATTTACGGCAGTGCCCCCCGGACCTCCCGTGTATTTGGATCTGGTGTACATTCCCAACCACAGCAATAGCAAGAATGTTGATGTTGAGTTTTTCAAGAGGGTGCGGTCATCCTACTATGTGGTGAGCGGGAATGATGCTGCAGCTGAGGAGCCAAGCAGGGCTGTTCTGGACTCCCTGCTGGAGGGCAAGGCCCAGTGGGAGAGCAACATGCAGGTAGGCTTTTTGCTCGTATTTCTGCCTGGAAATAAAAACTTATCTGGGAAGCAACTATGCAAAGCCAGAGCAGCTCTGGAGTGAATGGTGGATGCTCAGTAATGTGAGGTTCCCTGCTAGGGCACCTTGTTTCACTAGTGTTGTGATCGGAAACTCAAGTGAAGCACAGAGATGCAATGTTCTTAGCCACTCCCCTATTCTTATCCCTTCTGATCTGTCTCTGGAAAATAAAACAGATTGAAACTCTTGGTTTACAAGGCTATTTGGCTATTTATTACTATGCCATGTACAAACTAAGCTTGGAAAAATTGCAAAGGAAAAAAAAAGTGAACGTTCCATAGTTTGAAGAGCAATTGTGCAGTTGGATACTTCTCATGTATTTTCATTGTGATAAATAATTAAAATCTTTGGCCATAACCTAAAGGACTATCAGTGCAGACTACACTTTTCTGCTTCTCTGGAAAGCTGCATCTCAACATCTTACAGAACAGAGACAAGGTTTTACGTCAATGAACTGCCTCTTTACAGTCATTTTATCTACATAATTATTTCCATTTTTCTATACATTTATCTTATTACTTATGGCATAAAGATCCACTCTTTGCAAAAGGAAAGCATACTTATTGGTTGAGAATTTAACAGAATTGCTTCTTATCAGTTGTTTCTGTTGTCCATGTCTGAAGAGCTCCTTTTTTGTCATTGCAGGTGACCTTAATCCCAACCCATGACTCAGAAGTGATGAGGGAATGGTACCAAGAGACCCATGAGAAACAGCAGGACCTCAACATCATGGTTTTGGCAAGCAGCAGCACCGTTGTTATGCAAGATGAATCTTTTCCCGCATGCAAGATAGAACTGTAAGAACAGGCCGTGCACCACAACACTAAACTTCGTTTCCAGAAATTCTTCAGTTTGAAAACAGTTTTTCTAAAATTTCGACCCATCTGTTTCAACTGCTGAACTATATACCTGCCAAATGCTATACTGTGTCATGGTGATGCAAGTCACTAATATTTTTCAGTCTTTGCTGATTGCTAAGGGAAGTAAAAGCATTCCCATAGTAGGGTTCAGATTACTGCGAAAATACAGATCCAGTTTCATCTCCGCTGAACTTTTGGAAACCATGCACTAGCAACCCTAACTGACTTCTGCCAGGTATAGGCGTTTGCCCTCTAAAGAGAGGGCAAAGAGAGAGAAAGAGAGGGGTAGGAGGAGAAAGTAATAACTACTTAGATCTGCATTAGTCTCATGGCAATAGATGTACCGCTTACTGCAGTCTGCTTATGCTCTCGTATGAAAAGAAATTTTAAACTTTTTATCTATCTGAGCTATCACAATGGGGATACTTACTTTACAAAGTCAAATTATCTAGAAAATAAGAAGAAACAGAATGTGTCTAGGAAGGGACGTTCGACCTAAACTCTCATTAGCAGTTTTCCACTTTAATTTGAACTCTGCATACTGACATGCCATAACAGTCATAGGCCAAACATGCACATCATCTGAATCCCATCCAGAACTCAAAAACTTTCCTTTCAACATGCAGAATTGTTGGTCTAAGGCATGCTCCCAGTGAAAGTCCGCTTACTCCACTCAGAATTGACCAGTCCATGTGCTTAAACACCCATGTCAAGTGCTGATTGACTGAAGCAAAATACCAAAGCAGTTGGGAGTACAGTAGACAATTTGCCTTAGAAAGTGACTTGAATGTACAAAGAAACTTGATGCACTTATTTTTTACTGTCGAGACAGCAAATTTATAAAACAACTGTTTAGGATCATAGTTACACCAATAAAGAAGTGTGAGTGTGGTACTAGAAACCTATCTGACTGGTCAAACAGTTTGGTGCTATGAATTGCATTTGTTAGTCACGTGAACACTTCATTGTTGCACCTGGACAGCTCAACAATGCAAGATGAGCTTTTTTTTATTTTTGTTTTTGAAAGTTTCTTCTGTACTGTGAAAGCAAGATTGAAGGGGTGTCCAGTATCAGAGTTGCAAAACTTAGTGAAATATTCAGAATGATAAAAAGGTTGCCTGCGAGTCTGTACAGTATTCAACCTTCCTTTGTCTTACCTTATTTTATTTGTTTAATTTAAGAGTGAATATGGGAACAAATGTACAGAAACCTTTTTTAGCATTGCGTGAACTTTTAATGGGTGAATTTTTAACAAAATTTTCATTTACAGGAAAATGAAAAGAAAAATTTTCAGGTGAAGGCAATTTTTTTAGTAGTTTTGTAAGGTAAATGAATAATGTTGTTTAAGGTTCTAGTGAGAATGGATATTGAGGTAAAATTAGTTGAAAATCATTAACTGCCAAAAACTTTTTTTGAGGTGGGTGAGGGGGCATTTTGATGGTAAAATTCATCTATTGACGATGACAGAAGATAAGATTTGCAGTGATGATTGCCTAGTATTTACAGGGATGTAGGCTACATTTTCAACCCTCAGAAGATCTCGCAAGATTATCATCTTACAAGCAATAAGCTAAAATAGGTCCTTTTCCTTTCCCTCTCCTTTTGGTTCTCCCTTTCCCTTTTCCCCTTTCCCTTTCCTTTTCCCTCTTTCCTTTACCTTTTTCCTTTACTTCTTTCTTTTCCCTCTTTCTTTCTTTTTCTTTCCTCCTTCTTTCCTTTTCCCCTTTTTTTCCCCTCCCTTTCCTTCTCTAGACTGCCTGCAGAGGAACAGCGTGTAGTTCTGTGATTCAAGATAGTCTGGATCTTTAGTCTCAGAAATTTTACCCTAATAATAAAAGACATATATTGCATTGAAGAAAATTTGTGAATTGGAAGTTAAAGAAGGTGTAAAGGCCTCCAAAATGGGGATATGTGCTGGTCTGTATGATTCGCTGTTATGGCTGGTATTACATTTTAAAATGTAGTGAACTATGACCTTATTTTATTTTCTTCTAATTTATTTTAAATTTACATTGTTAGGATATTTTTGTTTAATAGGTATACGTTTGCACTCCTAATTTTTATGATTTTTTTTTTATTATTTACGCTTTAGGGCCCTTTAACTGTGGGCTCTTAAGGCCCATTCAATGCTGTGAATTACTGTTTGTCAGTTATTGGGGTTTTTGATTTATTTTTAATGTCTTCCTTTTTTTTTTTTTCTTCTTTTTTTTTTTTTTTTTAGGTATCTCTAGCAATACTGTTTTATTTATTGCTATACCTTATAAGTTTTTAAGAATAAGTCAGAATGACTATAGCACAAAAGGCAGTTCGAAGTATGTTGTGAAAGCAAACATACTTGCTGGGCTCATAATCATTTACTTTAAATTGCTTTAGTAATACATAATCTTCAAAGTTTTAGGCAACGTGCTTGACAGAATAGTTGTACTGTTTCTGCAATTCTTTCTGCTTTGTCTACTTTCGTATGTAGGTAAGATTTTGAATTTTTTGAGAGGATGGGAACAGATCTTCTGGTTTTCTGACAAAATCTGAAACAGTTTGTACCTTTGCTTTGGTAGAAAATCTGTTTTAGGCACAGCAGTGGTCCTGAGACAAATCGCACACCAGTGCGAATCAGGAGCAATTTTGCTACAATCAGGGAAGTTACAGTCACTTGATCCTACTGTAAATTAGAATCAAGCCTTAAATCTCTCAAAGTAAGTTTGTGATGGCTCAAGCATTTGTTTTACTTATTAAAAAAAAAAAAAAAAAAAAAGAAAAAAAAAAGAAAAAAAAAAAGGCAGTTAAAGCCAATCTTAAAATGTACATTCATTTTCTGCTGCTACAATAATATTAAAAGCCCAGCCTGGCTCCTCTGAGGTATTGTAATGCCCGTTCCATCCATTTCCTTTTAAAAGGTAACCACGCCTGGGTGCAACATAGCGATGAACTCCCTCCTCTTGCCCTTAATGTCTTTCCTGTCTGTGGAACTAATCTAACTGTGCTAGTCGTAATACTACACAATTAGCTTAGTAACAGTCATCAAAATGTACCATGTACATTAATGATGAGTGCTGTTGATCGGCATAGATTTCTAGGAGCATGGTTTGTTATTGATTACTCTAATTATAAAGATTCAATATCTGAGTGTGAAAGACACTCCATTTAAGTGATGGTGTTATCCATAATAGCATCCCAGTCATGATCGTTATGCTACTAACTATTCTACTTAATAAAATTCAACGAAGAATTACCTTTAGAGATCATCCCCCACTCCTGAACTTGGACAGGGCCTCTCATGCATGCCTTTTCAAAGTCCTGTGGTGGGCCCGACGTCATTGACCTCTACTTTTTATCCCATCTTTCATAGAATTCACTTTTGATTTTTTAAAATTACCTTACATGCAGTGGTTAATGGAGATAACTGTGTATATGAATGTTTTTTTAAAAATTGTCTATGATAGCTTACTCTATTTAGGAGAGTTCCAGTACTCATTTTACTAAGATTTAATTGATTTGTTAATTGAATTTTGAATCCCTCCCACTACAAGCAAGTCAGCTCCAAAGAGCGCCTACTGTACATCTGGGACATTTCTGTCATATGCTTCTCTTTGTTCATCTGTCGCCAGAGGTTCTTGCTCAGTAATGGTGTTTTGAGAGAAATAGTAATATTGTTGGTCTGGATTTATTAGAAAAGGAGAAGTATTATCTTTACATTTGAAAGAAACCGGAAGCTTTCATCTTTTCACATAATAATTGAACAAAACACTAAAAGCAATTAGGGGTAAGCATTTCTTAGAATGCAGTTATATGGTCCACTCGGTTTAAAAATGTTTGGTACTTAAAAGAAAAACAAAAAAAAGTCTGATTGTTGTGACTTTACAAAAAATCTAAAAAATTAAACGACTAAATAAAACGATGGCATACAAAATATCACAAGGTTAAAAAAAAAAAAAAGAAAAAAAAAAAGAAAAAAAAAAAAGAAAAAATAATACAAAGCTTCTCTGCGCTAGACTTGCTGGGAGCTCCAGATGGCAGGAGCTACCTCTTCAAGACTGGGCTGTAATCACAACTTTAAAAGAACAGATCTGAAATATGCTTTCACGCATTTGCATGCAGCCATTTTCTTCCCAACTATGGAAAGAAACAGTCTTGTTGCTACTGAGAAGCACCTCACACACCTCCTCTCTCTTGTTCTGAATGGTGTTTGTGTCAGTCTGCAGCTGTGTATGGTATTATGTCTTATAATCCTGCATCACTTCTATTCTATCCAGTCATATCTAATGTAGAAAATTAGTTTCCAGTGAAAGTAATATGTAGTGCTTTTATGATATTTGTGTGCAATATCCCCTCTTCCATTGAGGATATTTGATGTAAAAGAAACAAACTCAGTTCCACAATAAAATACAAAAGTGGTAAAGTGGTGTTGGCATGTTTCTTGTCTTTGTGTATGTACATACTTGTAAGTTTCACCTTCCCTTCAGTCGTGATTACCTACTGCTTGGGGTTTTGCTCAAGGTATTGATGACTGTTTAGATATCAGATAGGAACCAATTAGTTTAGAAATCTGAAAATAAACAAAGATTACTTTTATCTCTTTAGGTGTAGAACATTACCATGATATACCATGAAGTGACTTCTTTCTGTTCTTATTTCTGTATTCCTCGGCAGCATAACACCCCATTTTCAATAAGTACATGTTCGGTTGGCTGCGTCAAGAGATGGTACCCAATAAAGCTACATCATGTCAAACCCAACCTGGTTAGAAAATAAGTCTTTTCGAAACCAGGGAGTTGGCTGCAGTTTAACACAAGTGCATTGCTTGATTCCAGCAGACACAGCCTCCATTGCCCGTTGATCTTGGTCAGCACAAAGGGTGTGTAAAAGGCCGGGAGTTGAGCCTTTGTAGTTTTGCTTTCTAGCAGCCGTAGTGAGGTGCAGCAGTGACCATGTACATTTTTCTCTTCAGTGAGCCACAAGCCCGTGGGTGATGGTAACCAGCAGCATGCAGCAAGGGGAGCTGGCTCCCCAGAGAAGCTGTGTCAGAGTGGTTTCCCTCCTCCTCAGCCATCCTTTTTGTGAACTCTTCTCTTTCTCCAATTTCTAAGGTTGCATTTCTGACTTCCAATGGTATCGATGAGAAATATTGTTCTTGGCTTGGATTGGGCTGAGCGTGGTAAAGAAGAGAGAAATGAAGACCAGATGAGGGGAGTAAATGCTATGAATCCTATACCTCAAGTATAATCCTGCATATGTTAGTGCCCAGACTTTTCAAGCTTTGTGGTAGAGTAGCCCAATCCTTCTTAAAATATATTAAAATGAATGTTTTAGACAGGCCAGGTCAGGTTGCCATCCCAATTATCCATCTGTAATTGAAAGGTATGGCTCTAGATTTACACTGTTGGGACCACCCCTGGTGCCCGTGGAAAAGGGTAGCCCAGCTCAGTCTCTGATGTTGGCTTTCTGGTTCCAGGGCCAAATGAAATATTTTCTTCAATAGAGCTTATGAGGAAGAGAATTGTATTGTTAATGAAGAAGTTCAAGCAGCTTGCGTAGCATTTCAGAAGACACAGGAAAATTATAATCCGTCGTGATAGGCCTCTTGGGTCTCTCTAAAATGATGGATCTGCTTTGTGGCATCCCAGACCTGGAGGCTGTTCAATACCAATTTTTAGTGCTTTATGTCTGGGAGGAAGCCGTAGTTTTCCATGGTTCCTAGAAGAGAGGCACGCAGAGTTCACTTGAGTAATGTCCATGGCGACGCATCACAGATCCAGCACATCCCCAGGGCTACAGCAGTCTTTCACTGCTGACTGCTCCTGCAGTCCTTACCTCACCTCCCATGGACTTCATCAACCCAGTTCTCCTTGTATATAGCCCAAACCAGCAGAGGATGAAGGTCTCCTGAGCAAAGCTGAATACCCTCAGCTTCTAGGGGCTTTACTGGCTTTTGACTGCATGCACAGCACCATTTCTACCTGAAAGGAAACCATTTACATTTCCTGAAATATTGAGGACCAAGGAACCAAATCAGTGGATTCTGCATGCTTCCTGAGCATCTATCTGCTGGTTTCTGAGGATCCCTACCACTTGATGTAACTAACTGCTTCTCCACCTTTCAGCAGCTCCAGCATCACTGTTCCCAGTGTGAGGAGGTGCCAGGAGGAGGATTGTGGCTGCATCTGCTGCCAGCTCCACTGGCGTGTTCCGTGACTGACACGTTGCACATTGTGGATGACAGACAGCATACATGAAATAGAGGTTGCATATATCCCTATGTAAACAAAGCTAACCATTTTTCTATAAACTGTAGCTATGTTTGGTATACCTGTAAAGGTCCAGAAACCGGTTGTAAATGGATCCTACCATATCTCAGCCCAGCTGTGTCACTGAGCTTCAACAGCTGATAGTAAGCTGAATGGCTGAGCCACTTTGATACTTAATACAAACCCCCTGGACAGTGAGCCAGGGTTTCCAGCAAGGGTTTACAGTTTCCAAAGATAAAATTACAGCAGCAGCTACCCTGTGTGTTAGAGCAGAATACACTTGAAAGTTTCATTCCCAATTCATTCTGGGGAAGAACTGTCAGGATTTGCAGTAAACAAGATATACTGATAATCTTGATAATTGAATGGGCTCCAATGCTCTTTCTGTGCCTCAGGCATTTGCAATTCAGAATACTTTGGAAGTACTTGAGTGTATCCGACTGTTTTAGAGCAGCAGCAGAGATGGTATAGTGTTGGTTGCTCAGAGTTCAGTGACAGCTTTGTGACTGCTGAATCACAGGATCATTAAGGCTGGAAAGACCAACAAGATCATACAGTCCAACCATCAACACATGCCTATGACTGCTCTATAGATGTGTAGATATATCTACACATTTCTTGAACACCTCCAAGGACGGTGACTCCACCACCCCCTGGGCAGCCCGTTCCAGTGCCTCACCACTCCTTCTGAGAAGCAATGCCTCCTACCTGAACAACCCCTGATGCAACTTAAAGCCTTTGCCACTTGTTCTATCGAAAAGCTGAAGGCCTATCTGAAGGCTGTGTATGTCTGTGTGTGGAGGTTGGTCCACGGTGGACAGCACAGTTTCTGTCACATTTACTAAGTTTACTCTTGAACTCATGTTTCATGGCCAACATCTCATTCACAACAGTTATATTCTGACGGAGCCTCTGTCCTGAGGTTGTGTTCCTCACTTATATCAGGAGTAGGTTTCCCTCTGCAGCAAAAGTGCCATGTCCTGGTATGAACATTTCCTACAATTACACTTCTGGGAACTTTGCTTTCCACGAATGTACTCTGTTGTTCACTAGACCCTTTTGCAAAGTTAACCCATACTTTCTTCCAAAAGAGCCCTAGCAAGACCCAGTGGCACAACCTGCAGGGTTGGATGGTGCTCTGTGAGCCAGGTCTGAAGACAGCTGCAGTGTCCTTTTGTAAGCACAACCATCCCTTTTGAGGAGTGCGTGGCACAGTGTGTGCCAGCTCCATGTGCACCAGGTCTGGCGTTACTGCAAATAGGGCCCATCTGCGCCAGGCTCCGGGCAACACTTATTTGAGCTGCAAGAGAATAAATATGTAATTTTCCCCTTGTGAATAATGCATATGACCTTCAGAGCTCTGCTGGAAGTGTTTTGCCAATGACACCTGTGGAATGAGTTACGTATTTGTGTACCTAATCAGCAGCGTATTTGGTGTCTGCAGAGGATTTGAAATGGGAAGCTGCCGACTTCCCATTTCAGTAGAGTTGACAGTAGAAGGCTGAGTATTAACAGCGCCGGTGCTTCTCCCAGCAGCAGCAAAGCTTGTGCGGACATTCTGAAGAAGCTCTGCTCCTTATGGATCAGTCTCCTTTGCAGTACTGCAGGGGCACTGGGCTTGTGGTCACTATCCGTGCATGCAGCACTGTGACTGCAGGCAGATGCACTGCTCCTGGCGCAAGGAGCCTTTACCTCATAGATAATAGGATAATAAGTAGGGAAATCATTCAAAAACTATTATGAAGAAAGACATACTCCAGTGATCAACAAATACACTCTTAGGAGAGAAACTGAAACAGCTTTAATTCAAATCACGGGTGTAGTCATGGAAGAAAATGGGATGTGAAGGAACATCTCCAGGAGAGCAATCCACAGAGAGATTGCGTTACGACCAAGAGAGATTCCTTCTGGGAGCACTGTGACAGCCCTGTCTGCCTGCAGCAGTGTCTGGCAGCTGTCTGACATGCAGCAAGGCGCAGCCACATTGCAGAAAGCCTGAGTGTGGCCTTGTGAGGAGGGCTTGCTGGGCTGTAAGCTTGCATCTAACATACACCAGGGTGAAGAACTGGAGGAACTCTGATGTTTTTTGTGTTTGTAGAGAAGATAAAATTAGTGGTTTTATATGTTTATATGCACATATCTAAATACCATCTCCCCCGGACCACACACAGCGTAGCTTCCAGCGTGGGGTGGGTGCAGCCCTGGGCAGGCTCCGGCCCTGTCTGTGCTCCTGCACACCTTGCTCTTCTGCAGAGAGAGCAAATGCAGAGTAACAACTGGGTTAAGTAATAAATGAACACTATAATCAAGAGCTGACAAAGCAGCACATAAAGTGCTGCTTGAAGATGGGAAATTCAATTCAAAATTGCTCATTAATCAAGCAATTTTTACTAAGCCCCACTGGTATGGTATCTTCAGCAAATACTTATCCAAGGCTACCATGTTACATTTAGTGGAGGGACTGGGAAAACCATTACAGGCAGGGCACTGGTATGTGCGCATTGCGTCTGTAAATTAGGGCTCCCAACCTCCTGACTGTGAGCAGTGCCTGAAGCTTTGGGTGCCCAGCTGAGTGCAATGGGTGCCCTGCTGCCTGAGACAGCGGGGGTGTGGAGACAGGGCAAGCAGGAAGGAAATTGATGTGACTGGATGTACAGGAGAATCAATGGGGAGATCAGAGGGGAGGCTGTGCAGCAGAGAAAGCTGACAAGAGGGGCTGCTGGCAAATTCAAGAATGTACAAGTAGGCTTGTGGGAAATTTGGTCGTTGAGAAGACACTGGTTTGGCAGAAACTTGTTGCTATTGAGATGGTGGTGAGACCTGAGGTGGAAGAGCAGAGAAGATGGGAGACCCATGTACTGTAGAGAAATACATACCAATGGCATGCCAGGGAGGGAACAGGGGTCTGGGTGTGGGGCTGGTGGAAGCATCAGCAGAGGTTTCTTACTCAGGGTGATACTGAGCAGAGATGCACGACAAGACTTGCCAGAATTTCTTGCTCCTTAAGCTACGAATGATCTGAACCCACTGCCATGGGTACCAGGTTTGGTGCCTCTTGTCTGGCTGCCACAGTCTATTCTGATGCCTGCAAAGCACTTTGCAGGGAAACTCTCTTCTCCCGGGGGCACGTGGGAACAGATTCAAGTCCAATGCAGAGTATCTGTTTTATCCATGGTAAGGAAAATCTCTCCTGGAGGACAACATCACACAACACTTGTTCTCCACAGTTTATTTAAAGCTCATGCCTGCATGAAAGGCTGTATCTAGTCAGAGTTCTGGCTACAGTCCGGGCCACAAGCATTCAAACCCAGTACTTACGAGTGAAAAAAAGGAGGCAGCCTGCAATATTAACAGGTTGGTCAGTGCTTAGAGGAAGATTTTTTTCTGTTGCTATAGCAGTTAAATCTAAATAAATGGTAAGGGGGCTTAGCTGTGTGGGAAGTGATGCATGCTTTGTGAGATAGCAGGGATGTGGCATCTGGCTGCTTGCTGGAGCCTGATGAGCATTAGCAGCCTGGCACGTTCACCCAGCAGGGTAGGAGAGCAGAGAGGGGGCCAGAAACAGGCTCTGCATACTGCCAAGGAAGAGATGCCAGCAAGCAGCTAGAAGCATGGCAGTATCCACTGTGGCCTAGCCAGATAGTGTCTCATAGGCATGGGAGCAACAGCTGAGATGGCTGAGGACATACAGCAGACCCTCCATGTCTTAAAAACGTAGCAGTGTACAGAATATCCCTGGAGGAAGAATTGGCTCTTGTATCAAGAAGCCAAGAACAAAACTGGATGATACAAGATCAGTTGTGAACCTTTGGAGGTACGACTCATGTTCTCATACTGAAAAACTGAACACAGGCACAGGAAGGACATTTCAGTCTCTTGTGGCCAGCTAGGAATGCTGATCTTTCAAGCCACCAGTTTTAACAAAATTGTGTGTTTGGCTTCCTGCTCTCCCTTAAGGCTAGAAAGCATCAGGAGCACCTCAGAGGGAAAAAAAAAAAACTTCACGAGAACTGATAAAAGTTGCCTGTAAAGGCCACTGCTGGATTAGTCAAGCCAAATCACAGAATCACCCTTTCACCTGGAGACTGCACACCTACTGCACTACGGGAGAGACCACAGACTTGCTGACAAGAAGGGTAAAGGATCCTATTGTCATGTTCTTAGATGTGAAAGCAATCAAGTTGCAAGTGAACTCACGGGGAACAGGCAAAGCATTTGGTGAATGCCAGTAAGATGCCTAACTACAAATAAGTTCAGAGAACTGTAGCATGTTCTATTCTCAAAGGATTTAGTCAGCGTGTGATGTGAGATTTAGAGCTCTAAGGCTAGACAGGTGCATGATAAAACTGGAAATGCTTCTTAGATACTGTGGAAGAGCACACTGAGGCACCACTGTTAACACAACAAGGTGCCGTACAGAAAGGCTGTTGTCAGGGTCTCCTTCTTTTTAAGGAGCCTGCCCTGCAAGAAGCTGCAGAAAAATGTCTCTTGATCAGCTTCTGTGGCGACAGGGAATGTAAGCATGATGCAACCGACCATCTTTTCTCCCCTGACATTTTCTTTTGCTCTGTATGAATAGCTACATCATTTTCACAATCCACAGAACAGGGTATGGGATTATGCATGCAGCTAAGGCAAAAATGGGATTAGGTCAAAATAGAACCGTGAAACAGTGCCCAGAATATAAAAGGAAATGCAGTGCAGAATGAGGCCCCTTTGCTAAGGTGACTGTGCCTGTTTTTCTACTGACCTTAGAAGTGGAGCAGGGAAGTGCTAGTGAAGTTGGAAATTTATCAATTTCTTACAAGGAAGCATTTTTATAGGCACATCTAAGTGCCTCTGCAAGTGCTAACTCCCTGTTTCAAAAACAGTCTAAAGTAGGCTTCCAGCTCTGTGTAGACTAGCCCAAATTTTCCAAGTGGGAAGGAAAAAAAAGCAGTCAACATGCGTTAATCTTCTTAGCGGCTAAATTCAGAGTGGCCAAGGCATTCTCTTCTGTGAGAAACTCACATTGAAATGACTTGTGTTCGAAATTTTTCCCTCTTTTGTTTCCTCCACCCTCTACAACTTTTACCACAGGCAATGCCTTTGTTTCTTCGTATTATCTCCTTACCACCCCCCGTCTGGCTGCCAACAGGAGGAAAATATATCATAAACATGATGATTTCTAAACCACACATGCTTTTGCTTCAGGAAGCAGGAAAATGGAAATAGATTTATTTGCATATAGTAAATAGTCACATACAGTCATATTTGCAGCAGTAATTAAGTGAAATATTAAGAGTGAACAGTTCACATACGGAGGAATGCATACCATTATGGCAGTCTGAATTCCAGTATTAAGCAGATGCGTTAGCTAGCTTCCTAGCTTCCAGTTCCTGCTTAGCTTTTTCTCTCATTTCTCTTTCTCTCTCAATGAGAAGTGCTTGTTCTTGCTCCCACTCCTTTAGCTTCTGCTCATGCTTTGCAATGTCCTCCACTTCACATGCTGGCAGCTTTTCCTTGACGAGTTGGGTGGTCAGGGTTAACAGGCTTTCAGATTCAACCTTGCCAAGTGAATGCAGCTTAGAGCACAGATCCTGCCACAAAATGAAGGATTTGATGGGGACAGAGAAGGAGAGAGACAATCAGTCACAAAATAATCAGTAACAAAGCACTTCCCTGTAACAACCAATGTATAGTTGTTTGAATCTAATGACTAGCTGTGCTGATCCAGGCTGGCCATTCTGTCCTAGATAAGGATTTTGACTGTGGTAGCAGGTATCACTTCTTCCCCTTGAAATGCTAACCTCCAGAGTAAGTTTTTCTGAGCAATAAGACTGAAACAAGAAAGTTCCATTACTTACTGAAATTCTCTTTATTTTTCCAAGTGCAGTCACCTGGTATAAACATTAAGATCAGCTGACCAGTCAATCATGAAAATACAATTTAAGCACCTTTTTTTGTGTCTTAACTCAAAGCTGACTGACTGATGTGCTCCCCACTGCCTGCATTAGCATCACTCTCCACAGATGCAAATCACTTTAAACGCTTGCTTACTAGGAGCATACTAAGTAGCTTCCATGATTTTTTTGCCAACAGTTACTGTGATCTGAGGTTTGACTGTGTTTACACATGCTAAACACAATAGAGCTAAAGCAAGTAATATTTATTCAGGTATATTCTACAATGTAACTAAAAATACAGCTTCAGTAGAAACTGCAATACTCCTTTCTCGTGCTTTACTTACTTAGAGCTCATGCAGCATAAATTTATTATTAACCTAAGATGATGAGTCATTGAGTGATACTGTTTCTGGCTTTATGGAATATTTGGCCCAATGGCTCTCTATAACAAGCTGATTAATTGCCTTAAAAGTGCAGATACACAGGCAGCCAGGAAAGAGTTTCCTGGGGGAGGAAGACGACATGGGACCAGCACATTCCTTAACCCTTGCTCATTCATTAGATGGGAACACATTTTCCTGACTGTTCTTTTAAATAAAATGTTTTACTGAAACAGGCACTTGCAGAAATATTTAAAGTAGGTACCCTAAAGACAGGTAGACCCATGTGCTTCTTTCATGTGTTCTCTGAATACACCCTATTGATTTGCACTGCAAGATAACTGAAAGAGGATGGGGTAATTAATCATCACACAAAATGGTGACTCTGAGGGCATGATGACATTCGGTCTTCCACTACCAGTTATCACTGGGAGCTTGCACACTATGCAGCTGGCCCACAGTGCTCCCCCTTACGCAGCACCCAGCGCATTAATCTGCAAAGGCACTGCAGCTCAACTCTAGCCTCAAGGTTATGCCGCCTTCTGAAAAGGGAAATTGGAGTGCCTCTTCTGATACCTTTTTACCTCTCCCCACCTCAGCCAACACAACTACAACAGGTTTGCTTTTCTGTCAGGCCCAGGGAAGTTCAAGCAGGACTGACAGCAGATAAAAAGTTCTTTTAACAATATGTGTGCAGGTATGAGGTGCTTGGGAATTTGGCTCTGTTGCCTTTGATTTTATGACAAACTTGATAAACAGAAACAATCTGACATTACTGAATTAAAAGCAAAATTAGTAATATCTGTGTATTTCTCTCTCTTCTGTTTGAGAGATGAGTAAATTTACAGTGCATCCAGAATAAATACAAAGACAATATGGTTTGGGTTTGGGAAAGGAACACAATCCCTGATAACTGATACAGAGTCTCCCTATTACCCACTACTGAGGATGTGCTAGAAAAAGAGTTTGTATGCTAAAACTAAACAGTATGAAATTGAAACAGAAGAAATGCAATGAACTGGAAACTAGCTGGGCCTCTCTCCTAACCCTTTATTGGTACTACAGAACTCTGGAATCTTCTCTGCTCTGCTGTAATACATTAGTGAAACTCATTTAGGAAAGTAGCTATATCCTGCAGGTACCAGAACGGCACATTCTTAAATGGCAAGCTCATTGATTTTTATAAGCAGTCTCTGGGGCTCTGCACGCAGATAAAGAAGGTACACTGCTTTTAAAGAGGGTGCTCTCAGCATTTATATGATGTAATGCTTACCCACTGATCACTGACACAGATGGAAGGAACTGCCTAAGGAACACTGTACTGAGTAGCATGCCTCAGAATACGGTATACGGGAACAGAAAATTACAACACAAATGAGAGCAACAGACACAAGATTCTAAATTACTGCTCTGAAGGCTTTATCAAAGGCTCTCAAGTCCTGCTTGCTGGGGGCGAAGGACATTCTGCCTCTCACATATCTGATTTCCTAGTCAGGCTGCCACAGCTTTTTCAGATGCTTCTGTTGCAGGCTGTTTCAGAGGTTTGTACTAGACATAAAGTTCAAGACAGTGTAGAAGACCATGCAGAAGATGGCACAGGAACGGTATGTCTGGACAAAGTCCAGATGCTTTTCCTTGCATGCCCAGGTGTATCACTTGTGAAAGAGAACTGGGCAAGCATGAGACAGAAGCAATTTATTTTGAGCACCAGGAGAAAGGCTGGGATATGCTTGTTAACACAGAGCTAGACAAAGTGCAACAGTCTTTTCAGCAGCAGAAGTGCAATTTCTGTGTTGGGATTAAACAGCATGTGCCAGGACACTGGCAATGAATGCCAACATCACCATTCAAAGCAGTCAGACCCATAACTTCCCTTAGATCTATGTGTATTTCCATGGTACCTGCACCTCTGTCCTGCCACCATCCAGGGGGTCAGCTGGGAAAACTGACTGCTGCTGGCTTAATGAATTTGAGAGAGGAGTATAATAGCTTTTCCAGACTTAGCAGGAGTGGAATTCTGTTTTGGAAGCTCTTTTTTCTCATCAAAACACTTGGAAATTATGGCTTCTTTATATATAACTTACTGTTGGATACCTACACTTTGCATAAGTGCTATGTTTTTCCTTAGATTTCGACTTCTCAGAGATCTCAGAGATAAGGATGAACTTATAAGAGATAAGTTTTTTGGACTGATGTCAGGACACTCATTACTACATCAGGGAATGCCTGAAATTGAGTTAATTATGGAGCTTGAAGAAAGGTTTAAGCAATGAGAAAAACATCCTCTTGGCAGCACTCTTCCCCACCATTTGACATTTAGACCTTGTTTTGAGCATTCATCATTATTTTGTTCAAGGGCAGACAATGGATGGACAATGACAGACACAAAAAAATGCCTCATTCTCTCCTTCAAAGGGCATGTGTATTTACTTAACTCACTGTAATTCATCCAGGCATGAATTATCACACGCTGTCCACTCATTCATTCCAAATACAAAGTCCTAAGTGCTTGAATGTAATATTCAAAGACTAGTGGTAAATAGTCTTATATAAATATACCCCAAAGAAGGGAAAAGCAAGTGTTGGTAATGTGAAACCACAGAGTGATAGTCATCTAATTTCTGAAAATTCTTTAGAGCAATTGTCTGTATTCAGAGATGTTCAAGGTCATGACAGCAATAGTAGAAACTGATGGTTTAAGAAGAGAGCATTACTCCTGGCACCATAAGCCAGACTAGTTTCAACCCGGGGTACTTGATTTTTTACCACAACACAAATCAGAAATGATCAAATAAAATGGGCTTGTTATACAGCTTTGAGATGATAAAAAAAAATACCATATAGCTAAGCTGTAATGTTTGAATTTCATGCTGTTATCAACAGTGTGACAAACTAAAGATAAAAAGGAAGAGAGATATCCTTACTTTATGATCCAGACTGAAAGTATAGGATGCAACTTTTGTACTTAATGCACATAAATGGACAATAAATTTAGGATGGTCTCATCTCAATATATTTTAATGAGCAAGAACCCACACAAGGTCAGATAATGGATCTCTAATGACATACTACTTTTGCAAACAGCATTTGGATTTATCATTCTGATGTATGAGAAGTGAAGATAAAATCCCAGCAGACAGACAAAACACAAGTGGCCTTGAGCACTTATTTGTTTGAAGGCTGCTTCCTCTTTGAGTAAGTGAAAATGTAAGGTGACATCAGTTTCAAAAATGCCAGGTAGACTCCTGGTGTGCTGGAAGAGTATCAGTCTACTAGCCGTAATTTGTGAATTTATTTATCTTCTAGTATGTACTAAGGAGATCTACAGCTTAGAATATTTACATGAACTTAAGTTTCCTACCTTGAATCGGCTGTAGTACTTGGGTATTTTAGACTGCTCCGTTTCTTCCAATTCTGCATATTCTGACTTCTGCTCTACTTCTTTGGCTTCTTCAGATGGCTCTTGACCAGGTTTTGCTTCAAGGACAGACTGTAAAATGGTCTCCAGAACATCAACCTGGGCAATCACATTTGTCATTGTTAGCATAAACTGAAACTGCAATCTGACTAATACCACCGTCAACTTTACAAACAGCTTTGTAAGTTACGGTGTAGTTCCAGATGACTACTCTAAATGATAAATTCTAAAAGCAAACAGACTCATTCTTGGAAGAATTCATTTTGGACTTCTGAGGTTGGACATTTTGAAGTCCCTGCAGCAGAACAACAGGTCTCTGTCAACTCCCTGTGAGTCAGGTGCTGACTGGCACCTGAGAGTGTGTCAGGCACTAGACTAAAATCTCCTCTAGGTCTGACACTTAGCCATAAATACTAATGTTAAACAAATGTTAAACAGTAGTCCCTGTGACAGTGTGATACACTATCACAGATACATCTAAATAAGATGTTACTGCATTCAAACAATATAGTATTTAATAGATTTAATAGAAGGTTCCTCTTTCGCGAAAGTAAGGGAAATCACTTATTCAATAACAACAACATTCATTCCTGTCATGGGTTTTAACAGGAAAAATGGAAATGTGGCATGCAACATACCGGTAAAGGTATATTTTTAATCTCTAAGACTCCAGTTTTTTTCATGTTCTCCACTTGAGAGTTATTAAGAGAACCACCATCTCCTAACTGAAGCTGTAGCAAAAATCCTCATTAGCGTCACTGTGGGACTTACTAAATTATTTCCTTATCTATTATTGATACAAAATATGGAATTGCTATATGGATGCTGCTGCTGTTCTGGGAATAACATGATTGTCCTAACTTAAATTACTGAATGCAGGCTGACTGCATTTTAAAGTTCAGCTCTTTATATTTCTAGAGGCTGTTACCCTTCTGTGAATCCTTATTCTGAATCTTTATCAGTCAGAAACAATAACTGTGTGACCTTGGAATTTACGAAACTTGCCACAAGCAAAAGGTCTCTTGATACCTGTGTGGTTTCATTTTCGTGACATAAGTATATAATGCGAAAGAATAAAAATGAGACTTACTTGAAATAACATTCTTAGCACTAAAATGTAATTCATAAACTACCTATACTGAAACAGGATAAATTAAACAAACAAACAAACAAAAAGCAATGAAATTCTAACTATGTGCCTGGAAATACACGAATTCTAATTTGGAGTGTTTCTCAAACAATCCCACACACCAAAATTTGCTGGTTCACAGTTAAACATTATAGGACAGCACTAAACCAGTATTTCTGTTGTTCTGATAGTAACAGAAACTCTTTCTGTCAACGGTAATGGCAGAGAGAAAAGAGACCATCCTACTGAGAAACAGAAGAAAGCTTAAATCCTGAAAAATAAGCGATTGATAACAATCGACCAAATCACTAGAAAACGTTTACAACAAAACTGAGCAACTAAAAAAGTTTCCATTTGAGAACTTCTTGTTTAAATAACAAGATTTATTCAGCTAGAAGATAGTATTACATTTTAGAAAGGAATGAAGCTTGAAAAAGCAGGATTACATCTTTCTCAAGTGACTGCTATTGTGCAGGTATGTCAGGACAATGATGTACAACATGGCCCGTACTTACTAGTGCTATGACCTGATACACCAGATGCAATCCTGTTTCAGCACTAGGATGTTTGCAGATTGCCCAGAAAAGTCTGAGGAATTCCTTAATTTGTCTAATGTTTGCAAGTGGAAAAAATCACAAATCTATTAGGCTGAGTTTTTCAGAATTGGATTAAGAAAACTGCTGAATCACACCCCAAAAAATAAAACGGTGGGGGTTTCAGATGTAATGTTTCCTTCCTTGTTTTATCCACTATTGTGCAGACCTGCTTCTCAGTACGGAGCACCAGGAAAACCTATTGATCAGACCTGGCCTTTGTACATCAAGGGAAACGCAGAGCCTAGTACTGGCACAAATAAAAGGGAGGCTCCCATCACCAGAGAGCCCTTCAGGAAAGAACACCAAGAAGGGATGTTGAGAGCCTCAGTGCTTTTTCTATGTAGCATCCCATATGGTTTATTCCACCTAAACTGGCTGGTCCAGGGGCAGCCTGAAGCCTCACAGTGATTGAAATCCCAGCATCCCTTAGTCAGAGCTAACCTCACAAAAAGGTTTCCACCCATCCTCTCCATAAGGGCACACTACAACCCTTCTAGAAGCCACTCTGAACTGCCTATGGAGCAGTACCATTTATGACATAAAACCACCTGAAAGGACACATACAATTAGCCATGAGCAGCACAAGTAATGACATTTCATCTTCAAGTATGTCTCTGAGTGAACTGGGAAGTACCTCAACAGGAACATAAATGGCATGTGGCAACAGCAGATACTGACTCCCAAGAACATGGCGATAGACATAATTGCTAGCTTGCCACCTAAAGCAATGTCTCTGTTCTAAACCACCTCTCATGGATTCCAAAGAGCTCTGAAAAATTGCTGGGCCTGGAAAGGTCTGACATCTTTCCATTAGCAAGGCAAGTAATTTACAAGGTTTACTCGAGTATAACATGTATGTAATTTCTATGCATGTACATAATTTTTATGCAGGTTATATGCAGTTTTCATACTTACAGCTTCTTGGCAGATTTTGCTGTCTCCTGGCAAAGAAGCTACATTCTCCATCACCTGCAAGGCTCTATTTAAGTATCCAGGTGTCCACATCAATGGCATTAGATTGTATACAGCTCTTAGACCTTTATTCAACTCCACTTTCCCTGTGATAAAACAGTACTTTCAGGTTAGTAGTTGAAAACTCAAGAACTAAGGAAATCTGTAAGAGTTGACACTGTTCTCTGTGAAAAAGCAAGTTTCTAGGTTTGTCTGGTAAAAATAACATTCTTTTCTATGAAGCTGCTTTGACAGAATTGTTATTATTATACTTTGAAATAAAGTGCCTCCTGTTTGCCCAGTTTCAG
This sequence comes from Alectoris magna, assembly GCA_030625065.1. Taxonomy (NCBI): domain Eukaryota; kingdom Metazoa; phylum Chordata; class Aves; order Galliformes; family Phasianidae; genus Alectoris; species Alectoris magna. The sequence continues at coordinate 51,517,408 of CM060564.1, forward strand.
GACTACCACGTTTGTTTCTTGCTCCTCTCTACTTATATCCTTCCATCACCTGGAAATTTTGTTCACATGGAAAAGAGGAAAAGTGGAGTAGTTTTCTAGCTGTTTGGCAATTATAACAGCAGTTCTAAGCAGGATTTCTGAATGTCTCCAACAAACAGTTCCAGAGCCTTCACAGACTTACTATGCAACATGTGTCCACCAAATCAGAGAGGCTGGACTCACACCTGAGGTTTTGAGGGTTCTATTCACACATGTATCAAATCCAGATTGTATGAGATTAATAGTACATGCTCTGGGTAACTGTACTGTATAACTCAGTATTCTAGTTGGAACTTCCTGAGATTAAATATAGGAGACCCGCCAAAATGAAATCTTGGCTCTTGATTTATGGTACTGTGCACTGAGGTCTTCATGACTTTAGCAGGACCTATGATGTGGCACTGCAGCAACGTGGTGTTTCTTCTGAGGTGAGCATGAGTAGAAAAGATGAATTTCCCATTCAAAACAACAAAGGAAATCCACATGACATTCCAGTTTGTGAGTATTAACTGGCAATGAACGTCATCCTAAGCTCTTGATTTCGTCATTATCAATGAAAAAAAACACTACGACTTCAGTGTAGCTTATCAGAGCTATGCATCCAAGCTCTCAATTGAATTTAAACTCTGATTACAATAATGAATAACTTTGAAAACAGAACTTTCTCTTCTTCATAGAAAAATAAGGTAATGTGTTCACCAAGCTTGTAGACCACAGATAAATTAAAACAGCCAACATGCTTTCGGCCACTCTGTGCCTGAAGACATCCTTCACTCTTTCAGAGGTCGGTTCCATTAGTGCTGGCAAGACTGTGGAATATGTGACATAACAGTAAATAGCTTTTGATCTACTGAATGTCAATGTCATGGAACAAGTAATATTGCTCACAGACACCAAAATGCACTTCTACAGACACTACTCAACCAATCTATATGGCACAAAACTGAATGCCAGTTAACAGCAGCTCCATGGAGTATAAGATTTCCGATTGATTTTCATATTTATCGCCCTTTTTGACTAAAAATGAGGTTTTTGTTTTACAATCATGATAAATCAGAATCAACAACCTAACTTTGTCACTACATATTGTATTTTCAGGTCGTATTTCATGAACATGTACGCTGATTATCATCCTGAATGAATTCTAGAATAAAATATAATCCTGTAATGGAACAAATGCATAATCACACATTCTAAACTAATTTATTACTTTCAGTCAAATAATCATTTTGCAGAGGACAAACACTGTCTGGACTACACTCCTGTGAAGGTTATAGGAAATTCAATAATTATGTATTTATTCTTTCCCATCCCATATCCTCCTTCCCTCCTATCCTGGAAGTACTCTGATCTAGCTGCTCTTCAAATAGTACTGCGTATCATTAGCAGTGAAGGCTCCTAAAAAGATATAGGATAAAGGTGCTACAATCTGCTATTCAAAACACAAACACTAATGTTGTGGTGAGTACTAATACTTTATTTACATATTCTAAATATAGTGTTTTTCAGGTTGAGGCCTCTGAACACCTTGTGGTTTAAAGATTACTTTAAGCTCAACAATTTGAATTGGAAAAAAAGCCGATTCTTCATAACTGTCAATTTGTTCTGTGGAACTCTGGTTTTTTGGGTTTTATTTGGAAAATATGTTGCTCCCTAAGCAAACCAACCTTACTCCTCTCTAAGATTACCTTCCTTCATTTGGTCTTAAGTCTGAAATTGTTCCTCCCATGATTTCTACTTTTTTTCCATCAGTCTTTTCATGAATTACATTTCAGTTAAGCACAGACACCAATTTAGTTCATCCCATGAACAAAAGGAGAAATATGATAGTGAAGGAGGTAAAACTTACCAAGAAATGCATAACCATACAGCTGGGAGCTAAAACCCACAGTGCTTGCTTGCTTTAGACCCGTCAGCACTAGTGACGCACCAAGATTTCTCTCCTCTTCCCACTGTGAATAGTAAACTAAGATGTAAACTAAGCATGTGTTCCTTGACAAACACAAACAAAAAAGTTGCAGCAGTTAATCACGTTTTACTAATAAAGTACAGAATCATGCAGCAAGTTCAGTGTTCAGAGTTACAGTACACATATCCTGAAGAACAGTATGTTTATGCAAAGGAACATCTTCTAAATGAAAATAAAATGTGAGGAGCCAACATTCTGAAGGGGAGTCAGTCAGTGTATTTACATAAGGATAAGGATTATATTAATTTATGTTGGCCAAGTTCTGCCTCTGTGCTATATGTCCTCACATTTGCTTCAGTCTGATACTGCTTAAAACAAAAATTATATGGCTTCTATATTGGAAAAGTTCTTTCTTTTAAGCGTGTAGTAAGATTCATGCTCCATTATATTCTGTTAGAATAGGAAAATGCTAGCAGCTGCTTCAAATCCTAATGACAGATCAGACCAAATATGGCTAGAGACCCAATCAATAGGTATATTAAAACCACACAAGAGGTATGAATTTTATTCTGAAAAATACCCCGCACTCCACTGACTCTTAAGAAGCACAGGGGTTTGACCTGGCTTAATGCAAGGAGGTGTCTTTTTGGGATAAGGCATTTTTTATGTCTCCATTCAGGTGCACATGAACTTACATATACACAGCCAAAAAAAAATACCATTATCTGACAACCGGGAAATGCATTTCTCTGACCTAGGAATGAGATCCAAGGCGATAGTTCTGTTTCCTGCTGAATTCACCATTCACCATTCCTGGTGAATGTTACAGAAAAAGCAGATAAAACCAGAAGAGAACTTCAAAGGTCTAGATTCTTTTGGGAACTAGTGTGTTTGGCTTCAAGAGCTGGGGAAATGGGGGGAACTTAATATTAATACCTTTGCAATTAAAGCTGGCAATCATACTGACTGTTTTCAGCAATCAAGCACACTATTTCCTGGTGAGAGCTAAGACCAGTGTTTCAGCAGTGCTTACAGAAGCACTAAAATGGAAGATCCCTACCACAAGTACTAAAGACTAACATAGTCAGATTGCCTATGATACAGTTCTCAAAGTCAAAAAAACACCACCATTTTATCAGTCTGCTGGCCCCTAAACTACAGCCAGTGCTCTGTCTGCAACAGGACACTGGCTGATCTTTCTTTCACCTTGGAAAGAAGGAATGGGGATTTTCACAAGCAGCTGACTTCCTACTCTCTCCACTCTCTTTCCTAAATTAGACACAGAAAACTGGTACTGAGCATTATGACATCCTGTCTAGCACTCACTATGTTGTATACCATCTCTGAAAATCCTGACATGCCTTCAGAGAAAGGAGCGACAAAAAGGGATGACACGTGATTTGCTGGTTTTCCTCTTGTTTTTTTTTCCCCTTTCTTTTATAGTGGTCAAAATGATAAAGAAAACTTGCAAGCATTTCATTTTTTACAGAAACTTAAGGGAAAGTTTATATTCAGAACAGAATGCCCAGCGGACCGCAACACAACACTTAGAAACAGAAGCTCTATTATCATTTTGAGTGTGGTGAACTTACCGTATGTTCAGACTTGGTTGCTAGGTACTGGTATAAAACATAGAGAGAAAGAAGCTGTGTTGAGAACTCATCAAAACTTTCTTGTAGCATGATCTCTGTTACTACTGATACAGCATCTGTGGAGGAAATAAACACAAGTTAAGTGGAAAATGACACAGCTCCTTCTGCACCCATTAATGTTCCCCGACGTTTTACTGCTGTAGTGTATTCTGAAGTAGTTAGGAAGAAAGTTAAAGATTTCCTATGACTAACAGCAGAGAATTAGTCTTATCTACTTAGGTTGTTCTAACATGTCATGAGAAGGAGAAAGCACAATCAACTGAATTACGTATAAGACAATAAGAAGCTTTCTAAACACATCTTAACCCAATGCTCCCAGACTTTGATTGCTTCTTCTTTGCTCAGCCCTTCAACCATTACCATTTTTTTTTTTTTTAATCTTAGAAATAACTTATTTCTTCTAGTACTTAGATTAAAAACAAAAGAAGACCGGCTTAAATTCATTGCCTTCACGATGACAGGAGTGCACAGTAGAGAAGAAATTCTGTCACAGATCACCCACAGTATTCACTGTATTCAGCAAACAGTGCTCTTGAGGAGCTCCACAGGGAGTTCCAGTGATACTCCTTCTCATGAAGGTCAGTTTTTTAAACTGAAGGCCTTGAGCATGTCAGAGAAAAAAAACTTGGATAGAAAAGGGGGGAATTCACAATAGGGGCCTCTCAAAACAAAATATGTATTAACTTTCCACTTCACAAAATCTTCAAGACAAAAGCTTCAGACAAGTCCTTCAACAATTCTGTTTTCCCTCTGTTGTTTGGTTTGCAAAGGGTTTATACAAAGAAACATCACTGTAAGTCTCTAGTGCCAAAAAAAAATTTGCAGTGAAATGAAAACCTTAAATATTTTCATACAATGAAAGAGATCCCTACTGAAGTGATATATAAATATGCAGAAAAGTAGTTTAGATAAGGAAAGTGTTTTGAAGGTGACTTCTGAGAAAACATGGCTATAACATTTTAATACAAAGGAAGGTTCCACATATTTAAGAGCATACAGCTGAGGATGATGAGCTGGTATTAATTTTCTTACCCTCGTATTTCTTCTGTTTTATAAAACAATCCAACAAAATATTGAATGTAAAATTATCTGGGAAAATTCCATATTGGACCTGAAGAGAAGAAGGAAAAAAATGAGTGGGAAAATCTGTTGTTCAAATCTCTCAAAGCAGAGCGCTGCAAGCATCAGAAGGATCAAAACCATGGTGTTGCACACTGGTGAGTTGTGACAGTTAGGCAATAGAAGAAGCTTATTAACATGGCTCCTGTGATATGGGCCTACTACGTTTCAGTGTCCTGGGTCTGTTTTAGCATTTTGCCAGGGCCTTTGGAACCAAGAAAGGCACTGCCTACCAGGATTTTTATGTTCCATTTCTATTCAACGTGCTCTGGATACCAGCACTACTTAAAACCAAAAAGCTCAAACAGAAAGGACAGAAATACTGTAAAGAGCTTTTACTGAAACTAAAGTTTGACTTGAGTTTCAGCAAGTCAAACTTTAGTTTTTGTTTTGACAAGTACGTATCTGCACTTAAAACCACAGTATTCATAATAGGAATTCCAGGTAGGGCATAACTGTCTCAAAATGTTCATATATAGTTATAGTTCTTCCTTGTAAAATCTTACCTTATTTTTTAAAGTGTATAAGGCTTTGTCTTGCGCACCATGTTTTAAGCATTGTCTGATCCAACTGTGAATGGTCCAATCTCTCAAGTACCAGCAATTTGGACTATGCCGAAACCTGAAGGGTGATAAAAAGTCCAGGTGACAACTGTTCTCTGAATAAGAATCACAGAAAAAAAAAAAAAAAATCTGTAATCACAAAATCACAAGCATTGGAAGGGATCATTGAGCCCAAATGCATTGCTAAAACAAGTACTCTACAATAGGTCGCACAGATAGGAGTCTAGATGGATCTTGAATATCTCCAGAGGAGACTCCGTAACATCTCTGGGCAACTTGTTCCAGTGCACCATCACCCTCACCTAAAAGGAGTTCTTCCTCATGTTAGTATGTAACTTCCTATGTTCAAGTTTTAGGCCATTACTCCTTGTCCTATTGCTGTGCACCACTAAGAAGAGCCTGGTCTCATCCATTTGCCTCCCACCTCCCTTCAGATATTTATAAACATTTATCTGATCCCCTCTCAGTCTTCTTTTCCTCAGGCTGACAAACCCAGGTTACTCAGTGTTACCCCACATGGGAGACGCTCCAGGCCCTTCATCATTTTTGTGGCCCTCTGCTGGACTCCTAGGAGATCCCTGTTTTTTTTGAACTCGGGAGCCCAGAACAGCAGATTAAGTGTGGCCACCAGGGCAGAATAGAGGGGGAGGATCACCTCCCTTGACCTGCTAGCCATGCTCTTTTTAATGCATTCCAGGATACCACTGGCCCTCTTGGCCACAAGGGAACACTGCTGGTTCATGGCCAACTTGTTGTCCACAAATCAATAACCAATAGATTGTGTTTCAATACCTCTTTACTTCATGGTCTCAAGCATTAATCTTTCTGTATTTAACTCTGCAGCCAATCACTGCTCTCCAAAGAGCTCCAGTTAGCCCTTTAAGTAAAAGTAACAATACTCTGATACGCTTTAGTAGTTTATTTGAAGGGAGAATCTGATCTTTTCACAAATGCAAAATACTTTAAATTTCTCACTTTTCAGAAAGTCTGCTTCTTTTCCTCTGAGAAGAGGAATACCACAAAATAATAGCTTGGTATATTAATGATAGAAACTGAGATAGCTATCAACATTATACTACTTTTTAGCATTGTCCTTCTAATTGTAAAGCACTGTATTATTAGCCTCTTCCAAGTACAGTGCTGCTCCATAACTGACAACATTAGCAAGTATAAGAATTACATCAAAATACTGCTGCCTCTGAACCTTCAGAATTTGTGTATCTGGTATCTCCGACCACTTAACTCATGCCTTGCTTCAGTCACTTAGGAATTCACCGCACCTCTGCCTCCTCAGACTGCTGCAGACTTCATTTGTGTTTAGAAATGCTTCATCAGAGACGCATGCCTCAAGTACCAGGAAAATACTGGACATTCTTCCCCTACCCCTCCGCATCAGCTGCACTAGCATTGCTCCCCATGGACTTCTTTTAATCAGTTCTGAGACAGCCTGTGCCATGGATTCAGCAGTGTTCCCAGGTAACTCACTCCAATCCTTAAGTTCAGCCTCTTTTGTTTCATTTATTTAGAGATACATGATTTACTCCATGATTGGAAAAGTATTGACTAAAAACACACAGAGCTTTACCTCTGACAAAGCCTCAGAAAGCAATTACAAATCCAATGGTAGGAGCTGCTGCCTTGATCCCGTGCTGAATTTCACACCTCAGTGTCAAGAGGTACAAACAACTTTTCTCAATTCAAATCAAATGCACGAAAACCAGATTTGGTCCCCAGTGTAGAAGTGAGTGCCACTTCCCATAGTAAACATCAGTGACTGAGCTAGGCTCATGTGCAGATGCTTGCAGCCTCGAGCCAAGCTGCAGCACCATTTAGAGGCAGGGTTGGCTCTTCCATCTGAGCGAGCATCCTTTCCAGAACATTTATCAGATTAACGTGGCCACCAACTCTGTTTTTCCCCCCCACTGAATCTCTGCATATTGTATCCCATGGCTAAGGGCTACACAGATTGCCAAGTCTGAAAAAGCATTCCTGTTACAGAGTCTACAGCATCCAAAAGACTTCAGTGCCAAAAGCAGAGCTAAACAGCTACACAAAGTCTAAATATACTACTTCTTCAGCGGCACATGAAAGATCTCTCGTCGATTTGAATTTAACAGAAAAAGAAAAGTCTGCTTTGAATATTAAATTATGAACATCCATTTTGTTGCTCTAATTGCTTTCCATTTTCTTCCCTCTGGAATTCAGATACTGGGCAAGCAAGAATATGTATTTGATTTCACTGAAGATCTGTTTCAATAATGCTTGCAGGAAGCATCAATTACAGGAATTTGGATTTAATCATACATTGATGAAACAATTATCTAATTGCTAGACTGTTCCATCAGCCATTTAAGATGGGTCAGAGTGCAACACTAGCACCCAGCAACTAAGCTGCCTGCATCTTCTGAAGCTGCTTTATTAAATGGTTAATATTGTTTCAGAAGTGGAAACAACAATCCTACAAACACTTAACACTGATGCTGTCAAAGACTTAGGTCTTTTTTTTTTGATATAATCATCCTTCCTACAAATTTGTTACAGAGGGAAGTAAACGTTAAAAAAAAAAATAAATGAAGGCTTTAAAAGTGTTTGAGTATTCACCTTTAAGCCAATGCATATTTACTCTCAAGTATATTTATACTCAAGCATCCCACACTGAGACACAGCACTCCAGGACTTCATACACCTTGGGAATGCTATAGACAACTGTAATGGAGAAAGGCTCATAGGTTCCCAGTCACACTTGGACAGTGAAAGGTCAAACAAGAACGTGGTGAGATCTACAAAATGTGACGAAACTGACCACAGAATCATAGAATGGCTTGGGATGGAAGAGATCCCAAGGATCATCAAGTTCCAACTCCCCAAGAGATCCTCAGTCATGACAAGTTTCTGGAATCAAAATGCACAAATTTCAGGCACATATTGCAAGAACTCTCCAAAAAAGCTCTGAAAAGCTCTGAAGGCCTGGGAGCATGTGTGGACACGTTTATTTGCATACACACATCCACAGGACCTATCAGTCATAATTTTTCTATGTTACTATTAGTATCCATAGTCTTGGACTCTGTCTCTATTGTGTTGGGTACTACACAAACAGAAAACTCAAGGAGATTCCAAGACAAAGAATTTTCTAGTTAATAACAATTCATTACAAAACAGTTGCATGGGAATGAAGAACGGGAAATGGTGCTAAAAAGTCAACAAGAATCTACATGCATGTATATAAAATCCCTCAGCATTACACACTTCCATCAACCTATGATGCAGAAGGAGAACTGGAAGTTAAAGAGAAATAAGCACAGTGAAATCTTTAATTGTTTCAATCCATATAATGCCGAGATGAGCTCTGTCTCTGTTCTATAAGCTGAGAAGAGAAACCAAGAGCAGCTGTTTTCACATCCAACCTAGGCAAATTAAACAAATGTTGTAGCAGACATTTTTATTTCAAATGGAACAGTGAAAGAATGAGATTGCTGGTCATTCTGAATCTTCTTCCTTCTCTAAAAAACACAAAACAGGATATAATTACACAAGGCAATGTGTTCAGAGACAGATGAAAAGACAAAAGGAAGTTGAAACTACAGAAAGCAGAGGATTCAGAGTGAATTAAATAAAGGAAGCCTCCAGCAATTGCTGTGTGTTTAATGGATAGACCAGGAGGTTATCTTGCAGATGTCTGCTGCTGAAACTCATTTTTCTGAGAACTAATAAAAACCTGGGAAGAAGTAGGTTCTTATAATGCATTCAGAAAAGGCAAGGAGAAACATCCATAATGTTATCAGGGGAGTTTGCTGTTGGTACACTTTCATGTGAACAGCTGAAGAATCAATATGGTGATATCCTCATCACTGACCTGAGAACATCTTGCCCCACAGATAATGGGAAGTATAATATCTGTAAGACAAGCAGTTACTGAAATATCAAAATCACTGCAGATTTAATAGTACATGATGCTATGGTACTAGAATTCCCCTTATTTTAAAAAATTGTTGAAGTGATCCAGTACAGAAACTTGATTTTCACAAAAACATTACTTTTTATTGTGTGATGATGACTATTATGTAGAAGAGATACTATAAGTATACAATACAAGGCAACCAGAGTATTTTTAGCCAAGAAAGTGAACATTTTCTCTTGCTCACAAACTGACCTATTAGGTTAAGAATGCATTTCTAGTTTAGTAATTCCCTGCACAAGGCCCTTCTGCTAATTATTTACAGACAAAAACTGAACAATGGTGAAGTTTATCAGACGCTGAGAGCGTCTTATGAAGTACTTTACTAACCCAGCAAAGATTGGCGTTCTTCCACAACACAGAAATGCTCTGTATCACCCCTCTTTCTTTCTTTTAAATGGTCTTTCAGATTTGTTTGGTGCCATCAAGTGGTGATACAGTCTAGTGCTACTTTCACATACCTTCCATTTTCAAGAGACGTGATACAGCAATAATGAAAGAGAAGCACTAGGGTGCCACACTGCACTCTTTTCCCTACATTTGCTGCAAGAGTGTTTGTTGTTTTGGGACAGCCACAAATGAGGAAGATTGTGAAGGAAAATCTGCTGGGCTACAGGGCAGCTGCTGCAGCTGATTATACTATCAGGAACAGCTCTACTGTATGGAGGTAAAGCTAGCTCAGCAGATTCTTTGCTAAATGGACTCCCTTTTGCACTCCATGGCTTCCCCGAGGGCACGCTCAACTGCTGGTACTGCCAGAGGCTGTCCTTGTGCAATTCATAACGCTTTTTTTTCTCCCATCTGTGAAACATAACAGAGCTTTTATTTATCTGTCTGATCTAATAAGAAAGTATTTTGTTATGACTTACTGTGCATACAACAGTACGATCTCTTAGGCCTCCAGATCTCTTACAGACTTTCTAAACTTCACCTGCATTTTACTGTGCTGATTTTTAATTTCCATACGTGTAGGTTGCTCCAAAAATCAATATTTCCTATTTGTTTTCATGGAAACTACAATCGATGCAAGAGCACAGAACACTGTTTGACAGAGCAAATTCTCAGCTACAAAATGATTATTTTTCAACATACGCATCTCCCTTAGCTATGCATTTTCACCACTGATGAACAAGAGCCAACGTGCTGAGCTCATAAAAAATCTGCACCAGCAGAGGTGACCCACTGCTGCTACTGCCACTGCTGAAACGCCCCATCCTCTGCCTCACTGCGCTCACATCCACTGTTTGATCTTCAGAAACAGCAATGGGTGACATTTTTTTCCACATGGAGAAATTCAGCAGCACATCTTTTCTTCATATGCACCTCTGTGTCAGATGCCGTTTTGTCAGACTGACCCTCTGCTGCCATCTGTCACAGAGCAACAATGTGTAACAGGATATTGCAAGGAAGGTTCAACCTCTACTGCCATACAAGGAGCAGCCATCTGTAACACTGTCAGCCAACACAGGAGCCATTACTTCTGGAGCAGCCCTCATATAAAACCACTTCCCTAAATAAAATCTCCTTACAATAATGCTTTCTTATGGGTTAGAGATTCCTAAACTGTCTTCTGCCATATTGCAAAGTACAGAAATTGTACTTTGAAATTGAAACAAAAGAACACTAAGTACTCTCCATTCTTTCATTATTTCTAATATAGATCACCAAAATGCATCAATCTGCTTTCCTCGGAGTTAAAACCCCAAAGTTTCACATACTGTTAGTACACTAGTAGGTTCTACTCCTAGGAAAGAGACCACCTTGTGACTGCAGTAAATCTATTCCATAAAGTTTTCAGATCTCTCTTCTTTCTTCAAGAATTAGAGAGAAATAGAAGTTTGCGTGTTCGTTTGATTTAATTGGGAGAGTGCCAGATTTCTTCTCATCCCCTTAAAATTCTAAGAAGTCTGAAAGTAAAATGTAAGGAGACTTCAAATGAAAAAAATATCCTAAGAAATATCTCCAAGAGACAGGAGAAAGCTCTCTCAGTGGAATGATTCCAAAGACACTTCACATTTTACACAAGTCATACTGGGCTGTGAAGTTCCTTGGCAATGCCATGGTTTTTACTTCACAGGCACATTTTTTTAAGCTACAGTGCATACTGATCAAACAGATTCCATGCAGGCTTAGCTTGGAAACTGGAAGGCTAAGGAAACGTCACCCAGAAGTCTCCCTTTGTTTGTGATTTCAAGCCATGGGCCCTGGGAAAAATCCTCTGCATTTTAAATTGCACCAGAAGCTCACGTGTCAGTGTAAAAGAAGAAATCTTTACTGATTGTAATTTCCTCCCATAAATGAAAGAAACTACTTTTCTGTTTCTTTTTTGCCTGCTTCTGGGCCTAAACCTTTCTTTGCATACATCATTTCAAAAATTTCACATATAATCACATAAGCCCTGTAGGAAACACCTCATACATTAACTGCTAACTCAAGTAAAAGCAGAGGGAACACTTATGTGGTGAAATAAAAAAACCTTAAATAGTATACATAGTGAGTTTATTTCTAGCTGATGATGACTATATATTTACAGAAAGCATATGGATGCTTTCTAACAAAAGAAGTAAGAGGAGAGGTTAAAAAAAAGTAGATAAGTCAGCTATAATAGAGGATAGTCTAATGCTTTGTTTTTTTATACAGGAAGCAGCATGCAAACTCCCTAAAAAAAGCCCAGGTTCAGCATTTGTTTCAATTTTTATTGACTGTCTCCAGACTTGATTGCTTCAACTTGAAAAATTAATTCCCATAAATTAAGCTCGCTCTACCTACATATGAATGCATATTTCTTGCATAGTATTTTTTTATTCAGGAGATACACAGAGCTCTAACACTACTGATGAATGCAACCTCAAAACAGGCTTCATTTCAGATTGTGAGAAGTGATGGTACAGAAGCACATTCTAAGAGTAAGTCTGAACAGGAGATTTCCAAGAATGTTAGCAACATGTAGTCTTGCTTCCCAGCTATACACGTTCATCTTTTATTTCCATCTATCTCAATGCTACACTCTCATTTATTTCTTAACCTTTACACTTGGTAAACCGCATGAACTGGGAAGTAAGATGTTTTTAGTAGCAGTACATACTACACAATCCCTTAGGCATTTTCAAGACCTTGCTCTGGTAACCAACCTTTCCTAACAACCAAAGGGACTGAATTCAACCCTCAGTAGTGTCAACATACCTATTCATGACATTGCACAAAACCACCTTTCTGCAAAGAAAACTCTGCTTTGCAGCCTTTTTAACATCGTCTATCATACACAGCAATCAACTACACGGTGGCCAGGATTTTGTGCTTCCTTTACCAATCTAACTACTTTTTCTGACAGTGAGCTGCTTAATGAAACGGCAAGCTCAATTTCTGACAGAAAAGGCATTTCTGCCTATTGTTATCAATCTCCAGCAGTACATCACTAAAAATAATCTTCCTCTTGATAGATTTAAGGCACTCTTGTAAGTAAACAACAGTGAAAAACATTAATATACTAAAAAGAAAAAAATCAAATAGTCACAAACCCTAGTCATATGTTATAAATTTCATTAAAATGTTTGAATGGAGGAGCAGCTTTCTGCAGCACAAAAGAAAGGCTCTACTTGTATGTACATTTAGAGAAGAACCACTCAAAAGGGTAAAAGCAACAGATCCAGAGCCTGCAGCAAAGTCTGAAGCTACTGACTGAGATTCCTGGCTCTAAGACATACCTGAATTACTTACTGTACTCCCCTCCGCTGGCTGCCAAAGTAACAACTGCAGTAACAACTCTTCCACCACAACAGGCAGTCATGAACCCTTCTAATGCAGAGGGGAAAACTCCTTCGGACATCTTTATCGACCTCAGGATCCTACAGGCTTGCACTGAATTCCTCTAAACTTCATACTAAGTTCCTAGCCAGAGTGGAAAAAGTGCAGTACAGATCCCGGGCTCGAACAACATACTACTTTTTAGGACACCACTTATCCCTAGGAAGATCATTCTAGGCTGCAAGATACATTTGCTAAAAAGCTCCAGAAATATCCACCTTGATTCAAAATACTTCAAAACTACAAACTCCCCAGTAGGACAGCAATGGAAGCTCACTCCTGCAAAATACATTTGCTTCCAATATGAACAAGGTTTTCTTAGGCAGACTTGGGTGAAGGTTCTCTCCATAATACAACCTGATAAAACATGACATTAGTTACAGGCTTTTTCTAGCTCAAAACTAAAGGTGCTAACATTTGAAATTCTAGTACAAACATATTTTCTACATTTAAAGCATAATACTTAAGAACGTCAGGTTAAAGCGCAGGTTGGGTGAAAACTGAGGCAAAGAACTCAAGGAGTACCTCAGCCTTCTCCCTTGCCGCTGTAGCCAGTTTTCCTTTCTCATTTATCAGAGAGGGCATACTCTCTTTAGCCTGTCTCTTCTAACACGCGTACCTGTAGAATTCCTTCCTGTTGTTTTTAACATCAAGTTCAGTTCCATCAGTTCCTTGGCTTTCCTAATCCCATCTCTGCATGTCCAGGAAGCATCCCTGTGTTCTTTCCAGGTGACACACCTGCAACCAAATTGTCAGTTCATAGCCAGAATCAGTGGTTGAGCACCAGATGAGAAAGTGTGGCTAACACAGGGAGCTCAGGTGCAAGCAGAGCACCTCAGTGACAAGAATGGGTAAGAGCCTGAATCTACCCCTTCTCACCCTCATTTAAGGGTTAGCAATCAAGGTAGCAGCATCTCTCTGGATAGAGATAATACTCTACTTGAGTGGTCAGTGGTTATTGGAAGGGGGTGAGCCAGTTTTTCTTCTTTGTTTCATGCTATAGCTCCACAGTGCTTGTATTCCCATTAGAAGGCACTGTCATCACCTTCCTTTGCCATACACGTACCCTTGCTTCCACTGCCTGTACATGCCCTTTTCCTCTCAGCCTGACCAGCAGGTCCTTGCTAAGCCATGCCAGTTTGCTGCTGAAGGTGATGAAAAGATCATCTCCTTTTTTTCCTTTATGACCAAGAGAGAAGAATGGACAGCATTCAACATTTACTTTACTTGTTGTTGCTTAGAGACACAGCTGCAACGAAAGAAACAAAACAATTAGATGCTTTAATACAGCATTCCTATTTTTTCTCTCTCTCAGGATAACAGAGGGTCTCTGGTGATTACAGGCTCATAACTCTCCATCTCTACCAGTCTTCTGGGAAAAGACCAGCAAGAAAACAAGATTTTCTCCTCTAGCTCATGAAGAATCCATACTACTTTCATCACAAATCTGAAATTCATTTAAAGAATTAGTAAGAAACTGAAAAATCTTCTTTTAATAATAGAAACAATAAAAAATGAAGAACTTTTCCCCAAACTGTTGACTATAAAGGATATCACTTCTAGGATTTATTTCTGATTAAAATTTTCTCGGGCTTTTACACTTAAAAACCTTGTTTTGAATATAAATTCCATTGATAATCTAGTGGTTGAGTATAAAGTATCATAGGCAGAGGAAAACAGAGAATGATGGGGTGAGCTGTTGCTATAGTGATTCTGACAAGATACTCTCTAGTGCTTTTCCTTGTCCCCATGCAACTATAATGAAATCTAATTTAAAACCAACACTTGCATTAATTATATCTTCTCCTGGCATCCTGACATAGAAAAATACAGAGATTAAGAACTCTAAAACACAGTAGATCTATTACTTTGTGGAAAAATTTGAATCTCAGCAATCTAACTGTGTCACACTAAAACCTGCTGTATTAAAGCTTAACAGAAAGTCAGTTCTGTTGGAATTATTACTAATCTATCTGAAAACTTCTTAATACAATAGCTGTAAGAAACGGAATAAAGCACTATTCAGTTTGCTACAACTTTGCCAGCTCAGTTTTACCCATCATTATTTCAACTAACTCTCCACATGCATGAAAGCTAGTACAAGTTATCAACTAGATATACTTTTTCAAAATGAAACATCTGTGAAAGCCTGCTTCTCATTTGATTGCTGAAATCACCTTCGTAATTGGTTCAATACTGACAGCAAGTTATTTCTTACCAGAGAGCTACTGCTTGCTAGATACATATTGGTGGCAGGTCTAAAACCTTCCATGTACCAAAATAGTACTTTGTTATAGGCACTCTTCAGCCAAGGCTATCTAAAAGATTATATGATTTTTTAGGGAATAGTTAGTGTATCTAACTTCTTCGAAGCCCAGCGGCACAGCAATGCCCTTTATTTCACTGCATATGATGTCAAGCACATCAAACAGTACGCAAGGTAAGGATAAACAGAGTGAATCTGACTCAAGCAATCAGGAATATACTGTGCTACCGTGCCTTGTTACCACTACAAACAGTACATTCTTCACCTCAAGTACTGCACATGCTATAGGACAAATATTCCTCTACGTGGATGGAGGTACAAGATGCACACTGAACGAGCCTGTGAGATTCAAAACAAGCAAAGGATTTCAAAATACAATGGCCTATGTTGTAGCGCTTTCCCATTTGGAATGGGAACACAGCAAAGACTGATGCTTACAAATAAAGCCCACTACTACCAGCCTGTTAGGAAAACCAACATACACTCTGCCAATTTGCCGTGTTGCAGTGGCTCACTCAGATCTTGTATTCAGGATCTGAACAGACATTTATAAGCATCCAGTTCTATCAGGCGTTCACATTATAGGACGCTTATGAATGTAAGGTTATCCAATGCTCAGGAGAACTGAGAACATAGTAAACACAGGAAAATATTGCAACTAGGTGCAATTATGAACCTGATGTGTTCCATTTTTTTCTAAAAACTATTTTTATTCCTCAAAAGAATAATGACTTTCAAAAGAAAACAACAGTGTCTTTCATGAGATGAAAATGCTGCTTTAGAATTTGACCTGGGCTAGGTAAGCCTGTGAAAAGAGGTGATCATTGCAGGGTAGTAACCTCAATGGAAAACAAAGAAAGCAACACTTTTGCAAAGAAAGCTGGGTTTGCTGCTCTTTTATCATCCCTCACTGCTGCTGTATCTTGTCCACCCCACCAGTCAGCACCCAATCTGCTTTTTCCAGAGCTTTGGCACAGACAACATAGGCAACAGGGGACCTCCATTTTACTACCTGCTGTCTACACCCAAGGATTATCTGTTTTACTTCTGGCTAGATTTAGCCCTGCTCTGCTTATTCGCTAATGGAACTAAATTGAAAGTAGTTAATTAGAAGTACAGAATCACAGGATGGCTTGGGTTGGAAGGGACCTTAAAGATCATGATGTTCCAATAAACCTGTAAGCTCTGCTGAATGTACGCTCAATCTGATACTCTATGTCACTGATGAAGATGTTAAAGAGTACCAGTCCTAAGACAGATCCCTGGGGTACGCTGCTCGTTAATAAGCCTTCATCTGGACATAGAGCCAATATACAAAACCTTCCGGCTGCAACCATGCAACCAATTCCTTATCCACCAAACACTCTACTCTTCAAATCCATCTCTCTCCAATTTAAAGATGTGGTGGGGGACCACGTCAAAGGTCTTGCAGACATCCAGGTAGATAACATCATTGCCTTCCCTCTGTCCACCAATGCCATCGCTCCATCACAGAAGACCACCATATAGGCCAGGCATAACCCTCCCCAGATGAAGTCATGTTGGCTGTCTTGGATCATCTGCTTACACACTTCAAGATGTCTTCCAGGAAGACCTGTTCCACAATCTTCCCAGACACAAAGGTGAGGCTTACCATCCTGTAGTTCCCCAGGTCTTCTTTCCTCCATTTCTTATAAATGGGAGTGACGTTTCTGTTTTTCCAGTCTCTGGGGACTTTACCTGACAGACATGATTTTTTAATGTGATGGAAAATGGCTCAGTAACTGCATCAGCTCAGCTCTGTTAGGACCCTGGGATGCATGTCATCCAGCCCCGCAGACACATACACACTCAGTCTCATGAGTTGGTCTCAGATTTGCTCTGCCCTTACAGTGGGTTGGAGTTTGCTCCCCCAGTTCCCACCTAGCAGCTCAGACGCAGAGATGTGAAGTTCGGAGATGTGAGAATCCTGGCTGCCAATTAAGACTGAGGCAAAGAACTCACAGAGTATCTCAGCCTTCCCCACAGCTGCTGTAGCCAGTTTTCCTTTCTCATTTATCAGAGAGGGTACACTCTCATTGGCCTGTCTCTTCTAACCTGTGTACCTGTAGAATTCTTTCTTCTTGTTTTAACATCAATCGCCAAGTTCAGTTCCATCAGTGCCTTGGCTTTCCTAATCCCATCTCTGCATGTGCGGACAGTATCCTTGCGTTCTTTCCAGGTGACACATCCTTGTTTCCATCGCCTGTACGTATCCTTCTTTTCCCTCAGTTTGCCCAGTTAGGCTGAAGAAAGGGGTAATTTTCTCCTTTGTAAAATGAAAATAGCAGTGAAAGAGGAGAGATGAGAACTGGATAAACATCATTTAAAGAGATTGACCAAAAAGTTGACTCTGTGATTAAAGGCAGCTTTATACACACTCCATCTTGGAAAAAAGTATTTCTCAGAAAGATGTAAACCTGCTTGCAAAGCCGTTTACACAATCCATGCACTTTCAGCTTGTGAAGCTGCACAGTAATGACCAAAAAAATAAAAAAATAAAAAATAAAATCCCTGTTCATTTTTGGCAAGAGAAGTTGTATTTGTCGTATCTACATTTATAGCTGATAGAACAGGGTTTTCTACCACTTGGTCTTCTGTATATCCTCCAATTCTGAAGAAACCAAAGAATGCTTTCATCGTTGACATCGTAAACATTCCTTGAACTACATTTTGGGACAAATCCTCACCTGGTCCAAAGAGACAAACTGTTTATCTAAGCCTCAGTCAGCTGGGTACCCAGCACACAACATATGCACAGGGATCATGAACATGGCTAAAGTTGGGAGGCGAGGACCACAGCTCCATCACATTTCAATAATGTGTATCACAGTGCACCAAAAGACTTGTTAGTGGATGAAAAAGGAAAATAAATGCTGGCAAGAGAACACACATGCAGCTATTCCTGAAGTGACCAACATCATTTTTAAGAGAGCTCCTCAAGCTTTCAAACTAGCATAGCAAATGGGAAATAGTGAGACAGCTGAAAAAAACTGGGAACATGCCAGAGTTTTAGCAAATAAGGTAAGGGGTATGATGATAAGGAGGTAAAATGAGCTGATACGAGGGCTTTGGACTTCTATCTAAGTGTTAACATCCCTGCCTCACCAGCCACTCACCCCCAAAAAAAGAGTACATAAGGGATTATTCTGTCTGCGAACTGAAGATTTACCAAGTAAAGGACAGAGATGTAAACCAGGGTAGCCAGGACCCTGCCAGAAGGAAAACTAAAGGTAGCTGAGCAGAGTGATGGGAGTACTTGGTACAGAGACTCACTGAAAACGCAACAGGCCTCATTCTAGCAGACAACAGTACAGATATATTACCTGGAGCATGAAGCTTTAAAAATAGCTCACTATTAAAGTAGCTTTTTTTTTTCTTTTTCTTTTTTTTTCTTTTTTTTTAAGTAGACACTTTGAATTCTCTGCTTTTACACTTGGCTAGTAGGCATGTAGGCACTCAGAAATTTGCACAGAGGAAGAGAGAGAGGGAGAGAGAGAGAGAGAGAGAGAGACGGAGAGAGAAAGAGAGACAACCTCAGAAATCACCCCCAGAAAATGTTAAGCTATGACCTTTGCTTCCTAGTGCCTCTATTCAATTACAGCAAAGAATTGTTCTGCAGGTCTGTGTGCAACACAAGCTTCTTCCCCCTTCAGGAAATAAAACAGTTTTTCATAGGCAGGACTGTACATGATCCAGAAGTAAGCAGCAATGCAAGATGGATAAATGTACCCACTTTTTTTTACTTTTTTTTTTCCCCTGCACATTTTGGACATTCTGAGTAAGATGAAAGTATGAAGAAACAAAATGATTCATCGGAATCAAGCAACATTAAGTTAGCATGTCAAAATTCTTCGTTACTGTGGCCAACAACAAATCTACAACCCAATGGATGTGAGCAGGTAATTTTCAAAACAGCTTAGTCACTGATTGTTCAGCAAACATCTTCAGACCTACAAAAGCACAAATATCCATTTGAGTGAATTAAAACAGTCATACTCCCAACTACTGCGCGCTAAAGAAAAAAATAAGTATCTCCCTGACAAGTGATTTTGTTACAATCATTTTGTCCATGATTATATGCAACAGAACAAGAAAAGATCATGTCAATGTATGATGCACTAATTCACCCTTTACCAAGGTCCTTTCAACATTCTTCCAATTTCTAAAAGCATTTACATTCCAGAATCTGCCATCACTTCTACTACTGATTGCTACACACTGTGCAACAACATACAGAAATACACAGAAGTTAACAGAGCACAACACAATCTTTTGGATTAATCCAACTGTCTCTGATTTACCAGGAAAGTACAGACCACTCTTTTTTACCACTAGGAAGTCTAGTAAGATGCTTGACCAGAGCTTGTTCATCTTAAATGCTATTTGGAACCTAACGAGCTTGTATACAATGATTCATTTAAAATTCAGATCACGTGGGTTTTTCTTTGTACTGAACTAAAAAGAAGGGAAGCTCTCATTGAGAAGTGCACACAAACCTATTTCAACTGTGTCATAATGCAGGAAAAAAGATTACAGTGCTTTTGTCCTTTTCTCCATCAGTTTACACCACAAAACCTGTACATGATTTGTCACCATTCAACAGCACTGAAAATTATCTTAAGAAAAGATGGTGCAGAGGGGAATTCTCGTGCAACGGAATATCAGAGAGATGTTTTGGTTCCATCTCTGCTTCCTTGCATCCTGCAAGAGTTGGTACGAAATCAACAATGTCACCAAACAGCTTGTATGTTTGCTATCAGCACTCACATGAGACTGCTGGAGAATTTTTCTTCAAGGAATATTGCAAGGAAAGAAAAAAGAAAAAGACAAATAAATAAATCCCTTTCCCTGCTAAACTACTGTAATGTGATCTGGATATTTCAAACGGATCGCCAGTTCCACCTCTTACAAGCACTTCTATTAGTTAAAATAAGAGAAAAACAAAACAGAAAATCCTGTGTAAACCGAGGTAAGAGGACCAGCTTTATAACATGAACATTCAATCCAACATATATTTTAACAGCTTTGATAAGCTACACAACTCTGATACCCAACATCAGGACACTAGAGAGCCAACACAACTTCCTATCTAGATTTCACCTCTGGCTTCTAGTTCAAATTTCATAATACTCTTTGCTTTAAAAACCCACTTCTAATAAAATACTTGTTCTTATCTCAGAAGTTCATCCACAGCTGCTTATGCATTTCACCTAAGCCATAAACATCCTAATTCATTCAAGAGAAAACCATCTCTAATGGTAACCATAACTTCTCATAAATTTCTTTCACTCTCCCATTTACTACAGAACACAGTAAGGTATTCACAACCATTAACATTCCCAAAAATGCTTCACCTGATTTGGAAAACTTCTGAATTTTCACTCATTTCTATGCTTTTAAATTGAGTCATTTAATGTATTCAGCATTTTCACTACTTACAGTGGCACAAAACTATATATTTCCCAAAGGATAAATGTGCTACTTTCCTTAAATTTCTTCATTATTTTATACATTATGCATGCAGATAGATTAAATTAGAATGTCTTGACCTTTTCATTTTCATTTGAATGGTTACCTTCATTCATAGAACCAAGCAGTGAGACTCAGTAAGTGAAAGCTGATAAAAATGTTTAGTTCGGGTTGACAATGAGTAATTTGTGACTGAAAACAGCAAGAAACAATGCTTCACTGTTCTAGGAAAAAGATGAATAAATACTAAAAATACATACAAATACTAAAATCTTGATATCTTGTGAATCTGTTCATTTCACCAAATAGAAACAAGACTTCCTCTACTGGTAAGGAAGTATTAATTGTAAAAGGTATTCCAATATATGCTTTCCATATTACATCTAATCTAATTAATGTTTACATAATCACTAAAGTGTGTATGTTTGCAGAAATGTGGTACTTTCATTCAAATTAATTTCTTAAGAAAATTATCCATATAAATAAAAACAGCACTCTGGTAAACATTTCTTTCTTTTTAAAAGATTATCAATGATGAAATTTAATCCTGCAAATGAATACCTGTTAACCTGATAAGTAAAAATGCAATGGTCTTCTTGGTTAAGTAAAAAAGTGGTTCCAAATTTAGTATAATAATTCCAAAGAAAATCAAAATAGCTTCAAGAGTTATCAGAAAATGACAATATGGTTTCCCTTCAAAAGATTAAAAAAAAAATAATTATAAAACTTTACTAAAATCTTTTATTTGAATTAATGTTTCTTGCTTGTAGATTTACACGGAAATCAAATTCAATGTTTCAAATAGTTTTATTTCAAATCAATCTCCCTGTTGTAAAACAATTCTGGTCTACAGCACATCGAGACTATTCTTTAATGCTGTATTTCATTGTTATTTTTTTCTGTTTTAATTTTTATTAAAAAAAAAAAAAAGGATAAATACTTGCAGCTTAAAGAAATGATTAAGGTTGACAAGCACAATAATCACCACGTCAGCACTTCCCAACAAAGGGATCATCGCAGTCCTGTATACAGCTGTAAGCCTAATAAAAATTCAGTATTTTATAACCATAGTGGCAATCCTCTACTTACTTGTAAAAGATTGCTTTACTACCTAACACTACTTAAAGTTATAACAGGAGGAATTCAAAAGAAACAATTCTACAGTTCACACAGGTTCGGCCCTGCTGTCTGGCCACTGGCTGCCAATACTATGCAGGAGCTGTAATCAAACCTGAAGTTCCTTTCAGGGGAATCTGGATGGGGTTAATTCTCAAGTGTATCTTTACAATTATTAGTCATCAAAGCTAGCCAATGAATAATCTCTGCATGTGTTTGTGTTTTAAATTCTGAAGTTTATAAAAGGCCTTACTCTGTTCTGCTCATCTGTATTCATATGAACTGCTCACTCTTTACATTTTTGGCTGCAACATAACCTCTGTCTAGACTTTTGATATTTCTAAAATATAATGCAAGATCTGTCTCCAGCTGGGCCTCTTGCTGGTGCAGGAACTTATGAAAAAAATAACAAAAACTTCAGAATGCCCCTTGACACAGCAAACATTAGCTTTATGGTGAGAAGTAGACAAACCCTCACACAGTGCTGCCTTTTCTCCTTCAGCATGTAATGCGCACAACATTCAGCCAAGATCGAAATACTTACTACTCATATTATACTTCACACTACTTCCAATACTGTCTCTACCATACAGGATGCTCTGAGCTGCTGGCAAGAAAGATGCCTGCTGAAAGATAAGCAAATTCTTTTTAGTAATGATATTTAATAGTAATGAAAGCTTTTCTCCCAGTACTAAGAGCAAAATACATCTAGAACCACAGAATCATCAAATTGTTTGAGTTGGAAGAGACCCTTGAAGACCATCTAGTTCAACTCCCCTGCAATAAACCTGGACACCCACACCCTGGGTATCCCTGGTGTCTCCACTGATCAGGCATCTACCACCTCTCTGGACAACATGTTCCAGGGCCTCACTATCCTTATTGTAAAAAATTTCTTCCTCAGATTCAATCCAAATATCCTCTCTTTTAGTTTGAAACAACTTCCCCTCGTCTTATCACAACAGAACCTGATAAGCTGTCTGTCCCCTTTACACACTGAAAGGCTGCTACCAGATCTTCCCAATGCCTTGTCTTCTCCAGCCTGAACACCTCCAGCTTTCTTAGCCTGCCCTTGTAAGCAAGCTGTTCCTTCCCCTGAATCATCTTTGTGGCCCTCCTCTGGATGTGCTCCAGCAGATCCACATCTCTCCTGTACTGAGGACTCTACATCTGGATGCAGTACCCCAGGTGAGACCTCCTCACTGCAGAGTAGAGGTGCAGGATCACCTCCCTCGCCCTGCTGGCCACACTTCTTTTGATGCAGCCCAGAATACAGTTGGCTTTCTGAGCTGCGAGGGCACAGTGCTGGCTCATGTCCAGCTTCCCATCCACCAGTAGCCCCAGTCCTTTTTGGCAAAGCCGTGATCCAATCTTACTTCCCCCCAGACTGTACTGACAGTGGGGGTTGCCACAACCCAGGTGCAAGACTGTTGTCTAGATCTCTCTGGAAGGCATCCTGTCCCTTGGGCACATCAACCACATCACACAGCTTGGTACCACCTGCAAACTTCCTGAGAGTGCACTCGCTCCCACTGTTGATGTCACTGATGAAGATATATAGACCAAGTCAGTTCTCTCCATGCTGCAACCTGACCAATTTTATCACGCTATTTATTCCAGAATTATTGTGGGTTTTTCTCCTCTGATATATAAATGCACTTTGCAGAGTAATCTTACTTTCCCCTGGTTTTAAATATGAAAAGCTTTTAAAATCCAAATTCTTATCTCTCTTGAATTTAGGCAATGCAGCAAAAAAAGAAGATTACTGCTGAATGCAAGTCTTCCAACTTTTTCTCTCTTTCTATGCAGTGCCTTGAAATTTTTGTCTAGTTTTTTGCAAAGCTTAAAGGACAGCTTTTATAAAAGGCCAGATGAGCTACAAAAAGCAGATGACTGAAAAGATCCGTGTTACAGGAAGAGATCCTTCTGAATACTTTCCAGTGTTACACCTTTATGGACTGTTCTAACACACTTTCCAATGCAGCTCCACTGAGTCCATCTACTTGAATGAGATACAGCTACAGGACTCAGCTTGCTGAAATTTGGTTCAGGTTTCCCAAACATAGCTGCTAGTTATTTTCTCCAAAGCTTCCTATGGTTCAAACTCTATAAAACTATGCACAGACAATAACAGTGGACAAACTCCGAAAGGTGGGAAGGAGACTAAGCACATATTGCAAAAACAACTGAATAGTGGGACCAGAAGAGCTATGAAGTCTCCATGAATAGTCACCTTCCATCTGCAGGACTTACCTGGATAGTGATCAGCAGTTCTTCCTATGAAGCAGCAACAAATATTGACCACCATGTACAATTACATTAGGGGGAAAAAAAAAAACAAAAAACAACTGTATTTCTGTCAGTCATTTATCGCAAATCATTGGAACATCCTAATAAGGTAAACCTCTCTAGTACTTCCTTTCATTGCAACTCCCATGCTGCCAAAGTGTAGCTCAAGTCTTTTGCAAATGATGCTATTTTGGCTTGCTCAGGTTAGGCAGGCATCCAGATCAGTAAAACACACCATTCTGGTTATGGAGTGTTTTTTTCCCCTCAGAAACTTCCATCACTTCAAAGCGTAACGACTGCATGACTTGAATAGCAGGCAGATATTTCTGACTCATTTACTTCTTTAACACTCACATTTCTGTGAAGGGAGCTAAGGCGAAGCCTATGTAAGTTACAGCATTGTGACAAAGAAAACAAAGAAAGAATTAAGTATCTTGTATGATTTTGTGTGTGTTTCTTCTGCCTTTTCTATCTGTGCTGGAACAGCTTAGTGGGACTCATTACATTTTGCAGATGTATCACGTCAGATATCAGTTTAGTGGGAATGAATGGCATGCACAGTGTATGCCAAGAGACAACTTCTTTTGCAGGTGCACTTTTATTATAAGCAATACTTTAGAGTAACTAGATGTTTTCAGAGTGTTAAATCAGCTGATTGCCACTGAAGTATCAAACAGTGCAACTTTCACGTCTGAAAATCAGATATGTAGATAAAGATTATACAGGTGAAACTTACTTTACACACAACACTGGAGTAACTGATACACTAGCACTGCAAGGAATCAGCACATTTTCACACATACGGAAACTGCTATTATCCTAAAATCACTTCATTATTGCAATTAGGGCTTCAAAAATGCCACTTTCCGCCATGCAAGATATAATGACATGCCTAAGAAGAACTTCTAATAGTTTGATACAGTAACACTTTTTTATTATAATCAAATACTGCTTCCAATATCAGTCAAGGAAAGTCAAAAATTCCAGTGAAATTGTACAAGAATTTGGAGAGCACATCCACAGACAAACATCTGCACTTTACAGACAGTATTTATATTTTTTTCCTATGCTGTGGTCATGAATTCAGTGCAATTAAAAATCCTCTCAAGGAATCTCAACATAAAATTTCCGCAATAGCTTTCAAACACATTGAAAACCACTCTTGGCATAAAAACATATATACTGAATCAGCAAGTTACCTCACCATAAAACCGCCATTATGCTAATGTTTTGATCATCTGAAAACCACCCTGATGTGAGAAATAGTGACATTTCAGTGAAACAGGACGAAGCAAGGCAAACTGCAGGTCTTTGATCTAGCAGAAAGTGCATTCTGATTAGTATTTCTACTGAGATCCTTGGAGATGAAAGGATTTTTAAGTCTGACAGTTAGGGTGGGGGGGTATTCAGAAGAGAACAAAAAGAGGAGCACTGAAAGCAGGTGATGTCATGCCTTTACCATTTTACTGACATGCTCCACAATGTCGCCTAGTAGTTTCCACGTAACTATTTTTGAGAGCTCAAGATCCTCTGTGGAGACAGTATGGCTAGATATTCACTGTTACAAATGTATAAAAAGTTGAAACAGGACTAAATATAACATGCATATTGTGTTTTGTGGCCCTGAACACATTATAGTGATACCCCAAAATACTGCTTTTCAAAACTATGTCCTGCCTGACATAATAGAAGAAAAGCCCACTCTACAAAGCTTACAAGCTCTGGCACGCCTGTCTGTAGGAAAAAAACACACAGTGAAAATGGAAACACCACTGTTCTTCCCCTGAATCCTCCCACAGGCACAGTTTGCCCTTTCATACCAGAAACAACTTCCAATCTTTTAAGAGCTTTGAAAGTGACTACCCTTCAACTCAGATTGCCAGAAACATGCAACACTGAGACATTAAAATCTCTCCTTTACACTCTACAAGTAGTTACGAGGAAAAACACAGGACTCTTGGGGCATCTTGCATTGCTACATTCAGGCAAATGCAAATACAGCCAGTTTACCAGGAAACATACATGCCATTTGCTCACAATGGATTTGTATGCTTTGGAAGATAATAACTTTTTCAGTGATACCGCTTTTCTCTTTTTACAGAAAGCTCACTGTCATCACAGAACAAAAACTGTGCTTTGAACTGTTTTTCATTAAGGAAGTAACAAACTAGAAGAAGATTTCTTGACAAAGCTTCTCTATTCCTCAACTCTCCCGCTCTTCCACCTCCTTAAGTCTCACGGTGTGGCCACTTCTGCAGAACTCCGTGACAACATCCTCCCAGCTGCCAAGAGATATCTTTATAAACGTGTCCTTCATTTGAACTCTAGCCTAAGCACAGAATGTAAAGAGTAATAAAAGGGACCTTGTGGGTACCAGCCACATCTTCTATTTCCTGCAGCTAGCAAACTTATTTTCATTTGAAAGGGAAGCTTATGTTATAATTGGGATTTTTACATTTTCACATGAATTACAGACCTCTTTATCCTGTGTTTCACTACCTGAATGCTAATGTGCTTTGAGAATAGTTTCATGTAACATGCTGGAATGAAGTCTCCTGGAAAACTGATGCTAACATCACCAAAAGATTAAACATTTTACAACAGCAGAACCAAGCAACATTACAAGGAAACGTACAAGAAAAATTCCAACTACAGAAGTCTGACACATCAGTACCCTTCTATTTTCTCCTTATCAGCTACTAAAATTTGTATCAGTTACAAATGATCATACTTGATGCACACATAACTAATCTTACTAACTGCAGGAGAATTATATCCTAGAGAAGTTGTAAATAACTGCAATTATTTTGAACTGCAAACCTCTCCTTTACAAAGTGCTCTTAAGGATTAAAAAAAAACCCTGTATTTTAAGCTGAGGTCCTAATCAGCCACAGATAGCATGAGGAAGATACTTATGTTAGCGATTTCCACTCAATTTTCTTCCCCTTAATACAGAAGATTTCTGGTATTTCTGAGATTCTGCCACTCTCTCACCTTCCTGTTTTCAAGAAGGAAGAAAAACCTGTTAAGATACATTACATATGAACAGCTAATTCTACTATCAGGATTTTACCTGCTGCATTTTGAGGCTCAGCAATTAAACTACCAAACTTTCCCCTTGGCTGCCTTGATGCCCCAACTCAACCAGCAAGAACTGGATTCTCTGTGGCACATTTCATGTAATGAACTTCAAGGATGCTAAAACAAGATACTAACAGTGTGTCTGTAAACTAAACTTAAAAAAAAAAAAAAAAAAGAGCAGTCTTAAGCAGACTTGACTTCCCCGTTTTCTCACCAGAGCTTATTGAAGAATCCAAGAATGATTTCTAAATTTCATATGACAGGACAAATGAAATTTGGTCCAGAAGTAACTGAAGCTTCACTAACCTGCACTTTTTATGAGAGATTCTTCCTCCTCCTTTTATTTTTTCATTGTAAGATATCACTTGCAATAGCAAACTGGATTCTTTTGTATACAGTTGAAGCTGAGGTTCAGCTATTGCTCAGAAATATCAGAAGATCAGAGAGATTTTAAGTATCATGCAATCGTGCACTCACAACTACGAGCCTACTTAAAGCATCCATACCATAAACTTATTCATTAAAGTAACAATTGTCATTTACATACAACCACATGGCATTATTTGTAAACATGCCTTCTCATCCACTTTGATAATATCAGTTACTTTTTCCATGACATATGTAATCATCCATGGAAGTACTAAGCTATTTTAGACATCAGCGAGATTTACTCCCCTCTCAAAGTCGATATTGAGATGTATTGATCTGAAGCTAGCAAACATTCAATCTGATATTAGCAGCAACAAAAACTAGTTGCAGAAAACCCTAACAATGCCTGCAATAAGGTTAATATAGCTTATCTGCGACACAGGGAACAAAGGAGGTTTTTTTTAAAAAGCAACAAAACCATACTTTGTTTAGCCTTGCTGTCTTGATCATTACCACAGCAATCCAGTTTACAGTTCTGTTCATTCTGAGAAAACAAGCTAGTTTCCCTGCACTTACACAATGCATACAGCCATTTTAATTATATTATTGCTTGAAAGACAAAAAAAAGCTTGAGAAGGAAATACTGTAAACAGATGTAATTCCTTATAACACCAGCATCCACAATTTAAATCATCGCTCAAAGTAGTTTTAGCTGCTCAGCAGCTCAGACTAACATGCCTGGCAGAATTCAACAGCAGAGGTCTGGAAAGAAAATAGCCAAAATAAAGGGGAAGTTATCAAAAAGGCCCTTGGGTGTGAGTTGAAAGATAGTAGGCGCGTGTATTTTTACAGCACATAAAAGGGTCACGGTCTTAAAAGGGCAACACTTTATGATATTTATTTGTATTCCTGGAAGTTCATGTTGGAAGTAAAGACACTTACTTGTAAAGGTAATATTCAGCTTGATCCACTTCCTCCCGTGAAGAAATGTTGTCAACAAACTAGTTAAAAAATAAGAAATAAAATCTTAAGAGGGGACACTTATCTAGCATATTAGAAGAAAATGTCAACTGGATAAACACAACACATTCGTTCTGCGTACTTAGGTATCCAACAATAATGGAGGTCTTCAAGTCTTCAGTTGCTCCTAATCAGGCTTCTTCTAGGCTGCAGAAAGTAAAATCTTTCCAAGCTCAGCCAACTCTCTCCAAGCTATAAGCAATGCTACATATCATACATGAGACAATCTGAGAACCATGTCCCTACAGCATAGCACACACTATTTTGCTTGCTTTTTTCTATTTTCAGAATACATAAATAACATGTTAGGAAGGTCAGTGCTTCTCTTTAACCTAAGAATAAGCTAAAAATAACAGTTTAAGCTGACTGGTACTTGTTCTTCAGTTTCTTAACTTTCCTTGCATATGTGTACATACAGACCTAATCTCTGAGTATGGCAACAGCATGCCTGTGTACCTTATGCTCATTTTAGAAAATCTGAATTTTATGTGAGATCTGGGTACAAGAAAGTGAGGCTGTTTGAAAATCTGAAAATGTCACTTATCCAGTGCAGAGGTCAGCCCAAAGCAGAAACATGAGGGAGGATATAAAGTAAATCTGATTAAGCAGTAAAAAGGAGAATAACATCCATTTCCTTTATGGATAGCTTCAGAGCCAATAATCAAGGACGTTCAGTAAGTGCACAAATTGTTTTGTGACTCTGCTAGTTAGTAGTGCTAACGATTCTAATTAGCATTAGTGTACCAGAACACCATTACCACAGTGGTGATTCAGGATGTAGGCAGTGTGCTAACACACTGCATTCCCTTCAAACCTGGGTTCTTATAAAGTACCTGAGCGAACATGAAAGTTCTCACTAATAAAGACAGAAAACACAGGAAGGGAGGAAACATATATTATGAAACAGCGTAGCTCACTAACAAAGTTAAGCCCAGCTTTGCTGAGAAGTTCTATTTCTGCTTTGAAGACTCAACAGTCCAGGTTCTAACTAATGAGCGCAAAGAAACAATAAAACAGTTTTATACAGCAATTTAACAGTATAACAAGACATTTATGATCCCACAGCTCACATCAGAGGTGATATCATTTATATCCTCTGAGCTCCCTTGATTTCATAAGCATTCCATTGTCATGTCCATCACTTCATGATTGGAATTTATTTTCTTACCCGGGCTATTGTCAAAGAGCTGACAGGCAGCTTTCTTTCATAGGTTCTGTCCATTAAGTTGGCTAATTCAGCTAGAGAAAAAAGAAGAATAGTATGTTTAATCAACTGATATTACAGAAAAACTTCCAGAGTTATCATATAACTTGGAACAGCTGGGGCTGTTCAGCCTGGAGAAGGCTCCAAGGTGACCTGATAGCAGCCTTTCAATGTCTAAAGGGAGCTACAGGAAAGAAGGGGACACTCTTTAGCACCGTCTGCTGTGACACAACAAGAGGAAGTGGTTTCAAGCTTAAGGAGGTTGGAGATTTACGCTAGATATAAGGAAAAAGTCTTTTACAGTGAGGGTGGTGAGGCACTGGAACAGGTTGCTGAGAGATATGGTGGATGTCCTGTCCCTGAAGACTTTCAAGGTGAGGCTGGATCAGGCCCTGGGCAACCTGATTGAGCTGCAAATATTCCTGTTCATTGCAGCAGAATTGGACTATATGACCTTTAAAGATCCCTTCCAACTCCAAGGATTCCATGTTTCTATGAATATAACCTGAGTCTATGAAATTAAATTGATTCCTTAACCAATATCTCATTTTGAAGTTGTATGAAAAAAATATTTTCAATTATTTTTAAATACTCCAACAGGAAATAATTTGTGGAAAGGTTCTCAACATTATAATGTCTTGGATGAGGTAACTAATATAACTCATCTAAAAAGCCTGAGCAGATGCCCTGATAATTCATGTTTGCTTTCAAGCTTCACACATGCTGTACAGCGCCTTTGGTGTTTATCCTTTCTTCTCTGATAAAACAAAGAAACACAAAAACAAGCCATATCATACTCATATACCCTATAGCAACAAGCAGCAGGTCAGAAGAAATTCTGTTAATCAAACTGGGCACTGTGCCAGTGCCTTATTAACTTAATAGCATTTTCCTTCAGTGGTCATCTAACAGTATTAAATTGACCATACAGGAATTTTAAGCTTTTGACTGTTGAACAGGTAGATTAACACTGAACTTCATGAATTTAATCTACAGTTTTAGTTTTGTACTATTACCGGAAACTGATGACTCAGAGACTAAGCTGTTTAGTATCAGCTGTTAGAGTCTTCTCTTAGACAAGAACTGATAACATTCAATCTATAATGTTTAGAGACTTCAACCATACTCTGGTATGGTTCTCTTTCAGTTTTCTTTCAGTTCAGTCTTCTTTCAGTTTTCCATGCGCAGGAATCCAGTATATTATCTGTATCACTAGCACCGCCTTTCCTTCTTTGCACTCCACAGCTCCTGGATCAGTCCCATTGGCTGCACTGCAAGAGCTGATGGCTTGGCTTGTTACAATTCATTTTCCAAAAAGGTCATCTGACCTCAATACCTGAAGTGAGCACCACATCAGAAATGACTAAACCATTTGTTCTGGCAATCCTGGAAAGGACAGAAAGCAGCACTGTACCAGTAACCATAGAAAAAGTGTTTTTAAATTGCTCTTGTATCACCAGTTAACAGTGAGAGGTATACAGTTCTAACCCTACAAACCGTATTAAGTGCTACCCTGATCCTACAGCAACTCTCTAAAATTACAAGGTACATGCAAATATTTTTTGCTACCATAAAATGAGAAGTCTTGCTTGACTCTTAAGTTTGTATAATGCTGCTGTCTGCTGCATACCTGTATTTTGTATTTATGTAACACCTTTCCTCCCGAGGCACTTCAAAGTATCCTCAGGAACACCAAAAGATCATCTTTGACAAGCAGCTTATCTCCAGCTAAGAGAGAATTTCATCACCATGAAATGAAAGGGAAATTGAGAGCAAAGGCACCAAGGCAAGGACCAGCTCTTGCAAAACACAGCATGGAAATGATGTAGGCCACCAAAACCATGCTACACTACAAAGCCACTAAGAGAGCAGATGAACTTTTAGATGGTAAAGCATTTTCTGTGGGAAAATCCTTACAGAAAGTATCTGTATTTCACTTTGCTTTTCCTGTCTCTCCAGCACTCAGGAAGGTGCACACAGGTAAAGACTACAAGGTCTTTCCAGCAATGACAAAAATAAGAGAAGAGAAACAGTGCAGCCAGGTCAACTTGACAGGGAATACCAAGCCAACTGTCAGCCAACATTCATCATCTGAGTTTTCAGAAAAGTATTCACCCAGAAATCTCCTTCATTTGATGATGAAGCAACAGAGATCTGACACAGACAGCTGAACAGGTTGGGGCATAATTATCTACTCCAGAACAAATGCTGTTTACACCTCACTGAGAACTGGAAGGTGATAGCTAAAACCACTGTAGGCCATATTCAGCTCCCAAGTCTAGCACTTCTTTAATCTAGGTTCTCACAAAGATGAAAAACCTACCTTAGGAAACATTAAGTATGTAAGGAGAATGTAATTCCAATAATAATAAAATGCCTCAATTGCAAGATTCCAAGACTGTTACACATACATCTACACTGGGAGAGTTCACATGCAGAATTTTAATGACTGACCTTTTATGTTGTCTACAAAGATAGAACTCTCCATTAAAACTTCAGCATGGAAAGCAACATGAAGTGATAATTTATCAGTTCCAGTGTAAGAGTCACAATAAAATGGGAGTTAATTAAATATAAGGAATGGGAGACAAATCAAGTTAATTAGAAACTCTGTTTGTTTCTGGGAAAAAAAAAAAAAAAAAAAAAAAGAGTGCTTTCTTCTATAGTTTCTAGATATGAATAATTAGCAGTAAGTTTGCTACTTTGCTTTTTTGAACAATGCCTAAGAGCAGACTTCTCTCTCAGACTTGGATTCAAAGTAATTCAGCTATCTTTTCTGAACCAAGTTTACTCTTGAAGTTTCTACCATATAATCAAGATTAAAGTTCGCTCTCAGTTAAAAAATTCCTTATAGAAGTGCTAGAATGTGAATGTCCCATTCTTCTACAAAAGGTTGGGGTGGAACATGAACACCAACCAGTGTAGAAACTAAGCAAATATTTTAATGTCCAAAGCAAAATTCTGCATATATTCTGACAAATATACGTTGCACATGCTTTCACACTGTGTACCTGCTAACAGTTTATGAGAGAAGTCAGCAGTATAAATATTATCTCATATACAATCTCTGCCTAAAA
This sequence comes from Alectoris magna, assembly GCA_030625065.1. Lineage (NCBI taxonomy): Eukaryota > Metazoa > Chordata > Aves > Galliformes > Phasianidae > Alectoris > Alectoris magna. The sequence continues at coordinate 51,550,364 of CM060564.1, forward strand.
ACTTCCAAAATACAAACTTCTGCAAAATTTTAAATCCTCTACCAATACACTTTTGTGTTTTGCAGTACCTCATGAATTTAAACAGCACAAACCATAAGTCTGATCTATGGTCACAACTTCTGGATGCAATTCCACACCTGTCTTTAAAATATCAGTATGTCAGATTTCACATTCACCAACATGAATAATTGCATTTACTCATTGAAACTCAATTTCTTGTTGCCTACAGGGGTGATTCAGGGTAACAATTGGGAAAACACTGTCCCTCACTTTCCAAGTCACTACTTATGACATCTAACATCTGCTTTTGTTTTTTTTTCAGGCCTCCAAACCCAATACTGTTTCAATTTGACTCCCATTTGCTACCTATCCATGGAAGGTGGATATCCTACAAGCAGCCTGCTTGGCTACCATGTAAGGTCACAGAACATGAGCTAACCTTAATTCTTCATAGCGGTCCTAGGACAGATCAGAAACCCAGTGATGGGACAGCAACTTAAAAGCTCATACAACTGAGCACCAGATTTTTCCAGAACGAAAAACATGAAGGAAGGCTGAAATGAGTACAAGCTTATGTTTCACATTTCTCTGTTTACCACATTTATCCTGGCACCTTCTAGAAAGAACTACAAACCCTGTATGAAAGAACGCTTCAATTGGAAATCACGGGAGTTTGCAAAGGAAGCGCTGCCACCTGGTGTTTTGGATAAGCCATTTCAGGTACCAGGAGATTTAAAAAAAAAAAAAAATTTTGCTAACACTTGGATTGCTAAATTGATACTACAGAGACTAGAATATATCTTATACAAACACAGTAAGTGATTCTGACATGGCAGCAGACCACTGCATCAGAGAACTGGCTTCATATGTATTTAAATAGTACCTTCATCTTTAAATCAAATATACCTGTTTTTTCCCCATTAGTATATTCTCATGCCATAGTTCTGCAGAATAACAGTTATGAAACTGTGTGGAATAAAAACAAACCAGTATCTCCTCAACACAAAGAATTCATGCCAGCTACGATCACCATTTACTACACAGAAGATTGTACACACAACCATGCAACTGAGAGCAACAGACCCAACATCTCTAGTGTTGCCTAGTCTTGGAAAATGCTATCACAGCTGACATGGAATTAACAGAATGAAAATGCAGAGTAGTTCTTCAAAGTCCACACTGAAAGTTATCTGCTTTGGATCAAGATCTTTGGCAGAGAAGCATCAAAAACTGTGCTTGACAGGCTTGCTAGGCCTGTTAATAGCCAAACATGAACTGTACAAGAAATTATACAATGTTTTCCTCTACAATGGATTAGTATTGTCTATACAGTTGGTCAAAATATGAATTGTATTTTATCTGCAAGTGACAGGTTCAAATGTAATGGGGCATCAATGTCTGCAACTACAGACTGAACACCATCTGCTGGTTGACAGTAGAGTTTCAATGCACTACTGGATCCAAGCTATATTCATCAGCCCCTACCAGCTTTTCTGGTCCATGTACTATAAAACACTGCCAAATCAGTCTGCCTCTTTACAGGAAAATAACAAGTAAGTCAGTGCAAAAAAATATTATAATTTCGTCTGTCCTCCTCCTTGAGAAAAGCCCTCAAATTTCACCTCCTGATTCTTCTTTCAGATTCGTAATTTGGATTACAGTTAACAATTATACTTCAAATGCCAAGGAATGGAAAATAGAAGACAAAGATTATGCCTCAGGGAGGTCTCCAGAACTGTTTCACTTATGGTACAAAAATTCTACCGCTATTAAATATTGCATATGTATCTGTAGAATAAACATCTTCCATGATGCTTACCATGCAACATAGCCACCAATAAGATATCAGAGAATCACAGAATCATAGGGGTTGGAAGGGACCTCCAGAGATCATCGAGTCCAACCCCCTGCCAAAGCAGGTTCCCTACAGCAGGTCGCACAGGTAGGCGTCCAGGTGGGTCTTGAATATCTCCAGAGAAGGAGACTCCACAACCCCCTTGGGCAGCCTGTTCCAGTGCTCTGTCACCCTCACCGTAAAGTTCTTACACACATTCGTGCAGAACTTCCTACGCTCCAGTTTCTGGCCATTTCCCCTTGTCCTGTCTCCACACGCTGCTGAAAAGAGTCTGGCCTCGCCACTTCGCCCCCCACACCTTAGATATTTATAGACCTGGATCAGGTACCCTCTCAGTCTTCTTTTCTCAAGGCTAAACAGACCCAGTTCACTTAGCCTTTCTTCACAGGGGAGATGCTCCAGGCTCTTCACCATCTTTGTGGCCCTCCGCTGGATTCTTTCCAAGAGATCCCTGTCTTTTTTGTCCTGGGGAGCCCAGAACTGGAAGTACTCCAGATGAGGCCTTACCAGGGCAGAGTAGAGGGGGAGGATCACCTCCCTCGACCTGCTGGCCATGCTCTTTTTAATGCACCCCAGAATGCCACTGGCCTTTTTGGCCACGAGGGCACACTGCTGGCTCATGGCCAACCTGTCATCCACCAGGACACCCAGGACCCTCTCTGCAGAGCTCCTCTCCAGCAGGTCATCCCCCAACCTGCATTGGTACATGCAATTATTCCTCCCTAGGTGCAAGACTCTACACTTGTTTTTGTTAAACCTCATTTAGTGTGTTACTGCTCAGCTCTCCAGCCTGTCCAGGTCTCACTGCATGGCAGCACAGCCTTCGGGTGTGTCAGCCAATCCTCCCAACTTCGTATCATCAGCAAACTTGCTGACGCTGGCCACTATCCCCTCATCAAGGTCACTGATGAAGATGATGAACAAGACCGAATCCGGCACTGACCCCTGGGGAACACTGCTAGTTACAGGTCTCCAACTGGACTCTGCACCACCAATGATGACCCTCTGCGCTCTGTCAGTCAGCCATACTGCCACGTCAACTGAAATTTACCTCAAAAGAAAAATCTAAAATTTCAACAGGATATGTACTTTTACCTCTTGCAAAATTATGAAGAAAATATTCATTACATAAGCATTTTTAGAGGGTTGTCCTTTAATACTTATAGAATGAGCCTCTTTTGCAATGCATTACAATTAAAACATCGTTGTAATGAGAAACAGTTGTCATAGATTTCACACACAAAAACATGACATTCATATAAGGTCTGGATTTTCTGGAAAAAGAACAAAACAGCTTGTAGAAACCAAACACTTTGTAACTGGACAAATCCTGACTTCTTTCAGCATTACAGCTTTGAATATGTAAAACATTTATAACGTTAGGCAGATTTTCACACAGAACCACAGAAGCAATTTGAGCTATTACCTTTTTTGGATTTATAGTTGATGAGGTACTCTAAAATTATTTCAGGTGTAATTAACTAGTCAAAGTGGTGGAAAAATAACAAACTTCTCTCACCCAGGTTATGCTCCTCTTTTTGTCTGTTTTCCCATTTTGAGCTGTCCACATATGCTGCAGAAAGAAGAGATCTTCTACCTTAAGAAAAAAATAAATCACTATGTAAGCCAGGTTGACTATCTAAGCAAGCATATAAACTTTCTATCAAGTATTTTTATCCTATCACATTTACTGATTCAAACGAATTAAACTGTATGGCACAGCTGTTAGCAGCAGTAGCTATCAAAACAGCTTGGATTCCCTGTACCCGGAAATGCCATTATCTCATCATTTTTAAAACTGAAGAGTTTCCCCCTAAAAGATTTTTCCAGCATACAATAGTTTTTCCCAAAACCGAACAGAATATTTAAGAAAATAAGGGATGTTTTTCAAGGTGGGAAAGAATAAAGGATATCTTCTTTCATCAGATGTTAGAGCTTAGCTAGATGCAAAATAAAGGCTTCCACTGGAGGAGCACGGGCCACGTTTGTGCATCACTGACAGATGATAAGGTCCTGAAGATGCACGATGGACAGAACCCGCTAAAGGAAAATAGTAAGCCCAGACATTTGCAGAAATTTGCATTACCCAACGTTGAGGAGTTCAGTTCCTTCACATGCAAAGCAAAAACACCCTTTCAAAACCATCAGCCTGGACTGCACCTCACACTCGCTCAGATTTTGCGGGGATCCCGCACGGATCCCCGTGTCCCAGACAGGCAGACAGGCCGGGAGCTGCACATCCGAACGGAGAACACGTCTCTGTCTCTCGCGTTCCGAAATCTGCCCCAGTCCCGGCGCCAGAGAATGCCTCCGCGCATGGCCCGTCCCTGTACCATACCCCACAGCCCTCTCGGCCATCGGCGCCCACGGAGGCTCGGCCCAACAGAGCCCGTCCCCAGGCCGTATCGCACGGCCCCGCCGCGCCACAAAACACCGACCTGCCGCGGTGCCGAGGACCTTCCCGCCCCGCAACGCGCCTCGTACGAGCACGGCGGCAGCCATGGCGCCGAGGGAGGAGGCGGTGGGGAGGGGGCCGGCCCGCCAACGCTCCTCCCCCGTCAGGCCGGGGCACAAGATGGCGGCGGTGCTCTCCGGTGGATCGCGGCGGGTGATGCGGGCAGCGGTGCGGCGCTCTGCGGTTCGCCTGTCCGCCTCGGGCTGCTGGGGCTGCGCGTCCGCAGGTAATGTGGGCGGCGCGGCGCCGGTCACCGGGAGGAGGGGGGTGTTTGGAGTACTACAGTTCCCAGCATGCCTGGCGGGCGCTGCCAGCCGTCTGCATGTCGGGAGTTGTAGTCCCAGTACGCTTGGCGGTGGATTTGGGGAGGGGGGTGTAATTCGGGGGCCTGAGTTGAATAAAGGTAAAGTTCCGCTCCCAGTACTGCACCTGTCCGTTCCCTGAGATGCACGGACTGCCTGCGACGGCCCCGTCGGGCTTCCCACGAAGCGGTGCAATTTCAGTAACTCTGGCCTGTTTCACCCGCTAGTAATCCTCCTGTTAAATGTAAGAGACAAGCGAGCTGCTTTGTGGATTCTTATCAAGTGCATTGGTAACATGCCTCACGCCAAAACAAACGTTGGTTGTGTGGCTTGTTGACATGTAACTTCCCTGGGGTCAGTATTTGCTCCTACCCTCTCTTGATTAAGAGTTGTTCTTTTCACAAGCAGAAGATTTGGAGGGTAGATTTAGAGGTTTATGTTAGATATTAGGAGGAAGTTTTTCACTCAGAGGGTGATGAAGCACTGGTGTCTGCTCACACCACAGCTTCACTGGGTCTCTTGAGCATTACTACAACCCAAATTATAATCTTTGCATGTTCCTTTTTTGTCTTCTCACAGCAATGGGCGTGGCCAGCATTGGGCATGCTGCAGTGATGATGGCTGCTGTGCTGCCAGGGTGTTCTTAGCAGCAGAGAGATGACAATGCAGACCCTTGCAAAAGCATGCTAGCAGGATTCTTGTGCAGAAGAATCCTTGTATCATAGCTAGGCAAGAGGGGAACATCTCTAACTTTTATTTTGCACATACAATAAATGTATGCTTTTTTTAACCTCATAGATATTAGTACTGGAAAGCTATGATATACTGGTTGGCGTGTTTGGTTTTTTTTCTCAGTGATGTGGGCAATTGCAATTCTTGAAATCTTTATTTTAGTGTTCTGCTGCCGGTAATTTGGTATCATGCAATAGTTAATAGCTGTAATTTATAATTGCAAAGTTCTGCACTATCAAAGCAGTTGGTAGAATGTAAAACTTAAACTTCTTTATTTTTCTTATGGCAGGGAAGCGGTATCTGCTAACAGAAGATAATATAAAGTTACAAGAATTTCAGCAGGCAAAAGTGGCAATTAGAAATGAATTTCATGGCAATAAAGGTATTTATATTTCCTGGATAATCACCATTTGTAATTTTGACGTGAGTACTGGAAAGAAGATGATCAAAGCCGTTATATACAGAAAATTGACTACAGTGAAAGCAACAGCTTGCATCTTCCTCTTGTAAGTTGTTTGCAATTATTTGATTGCAATTATTTGATAAAAATTATCAGATGTGAAGCTTTGAAAAATGACGTTAGTTATGTCATCTTGAAAAACATAGAGACCTGAAATGTTTGTGCCCTTGCATTTCCAGTTACATCATGTAGTCTAATGTAAAGTACTGCTCAGTCTATAAATTGTGCTTCAAATACATCTAAAGCAGAGAAGGTTAATACAAAGCCTGATACCTATTTAACAGTCCAGAGCAGGCCTGTGCCAGTAGTTGATTTAATCTGCTCTGTAAAGTTATTGAGTTCATTCTCTTAGCTTTTTTTGTTTGTTTTCCCTCATATAGCCTCTCAGTTTTACACCTGATTCTAGATTATGTCTCTAAACTCTGAATATGAAAAACAAGCTCAGGTTACCTAAACTCTTCGAAGAGGAAGAATGGTGGATTTTCCTTGATAGAGACTTTGTTATGCCAGTTTAAAGCGTGTATTAATTCTGTACTGTAGAGAGGATAAATATAAACATAAATCCAACCTTAAAATCTACTACTTGCATCTTTTTCATCATGTGTAGGTATTCGGTGATACCAGACTTTTGACGGTCCTTCCAAATGATGCAGTTGCTTTTTTTTTTTTTTTTTAATCTAAGTGCCAAGGAAAGGGAGTTCTACATAAACGAGTCATCTGAAATAGAGTTAAGCAAAATTGAAATAATAGTTTTTCTATACTAAGTAATAGCAGAGTTTGAATCAGTCATTGATAAGTCATAATGTCATTATTTTGCTGTGATAATGACTTACTCATATTGGACATGCTTCATACTATACCTATGCAGAAGCCACATATTTGGGTTTACAAGTAACAACTCACGTTTTTGTTGTTGTCCAAGCAGTAAATGAATATAACTAATGAAAACAGAGTGCTAATCGTGTATTGGCATTGGTTTCTATACTTGGTATTTAAGCCAGCAACTGAAATCTGAGAAGGAGTAAATAAGGCTTGTAATAAACTTTGGTTTAGAAGTGGAAAAAGCAGTAATAACTAATCTGTTACACAAAATGTGTAAAATCTATTATTTATTATAGTCACACTATTGTAGTTATAGTAGTATAATAGTTACACTGAAAAAACATGCTTTTTGCTGCATTGAGTCTCTGTTTCAAGTAACAGGTATGCAACACAAGTAATGGAATTGTCTATAGACTGCTTTTATGATGTGCTTCATTTTCAGATCTGTATTTTAAAAATATTAAAGAAAAATTAAAGGAAAATGGAATTATTCTCAAAAATGAATTAAAAATTTTATTGCACTTATGTCAGACTTCATATGATGTGGAGCTAGCCAAAAAAGTTATTTACAGGTACGTGTAACAATCCAGGTAACATGGTTTTCTCTCTTTATTTTACACTTTTGTTATTAGATCATCTTCTGTCATGTCTGCAGGTGAGGGTTTGCCCTAATTCAAGGGCTATTTGCACATGTAGTCCATTAGGCTAAGACTGCATTTTCATTTAATTTGGATCTTCCAACCCTTCAGAGACTCTCAATCAAAGAAGAGTCAAGCTATGGGAATGATCCGGTGTCCTGCAGTATGTAGAATGAAAAGTGAGCCGCACAGAAACTTCACTTGTCAGCTGGGAGGTACTGGTGTGCTCAGAGGCATCTTCCACCGAAGACGTGCCTGCTTATAAACTGGTCCGGAAACATTAGTGGCAGGTCAGGAGGTTTTGTGAATGAAAACCCAGCAATTACACACAAAAGTTTTGGGAAGGAGGGGGGAAAAAAAAAAAAAAAAAGAAGCAAGAAATATATTTTTTATTTAGTGTGGCTTAGAAAAAGTTGAAATACTTTGGAAGGTATCACTGCTGAAGTGGACTACTGCACCTTCCTGTGCAATTGCTCTGTGAAATCTATTCAGTAAGGTAAGGTAGTAAGGTAGCTGGCAATTCTGGTGAAGAGGGTGCATTCTATAACTAATCTGATATGAATGGTTTTACTGTAAATAGAGTAGTTTACATCTTGCTACTTCACTTTATTAGTTCAGTTGAAGTTACTTTTTTTTTTTTTCCATAAAATGTTTCTTCATTTATCTAAATGCCACTTACTGAAGATAGAAAAGCAACGTGTCTGTCATTGCACATGCAGATTGTGCTGCCTATTTAAAGCTGCTTTCCCTTGGCAAATTCTGTCTGGTTGGGTGATAAACTCTTTTGAATCTTTCTAATAGGTACCACGAACAGAGTGGAATCACAGACTTACATGGTTTTAAATTTGGGCCCCTCTTTATGAGGCTATGTTTTGAGCTAGACCTTGAAACACCTGCAGTAGAACTTATTAAAGATCAGGTAATTTCCTCTATATATTTTGCTAGTATCACTGTTACCTATTACTTCAGTTTGAGTAATTGGTGTTCAGTAAAGAGTATTGGTTCAAGGATAATTTCTCAAAAAAGTTCTGATGCATATTTTCCTGCATCCTGTTTCCTATATCCATCCTGTATCAATAATTCTTGGAAGTGATTACTTCTGAATTTTTATGTAGCAGTTCACTTAAATTGCTTGGATTGTTGACACCTGCAGATTTACCTTGTTAATCTGTACTTCAGACTCCCTCTGAAGTGCTGAAGAAACTTAAGGACTTGGTTTTGAACGCCTCTGAAATGTTGAGTGCACCATTATGACAAAATATTGTTTGTACCCCATATCTAATACATGTAGATGATTCTGTGCAAGAATGTTGTGTTTTCAAAACTCTGGGGGCTAGTGAAGTCAGCTCTATGTTAATGAATCAAGGTATGGGATATACCTAGTGAAAATGGGAAAAGTATTGTTTGGCCTGCTGTTCCTAGATTAGGTATGTGTAAGTACATGAGGGTGTTATTTGGTTATGGTTGAGGTCTGTCAATGAGATGGGTCCTGTAGTACTCACAGGACTTGGTAACTGATGGATGATAATGTACTGTACCACTTCTTAAGACCCTGCTTCAGAAAATTATCTTAATGTCTTTGACATTTCATCTAGCTATTCATGTTGTCATACCATGCAGTGAATACTGTGGAATGTAAGATGTACTTGCTCTTTGTTCTGCTACTATGCTTGTCATGACCTAAGCCCTAGTGTGGATCTGTTCACCATTTGATATTGTGATTAGCTGAAAATTATTTTGTATGAGTGGTACTTTACCCCAAAGATACTGTTCTTCAGTTGCAGCTGCATATCTGCTAAGCTTTTGGAGTAGCAATTAGTCAGAGGCTTCTGCTTGCATTGATGTAAAGGTCACAAACTGTCACTGAAAAAAGCATGGAACTAGGAATCTCTTGTAAATATATGTTTAATTTTTAAGTGTGCTTTTAACTATAGTTAGACACTGCTGTTTTAGAGGTTACATGACAGAGGAGCCAGGAAACCAAAATAATTAAGTACTGAACTTGTAAAGATATGGCTCATTCCAATGGTAAGACTTGATAAATGCTGAGCACCATAATAATGCTCACTTACTTATCCTAACTTTCCTTAAAGCTCACTCTGTTTGTATGTTTTTCTACAGAATTTGTGTGGTTTTTTCTCAGAGTACATCCTTCCATATTTTGATGACTATGTTGTTTAAAAAGGGTCGTTACAAAAGTAAGTACCAAGTTTACTAATGCAAATATACTTAGAGGAGCATGCTTCTCTCTGAATGTGTGTCTAAATAATGATTGGCTTTATCAGTATGAAATACTGACAAGGTTTTAGAAGACAGATATCATGTAAATTAGTATAGATGCAAAATAGCTGTACTGTATTGTGTAATAAAGATGGAAGGCTTTATCTGTTTCGTACTCGGAATTGCATTCTCACCATCTTGCAGTTGTATGGAACTATGATTGGAACAGTCTTCCTTAATGTCCTCTAAAGGCTTAACTCCTCTCTAGGTTTTAATTTCCCATAGTTTTGTTTGTGTGTGTGTGCCTGTGTGTTTCCCTATTCCATCTTTGTTTTATACGGTTTTTGGAACAGTAAGTTCTGCAACACATTTTTCTAGCAGTTCTGCATTTCATAGAATCATGGAATCATAGAATCACCAAGGTTGGAAGAGACCTCCAAGATCATCCAGTCCAGCCATCCACCTGTCACCAGTATTTCCCGCTAAACCATGTCCATCAGTACAACATCTAAGTGTTTCTTGAACGCTGTCAGGGATGGTGATTGCAGCACCTTCCTGGGCAGCCCATTCCAGTGCCTGGCCACACTTTCAGAAAAGTAGTCTTTCCTGATGTTCAACGTGAATCTCCCCTGGTGCAACCTGATGCTGTTCCCTCTATTCCTTTTGCTAGTTACACAGGAGAAGAGGCTAACTGACACCTCACCGCAGTCTCCCTTCAGGTTATTGTAGAGAGTGATGAGGTCTCTCCTGAGTCTCCTCCAGAGGAAATAATCCCAGCTTCCTCAGCCACTTCTCATAAGACTTGTGCTCCAGACCCCTCACCATCTTTGTTGCCCTTCTCTGAACATGCTCCTCAGTGTCTTTCTTATACTGAGAGGCCCATAACTGAACAGAGTACTCAAGGTGTGACCTTACCAGTGCTGAGTACAGAAGGATTACTTGCTCCTGCTGGCAGCGCTATCTTTGATGTCCAGAATGCCATTGTCCTTGGCAACCTAGGCACACTGCTGGGTCATGTTCAGTTGAATGTTGACCAAAACCCCTGTGTCCAATTCTTCAACATAGTCTTCCAGCCACTGTGCCTTAAGGCCTTACTGCACCCCAAGGATTGCTTGGGGTTGTTGTGGCCTAAGTGCAGGACCTGGCACTTGGTGCTGTTGAACTTCATCCTGTTGGCTTCAACTCAGTTATCCAGCCTGTCCAGATCCCTCTGTCTTCCTACCCCCAGACAGATCATTGCTTCTGGTCAACTTGGAATCATCTGCATACTTAATGAGTGTTCACTCAATGCGTGCATCCAGGTCATCAGTAAAGATATTAAACAGGACAGGCCCCATTACTGACTCCTGGGTAACACCACTCATGACCAGTCACCATCTGGATGTTACTCCATTTACCACCACATTCTAGCCATCCAGATGGTTTTTTTACCTGGCAAAGAGTGTGCCTGTCCAAGCCACGGGATGTCATCTTCAGGAGGATACTGTGAGAGACAGGCTTTGCTGAAGTCCAGGTAAACTACGTCAATAGCATTTCTCTCATAGACAGTGTGGGTCACTCAATCATAGAAAAAAATCAAGTTGGTGAAACAGGACCTGCCTTTCATGAGCTCATGCTGGCTGGGCCTGATCCCCCAGTTCTCCTGCACATGCCATGTGATCTCCCTCAGCATCATCTGTTCCATAACCTTTCATGGCTCTGAGGTCAGGCTGACAGGCCTGTAGTTCCTCAAATCCTCCTTACAGCCCTTGTATGTGGGAGTTGGCAAGTCTCCAGCCCTCTGGTATTTCTCTGGTTGACCAGGAATGCTGATAGATGATGGAAAGCAGCTTGGTAATCACCTCCACCAGCTCCCTCCCACCTTCAGGTGGATCCCATCCAAGGTCGCTGTTCATCCATGCCAGTCTTCTTCCCCACTGGCTCATCTTGTGATACAAGGGGACAGCCTGCTCCTGCACCTTTAAGACATCTTCTTCAGGAGTGACCAATCTGAACCCCTTCAGGACTGAATCCCAAGGGCCCTTCTTACCAGTGTCCTGGATGGTTCAAAGTCCACTCTCCGAAGTCCAGGTAGGAGTTTTGCTGCCCCCTGCTGACTTCACCAAGAGCCAAGAACTCTACCATTTTATGGTCACTGTCCAAGACAGCTCCCGACCTCATCTCGCACCAGTCATTCTCTGTTAACAGCAGGTCTAGTGGGGCACCTCCTCTGCTAGTCTTTCTTACCAGCTTCATCAGGAATTTATCTTCCTACCTATTAGAAACCTCCTACACTGTTTCTTCTGCACTGTATTGTATTTCCAGCATATATCAGGAAGATTGAAGTCCTCCATGAGAACAAGGGCTGGCAATTGCACAACTTCTGCCAGCTGCTTGTAGAAAGCCCCATCCATCTTGTCATCCTGGTTAGCTGGTCTATAACAGACCTCCACCAGCATGTCAGCCATGTTAGCTCTTTCCTTGATCCTTACCCACAGAGATTCAGCCTTTTCATTTGCAGCACTGAGGTCAGCAACACTGAAACACTCTAATGCGGAGAGCTTCACTACTGCTCCTCCTTACTTACCTATCCCTTCTGAACAGCCTATAGCCATCCATTGCAGCACTCCATTCACAGGAGCAATCCCACCATGTTTCCATATTGGTAACTAAGTCATAGTTTGCCTGCTGTATGTTGGCTTCTAGGCCCTCCTGTTTGTTGCCCATGCTGCATGCATTGCTGTAGATGCACTTCAGCTGAGCCCCTTGCCTTACACCCAATCTCATCATCATTCCTCTATGCTCATCTCTGGCAGGCCTGGTTTTATCCCCTTCTTCTTCATACCTAGTTTAAATCCCTCTCAGTGAGCATTGCCAGCTCCTGGGCTGGGATCCATTTTCCCCCTTTGAGACAGGTGAGACCTATCAGCAGCCATTAGGCCAAGCACCGAGTAAGCCCCCTTATAGTAAAAAAATAAAAAACAAAACAACAAAATTCTTGTAATTGCACTAGCCTATCAGCCACATATTTATGAGAAGGGTGTTCCTGCTCCTTTCAGTATTGTTCCCTGCTACTGAAGGGATAGAGGAAAATATGAACTGTATACCCACTCTGTGCACCAACTGCCCCAGTCCTCTAAAGTCCTTTTTGATAGTCCCCAGGCTGTGATTTAATCACTGCCGGCCTGAACTGTCAAGAAAGCATAATAATCAGAGGGGCAAATCAGACTAGGAAGTTTCCTAGAAATATCCCTGACTGGAGCCCCAGGGAGGCAGCACACCTCCCTGTGGATAGGGTTTGGCCAACATATATGACCCTCCATTCCTCTCAGGAGCGAGTCACTTACGAAAGTCACCCTTCTTTCCTCCTTGGTGGTGGCTATCTTGAGGTACAAAGTTGATGCTTCACCCTAAACAACTTTGTGGGTGGACCTCCCTTCTGATTTTTGTCAGAATAGTGGAGAGTACCCTTTTTCCTTTGGTAAGAAAACAGGCTGGAGTCCTCTTGGTTGTCTTACCTAGCCTCCATGCACAGAGTGGCTACTGCAGTATTTAAGGCCAGTGCCTAAAATCACAGTTTGGTCTTTTCTGGTGATATGCCAGGGAATCAGCTGATTTGACTGAAAAGAGTATGGAATAAGCTTTTCAAGCAAATCACTCTCTTTGGAATTTGTTGGAAGTGCAGCACTTGGTCTTTCAGTGTTTGGCAAATCAGCTCAACAGTTGTCCCAAAGGCTGAGACTGAATCATCCTTAAAGGAACTAGATCTGAACCAGGATGCAGTATTACAGTGTAATGAAAGTTATGCTTTAGTGAGAAGCTTTTGGTTGAAAATGGTTGAAGCTTTTGTTGCATGATTTGTCTTTGTTCTGGACAGTTAGGAAGACAAAAAGTGGCTTTGTCAGGTATCCTGATGTTTGTTTTAGGTTTGTGTGAAGGTAATGGAATAGTAAAGTTAGGTGCTAGTGCAGACTGAAAGCTTCCTTTCTCAGAAGCAGTATGTCATCCAATTGATCCTCTGTTAAGGTTCTTGAAATGTATTAATTTGTAAAAAGTTGATAGATGTCAGTTTGCACTCTGATTTTGAAGTAAAGTTCTTGAGCATACACAGTGCTGAGATCTTTTCAAGTCATTAATCATGTAGGATTAAATTTCTGAAGTGAGTAACAAAACTGTGTTTTTGGCAGGTGCCTTGGAAGTCCTAGCAGAAATGAAGAAACAAGGAATACCTTTCAACAAAGAAACCTATTTACTGGCATTTGCAATATGCTACAAACTGGTAAATATTTTCAGTTTACATGATGAAGTACTTGAAATGCCTTCTGTGCATCTTCCTTTTTGGGATTTTGAAATTTTCATATGTTCCCAGTCATGATTTCAAATCTAATGCAAGTATTTTAGACATAATTAAGTCATAAATTGCTTCACTGTTCATGGTCTTTTGTACATATATGGCTTCCTGTATCAGCTAATATCACAAAGCATATCTCTAAAAGAATTATAAGGACATTAACATTAAGAAACAAATCTGATACAGCCTTCGATCAACTGTTAGCATTCTTTCTCTGGGGTCTGTGCCAAGGTGTACAGCCACAATATTAGATTTATAGTCTGGTTTCTTCAGGAGACAGGATATATATGATACATTCTGTTTGACAGATAACTCCCTCCCATTTCTCTTCCAAGTAAATCTTGGACCATTTTTACAATTGCACCCAAATTTGACAGGGATTGAAGTTCTCAAAGGTAATCCATTCTTACATGCCAGCTGAGTCGAGAAAAGAAAGATAAATGAATGCTTCAGTGAGAGACAGGCTTCCCTTAGACCTTAATTGTACTCTCAGAAAAATTGTGAATGCAATAAGAAATTAGGCTACATAGGTTATATAGCAGTTCTTAGAGTAGCTTCCCATTTGTAGCAAAGAGAGTCCACCAAACTCTTTTCTTTATATATCTCTCCAGATTTGAATCAGTTCTGCAATTTGAAGTATTAACAGACCCTTCCCAAACACAGTAGGAAACTCTTTTTCAATTTCACCATGCTTTTTGGAAAAGACACTGGCTGAAGAAAAATGATACCACAAGCCTGAATTTCCCCATATTTCTTAGTTAACCGTACAGTGAATGTGAACACATCTGTGTTAAAAAGGAGTCAGCCAAAAATGATAACTCTTAAGTACTTTCTGAGGTGCTTCTGAAAGTCTCAGTTCTAATGCTGCAGGGAAACAGGGATAGCCATATGGCTCTTATGTTTGTAGACTAGGGCAGTAGGTAGAGCTCAAGGTGCAGTTCATTTAGGGGTGCTACCAGTTCTACCCAGAGAGTACCGTTTTTAGGAAACACTGACTGTAGAAGTACAGTGGCACTGTGCTACAACACTAGTTTATAAGCTTGTGTTTTCTCCTAGCATCTACCTAGACAATATTTGTGACTGTAACATTGCTTCATGGTCTGCACTGTGTCCCTTCCACTCTGTAAAAAGTAATGACTTTCACTGAATCCCAGTGTGTTTCTCTGACGTCTATTCAGTCTATGGTAGCTTTACGTAATCTCTAAAATTCTAACATGTTACTTTCCATGGCCTGCTGCATGAGGGTATGGGTCCCTAGCATATGGAAGAGGAAGAGGTTCCTGAGACTTTTGCTTTCCACTATTGTCTCTACCTCTATTTTCAGCAGTGAATCTGGCACATTGTTATTTAGAATCATAGAATCATAGGCTGAAAGAGACCTCTAAGATCGTGTAGTCCAACCATCAGCCCACTAAACCATTTCCCTTAGTGCCGCATCTACACGTTTCTTGAACACCTTGAGGGACAGTGCCTCCACCACTTCTCTGGGGAGCCCGTTCCAATCCTTGTCCACTCTTTCAGAGGAGGAATTTTTCTTCATATCCAACCTGATCCTCCCCTGGTGTGTAGCTTGGGACCATTAGTTCTTGTCCTATCACTAAATGGATGGGAGAAGAGACCAACCCTCCCCTCGCTACAGCCTAGTTGTGGAGAGTGATAAGGGCTCCCCTGAGCCTTCTCTTCTCTGGACTGAACTGTTCCAGTTCCCTCAGCCCCTTGTTACAGGACCTATGCTCCAGACCCTTCACTAGCTTTGTTGCCCTGCTTTGGACATGCTACTGGACCTCAATGTCTTTCTTTTAATGAGGGGTCCAAAATCAGGCATAGCACTCAAGATGGGCCCTTACCAGTGCTGGGGGACAATCACTTCCCTAGTCCTGTTGGCTGCACCATCTCTGATACAAGCTAGGATGCCATTGGCCTTATTGGCCACCTAAGCACACTGCTGAATCATGTTCAGATGCCTATCAGCTAGCAGCCTCAGATCATTTTCTGCCATGCAGCTTTCCAGCTGTTCTGCCCCAGGTCTGTAGCATTGCCTGGGGTTGTGGTGACTTAAGTGCTGGACCTGGCACTTCGTTTTTTTAAATGTCGTGCAGTTAGCTTTAGCTCACTGATCCAGCCTGTCAGCCATTCAGTACACCCTAAATTTGTTTAACAAATTCGTAAAAGTAGAGGGGAAATGATCATAAACTGACATTCATTTGTTTTGACGCTGTAAATTTGTGTTTTTTTGTTTTTTTTTCATTCAAATAAAATCATGCCTGGGGGAATAAATTCTAATAACCCCTTATGTGCTAAAGAGGATTAGGCAGAGCTCCTTCAAAAGCTTAATCTGTTGTTTCAATTGTTAGTGGTAAAAGCTAAGACTCCAAGTAAGGAGGAGACAGCATGAAGCTCCAAAGTGTTTTTGTTTTGCTAACATAATAAAATTCAGGAAAAATCTTGAAGGGAAATGTCTTTGAGATACATAATTTGAATACTGGAAACAGTGGCACTGGTACAATTAACAGTAGTGCTGGATTTTTACCTGGTTAATGCTTGATTTCTTTTAAGGAACTGTGCCAGAGAGCAATACTGGAGAATGTACAAGGCTTAAAGCTCTGATTATTGCTAGTGGATAAACAAAGAAATCAGTGCACAGAAGTATTTCTGAGGACAGCCATTGGGAAGTTTTAAATCTTTGTAAGGTCTGCTGTTTCCCAAGGTAAATAAGAGGTCCTTCTTTTAGTGTAGGAAAGTGCTATAAGCCTTTTGATAACAATGAAATGCTTAGGTGTAATAGTTATCTTTTTCTTTTTTTTTTTTTTTGGTGGTCAGAATGTTTCTAAATTTTTAAAGAACATGACATTTATTATGTTGTTCAAAAGGTGTTTTTGCAAGCTGTGCAAACCGTTGAGCAGTGAAATGAAGAAGTACCCCTTAAAACCCCAAAGATATCCCAATCTTAGATCAAAGCTGCTGTTTTACATGAATGGCACTTTGAACAGTAGGAACAGAGATCAGCACCTGATGCTAGAAAGGAACATGAAGAGTGTTATCCAAGACAGTGGTACGAGCTGTTAGAAAACTTTGCTACTGCCAACTCAAAGTTCAACAGGTTTTTAGTTGTTAGGGGTCCAGTTAGCTCTCTTTACCGTTTCCATTGTGGAGAGCATTATTTTTGATAGTTGGTGGTTTTTGAAATGATGTGCAGGTGAACACATTGCCTTTTACTCCAGACTTCTGTTGAAAATATTGACATTAATGTTATTACCATGTATCATTCGCTACAAATAAGATGCAGGTTATGTATGCCCATAAAGTAAACTGTGCAGGTAATTCTTGACCTTTGGAGTACTTAATTGCTAACTGAATGTGAAGATGAAGGCCTGATGCAATATATTGCTTCCCATGAATAATACAAGCTTTCTGTGTTGGAGAAGGCAAATATGTGAGCCATTACATTAGAGTGTCTATTTGGAAACATCTTACCAAATGGAATCCTTAAGAGAGAGGCTCAAAATTGCTGAATATTCAAATTTGCTCGTGTGCAGATTTCTGTAATACAGTGGTGCTGATTAATTCAATGTTTGGGAAGCACTGATCTTCATTAACCACCCTTTTAGAATAACTCTGAATTAGAATTGGAAAGAGAAGAATTCAGCCTTTTTCCTGATTTGGGAATGGTAGGAAAATTGAAAACGTTGCTTTTAGCTGACTGCCAGTGGTTGTTGTCTCTTTTGTAGAAGCCAAAACAATCAAAGGAATGTAGTGGTAGTTATTTTTACCCTCTTCTGAGCACTAAATATCATCTTTTGGTGTTGTGTATCTCAGGAAATACAGGATCTCCTTGGTCCAGATATAGATTGCCTTGCTGGCCTTATGGTGCATTTACTTCTGAATGCCTTCTTAATGTCACTGCAATTGCCTACAGTATTTTCAGATCACATGATTAGCAAAGGCAACTTATGTATGAAATTTCTACATAGGGCAGCCTGGAGTCTTGCAAAACCTCTGCAAAACTGCTTGAAGAAGCACAGCTAAAAGGTGACACGTTACCACTACGAGTGTTCTTCTTTGCTGTGGCATCTGCTCTGAAGCAGGTATAGTGCCTTTTCCTTTTGATTTATACCTCAATAGGTTATTTCGTTATATGATAGTTGGCTGAAGAAAGCTAACATGGAGGAAGCATAACTGGTCTAGGCAATTATTTTAAGTTACTACAACTTTTATGGCCCTGAAGAAAGGGTTATAGGTAACTCCCACGTAAACTGAATGTCAAAATTCTGAAGTCTGTGTCTCGAGTCTAATAAATGGATGCATTTTGCCGCTGACAATTCAACGTAGAATTTTCTTACAAAATAGAAGAAAGGTGGGCTAGTGGTTTTTGATATACCCATGTTCCAGTCCTGCAGATGCTGATGCTTAATAATGATTCCCTTCAAATAGGATAAAAATAATATCAAATACTTGTGCAGTAAGCTCTTCAAAATGTTCATATGTAGAGGCAAATTCATGGGCTGTGGTATGTATCGCCTTTCTGCTTGGGAGATGGCCTGCCCTTGGTAGCATGTTGCTTCAAGGTGAGATTTTTCATAAATCTCAAGTGCCTAAGCATTGACTTGAAGCAGGTCAGAGTGAAAGACTGAACAGGAGAATAAGAGTTCAGAAATTCGTATGTATACTGTTTCTTCTGCCATTAACCTGTGTGTACAGTTTGAGGAAATCGTGAACGTTCTCCCTTGCAAATCTAAAGAGGAATCAGATTGTGAGTGTCTAAAAGAACTATTGGTAACTGTTTTGGATGAAGGAAATGGGAGGTTAAAGCTTTGTTATGCATTCTATGATCTTTTTGCATAATCTCTGTATGAACAGCACAGGCTGGAGCAATAGTGTCATTGAAATTTATCTATTCTTTTGCGTGGTGGTATTATTTGGTCTTCTCATTAACATTGAGGTTAAAAATAAAAATCTCCATCTCTGAAACAACATGAAATATCCTTGGTGCTTTGTTTTATATAAAACTTAGCTAAAATTACTGTTTTGTAAACTGATTAATGATTTGAATAAGATGTCTCTTGATCCCTTGTAACTGGTTGATCTAGTAAATGCCAGTGTAATGTGTAAATGTCTGTACAAATGAGTTGGCGTCACAGATGTGGTACTTTAAGTGTGCATATCCTAAAAGTTAAAAATGCTGGGCAGGATAAGATATCCACTAATCATATCCTGCACTTCATTTAAGTACTCTGACATGTGCCGAAGTCCAAGCTTGGATGTAATTCTTCTGTTTTTAAGGTGCGCTTGTGCTTGGTGTTTACATGAATTCATGTCCCTGCTGATCTGAGACCTAAAATCTGAAAATACTGTTTGCTATGCTGGAGAGCTAGCTAACATGCATCCAGTGTGGAGTATTTCTTTCACTGGATGCTACGTGGGGCTGTGGGACCTGGTGAAAGTGTTGTAGAAGCTTTTATGTTTCAGTGAGAAATTGTAAGAGCTTCTTGTTTTATTTAAGCTTTTATTGTGGGAATGTGTCACATATCTAGCTGTATTTTTTATTATTATTATTATTATTTTTCATTTCTTTCCAGGATGATATAGCACAAGCTCAATTTTATTGTTCTCAGATAAGGAAAACAGAGAATAGACTGTATAGTAACCTTAAAGTAAGTATGTTTGTGTTGTATTAGAATTTTACAATGTAAATATGCTCTACTAGGCAAACAACTCTCACGTGCAGAGCAGCTGAAGGCTCCAGGTTCTCTCTTCCTTTCCAAGTTTCAGCTGCAAAACAAAACAAAACAAAAAATTATGTGGAAATTGACCATACCATCTGCCTTCACAATTAATGGATTTTGTCAGCCCAGCATCTAGAAAAGTATTTTGGTCATTCATTCTTTCATTCATTATGTTTTCCTCAAATATTTTCTTTTAAGGCTATCTTTCTATTGATTACTCTGTGGATTTATTTAATTTTACTTTTAAGGTTCTTGTCCAGCTCAGATCTGGTTTACTAGAAGAAGTAATAAAGACTTTAGAGGCAGCAATGGACGTAGATATTCCTCCCTTTGTGAAAAAAATCGAATTTTCTGAGCAAGTGGTAAGTATAAAGTAATGGACTGAATCAGGCAAGTATGTCATCTCAGATGTGTGCTGATTGGGGGTGCAGGCCTGGGGTGGTAGTGTGAGTCTGAGAGGGTGCTTAGCTTGGTGTGCTTAGCTTGGGTGCTTAGCTTGGGTGCTTAGCTAAGCTACGATGTACAGGTACAGAGCTTCAGGTTCCCGAGTTCATCCTACTAAAACTGTTTTGCTTCTGATACATTCAGAAGCCAAAGCAGCTGACTAGTTTATTGTGCTGCTGGGCAAAGTACTTAGCCTTCTGCTTCCCTTTTTAGTGAGAACCTAGCTTTTAGAAACTCAAATTTCGACTGAGAGAAGATGAAGAGTTCACTAGTGACCTTAAATAATTTCATCCCTTGCTTTTTATGCTGGCATCATTTGATGTAAAAATGAGATAAAGTCCTGGTCACAATCATATTGTATTACTTAGTAGTATTTGCAGACATCTGTGATGCTATGCAGAGAAGTGTGATATAGGAAATAATAGCTTCTTTTACAGTACTGGTCTCTGAGAGGGAAATGTGTGTATGAATGAAATCCTTTCATCTTGGCAGCACTGCTTCTTCTTTTCCTGAAGTTTATTAGTGTGCTCATTTTGAACATGTACGGAACAACGTATTTTAAGATTGTGTTAATAATTAGATACCCTTTTAGTGCTGCTTAGTAGCAGAACAATTGATACATAAGCAGTAGGTTAAAAGGAGGTCTGCCTTTCAAAGCATAGTTAATGGATATTTGTTGCAATAAAAACTGCATGTATCAATGTTGCGTTTTTATTTTTGTTCTGCAAATTTGTTAACAGTTTTTAGGAAGACCAAGCATTTGTCCTAGCCCATTCCTTTTATAGTAGTTTACTAACATGTTTTTACAGATTGATTCATTCTTTAGCTCATACTTCATGTATGGCATAGTTTACTGAAATTTCTGGTGTTCTTTTATATGACTTTTACTGATTTGAACTCTACGTTTAGCTTCATATGGAATAATAATGATAATTGTGCTTATTTGGAGGATAGATTTTGGGAAGCACTTGTGTTGCCTGAGTTTATATAGAAAACAATTGTGTTAGTCTGTTCTAGGACTGAAAATAAGACTGTACTACTTTGAGAAAGTTTTTAATGTAACAAACTTTCTCTAATAGGTATCTAGTGCATTTCCAATATTGCCTCCTGATGTATGTGTGTACTGCTTAAATTCCTTTTCTTATAAGCCATTGCATTAGCTTTGTACGTTATGCTGGGTTAAGGGGTTTTTTTTTCTTTGTCTTCAGGAGGGTTTTTGATTGAGATCTTTGCTGGCTGAATTGTAACAGTCTATTATTTTCCCCTCCTCAGCTGGCCACAGCCAGGGTAAAGATGGAAAAAAACGCTGACCTTTCTGCCAAATTAACAGATGTTTACACCAAACTACAAGCTTCAGGGCGGATAACCACATGCACGCTGGAAGACATGCTTTTCCAGATTCCTAGTTCAAAGAAGATTCCAGCAAAACTTTTGAATAAAAAACAATTGGGTTATCAGGCTGCTAAACCACTTCGGTCAAATCTGCTGTTGGAATAGTTTATTATTTATTGCTAGACTGAACTAATGTCACCTAGAAACATGTTTGAATAAAATGTCTTCTCCCCTTCTCCACTGTGGGAAATTGTTTAAGTTTCTTGTGTGAAACTGAATTACAAATTTAGATTGTATGGATTTTTTATTTGAATTTTCATCCTAATGCTAATCGTAATCCTAATCCCTAATCCTAAAGCACAGCCCTTATGCTGTGTTTTATTTGGAAAATGAGTGATCAGAATAATTTTAAGCTTTTCCTCAAAGACTTGAATAAGGGTCACAGCCAGAAGGTTGTGGTCAACAGCTTTGTGTCCAGGTGAAGAGTGCTGTCTATCCTGGGACTAGTGCTCTTCTCAACATCTTTATCAGTAATCTGTATAGTGGGACTGAGCACATCCTGAGCAAGTTTGCTGATGAGATGAGGTACTGCATCCACATCTGGGGAACCCAGCACAAGAAGGATGTGGAGCTTTTGGAATGGGTCCAGATGAGGGCCACAGAGGTGCTTTGAGGGCTGAAGCACCTCTCCCAGAAAGAGATGCTGAGGGAGCTGGGCTTGTTCAGCGTGGAAAAGAAAAAGCTCAGGGGAGACCTGATAGCAGCCTTCTTGTACTTAAATAGAACTTACAGGCAAGAGGGAAACTGCACATAGATAGTAATACAAGGGGGAGTGATTTTAAACCAAAAGTTGAGAGATTTAAATTAGATGTCAGGGGAAACTTTTTTACTCAGAGGATGGTGAGGCACTGGCACAAGCTGCCCATGGAAGCTGTGGATGTCCCATCCCTAGAGGCACTCAAGGCCAGGTTGGATGGGCCCTGGGAGGCCTGAGCTGGTGCCTGGTGTAGTGTTTTGCCACCCTCCCCACAGCCAAAGCCTAGATGAGGGAATATCAAAGTACATTAAGTGTTTTTTCAGATTCTGTGCATCACAACAAAATCATACAGGAAAGTAAGCATCTTTACTGTACTTTAATATCTTGATTTTTTTCCCCCTGGAAGCAATATGTCAGTATATTTGGTTTTGTTTGTTTGTTTATCAAATGGTTTCATGGGAGGTAGCATGGTAACTATCTGATTGTTTTGTCGCTTGAAGGAGATTCCTCAACAGAAGTCTTCTCAGAGCAAGTGGCCACACGTACTGCTTCCTTCAAATTTGCTGATGTTATGTGTATCAAGATACAATTATCTTGATAAACCTTAGCAATTAAGTCCTTAAAAGTTGCTTAGAGCAAGTATAATCACTTTTTAGATTAGAATTCTCATCTGCATAAGTCACTCAGAGCAAGCGACTATAAAAGCAGAACAATGAAGATTTATGCTTTCTAATGCATTTTTGGTAGGGTTTTCCTCTTTTTTTTTTTTTTTTTTGCTCTTTAATGTTTATGCAATTTAAAAATAACTAGGCCATATGTACTTAGGTCTAGAAACTTGTAAAAAGCTGTTTTGAAACTGTGAATCCTGTACCCAAAAATCTCATTCACCTTCCAGAACAGAAGAAATTGAAAACAGCAGTAGCCTATCTGGTGCCTGAGTGCTTTTAGAATATCTGTGTATAGGGCAACTAACTGTTGATACAGAACATGGCAGATATGTGAGCCTAAGGATGAGTGTAACCCTGCTTGGTACTCTCCAGGTAGGGACATCTCATCTGTGCTGTAGCTCTGTGAAGCTTTGTTGAGGCCTGTGAATTGCTATGAAAAAGCAAGAGCACATCCGTTCAGAAGAGCAAGAGGGACCAAAGCAAGTTTCCTTCTGAAGTGCTGAGAGGAACTTCTTTTCATTATTCATTTGTCTTGTTGATACTAAAATGCATTAGGTAGTGCTATACAGTGGTTAGAATTGTATGTGCAAGTGAAGAATAATTAGAAGTTTGTATCAGATTTTTTGGTAAGTGTGCATGCTTTTATGAATGTGCAGGTTAAAATGCTACTTTCATTAGTCTAAGAATACAGCTGATTTTTGGAATTTCTAAATTTTGGACTAGTCATTATAACATTATATGACTTGTAGTTTTACTCGTAATTTAGGAGTTTACAGATTTCTTACAGTTCTGATTGGCTTCAGCTGGAATTTATTTCAAGACTTCCAATACAATAAAATGAAGAAGTAGCTCCCAATCTTTTCTTTGTAAACAAGTTTGATACAGGATTTGTAAAGGCTAAGTGCAGCGTGGCAAAGATTAATTTCAGATAAATGAAATGAGAGCACTGCTTTTGAATTTATTCAGGTTGTTGCTGCCATTACGTAAAACTATTTTATATGAAACTACATTTTCATATACAACGGAAGATAGTTTTACCTGTTTAACTTATTACATTGCAAATGCATAAGGTCAATACCATTTAGTTTCCTTAACTGGCACTTTAAAGCATATTTTAATTGCAGGAGGCTGGTTTGTCCTAGGACTGAGAAGTGCGTATTTGTGTTTTGTTCAGTTTTTTTCTGAATGGTTACATTCCTGTCTGAGGCTGTATCCTACCTGCAGGTGAAATAATGACAGTTTCTGTTACAGTTCACTGTCATTACAGCTGACATTTTCTATTCTGTGTTCTCTTGACTACTTGTTTTCTCGAGACTGATTTGTTAAAGCAAGCTATAAAATTGATGATTTATTTTAAAGGAACTCCATCCTCCAAAGAGGAGGCTAGGTCCATCACAGGCCTATGTCAGACAGTACCCCTTGAGGGATATGCATATTAGGAACATTGGTAGCAAAACATACCATTGAAAAAGTCCTGCACTGGATTCCTGCAGTACTGCCCCTTCCACAGCTGAAGAGGACCAGCAGAGTGTGCAGATGGCTGAAGTGGGGCAGTAAGGCTGGTGTTCCTCACTGTCAGTCAGGTTACAGGCCTCTGCAGTGAGCAGCGTGGAAAACCTTGGTATTTAAATAACCACCAGTAGTTCAGAGGAAAAAGAAAGTGGGCAGCCACACAGCACTAAAGGGTAAGTTCAAAGGAACGCAGACAAAATTAAGACAGAGGTAAGCATTAGAATATTGAAGGTTGATTCAGAAGTGCTTTGGAACGCTGATAATATCCTCCCTTAGGTAAAAAGTCAGAGAAGACAACATCTGCTACTTACGAAGCTGATTTAAACAAAGTCTTGCTTGTTCCATGCAAACTGCACAGTGTCTTGTTGAACCAGAACAAGAATGCCTGGATTTGTAGGTATTTGTGTCATAAATTTAGCTTTTGTGTGTCAGGGTGCTGAGCACTCTGGCTTTTGTGCGGAGGAGTCTTCAACTGTGTGCTTAATTTGGTGTGTTAAGGTGTAGTTGGCTTTATTTGGCTTCCGGTTTCCAGTTTCTAGTTTCTATCTCAGGAAACCAAACTTGTCTAGTGATAGACAAACACTTCAAAGATTATGGGGATCAGAGTTTTTGGAATGTCAGGGACTCGATTACCAGTGAAAACTTCTTGGAGACAGCCTTAGAGAATAGGCTAATAGTAATAATAGGCTAATAATAGTAAGATATTTTAGCAGAATAATTATACTTTGCATGTACAAAGTATTCATCAAGATGAACCTTGGAATTAAAGAGAAGTCAGTGCTGGAATTTAATTAATCTAAGTTTTTGGCTAGCAGTCTGGAAAATAACAACACATACTTTTCAACCATTCTGTATGAGAATATGAGACTATATGAAATGTTGCTTTAAACTTTATATAGTACAGAGCTGCAATGAGGATCTGAGGACTCTTTTGGTTACTGTTATGTAAGGAAGGATTTATATTTCTTTATTGTGTTCAAATGTTCTTCCTCATCTGAAACATGAGTTTTGTGCGTGTCCTTACACTCCAGCAGCTTTTTGGAATAGTAGTGCAGGAGACAGCAGGTGGCGTTTCTTGATCATGCGTTCTTACCAACCTGGTTTCCAGGGTTAGCTTTTACCTGCTGTGCCAGTTATGTAAAGGCAGGGCAGAATGAAGTTTGCCCATATTTAGTGCATGCCATCTTCAAATGGAAAATCCAGGCATTGGTCAACAGTCTGAAGAGGTTGGAAGTCAGCACAGACTACGGGCTAGAGATTTATAGTGTTTAATTTAAAACATTACATTTGTTGAAAAAAATGTCGGTGATCACTGCAGTTTTTAGAATATTCTACAGAAATATTTATTAAAGACCCAAGAGAAAGGCTGCTGCTATTGCAGTACATGACTGTCATACAGTGTCATACTTTGCATTGTCTGCTCTATGTTTAAGAGAAGGCAGGGAACCTTTTCCAACTTGAATTTGAAAAATGCTCATTTTTACATTCACATAGGATCTGGATTGTGTAGTCTTAAAAGTACTGATGTTATTCTGCTGTAGATGCTTCTGCTTTTCTCCAAGATTTAATACCTCTGTCTTTTTCATACTCTTCTTCATAAGCACCTTTCTTCTCCAGAGTTAATTTTCTGCTTCAGAACAATGCAAATGAAGGTGAAAGGCTTAATCATTGCATGGGAGCTCAGAAATGCTTCCAGGTCTCGGGAGGCATATGACTTACTTTAATAAACCTTGTAAACAAATTAAAGTTTTGGGAAAAAAAAAAAAAAAGGCTGGTTTATCTTTGCAGCACTACAGAAAGTAGGCAGACAAGAAGGTTTCTGAAATGTATTAAAGACAGTTCCTTGCTGCAGGTGACTGCAGTGGATGATGCAGTGGACTGCAGGTGAGGGTAGGTGCTCTGCTGGATGTGCTACTTTGCTGCAGTGACAATGAGTGAAGTGGAGTTTAGTATCTTGAGAGGAGTGAACAGGACCCCGGACTGCAAAAGAGCAGGCATTTGTTTGTTCAGGGATCTTCTTGTAGGATCTTGTAGGAAACTGTCCTGGAAGGAAGAAGCCTGTGAGTGCTGGCTGATCTTCTCCTGAGGAAGGAGAGCTTCCTTAGAGCACAGGAATGATCCACAACAATATGTAGAAAGTCAGGCAAGCTGGCCAAAGGCCAGTGTGGATGGACAAAGAGGTTCTGACTGAGCTCAGACACAAAAAAAAAAGGGTGCAAGCAGAAGGTGGAAGCAAAAATAGTGTACCTGAGAGGGATGAAAGGGCATTTCCTGTGTGTGTGTGGAAATGGGTCAGAAAAGCCAAAGCTTTGATGGGGTTGAAGCTACTGAGGAGACAGAGAGTGACAAGAATGGTTTTTCTAAGTACACTGGTATCAAAAGGAATATTAGGGAGAATGTGGGCCTACTGATCAATAGGGCAGGGGAGCGGGAGAGATTGAGGTACTCTGAGTTTCTGCTGTCCAGCTGATCTTGACAGAAAAACATGACAAACAAAGAGATACTGAGAGATCTGGAATTGTTCCATCTCAAGAAGAGAAGGCTCTGGGAAGGCTTTATTTCTGTCTACAGTACTCTGATCAGAGGACTTTGAGAAGGTGTGACTAGAGCTTTCTCAGAGGGGCACAATGATTGGACAGGAGGCAATGGGCATAAGGTGAAACATGAGTACTTTCGATCAGATAATAGGAAAAGAAAGGGGGATAATTAAACACTGGAGCAGGTAGCCCAGAGAAGGTACAAAACATCTGTTCTTGGAGGTTTTCTAGGCTGGACTGGACACAGCCCCATGCTAACTAACTTGATTAGAACTGCTCTGAGCAAGTGTTTGGACAAGATGACTATTGAAATTTCATTCCAAACTGAGTTATTCTGTTTTGCATCAGGGTGGGTTATAGCCATACAGGACAGTAGGGGAATGTAACCTTAGAGAATGAAAAAAAACAAAAACAACAAAACCATAGAAGCAAAAATCCTATCTCACACACACAAAAAACTCTCCATCTCTCAGCATCTACCATGTAGCAGGCTTAGTAGCTGACTTCTACATGTTACCATAGAAAAGGTTCTCTTTATGGTCTCTTTCAAAATGAAGTTGATGACCGTCCAGATGGGGAGTTGTTTGGTCCTGATTCTTATTTGGGGTGTCAGGGCTACGCCTTGCAAAGAAAGTTCTGAGCTCAGACCCCTCTCCTGGCCTCCCTGATGTCCTTTTGCCATCCAGACCACAGCAGTGCAAATGTTCAGATCATGCAAAGATTGTGTGCTGTACAAATAAGCAATGTGATAGAATCTGGTTAATTCCACCCTTCAGTCTGGAAATCACCAAACATAGCTAGACTTGATACAGTAAAAATGAGGTGGCCTTGGAATCTAATAGTCAGCAAGAATCCGGTAGTCTTCCTGAGCAGGCATGAATAGTCATTTCATCAGTTCTTTATAGGACTTCTGTTGTATTATCAAACATTACTGAGTTTTGATGGTATACAGCTTTTAATATCAAATGTCCAAAATTTTGGGGGGATTTGAAATGAGTTCAAAAACACTGTCAGATGCTTTCTTCCACAGTGAAACTGTGGCACTTTTTGTTCCTCTTCCACTATGCGTCTAACTCATATTCTAAAATCCGAGACTGAGAGGGGTAAGATCAACTTTGCATTGGACTGTTTTAGACGAGACTGTAGTCCTCATTCTCTGATTCAAATCCATAGTTACCAGATTCTTCATTTAGACTCAGAATTATTGCTACTTCTCTGGTGTGTTTGAATGTGACATCTCCTACTGTTTTGGCTTAAGTAGCTGGTACAAAGATTTCACAGACAGCTCGTGTGTCGTGTATTTCGTGCGGTATCAGCTTTAATTGTCTTCTAAAATGCCACAATTTTAGAAGCAGAAAAGAAAATATACATCTCCAGCAAGCACTGTTTTACTGTATCAATTAAAACAGGTTATTAGAGTAACAGTTTTAGTGTTTCCTGCCATACTGGAGCAATTTAAGGGGAAGACCACTTTTCAGAGACAGTATCAAAGCAGATAATGGTACAAACTAATACCACGTTACTAGCAGTCTGTGTTTAGTTTCTAGCTAACTAGCCACAGTTCTATGTGCAAGTCATGCTCTCTGCTTCAGGAATGGGGCAGAATAAATGCACTCACTTCTGTTGAGAACAAAGCTTTGCCTTAGCTGCTTGGTGTGACAGCGTGCTTGTCAGCTGACACAACCACTGCTTGTCTGTGTCAGCTGGAGTTCTTTATTCCTGGAATCCCAAGGGGAGTGCTTGCAGCAAGTGACCCCCTGCATCCACTCTGACATCTACTCCAAAAGAGAAAATGTCCTTTCAGTGCCTATTAAGGGTCCTTTTTCAAGGCTTTGTACTCAGGGTAGATTGTAGGAGGTACCCTTCATGTCCAATTTCCTTAGTCCTGAACTATTTTGTTTTCAATTTCTATGCACTTAGGTGAAGTCTGTGAGTTCTCAGCCCCATTGGCCTTTATGAGATTCTTGAAGAGAGATTAGGACTTCAGCCATATCCAGCGTAAACTGCAACATCAAAATAAAATAGAAGATTGCTCGCTTTCACTCTTGCCAGTGCTAAGTAATTCAGGCTGCCCACCTCAGAAGAAATTACGGTATTTACTTCATGAACAGGAAATGTCTTCTAGCAGGATACTTGGCAGCAGCAGTCTCAATGGAAAATTTAAGAAAAGAAGAATGGAAAAGGTAACTTAATAATAACATTTGGAACAGATGAGAGTGCGCTGTGAATTCCCAGGTAGCAACTCCTTGGGAATTACTTCGTACATAACTACTGACCAGGGCTGTAGCACTTTCTAATCTTTATGGCAATAAATGATTCTTTCTCTGGGTGTCAGGATTTTAATGATTACTCTTTTTATGTTTCTGGCTAAACTTTAGAGAACAGACCTTTTCTCCTTAGAGGTACCAAGTGCTGCAGAACAGGAACGAGAGAGCTCTGTCCAGCAAAGAATAGGAAATGGAATCAGTTCACAGTTTTATCTTGCCTAATTAGGTTGTAACGTCAAACATAAGCAAAAACGCTTAAGAAATTTCTCCTCATTTCTGTACCATCAGTCAGTGAGGGGTAAGAGGAAGGGAGGAAAGGAAAGGAGAAATAGAAGGCAGAGGCATTGTAGAGAACTTCTTCTTTATGTTTGAAGTTTTATCAGTTCTCACATCAGAATGATAGAAAAACAGAACTGTGATGGAGAAAGGATGATACATCTACAAAATTGCCCTAGTGGTTAAGTACTTTCAGGGGAAATTCAGACCACAGAATCTTCTCTGCTGCACTTTTACTACCCTTTGGAAGGGTTCAAGATTTGTAAGCACTAGCAAATGAAAGCTTCAAAACTGTACGCTTCACAAAATGCTAAAGCAAGTACATTTTAAAAAAGGACTTGTAGTGTCTGTGACCCTCATACTGCCCTCTATGGCCAGTTGCAGAGATTAAAAGGTTAGCTTGACTAATTTCAGGCCTGAAAGTACTCGTGCGCCTTTGCATGGGCATGATCATGCAGCAAGGCATTTCTCCCTCTAGCTGAAGTGCACCTCTCTCTTTTGTGAGTACACAGGAGTAGTTTGCTACCTGGAAGATTATGATGAAGGAAACATGGTGTCTTGTCATACTGATATTACCAAAACCATTTCTAGATATGTATGGTTTTTTCCCTTACGTGTGTTTGTAACCACGTAAGTGATGCTACATCTTGAATTCTTTTTTTTTCCTTGAGAACAAATCTAAGAACCATAGAATAACTGTCACTGGAAGGGGTTTCTGAAGGTCATCTTGTCCTACTTCCATTACGTATCATCAAAGACAAACACTAAAATGTTAAGTCACAGAAGGGAAATTAACATCATTGCCTATGCAACTGTAGAAGTACGAGAGACGCTCCCTTTTTCTCCAGTGAGACCAAGCCTATTATTTCACTTTTTATCCCTTTTTAAGGAACCACAGATTTTCAGTGAAATGCTGGCTTCATAACTGCTTATAGTTAGATCTTGTTCCTGTTTACTGCTAGCATGACCGTGCTTCATGTTCAGCAAAGTGTTTTAAGCGCAGGTTAAGAACCCCCTTGAATGAGGGCCTGTACCAGTAACTGGCTATTATTACTTTCTTCCAAAGCAGTCGTGCATAGATACGTCCTCTGGCCTCCATAGAGCAGGACAAAGAAATGTTCCTCCATTCACAGATTATGTAAAACGTCTCCGCCGTAGCATTGCTTTATTCTGCTTGGTCCATTTCTCACCTACTGGCTAAATATTACCAGCCACCCTCTAACAGTGAATCCTTCCTACCCATTAACTCACAATCTGAATTCCCATTTACTTCAACAACATTCTGTTTATATTTGCAGCATTCTTTTAAATACTTTTTCCTTAGGGCTGTACAACTTCCTGAACTAAAACAGCACTTCGCGTGTCACTTGCTTAATGGAGTACCTATACAGTTACCTTAGGAATGATGGTGGTAGCAAATGTTTTCCCAATTACAGTTGCCTAAAGATTTCTTCCCAAATCCTGCTGACAAAATAAGAAATGTAAATTTCCATGAAATGAAAACATGGAAGAGGTCTACACAGTGCCAAAACAGCAGCAGTAATAAGCTGTCTCCCAGCATGACTCTGATTATTCCTGAGTGAGGTGTATGTTGAGCATAAGGCTAATGAGTGATAGGGCTTGCTGTGCTATCTGTTCTCCCTTGCTTAGATCTGGATGTCTCACCCAAAGTGCAAACTGTTTTCTTCCAAAAGTGATCTTGAGAGGTGAGAAGTTTTCCATGGTCTGGAGCTGGCATGGTTCCACACATTTCTTCTCCTTTGCTGTGCAGTCATTCAGAACCAGATGTGGTGGTGGCATCTTTTCCATTGTGTTCTACTACTTCTCTTCCTTCCCTGTCGTTCAGTGAGAGGTGTTACGTCTTGTGCCGATGAGAATATCATACATGTTCTTAGGTCATTTTGCTTGCATAAATGCATAGTCTTCCTGTTAGCTGAAGGGAATAATTTGCACATATGGTTTTTGTCTTATAAATATTCAAGGTCAGAATTATAAATAGTGAGTGAGGCCATTAGTGTGTGTGTGTTTTGAGCAATTCTGCTCATCCTAGTAGTCCGGGTGTTTATGCAGACACCCTGAAAGCTGTGAGTTATAGTAGTATTGTGCTGGTGTTCTGTACTGTTTCTTGGTATTTCTTTCCTTAAACTTGCACACTCAGAAAAGAGACACATAAAAATGGAGTGATGAGGAAGAGGAAGTGAAAACTGCCTCCCACTGCGTTAGAAAAAAAAATGACATCAGCGGGTGTTCACTTCATCAGAGTTGTTCTATCCTGCATGTGGTCATGATTCTTGATTTGAATTAGGGCAAATTAGAGAAATGATGAGGGTACGAATAAGAAAAGTACCTAGTTGGCAGGTAGGCCAACTGTTACCCAACTATTTCAATATCTATTAGTGATATCCTATTAAATAGCTCAATATGCTTATAATTACTATATTTTTAAAGGAAAACTCATAGAAAATTAGTATTGAATAATTGAATCAGTTTCATTATGTACTGTGATAACTTAGAACATTTCTTGGCATGACGGAGTGGCATTTTTCTCCAATTCTGGGTACAGTAAAGATGTATCATTTGTATGCCACCATAGTAATGACTGAAATCTATCTGTTTTGGAGCCTACCAAGTAGGTCTATGTTTTTCATGACTTGCTGGCCATTTTCTTTGTAGACAGTTATTCCATTTGCTTTGTAGACAAATTCGTATTTACAAACAACTTTTGATCCTGCCTCAGACTTGGAGAGATCATGTCTTTGTAAATGTAGGGACAGACCTTTCAGATGCTGATCCACCTGGATTTTCTGTGCTATTTGTCAGCTCTGAAAATCTGGTACAAGGTAATGGGGGCCTCCTGGCTGCCAACTGCCCATCAGAAGTGTTCTTTACCAAGCTGGTTTGCTTTCAAAGCCTATGCTGATGCCAGGAATAGAGGTGCATGAAGACACTGGGAAGGGACATGGCCATGTAATTTTCTTACACACCTTGAAACCTAAAGATCCTGAAATATTTACAGTTTTTTAAATTCCAGCCAGTTAAGCTGCAGACTTCATAAAACACAGAATATTGGATTTTGACTGTCTCGCAATATAAGTACTTCCGTATTACAGCATCTCATTAGGTTTCACTGATACATGTGAAGCTCCTGGGCTTCTGTAGGAACACAAGAAGATATAGAGGTGAGACTTCTTGATTTTAATTGTTGCTTCTCTCTTTGTTTTGGTTGAGCTCTTTGTATTTCTGCTATTAGAGAATTTTCTTCTAGGTTCCAACACCAGAGATCCAATCTGTAGACTTCATAAATGTGGTTGAAAGGGCAGCTCAGAGAATGCTGTTTAAACAATGAGCAGAAACATAATGAGAGTGCTTCCTGTTTCTGTAAATGGCCTTAAGGGAAAGAAATAAAGGTATACATCTGAAAATATCAGACATTTCAAGAAAGTACTGTTTTTAGTAATGCAACCATTTGCAATCCAGAAACGTAGAAAGAATCATTGTGGATTTGAAATCTATTGCACAAATCTAATTTTGACCTTGTCTGGTGGAATGTTTTTATTTTCATTCTGTGAAGGACTAAACCCCAGATTTTTTGTATGACTGATATCTCATTACTGGCAAGTTTATTTCAGTTTTCCCTGATCTGCAAGGAAGCTATTTTCCTTTTTGATGTTTATCAATGCAGGTAGTTTTCTCTTCCTCTGATGGGGCAGTGTTGGAGCGGGGTAGTGGAATGTGTACCTTGCCTTCAGCCAGGCAGAGACCATGTTCTATCTTTGTCATAAACAGATCACTCTTTGTATGTCTCATCACTGCTACTGCTGCCTGTGTCTGCAGCCCTTCTTTACAATTGCTGTTCAGGCTCTAAAATCATAATTTCTCAGCAAAATGGTTGCAAAGATGTTTTGCTTAATCTGGATCCACCTATGCTGTCTTTGTGAAGTTTGAGTGGAGGTACTCCAATCAAGTACAAGGATTTGTACTGATGGATTCAAGTATTCAAAAACTATCAACTTGTAAATAAGGCCAAAGGGCTTTGTGAGGAAAGAATATGCTCCTTTCATACCCCATTGAAAGCCAGCTGGTGTTTTGTGTACTTCCTTCTGCTAGTGATAAATGTGATACTGCATTTCTGGCATAGAAAAACTACTTGTGTGCGTAAGCTGTATACTGTAGTTGTGTGCTGTAAATTTTAGCAGCATGGACAGAAACTGGGCAAATACCCAGAACAGTGTTTTGCTGTTTCATGGGACCAGATATTCACACGTGCGCTTTGACGCATGAGAGACGAAATAATAAGAGATTGGCTCACAATATTACAAAGCATTTACTGCTGGAATCAGACCTGGTATTACAGATATCATCTCGCTGAATCAGCTACAGCCAGCAGCAAAGGAATGCAAGATAATGTGAGAAGTGTTGAAGCACTGAAAAAACAGTATCTCTAGTTCCCTTGTGTCAAATACAGTGCCAAAAGTTCAAGCAAACTCTAGGTATACAGGAGAGATGTTCACCTTGGGATCTAGAGAGTAAGTGTGAGTTTTTCTGGTTAGTCTAAAAAAAAAAAAAAAAAAAATTGCCAAAACACTGTAGAAGGATTCTATATATTGCTAGGAGACTGTGTTTTACCTAAGCAAGTTGCTTTAATACTTGCTGTTTTTACAGCAATAGTGTCTGACAAATAAGCAAAAACAAAATTCCTTCCATGCCGAGCACATGAAGAAGTATACAGTTAATGTTTCTGATGCATTGGGAGGACAGCTGCAGTTTACTCACTGACTTTGTAAGAATTGTTGCCTAAGTCCAACTACTCGCCAGTATTTTCAACATAGTTCTGTTTTGTGTTTGATACATGTATGATATGAAATTTCATATAGATTCCTTGCAAGCACACATGATTTTTGATTCATATTGCATTCTTGCTGAATTCTGCCCTGTGCTTAGTGATATTTTTTATATAGAACAAGCATTTTCTGGCTACGCTGACCTTGCAAGTAGTGAGACGACACGCTGCTTTTTACACTCATGCTGTTTGCAATTTTAGTTGATTATACCCTTATTTTCAGCTATCAAAAGAGATAACATTGAGGAAACACCTGGTTGTATAAAAGGTTTTCTTCACAGAATTAAAATTTTTCTTATTGTGTCAGTGGTACAATAAAAAATATGCCCTCTATCATTTTCAGTATGTGATACTAACTCTCAAGAGCTTCACAAACTATGCTTCTATCAAAGTGATTGCGTCTTTGGAACAGTTTCAAAGAGTAATAGAAATAAAGAATAACGCTGAAGTTATTTATGTTTGGTTTTAAAGAAGCCCTAGAGATTGTGATGACCTTCATCCATCCACGTCTACACGTAAAAGAACAATTAGAAAAACACTGTGGTCAAAGACTTTTTCTGCTCTTCACTTACAGACTGTATATCACCAAATCACTAAATCAAAACTAAATATCCCATCATGCTCATGGACTTTTCTATTCTAAGTATGTTTTGTACTGTATTATACAGGCACCCAGTACTTTTCCAAGATTCATATCACTTACTCTGAGTGGCTAGAAGTGTAGCAATACCCAAACATTACTATATTTAGAGAAAACTCCTGAAATGTACAAAAAATGCCTGAAATGTACTGCTTCAGAGCATATTAGTTGAATGCAGCTGATATTTAACTTAAATGCTAAACCAGAATTTCAGTTACCTGTTTTTGCACCTTGTCTCTGTACCTAGACATAGACTTTAACAGGTCATTATAATTACGGAAGTTCAATCAGTCTTTTCCTTGAGATCTAATATTACGGTTAGAAGATTTTTTTCCATTATATTCCAGATGCTCAACCATGAAGAGTGGTAGCAGCACAACCTTAATCATTACATCCACTTTCAACTCATACTTCTCCTGTATACTGTGGGCAAGATTAATAAATCTTGCCTTAAGTTATCTGTGAGCTACGAAATGCTTCAAAACTGTACCTCATTCCCAGGACCAGCAATGTTTGTCCTAAATCACAGTTCATCCATTTGTACTCTATTTCAGTTGTATTATTGCTGAGCACTAAAATGACAACCAGGTGGGATGGAATTGGGGGGGACATACAGATCTAATGAGTTTTCCTTTCTTTTAAGAACTGAGTTATGTGGTACAGCATAGTGTTGCTAAGCAGGGAAGGACAACATTCAGGTGAGGCAAGGTAAAAAGTAATACCCTTGTTTTTTTTACGAAGTCTGACATTTCTTTGTGCGTATGCTTGGTACACTGGAATTGTGTGCTATAAACACAATAAATTTGTATTGATCTCAAGACCAAACAGTGGATATGAGCACAGTGATGTGGTAGGTGGTGTGTTTCAGCAGTGATGACAGCAATGTGAAAGATAAGCCATGCTGGACAGCCATGCAGATCTTCATGAGCGCAGCATGCAGACTCTTGCTCATGGCTGGCAGAAATGCATAGCTAATGGTGTTGATGCTGTTGAAAAATAGCATTTTGTAACTGAAAATTTGCTCTATCAATAGCGTTACTGTGCTCCTTATAGCTGTTGCAGTTTCCACAGAAATAAGTAGGAGGCATTACTTTTGGAGCAACCTGTGTATAATTCGTTTGCTGTCTTGCTCTTCACAGGCTTTTCCAGTGCTGGAGAAGGTAAATAAATGACCCCATTACTCTTAGGCAACTGAGCAAAACAGAATAACAGAATCTGGATGTAGACTACAGGCAAAAAAAAAAAAAAAAGAGTAGATACCTGCAAATTATGGGGGGAGCAAAATGCTTTTGATGGGATGCAAACTCAACCTTTTTTTTCCATTGCAAACTCAACCCAGGCACTCGGTAGCTCATTATTTATATATTTGCCTTTATAACATATATTAATGTAATTTCCTTTAGATTTTGCGCACTCTGGAGCTCCTTTACTTTTCCTATATGGGAGAACAATAGCAGGAAGGAGAAATATGTGTGGATTGTTTAAACTGAGGAAGGGACAGGTGCAAAATTTGGTGAGTTCTAGTTTAATAGCACAAAATGTTTACACAAATTCAACTGGGAACCACTAAAGTATCTGCTAGAAAGATATTTGCAAGAACTGATGTCATGCAAGGATAATGATACATGAGCTACTATTCTAACACTTTTACTGCAAGGTGCAAGGAAGTAGTTGCAACATCCTGAGAAATAAAGTAATGGAGATTTGCTAAAGCATGTTAAGTATTAATGAGGTCACATGGATGTTGAGGACAGGGAAAACAGCACCGAGTTCTGAAGAATCAGAGATACCAGGCAGCTCTTTTATTTTGTTCCCCTGACAACATATGACTACTTTAACGTTTGTCATTGAGTGTGGTTATCCTTAATTATAGAAATATTTTAAGAAAAAAACAATCCACACTATCCTACATCTAATAAATTGTGCTGCCAAGACTGGTGTTGTTTTGTGTGTAGCTTGGGTGTCCAAATACGTATTCGAAATGTTCATTTGAATAATTTCAACATATGTTTGAATAGAGGCTTGCAGGAAAGGTTTTTATTATTAGAGTGACTTTGGGGATTTTACAAGGTGAATATAATTGTGCCATTAAGTCCTGTCTTTACTTTTCAATGACAGGACTTAATTTTCAGCTAGGTTCCAGTGACACACCACACCTACCTTGATTAGATGTATTTTCTAAACTGCTCTTCAGGAGAAAACTACATTTTTGGTATTTGTTTTTTTTCCTGACAGATTTTTAGTTTATCATGAAGAAAAAGACAAAGATTTCCTCAAAATCAGTAAAGGTTTTCTCTGTGGCTGAAGTTTGTCACATTTCTATTGACATTAATGATATTTTTTTTTCTGAATGGTATCTTTGCAAAGTGTTGCCTATCAATAATGACTGAACTACATCTTCTATCATACATTTTGGTTATGCAAGCACAATATATAACCATGAGAAGATATGCTGCCTTCCCAGAGCAAGGTAGGGATCCTGGTCAGGAGAGAAAAACAGCATTCTGTCTAAAAAATCTGTGTCAAAAAGAACCTTGTTGTAGTGCGTACC
Source organism: Alectoris magna (assembly GCA_030625065.1). NCBI lineage: Eukaryota > Metazoa > Chordata > Aves > Galliformes > Phasianidae > Alectoris > Alectoris magna. Next base: position 51,587,725 of record CM060564.1, read on the forward strand.
AAGAGCCATAAAATCATGCCGGTCTTTCTACATGGGCTCCTATTCCTTCCTTCACTCCTGTGACATGACCTTCAGGTCATCAAACAGTTCCAGATCAACTGACAACAGAAAATCATTAACTAAATTTTAATAGCAGGGTCAAAATTTCTGTATGAAAAGGAACAGGCAAAAATCAGTGAATTAATGTAATTCTTTAGGAGCTCAGAGGCCACTGTTTCTAACCAGGTGTTTTGTGGTCAGAGGTACAGAGCCCAGCTGTTGGCTGGTTATTTGTATTCCTTGTGGGCAAATACTAAGACCCACTCTAATTAACATCTTCGTCAATGACCTGGATGATAGGAAGTTCAGCCTCAGCAAGCCTGAGGATGATATTAGGCTGGTATAGTGACTGATAGAGGACATGCTGAGAGATGCCAGAAATTGTCAAATTGATGGAGAAATGAGATGACTGGAATCTCATGAAGAATATCAAGTTCAAAGTCCTGGGGTGGAATAAACTAATGCAATATTGTGGAGCGACTGGAAATTATTTTTGCAGTGAATATCTTTGTACTACATAGGACTGTATCATTGGGAATATATAGACAAGACAGAGCTAGACTTCTTGGATGTGCACTGCAATTGTACAGGAGGCAACAGGCACAATCTGGAACATAGGAAGAAGAAACAAGTTTCACCTGGTGGTCAAACACTGGAACAGGTTGCTCAGAGAGAGGTTGGAGTCTACATCCTTGGGAAATACTCAGAATTCAACTGGTAAATGTTCTGAGCAAATTGATAGCGTTGGGCCATTTTGAAATGCAGTTTAGATGACCTCTAGAAATCCCTCCCAACTTCAGTCATTTGATGATTCTCTATAAATATCATGCCCTTTTCAGCTGCTAAAATTATTAGTGCAATAAATCTATTCTCTTTTGTCAGTGTGCCAAGTTGCATTTTCCATGGTAAAATGGAATTCATCTTTGTCAAGTTTTCCTACCTGTTAGAACAACTGCCATATTTTAAGAAAGAAGACTTATCTGAAGATAGAGAAACTACTGAGTACTACAGGGTTTATTTTATGCACCATACTACTCAATCAGATTATCAGGTGGACATTCTGGAAGACAACATTCAGTGTCTGCACAGTGACCGAGGCTGCCAGTAAAATATATGAAGAGACATTTCATCTTCTGTATGGTGCTGATAGCAAAGAAGTAGCCAAAGAAAAGAAAAATGCTCTCACCTGCTTTGCCAGGCTCCACTTAGCAGACATCAGAACAACCTGACTTCAAATGAGTTATTTCCAATTTTCTGTGTAAGAAAGCTCTTAGGTTACGTTCATGTGTTTAAAACCACTAGTAAGAGTGAATGAATAGTTAATTAAGATGTCTTTCTGTGGAGAGGAGCAGTTAGCTTTTAAATACTTACTGAAGCCTCTTAGCCTGTAGCTCTGTCTTTGCCTTCCATTCTGGCTGATTTAGAGAGATACCCAGTTTCAGTAAAGTGTCTGCTGTGCTGTAAAACGAAGACTTCACTATCTATCTGCTATTTGCCTTAATATGTTTTCAGATTGCATCCCACATAGCTACAAAAAGGGAAACCTCAGCTATATTTACAGTAATGTCAAGAAAGACAACATTTTTTTTCATTAAGCTTTCATCTTGTTTGCTCCCTGAAAACACTAAAAATGAATAGAAAAGAATTTCCTGGGGAAAACTCTGAAACACTTAGATAAAATAGAAGGAAATGACAGTGAAAGAGAATGACAGTCCTGTGTGTCATGGATGGGGGTGGGAGACTTCAAATTATGAAGCAGGGGGTAAGAAGCAAAGCGCTACTTACTAGTCAGTGGCTAAAAAGTCATGACATTATTAATCATTTGTATAGAATGAGAAATGCGCACGGCTCTGTGCTGTGGAAGATAAACAAATAGATAGATCCGTCATGGGTTTACATTTTAAAGGAAGGGGAAAAGTCAAAGGAACACAGCACAACACATAGAACCATTAGAGCTTTCAAGCTTTACGGAACAGCTGAAGTGACTCTGGCTGAGAAACTTCCTAAGTAATGTGTCACAGAAAGATGTTTCAAATCAACCTATTTCTCTACCACTAAGCTATATTGATTTCAATTAAAATTATTGCCCTCAGAAAGGGTTTTGCTTCAGAAAATATTCAGAGATTCTTTTGGAATCTATTTTGAATAAAATGTAGATTATTTTACGTTTTCAGATGATATTATGTAAATAACAGACTGTTTTCATCTTTATTCCCAGCACCAGTAAGCTTGTGTTTCTAGGCCCCTCCAGCTCTTCTTTTTTTCTAGTAAAATATGAATTAGATTTTTCTTTGTATTCAAACATTTTTGGGAGATAAACATGTATTTATGCTGTTTACCTTTATCCAGGTATGATGATTGCTCAATAGGAAGCCAGTCACTTTGCATAGCTGGCAGGGGGAGATATAATTGTATTTGTTTACTGTGAGGTCTATGGATGGTGATATGGAAGGACAGGAAGAGTACATTTAGAGGCCGAGACAATCACTGTCCTAAAGGGGAATCCTGCAAAAGCATGAGTGCAGAAAGAGGTTTTCTAAGGCAATTTTCAGGAAATCAAACAGAACTTGTTACTTTATTGCTACCAATCCTTCATTTTCAGAGTGAAAACAGAATTTGGCACTCAGATTAAAAATAATATGAAAATATGACAGTGGAACCATCCATGAAGCAAATAAATGTAAAAAGCTCTTGTAATTTTGATGTTATTTCAGAAAATTCAGAAGTTTATAAGCTTGGATTTTTTTTTTTTTTCCAGGATCGGGATTCCTAAGATTTGCAATTCCACAAATTTTCATTTTCTTTCAAATCAAACTACATTCCCATTAAACTGGATTTCTAAAATTCATGGACAAGCCAGTGGCTCTCTCCCATCATTTTTCCATTGATGAATTAAATGAACCAGCCAGGGACACGTCACCCTCCCAAGCAACAAAGCATTTACTAAACTGCAGTGTTCATGAGTCATATCTATCAACCACTGCTGCTGGGAGCAAATCTGGCAGAGAAATTGCATTGTTATACTCCTCTGTTCTGTGTATCATCAAGAAGAGTTATTTTTCAGAACAATGCCAAGTGCATGTTACATATTGCTTCAAGCATGTCAGCATATATTAATATTACACTGACCAAACATTTCATTTTCATGGGTGTCATGAAAGGAGCCAGGGAGGTAACAGTTGTGTTTTTTGACACAGAAGGTGACCCTCGAGGTTTTAAAACCAAACTAATTTTAAAATCTATTAGGAAACCTGCATTTAATTCCTATTTTGTATTCTGTTTTTCAGAATAAAGCCTCATGAAGCTTAACTCAAATTCAAAGGAAATTTTACCAAGTCAGAATCAAGATACCTTCCTACATAACAATCTGAAGCTGCATGAATGTTTCTCTAAATGCACATCTTTAGTTGATTCAGATCCACCCTCTCAATTTCAATCATGCAACCTGCTGGCTGAATTCCTGTGTGTACTAATTTGTTTTCTTACAATAAGCTCAGCTATTTGTTAGGCTGGAGGATGATGCCAGGGCTCATAGCTGATATATTTATATTGGTGGTCTCAGCTGTCAGGATGGTGGACTGACTGGCTGCTAGTACCACAGAAAATCACTTACTTACAAAATAATTTAGTATCCTTTCATTTGTCAACAAATTAAATAATACCCAAATACAGACCAGGAAGGTTCTAAGGAAAACCTGGGCAGTGCCACTCAAAAAACTTTCTCTGTGATGTTTTGCATATGCTGATGGTGGATTCAGATTCAGTTGCAAAGGTACACATGCGCAAGTGAGAAGTAAATCTAACAAAACTGCAATCAAAACCAGCCAGGTCCAGCCAAGAAAAAGCCAGTAGAATAAGCCTGGAAGAAATCCAAAGAAGGGGAGAAAGGACTAATTTTGGACAGAATGCTGGCATAAAACTGGTTTGATTTACTGAACAAAGAAACTGCCTCCTGTTGTTTGTCTCTACTGTATTCAAGGAGACAGAATTCTGTGTAAGTTCTTTGTAAATAGAGAGCAACACACCCACAGACCCCAAGCTCTCCAGAAGTAATTTGTTTTACATCAGAAGCCCTGCCTGAATGCAGAATCATATGCTAGGATACTTGTTATTCCATTCATAGCCACAGTTTTTCTAAAATCTGCTGCCTTCATTAACTTTACTCCTCAGCTTTTGCACAGGTTTAAGTGACCATAGATCTTTGTCAGAAAAAAAAAAAAAAAAGATCAGGAATCTAAACGATACTTGCTTTTTCTCCTTGCATGCTACACACTGCTGTAATTAGTGGAAGAAGTCACTGCATCATTCTCTCCCTGTCCACTCTCTGGTGACGTGGACCGTTCCTACAGTTAGATGTGGTTAGTAAAAAGACCTCACTTCTAGGGGAAATTCCCTGGGTGCTGACCTCTGTGACCTGGACTGTTTTCAGCCAGTGTGAAACATCGTATTCCTCTGAGACATGACAGCTTTGGGAGAAAGTGGGTTGCCCAAGCTTGCCTCTCAGTCTTCCTGGAAATGAATGGAGATGATCTGCCAGAGGTGAAAGAAGCTCACAGGAACCTGACATAAAAATACTACAGTCACAGTTATGAAGAAACCTGGGGGATAAGTTATTGTCTAAAGGATAATGCTCTTGAATTATTCCTGCTGTAAATTTCTTATCTGTCTTAGAGAAGTACTCTATGCATCATGAATTACAACCAAGTTTCAGAGCTTTCAATTTCCTTGAGCACTTCTATTAAGTCTTATCATAGACTTTGATTTCCAGTTACTCATCATAACTGTAAGTCAGATCCCTAGCACCTGCCACCCTTCTTCCAGGACTGGAAAGTAAACCAGTCCCACAGATACATTCGTAATATGATGGCATGACAAGCAAGGAGGAAGAGTAAAATTAAGGGAAGTGTGTGATAGTGTGAGCCATCACAGAGCATTCCTGTTTGAATTAGGATCTAAAAAAAGGCTTCCCATTTCTTTCCTTGTTATATGCCAACACCCCCCCCCACACACCCCCCTTTCCCCCTCACATAAATAAAAGCAAAAGAGTGCCTGATGTAGCCCTTGTGAAACATGTAATTTATATTGGTGCCTTGTTGTCTTTAGATAGCACGAATAATTCTTCTAACTTCCTGTTCTCCAGACATTGTGTTGTTCACCAGTTCAGGTGATGAGATTAGTGAAGACCATTGCAGGCTGGTGTAGCCATATTTTTTTCTTTTGTAGGATGAAGAATTTCCATGAGGAGGGAAAGCAAGAGGAAGAAGTGACCTCACATAACCAGTTTGATACTCTGATGGTGAAGCCTGTTGTAACAGGTTATTGAAACAAGGTGAATCTAATCAAATTTGGCACTGGCATCTTGAATTCTAATTGGGATTATGGTTGCCCAATCTATTTATCAGAGATCTCCAAATCTCTTTCACGTGAATATAAAATGAGTGCTGTTATAGGATCTGTAACAGAAATTCTCTATTTGCAAGTATAACTGCTTTGTCTTCCTAGGATCTGCCAAGGTTTTTTGATGGTTTTTGCTGTTGGGTAGCATGATGAAGCTGGAGCGCAGCCGTTCGTCAAGACATGTATCTTTGCAGTCAAATTGCTCTTTATCTAACTCAGCATCTTTGACTGCCTGCACTGCTGCTCAGGCAGCAGAAGAAGGAAGTTTGCATGTCAGAAAGATTGCTTCCTATTGCAGCATGAATAACCCAACTGGTAGCAACTTGGCTGTGTGCCATTCAAAATTGAGCGTTAAGTCAAAGTGGGTCAGGTTTGTGCTTCACAGGGGTAATGCTGTCTGGTCACTGGCGCAGGAGCATTTTCAGATCAGAGCCTGCTCAGCTGTGGGAGGAAGAAGAGAGAGAAGAGGAAGTTTGGCTGTCAGAAACCTTGTTTTATCTCTTATTGCAAATAGCCAACTGGCAGCTGATCAGCCATTCAAAGTTGAAAGGTCTGGTGACACCTGTTTTAGGTACATCCCTTCCTCAGTTAATGGGCTGAAACCATAAGCACCAGGCAGCAGCCTGATCTGATAGCTAAAGCCATTATCCATTTCAGCTGTGCAGTGGACTATATCAATCTGTAGGACATGCATCTATTCCTTGCCGATGGGAGAAACAGCTCAGACTGATATTGTCATGTCCAGTAGTCTAGCTGTCAGGCCCAATCCACTGCCCATTCAAGACAGGGAACAGATCTGGGCTCCTTTTTGTTCATGCTGAACTGGCTTTATGAAATCTTCTTTATTCTCGTATGTGTTAAAATTTGTTTGTAAAGTGAAATTCAGTTCTGAAAAACATTCCCATGGACCATGGTTTTAAAACATGCCCTTTTAAAAACAACATGGCTAAAGATAAGAGAACTAAACGTTTCATTCAGAAATAGAAAGTACAATCATGCCCACTGTAAATACAAAGCTATTATTATTTTCTTGCACTGTGAACCTTAACATATGCTTCAGCTGTGCAGTTAGGGCAGCATGCAGTTTCGTTCTGTATGTTCATTTGTCTTCATAGTCTAACTTAAAACCACCTTCTGCTGCTTGTCTGAAGAGAGGATGTTGGCTGTTGCCTCTGCCTGGAGGAAAGATAAATAAATAAGTGAAGGGGAGAAAGGATAGAAGGCAAAAAGAAAGATTGCTAAAAGAGAGACAGAGCACAATATGATGGCAGATGAGGTGAGTGATACTACTATCTCCCTAATAACAAGACTCCCTAATAACAAGGCTCCCTGATAACAAGAAGTGTACCCTGACAGGACATTATTCAGATTGCAAACACTCGAAGGTGTGCACTCCGGATACAAAAAGCAAAGTAAAGAAGGTGTGATCCAGTGGGTTCAGAGAAAGTGAGGAACATATGCAAACTCCTCCATCAGCTTGGAAACTGTGGGCCTGCATGAGCTTGGTGACCTGAGAGATATTGGTTAGTGGGAGCTGCAAGACGAACAGAGGCAGTCAGAGGCTCTGGAGGAAAGACGTTCTGTTTCTCGGTGCTTGGAGGAAAAAGATGAGGTTTTGATATGTAGATTTAGTTTAATGGTGTTGGAAACCTGTACAGAAAAATGAGAAGAAGAGCATAAGGATCAGCTATCCTTGTCAGAGTGGTTTGTGAAGGTACTGTGAGAAGGGCTTGTACCCTGCAGTAGTGGAGGACCTCAAGAAGAAGCAAAAGAAGTAGTGGAGGATCTCAAGAAGAAGCAAAAGAAGTGGTGGAGGACCAAGAAGAAGCAAAAGACCCCAAATCATCTCAGTTATGACTGGTTTTCAGTCCCTTGATCAGCTCAACTTGATAGTATTCAGTACAGCTGCAAGTCCTGAGAGAGTTTTTGCTCTTGGGAAAAGAGTGTTTCCTAAAATAATTCCTGTAACTCATGCAGCAAGTTGAAATGAGACCCAGTCTCTTGCACCCACCCAGACTGAGCTGCATGTAAGAACAAAAGTCCAGGTTACTGGTGGTAATGGTGAGGCACACTACCAGCATGATGTAGTCTATTTTTTTTTTTTTTAATTTTTTACAGTTTTGCATCCCTTCATCTTACAAGTGACAAGCTGACCTCACTGTCCCAGCTCTAGGGCCTCCTTGACAAGAGACTCCCACAGCTGTCTGTCAAGACTTTTTTTTCCCCTCAGTGTAAACTATGGAGAGAAAACTGTGCTGAACGGGGATTCTAAATCAATGCTTTATGCTGTATTCCAGTCCTTTTAAAAAGGTGGAGGCTTACTGCATACATAACATGTAATGACATCTCCTCCTGGGGAGCCTCTACATCAGGCTGAGGAAACTAATGTAAGGAAACTAATGCATAGATCACTCACATGATCATCTCCCCAGCCTTCCCTTTCCCAGCTTCTCTAGGAAAGTAAGCCATCTCCAATGCCTGGCCCACAGCCAATCTGAAAATCAAAAGCTGGTATGTGCCCCTCCCTAGGTGTGATATTACATACATAAAATGAGTGAGCTCACTGCATAGTTTTCCACAGGAGGGGTTGGGAGGTGTAATGCTTGAAAAGCTACATATTAAATAAAGTATTTTTGAAGAGTCTGCAAGATTGAAAAGTGAAGGATAACTTTCTAACTCCTCAGTGACTAGGCCTTAGTCTCCATCTAAACACCATAAAGAAGCTCTGAAACAGAAGAAACTTTTAATGATTTTTAGTAAACAGGCTGGAAGGTGTTTACTGTTGGCAAGAAGGTCTTTTTTTATCTGTGTAGATTGCCAAAATGCTTATGCTGTCTTAAATAACTTTTTTTTTTTTTTTTTTTTTTTTTTTGTATGACTAATGGTAATTCAGATTGAGTTTTTGAGACTGAAAGTAAAAGCTGAAAAAAATAAAATGGGGAAAATATGCTGAATGGGGAAAATATGCTGATGTACAAGCAAACGCTTCTCTGGCCTTGACACCACTGCTCTTAACATCTTTGAGCTGCAGAAAAGGTAAGTAGCAGATTATTTTTGACAAAGAGCTGTACCTGTGGACTCATAAAACTGCATGCACATTAGCACGAGTCCAGGCTTGCTAAATCTGCTGCCTTATGAAGCTGTTGTTTTATGATGATATGAACTGGTTGAGATCATCCATCATAATCCTGATTGGCAGGGTTTTATGGTTTCTGTCAATCAAAAGGAATTTTTTTGCTGGTGCCTTTCAAAAAGTGATGTATGGAAACAACTGCGTTATAAATGTACTTTGGCTGACACAACTGTTCATTCATGGAATATAAACATGTAAAGATAAAAGGAATGATAACCAGTTTTGTCCACTATGAGTATACTGATACGTTCCCACTGCCTCTTACTCACACATTCAATTCATAATCTAGAAAAAATAAAATAAAATAAAACAACCAGCACTAAAATATATTTTTCTTCAAATCATCTAAAATCTGCCTAGAAATTAGGACTAATATGCCATACTCATGGTACTGGCATTTGCAAATAACAGTAAATCACTTGGATTTGTCATTCTTTATGCTTGCTTGTCATACTGGGGTATACTTCATTCTTATTTCAAGCATTTCATAAGAATGCAAATGGCACTGCAGCAATGTACTCAGAGTAGGTCACCCTGAACACTTACAGTCCCCTGCAGGAAGCTAATCAATGTGTACTATGTCCCTGAAGAATTTGTCAGAAAAAGTCAGATGTAAAAATGTGGAAACATTTTTAAAAATACAAAAAAGCAGAGACATAAGGATATACCATTTTCTGGATGCCACCATCTGTCAAAAATGCATATAGGTAGTCACACTTTCTTCAGGATACTTGGTAACATCTATGCAAAATTATTTCTACTTAGAAAACTTGGAAAATTTAACTTGGAAGTATATAAGTAAAGGAGAAAACAAGTCAATTAATGTGCTTAACTATTAAACTTCCATGATGACACTTCCTGGTGTAAAGCAAATGAGTAAGTCCTACAGGTATGAGTAGCAGAGGGTCTGCATGTGTTAATAAAATATGAGTAGAGGAACCACTAGCCCCACTGCTGATAAGTAAGTGTCTTCATTAGATGATCATCAGTAAAATGTGCACACATATTTACATTTTTATTTCTTGTGGCTTCTGGTTACAGAAAAGTGGGCAGAAAAAGCTGCTTCAGAACTCCTCATCCCCTCCAGAGTGAAATTAAGTGCTTCTGCCTAACCAGAGGATGATGTAATTAAAATGGACCAACTGCATGGGTGTGGGTGACACTTGTACAACTTGAACAATAACTTAGGTGATCAGCAATGCTGGTTGTCTGCAGGATGGCTGCCTCCCACAGAGGGATGGTAACAAGCATGTACAACTTTCTGTTACTGTAAGCCAATTCTATAGGGAATATTTCAGAGTAGTATTAGTTTTTCCAGTGTCTGCTCCCAACTCCTTGCTCATGTGTAGTCTTGACTCACAATCCTTGCAAGACTTCCAATGTAGTTAATTCCTGTTTAACAAAATTTTGCATTTAGTGGGTAGGTTGTTTTGGTGTTTTGTTTTTGTTTTTTCATTTGAGTAAGATCACATTATTTCCCAAGTTTCCAGGCAGTGTCTACCTGTAGTCTTCTCAGACCTAAATTATCTAGGACCTTGCAGGTCTTGGTGCTACTCTCACAGACTTCCAGGTACCATACACAATCCTATTTCAATTTCAGTGTAACTTTCTTCACCATAGACTTCAGCATTTTTATCAGTTTTCATTACATTTATGTGGCTGGCAGGAAAGCTGATTCTCTCTCTTGTATAAATATTTTGTATACTGATTAAAAAAACCATACCGGCCTATAAACAAATAACAAAGATTAATAGTTACATACTTCTAGGAAAGTTCTATAACTTGCATAAAATGGCAATGTCTGTGAAAAATCAATTAGCTTTCAGATTTACACTGTATTGATAGATATTTGGGAAGGGAGGAAAGGGGAACATTTGTGCTACTTATCATGTTAAATTGTCTCTATTTGTTCTGGAATAATTTCTGTGATACTTTGTCTATCCCCTACACTGTTTTCCTCTTCGTTAATTTATATAGTGGAAACAATTTATATAGGGTAGAATAATTTATTAATTCTCATACATCATTCTCATTTAGCACACCTTGTCTTTTAATGTCAGTTAGTTACTCAATCATAAATTATTCTTTAATGATTTTCACCTGTAAAGATGAGTACTTATGTTCTGGGATAATTACAGTATAAGCAGACAATCCCATGTCCAAAAATACAGGTCTCTTGAACAAAAATGCTCACATTTCTTCAAGAGATTTTTCAGTCCAGGAAGAAATTACCTGAGTGGGAATGGTGCCTGACTCCATTGAAAGAAAATGATTTATGGGAATGGAGTGGATATACAGTATTTTTTTCAGATAAAGTGAGCTGAATGGTGAGAAATCAGAAAGTTAATTCACAAAGACCCTGTTCTCCATCTTTTTTTTTTTTTTCCTTTGCAGGCTGATCACTGGGTAATTTATGAAAGATGATACAACACTCCACCATATCCAGGAATAGCATTGGCCAGGATCCATATTTGGTGTTTTATCATTACAAATGCTGAAATGACTGACAGTCATATGTTTTTTGTCTGATCTTTGCATTTTGAACCAGTGTGCTAACCCATTTAGCTAATCTGAAGTAGATCTGCCACACTGCACCTTCATAGTGACTGCATTCATTGCTCCAATCAGAGATCACAGAATCACAGAGTTGTAGAGGTCAGAGGGACCTCTAGGAATCACCAAGTCCTACCCCCTACTAAAGCAGTTTCCCTACAACAGGTCACACAGGACAGCATCGAGGCAGCTTTTGAATATCCCCAGAGAAGGAGACCCCACAATCTCTTTCAGCAGCCTGTCCCAGTGCTCTGTCATGCTCACAGTAAATAAGTATTACTTCGTGTATATATGGAACTTCCCATGTTTCTCTTTGTTGCCATTGCCCCTTGTCCTGCCTCTGGGCACTACTGAAGAGAGCTAGGCCTCATCTTCTGGACACCTGCCCTTAAAGTATTTGTAAGTATCGATAAGATCTGCCCTCAGCCTTCTTTTCTCCAGGCTGAACACTCTCTCAGCCTTTCCTTATAAGGGAAACGCAGCAGGCCCCTAAAAATCTTTGCAGCCCTCAACTGGACTCTATCCAGTAGTTCCCCACCTTTCTTGATCTGGGGAGCCCAGACCTGAACACAATACTCCAGATGTGGCCACACCAGGGCAGCATAGAGGAGGAGTAGATCCTCCCTTAAATTGCTGGCCGCACTCTTTTTAATGCATCCCAGATATCCTGTCCAGATATCCAATCTCATTTGCAGCAGTGTTGGTTTTTGTTGTTGTTGTTGTTGTTTTTCCTTTCAATAGTCCCAACACTTTTGTTGCAACACAGCAATGGTTTAGATATACTCAGCCCTTTTCTGCATTTCACTACAGGCACAGAAATGCCCCACTAGGCACATCTGAGAGGCTCTCATTCTCTTCCACTCCTTTCTGCTTATTTGAAGATGTAAACAAACACAATACAGATTTCAATAAAAATTATGATTGTGAAAAGGACCAAGTGGATGCTTTTTCTAAATTTCATTGTTGCAGCTGGCAAAGGGGAAACACTGAGAATCAATGATATTAATGTGGGAATGGAGTAGATAATTCCCCAGCTAATTAATCATATCTTCTTCCTCATAAAATCATAGAATAGCTTGTGTTGGCTGGAACCTTAAAGAACAGCTAGTTCCAACTCCCCTGCCATGAGCCACTAGGTCAGGCTGCCCAGGATCCCATACAACGTGGTCTTGAATGTTTCCAGAGACCTTCAAAAGCCATCTAGTCCAACTCCTCCACAATAAGCAGGGACATCCACGGCTAGATCAGGTTGCCCAGAGCCTGATTCATAGTTACCTTGAAAGTCTCCAGGGACAGGGCATCCACAACCTCTCTGGGCAACCTGTTCCAGCACCTCACCAACTTCTACATAAAAAATTTATTCCAACATTTAACCAAAATCACTACTGTTCACCTTCTGTGTTGCAAGTGTATGCTGCCAGCTCACATCAAGTTTCTTGTCCATCAGGACCCCCAAGTGCTTCTCTGCAGGACTGCTCTTAATGAGTTCTTCTCCCAGTCTGTTCTCATATCTGTCATTGCCTCAACCCAAATGCAGTGTCTTGCACTTGGACTTGTTGAACCTGGTTAGATTCTTGTCTGCCCAAGTTTCAAGGAACAGAATGTGAAGAACTGTCCCTAAAGGATCGTCATAAGCAAGTCAAAAGCTTGACAGAGTGACAGAGACGGGTGACAGAGACTTGTGATCGGTGTCTATTACAGGCCACTTGATCAAGTGGAGCCTCTTGATGAGGCCTTTTACCTCCAGCTACGGGAGGTATAACGATGGCAAGTACTCATCCTGCTGGGTGAATTCAACCACTCAGACATCAGCTGGAAAAGTAGCAAGGTGAGCTGTAGGCAATCCAGGAGGCTCCTGGAGTGCATCAAGGATAACTGAGTCAAGTAATAGACAGTCCCACCAGGAGACATGCAATTTTGGACCTGTTACTCACCAACACAAATGAACTGATTCGTGACATCAGGATTAAAGGCTGCCTGGGCTGTAGTGACCGTGCTGTGGTTGAGTCCATGCTCCAGAGGGATATGGGGCAGGGAAAGAGTGAAATCAGGATGCTATGTTGTAGGAAAGAATAATTCCAGCTCTTCAGGAAGTTAGACAACAAAACACTCTGGGAAGATGTCCTCATGGGCAAGGGTGCAGAGCAGAGCTGGCGGATCTTTAAGGAGGCTATCCTCTGGGTGCAAAAGCTCTCCATCCCCATGTGTAGCATGTCAAGAAAGGAAGGCAAGAGACCGGCATGGCTGAACCAGGACCTACTGGTCAAACTGAAAAACAAGAAGAAAATGCACAGGCAGAAACACAGCAGGTACCATGGGAAGAGTAAAAGGAAGCTGCTAGGCTGTGTAGGGGTGGAATCAAGAAAGCCAAGGCCCAGCATGAACTAAAGTTGACAAGGGGTGCCAAGAAGAACAAGAAAGTCTTCTACAGGTACCTCAACCAGAAAAGGAAAGACCAGGTGAGTGTAAACCCCTAGTGAGTGACACTGGCAGGCAGAGTAGGAGAAGGCTGAGGTACTCAACAACTTTTTTTGCCTTGTTTTTCTCAGATAACTGTTAGCCACACAGCCCTTAAGTCTTTGGTTTGGTAGGAGGGGATTCAGAAAGCAAGATCCATCCCAGTGAAAATCAATTTTGTGACCACCTGAGGAAACTGAACATCCATAAGTCTGTGGGTCCTAACTAGATGCATCCCAGAGTCCTGAGGAAATTGGCTGATATAGTCTCCAAGCCACTCTCAATCATACTGGAAAAGTCACAGCAACCAGGTGAAGTCCCTGGTGACTGAACAAAAGGCAACATCACACTCATTTTTAAGAAGAGTAGAAAGGATGACCCTGGGAGCCACTGACCTGTTAGTCTCACCTCAGTGCTGGGAAAGATAATGGAGCAGATCCTTCTGGAAGCTGTTCTAAGGCACATGGAAGACAAGAAAGTGATATAGGAGAAACAACATGGCTTCACCGAGGGTAAATCCTGCTTGACTAACCTAGTGGATTTTTATGATGATGTAATGATGATGATCTGTGGGCAAGGGAAGAGCCACTGATGTAATCTATCTGGACTTGTGTAAGTTTTTGACATGGTACCCCACAACATCCTTCTCTCCAAACTGGAAAGATGTGAATTTGATGGTTCAATGGATTAATAACTGGCTGCAGGACCAAATCCAGAGAGTGGTGATCAATGGCTCAATGTCTGGAGGGAGATCAGTGACAAGTGGTGTCCTTCAGTGATCAGTGCTTGGACCGATACTCATCAAAACCTTCATCATTTACATTGACAGTGGGGACGAATACACCCTTAGCAATTTTGCAGATGACAGCAAGCAATGGGGTCCAGTCAACACACCAGATGGTCAGGATGCCATCCAGAGGGACCTAGACAGGCTTGAGCAGTGGGCCCAGGAGAATCTGATGAGGTTCAACAAAGCCCAGTGCAAGATATTGCATTTTGGTTGTGGCAGTCCCTGATATCAACACAAGCTAGGAAATGTAAGGATAGAGTATCCCTGCTGAAGAGGATTTAGGGGTACTGGAGGATAGCAAACTAGACACGAGCCTCCATTGTGCCCTTGTATCCCAGAAAGCCAACTGTATCCTGGGCTGCATCAAAGGAAGCGTGGCCACCAGGGTGAGGGAGGTGATCCTGCCCCTCTGCCCTGCACTGGTGAGGCCTCACCTGGAGTACTGCATCCAGATGTGGAGTCCTCAGTACAGGAGAGACATGGGCCTGTTGGAGTGCGTCCAGAGGAAGGCCACAAAAATGACCCAAGGGATGGAACATCTCTCCTACGTGAACAGGCTGAGAGAGCTGGGGCTGTTCAGTCTGGAGAAGAGAAGGATCCAGGAGACTTGAGAGACATCTTTCAGTATCTAAAGGAGTGCTACAGGAAAGAAGGGGACAGACCATTTAGCACGGTCTGTTGTGCTAAATATTTCCCCCATGTTCTATCATGTTCCCCATGATAGAATACGGGGAAATAGTTTCAAGCTTAAAGAGGGTAGATTTAAGTTATATGTAAGGAAAAAGTATTTTACAGTGAGTGTGCTGAGACACTGGAACAGGTTGTTGAGAGATGTGGCCGATGCCCTGCCCCTGGAGACTTTCACAGAGAGGCTGGATCGAGCTCTGGGCAGCCTGATCTAGCTGTGCATGTCTGTGTTCATTGCACAGGAGTTGTATTAGATGAACTTTGAGGATCCCCCCCAGCTCAAAGGAGTCTTTGATTCTCTGATTCTATGATAAGCTCGTTAAATCCCTCTGGATGGTGTCCCCCCCTTCTACTGTGTCTATACCACTCAGCTTGGAGTCATCAGCAGACTTTTTGAGGGTACACTCAATCCCACTGTCTAAATCATTGATAATGATGTTAAAGAGCACCAGTCCCAAGACAGACTCGTGACCATCCTCAACCTGGACATAGAGCCACTAAGAACAGCACTCTGGCTCTGATCATCAACTTTACCCACCGAATAGTCCACCTTTCAAATCCCTTTTTCTCCAATTTAGAGAGAAAGATGTGGTGTGGGACAGTGTCAAAAGCCTTGCACATGTCCAGGTAGATGATAGCAGTTGCCCTTCCTTTGTCCAATTATGCCATCCCTCCATCATAGATGACCACTAGATTGATGAGGCACAATCTGCCCTTGGTGAAGCCATGCTGACTGTCTCAAATCACCTCCTCATCTCACATGTCACTTCCTCCTCTGTGCCTTAACGTCTCTTCCAGGAGGATCCATTCCATGATTTTCCCAGGCACAAGGATGAGGGTCACCAGCCTGTAGTTCCTCAGGTCTTTTTTTCACCCTTTCTTGAATATGGGAGTGATGTTTCCCTTTTTCCAGTCACTGGGGACTTCACCTGATAGCCACAATTTTTCAGACATGATGGAGAGCAACTTGGCAATCACACCAGCCAGTTCCACATCATGGATGCATGTTATCTGGCCCCAAAGACTTCTACACATTCAGCCTCATGAGGTGCTCTCAGGCTTACTCTGCTTTTGCACTGGAAGGGATTTTGCTCCCCTCACTCCCTCTTAGATGTTTAGAAACACGAGAGGTTCCTGAATTTCAGGGTCTTTTCTGGGCCCACATTCCTCAGGATCACAAACTTGACCAAGATATGGTTACTGCAGTTCAGGCGCCCTCTGACCTCAACCTTCTACATTGGTGAGCCCCAGGTCCAGCTCTTCACCTCTGGTGAGTCTGTTCAATACCTGAACCAGAAAGTCGTCATCAATGGACTTCAGGAGTCCCCTGAATTGCTTGCAGCTTGCTGTGTTGTTTTCCTAGCAGATATCTGGGTGGTTGAAATCTCCCATCAGGATGAGAGCCTGTGAACATGAGATTTCTTGCAGCTGAAGCAAGACCTCATCAGTAGGCTCCCCTTGATCACACAGCCTGTATTAAACTCTGACCACCAGTTCTCCACTATTGGTCTGGTCCCTAATTTTAACCCACAGGCTCTCAGCCTGTTCCTGACTGTTTCTTAGAGGGAGCTCCATGCAGTCTATCCACTTCTTAATGTAGAGGACAACTCCCCCACTTCTCTTGCCTTGCCTATCCCTTCTGAAAAGCTCATAGCCCTCAGTGGTGGTATTCCAGTCATGTGAGTCACCATGTTTCTGTGATAGCAATGAAACCATAGTTTTCCAATTGCACCATGGTTTCCAGCTTTCTTCCTATGCTGGTAGGCATACACATTGGTAGAGGCACTTCAGGTGGGCTTTTAATTACATTACCTCCTTGGAAGAGCCTTCTTACAAACCGCTAGGACTAATCTGAGGTCTTCCCCAACTGCTTCCTTAAGTGACAGTGTTCCCTGACTCTCCTCTCTTCCCCAACAGTACATCTCCTTTGTCCATCAATTGTAATGTAAAGCCCTGGTGATGAACCCTGCCAGCTTCCTGCCTAGTATATTCTTGTGCCTCCTGGTCAGCTGTGTCTCATTCCAAATGATTCATGTAGACTACTCTACTCATATGCAACTAATGTATAAACTACATTGTGGTTGCTACCTGGAATCAGAAAAGAAAAGGGGCGGGAAGGGGGGAGGTGGGGGGGGAAGATAACAAGAAATTGAAAAGGGTTTATTTCTGTTTCACTTAGCCTCAATATAGTTCTGGTGTTTGGAGGAGTGTTCTGGGCTTTTTTTAAGATATATACTTGTGAGAATTAGAAATTGAGCATCTCTATTTTCTTTATGAATTGAACTATTTTATAGCCAGTACTCCAATTACTTTGTGTGTTCAAAAACAACTTTAAATGATCTCTGTGAAGTCTGACGATGCCAATTCCATCAGGATCTTGTTAAAACAAACAAACAAATCCAAGAATTTCCTCATCACTTGAAAACGTTTTCCACCAGAAAAAGAAACTCTGAAACTCCAAAACTCCGAGTTCAGATCTTCGGCTTATTCCTGAAATTATAAAGGAATTTCCATTTCCTTAACTTCAATTTTCTGACATGTGTCTCATTCTAATCTGAGATGCAGTACTTTGAAGCATCATTAAGATAAATGTTAATTTCTTGGCTTGTCTAAGGCTAAATTAACAAATGCCAAAATCAGTCTCAATCATTTTTATGTTCTCCCTGCAGTCTGTAATAGTAAAATGATCTCTCTGTCTTTGGGAACCCGGCAGCTATTATTCCCTTATCTCCTAACTGCCCCTCTGTCATACATTTAGGCTTCCCTTGAAAAGGACCACACTTCACACGTGACTTTGTCAGATCATCCCCATGTGTTTATTATGTAAAATAGCAAAGGTGCCAAGAACTCCAGATCAATTTCAACACAAAGTACAGCAGCATCTCTAGTATACATTTAAGTTAATACAATACATCACATATGCTTTTACTACTGAAATTGAATGCCAAAATCTATGTATTCAGAAAGTTGGTCCATTTTTTGAGTTTGGGTTTCAAATAACAACCCAGCATTTTGTGTGCAATAAATATACACCGTACTATAGGCAAAATTTGTTAGGAAACAAAATGTTAGCTCTGTTATATCTTGTTCAGCAAAGCAGACACAATTTATTTTCAAAACTGTTAATAATTATTAGAAACTCTTGATGTAATAAATACAGTACTTATATTACTTCTTAACCGTACACTAATAAAAGCAGAGTCCAGCAGCACCATATGAAGAGAGAAATCAGAGAATAGCTGTGGGATCAAGACAGATTTGTAAAGAGGTGAGTGCAGTAGAATTAGGTGTTTCTTGTAACTTTCCAAGGGTCTGTTTTGTAAAGCACAGCACAGGATAGAATTCTGTTATAACATTATTATAAAGTGTTTTATCCTTTGATTTACTGAGCACATTGCACCTATCCTTGCTATCACAAATCAGAAGCTGCTCTGCAGACAAGAGAACTCCATGTCACAAGGAGATGGCTGAGTCTTGGTGGCCAAACCCAAAACGTCACTCATTTCAGATTACAACTTCTCTTTCTTAATAAACATATTATGTTCCTTTATCCTCAGATTTTCATAATCCAGCTTTTGATTTTTCATCCACTACTCTGTGCTGACAGTGTTGTCCAGAATTCTCTTTGCTGCTCTAAAGAGCAGAAAAATCTCCTACTTAACAAGCCACATGCCTTCACTTTCTCAGCCTCATTACGCTGTTGCACATTTACTGTTTACTCAGCAAGATTTCCTGAGCATCTGTTTTAGAAAATATCTCAGCTGTATGAGTGTGTGCTCACTCTCATTTGTTTTGATGCTTTCCAAGAGAATGAACTTTGGCTCTTGTAATAACACAGGAAAATTATATGGATGTGATAAGTGTGATGAAGACTGATCCTTCATTTATTAGGGTATTCAAAGCTGAAAATTCAGATAGCAGAGAAGAGTCAGATATAACCATTTTTGTCTACAATATTGCAAAAAGAGAGTAGATAGATAGACTCATTTTAGGAAGCAGTAAAAAAAAAAAAAGATTGTCCCAAGGTCAGGACACAGAAAATGTTTCTGCAGGATTCCTAGGCCTCTATTCAGAGAAAACAAGGAAGTTAATCCCTCAAAATCTAGAGATGGGAAATAGCTTCATTATGAGAGTAAACTTCTATAAAGCATTTTCAAAGCTATTAAAAAGCAAAGGCTGTTACTGTCTGTTCCCAGAATGGTGCCAATGTAAATAGTGTGAGAATAACTTATGTTTGACAAGCAAGGTGCTTCACAATGAAGGCTGTTATTTCACTTATAATTTGTCCCTTGAGGCCTCCTTATAACAAGTGTCTTAAACTCAGCTACATTACATTCTGCAGCATGGAGGGCTGCCACCTCCTAATCCCTTTGCATGGGTCACTCGACACTTGTCTCTTTATTTCAGTATTGCTTTTGTTTGTAATTCCTCTGACTGGTGACTTGGGCTTTTAAACAAATTATTTACTACTCTAACATGAGTTACCCTGAGGCGCTTGCAAATGAGCTTAGGATGAGTGTGTGACTGGGCACGTTCTCCAAGTCTCACTGTAATGGAATATTCTTCACTTTCTAGGAAGAATGCAGGAAAAGTGATGTATGTTACAAATTAATCTCAAATAGCACTGCTGTTCCGGGTACTCCTGCTCCTTTACTTTCTGCATGTATATGTTTAGCAAATTATATAAATATGTAAGTTATATAAATTACATTAAAGAAAAAAATATAGGAACTGCAGCCATGTTCCTGATCTCTTGCTTAATTCATGTAATTATAGGAACTGTTACGGCTGCAAAAGTGGAATGGAAGTGTATCAGTTTGACAGAGATATTTCTGAGAGTTTGTGGTACTCAGCTGTTTGCTGCATGCGTTCTAAAACAGAAACTTCTGTCTGGTAGAAGCAAGACATTACCAGAAGGTAACTGTCGTTTTTCCCTTTTCTAAGAGACAATCGTGTAGATCACACTGAATTCCGACCTGATCGCTTGTCCTGTTTTCCAAGAAAGAAAGCAGCTGTACACATTACACTTTAAAGAGGAGTTATCTTGCAGTTGAAGCAAGGAACAAGTTGAATGTATATGAAAAAACATAAAAAATGTATATGATAAAACATCTGAAAAATACCCTATTTTTAAAGACATCATTCAGTCTAGTCCTGACGTCACCCACATTCCACATCAATTTTATATATCTTCTTTATTTTTAAAAAGTATGTACATCAACTATGGTTAATTATAATTAGAGGAGTGAAAAGTACTGTAAAACTTCTTATACCAACAGCTTATTCTCCTAGTCATTCAGAATTCTTATTATGCCAGGTTTGAACACTGAAAAATAGAACCACCTCCTAAAACCTCAGCCTATACAAACACAGTTTTGTATTCCAAATAAGCACAGTTGCTTTGTGATTGCTGATTAACTGGTGTGAGAATTATTCCTTCTGTAACATGAGATGTTTCTTATAATAGCAGAGAGCTGCAGCAACATGCTTCTTGCGTTAGCAAGCCATGAGTATGTGACTTTGTATTTAATATAACTTCTCCAAAAGTAATGCCTCCTATGTTGGCCCATGATGTCAGAGACATAAGTTGGTGGTATGACAATAGAGGTTGAACCTTCCCACAAACACCCCACTGCGTGTTGTTGCCATGTGACAGATGGTCGCAGAGGGGCACTCTGACAGAATGCCATCTGACATAGAGATGTGTATGAAGCAAAGGTGTGTCACTGAATTCCTCCATGCAGAAAAAATGGCACCCACTGACATTCACTGATGTTTGCTGAATGTTTATGGAGACCAAACAGTGGATGTGAGCACAGTGAGGTCGTGGGTGGTGAGTTTCAGCAGTGGTGACAGCAACAGCAGGCCATCTCCACTGGTGCAGATGGTTACAAGCTTGGCATGCAAGCTCTTGTTCATTGCTGGTGAAAATGCATAGCCAGTGGTGCTGACTACGCCAGAAAACAGTCTTTTGTAGCTGAGAATTTTTTTCTATACAACAGTGTTATTTTGCTCTTTGTATCTTCTGGGGTTCCCATAGAAAAAAAAAAAAATAGAAGGCATTACTTTTGGAGTTACCTGCACAATAAATATCATCTATGATAATAAGGTATTCCAAATTAAGATACTGGTAAGGAAATGAAGAAGGTAGCAATATTTGGAAATGAAATACCATATTTAGAGGAGTTTAACCTATTGAGCTATAATTTCCAAAAATGATATTGGAATAATTAAATGACTTATTAAATCTTCATTTCCTATAAATAACAAAATGTTTTGGGCCCACTTGTCTTGTATGTTGAAGATGTAGGATTCCAGGTGCTGGCCAAACATTACTATTGATGGAATGTGCTTCTAGCATCTTTGTAATGAATATATAATTGTTTGAGAATCAGAATTAAAAGCTGGGAATGACTCATTAAAACAGCATGAGTGGAATTATTCTGAAAGGCCAGGAGCTCACTGGTCAAGCTGTGTTAATGAGGGAAAAAATTCTGACTCAGATGAGAGAAAATAAAAAAACCTGTCTTTCTTTGTGAAGTATTGCTTCACCCTTACAAGGCTCTTTTTTGGAATGCCTTCCAAAACAAAATCTGATTGGGCTTTGCATTTTAAAAATCATATCTGCTTGCCAAGATAAACTGGAAGAGAAATGGCAAAACTACATCATTTTCTCAATGAAATTACTCTCTTTGTTTTATGTGTCATTACAGCAGTACTTGCAAATGCTCCGAGCTGCTGCTCATTAAATGTATTGGTGTGAGCAGACATTAGAACAAAATGTCAATGCAGTCCATGCCATTTCATTTGAAGATCTGCTGAATGCTTACATACTAACTGAAACACAGCAAAACACAGGCAGTCCTTTTGCCAGAGGAAAAGCTTCTGCGACCATAAAAATTTCCAGCCCTTCCAAAGCCTTACACTTCTGCACTTCCTTGTCTCACAAGACGAAGATGTTAGTATTTCTTCATGATTTTTTTTCCCATTCCTCAATGTAAGTCACGGCAGTATATGAAGTGCTCTGAGATGGATGGCATTTTTATGCACACCATCTTTAACAGTTCTCTTGCTTATGCTGTGAAATGTTTAGTATTTTCAGATTTTTTGAGACCTGCTGTTTGAAGCTGTCTAATATATTTAGTCAGATAATAAATGAAATACTAAAGTATTTTTTTTTCTGATAACTAGAAAATTGAGTGTAATATATACCACCCCAGATACCAGATAGAGGAAAATAAACTTCTGTACCCACCCTATCGTCTGCTTGTATACCAAATGGATAAGTATAAAAATCTTATAGTTCAAAATCTACTGCGTTTCTTGATCTCTGTGGACTGCTTTATTCTTTTCATGTATGTTTTTTACTTTAATATATTTTTATTGTTTGGGCTTGTTCATTTGTAAATACTACTAAAAAATTCCAGGCTTTGGTAAATTACAGTTCACGCTCAAAGCTGTTTCTCATTTTCCAGCTGTTATAAAACATCTATTTAAATGCCTATAAGCATTGTCTGTTTTTCCATTTTTCTTTCCAGTAATTCTTTCAGACTCTTGCTCCTGTGCTTGAAATACAAGTAATCAGAGAGAGAATGCCCCAGACTGGCCTTTTCAAAGGCTCTAAAGCTCAGGTGCTCCTTGTCGTTTGCAAGGTGTCTCTCTGCTGGGCTCTCCTGGTTGTCAGAATCCCCTACTCTCTTCTCCAGTCCTCCCTCACTTAACATTTCTTCCTTCTCACTGCAGTAGGACTCTCTGAAGCCCTTCATCATGCACTGTGGTTTGCCAGACAGATCTTGAGGAACATACAACTTGTTGTTGTCATGGTGGTACACACCAGGGCTGTACTGCTCTGCCTCATAGCAGTTGTCTTCCTCTTCTTCTTGGCATGAGCTTCCCTTGGCACTCTCGCCATCCGAATGAAATGAGATCCCCTTCCCTTGGCTTTTCTGGGAAAGATCAAAGGGCTCTTCCTGTTCCAAGCTTCTCAACACATTTGTCTGGGACAGAGTAATTCTCCCTCTTCCAAAACCTTGCAGTGTTTCAAGGAGGGAGAAAAGGAATAATTTACATACAGCAAATGCTTCTGTATAGTAGATGATTAAAACATAAAGCCTGAGATGGCCGTTGTTTAATGTTTTACCTTTGTCTTCCACTCAGCTATGTCCGAGCCCTTTATTGTTTACATCTCCTTTGAGATACTGTTAAAAGAGCACTATTTTATTTAACTCGCAGCCAGGTCAGGACACACATAACATTTTGCTGTACATGCCAGGCATTTGAGAGAGAGCTAGGAATAAAAGTGAAGTGTCTGGCCTCTTGTAAACTATTTTTTGCCAGTGAACCTGCCCACTTCCTTCTTCCTATTTTTTTAGTGAAGGCTTTGATCTAAACCATCACATGCCATAATCAAAGTTCCAGTTTTTGTATTTTATTTTTTTTTCCAGAAGAGTGGAAGAGATTTAAAATGTTTTAAAGTGGTTGTTCTGCAGATACTCCTGTTCAGAGATATTACTACAAAGGGAAAATACAACCCTATTCCATCTGTCTAAAACTTCATCTCTCATTGACTTTTCCACTCTTATCCAGTGTCACTGAAATGTTCTATGTCCTCCAGCTTGAGGAAATCATCATAATCAAATGATGATTTTGAGCTGCACAGTGTAAGTCTGAGTGTGGTCCTTGGTCTGTTTTGTCTTAATATTTGTCAGAGTCTCCTCTTTGTTGGAAACCCAGACATTGCCCAAGAGGCAACAGTGGACTCAAAATGTGCTCTGGCCATCAGGATTCGCAGAGGAAAATTCAGATATTACAGGCATAGTCCATCTTAATTTAAACAAAGATGACACTACTGGGATGAGCATTTCACTCAGCAGCAAAAATCTATGATAGAAGCTGTTTTATTTCCTTCGATTTTTTTTCCCTCTTAGTAATTTGATCCAGTGTCTGTGGGATTTACGCAGCCTCACTAGATGCAGCTGCCACTTTGCAACTGTGTTGTGTTCATTAAAATGGCTCATGAGCAGGTGGCAGCCCTTACAAATTGTCTCCTGTCTGATAAGCCTCAAGGGCTGAAGAATCCCTGTACACTGAAAAGCACTTAGGCTGTCTTCAATTACAATTAATTGCGTAAGTTGCACGGTGCCATAGGAGACTGAAGGGAAAGAAGAGAGCCATTTATCCCATTACCAGTTAGAATTTTTGAACATTTTATGCCAAATATCATTAGAAGATGTGTTTCCCATATGTGTTAGGTTGCATTAAAGTCTGAATTTGAGGAACACTGTGAAATATTACCCGTGATATAGAATTATTTATCCAGAAACTCTAAACAAACAAAACATCTTTAATACCAAATTTCTCCAAACAGTACTTCCTAATTCCATCAGTTCTTTAGACAGCACTGTCACTTGTGCACATTAGGCTGATTTTAGGAAACGTGTGTGTACATGGTAGAAAATACTGCCTGAGTGGCCAGAGCTCCATATGCTTTGAAATAAGGGAGGATTGTCTCTCTCATGTGTCTCTGTAATGTGAGCTTGAGCTTTTGGCTTTTGTTTAGGATCAGATTCATCAGTATAGCACGGAACAAATGTATCTTGAGTAGAAAGGCTCCTGGATGTAGAGCTACATGGGCTTCCATTCCCATGCTAGCCAGGAATCCAATAAACAATGAGCAAGACCTGTGAAAATTTCCAGATTTTTTGCTTCTGTCAGCTTTGAATGGATTTGTGGTTCATCTACATGTTTAAAACCATGTGGACAACTTACCTCAAATGTAAGAGAAAACATACAAAATAGACGAGAGTGGGGCAAAATGTCTACTTGCTCATGGCAGCTAGGCCATGGTCTGTCAAATACCCCCAAATCTGTAAAATTTACTCAGGAATGGTGCAATTACACCCTCCATTAGGAAGATCAGTGCAATTTCATCCATGTCCTGACCAGCCATGTGTGCTAAAGTCTCTTAAAATTGAGTGCACACAGACATCATTTGTGTGTCAGGGATACCCGCATACTAGGAGCAGCTTTGCAGGGCTGTTGATATTGCACCTTTCCTGCAGTGATGGAGCTTGTGAGCTTAAGTACAAGAACATTTGCTATGACTTGATAAATCCTTCGCTTTAGCACTACTGATTGCATTCTCCCTATCATCTGAAAACAGCAAGTTAGTGCGCTAAAATGACTTTCTTGTCATTACTGTCTCATTTTCTCTCCAACTACTACTCCTTCTCAGTCTGTACCTCTATGTCATCAGAACTCTTGTTTGAAAGGTCTCAGAGAACAGAGTTGCTGTCTTGGGCAGCTCTGATTCTGTAGCACAGAGGTAATATAGATAGTTAATAACAAACTCCCAGGTTTACAGGATTCAATCTCTTACGGTAGCATTGGTCTGTAGGAAAGACCCATGTAAGATTACTGATATGCATGTCCAAATCTTTCAGAGAATAACTTTGCTCATAAATATTACCTTGAGAATGAAATCCTCTTTCCATGACCCCATGTTTGACTTTCATATGCCTGGTTAGGTTCCCCTTCAAGGTGAATTTGCTGGGACAGTAGAGGCACTTGAAGGGCTTACTGTCTGAGTGCAAGTGCATATGTCCCATTAAATTGTGCATTCGGTTAAACTCCTTCCCACACAACTGTCAAAAAAAAACCAAAAACAGAACAAAACAACAACAACAACAACAAAACAAAAAAAAAAAGAAAGAAAAAAAAAAGAAAGAAAAGAAACAGTAAAATGAAACTAATTAGTTTGTAGGAGAATTTCCAAGGCGAATATTTTTAAGAACAATAATAGAGCCTATCTTTCCCAGAATAAGCCTTGGCTGCAGTTTATTATATGAGAGAAACTCTACAGAGAAGTATATATGGTTTAATGTGATTTCTCAAGGGCTTTCTGTTTTGCTGCCACTTTTAAAAAGTGGTGACTAAGAGATGGTCATGGATTACTTGCAACTGGGGAGTGTTGTAAGAAGTGGGGGGAATTAAGCACGAAATCTGAAAGGCTCTACACTTTAATGAAATGGAGACACATAATTAAATGAGAAGTTTCTGTGAAACAGTCAAACAGAATATCACTTCTCCTTTAGTGTATTGGAAATGACTGCACATCTTTCTTAAAGCAAGGGAAAAAACATTCCTTTATTTTTTCTTTGCCTCTTTCTCTCCCTTTTGTCTTTGATTCTCATCTTCTGTTTACCAGCTTCTTTATTTTGATGTCTCTGGTGAGTAAGCTGGAATTTAAACAGGCATGGGGCCATAAGAATGACTCAGCTTTCCCTGAAGCGTGTTCCTGTCAACTGAGCCATTGATCCTACAGGTTTCCCTTTGATGAAACAATAAGGAATTTTTTTCATTGTTGTTTTTCTAGATGGGTCCTTTTGTAGTTCCATCCCTTATAAATCAAATGTAGTCCCAAGACATGGGAGTTTGACATCAGTACTATTAGCTTCTTGCCTTACTTGTCTTCTTGCCTTTCCTTGATAGGATTTATAATTTTATTCACATTCAAGTGGCTATTTCCATCCTATGTAAAATTCTGTGTTTGCTTCCTACTCCTACCTTTTTTTTTTTTTCACCGATTTTAGACAAATAATTTTACTGTCCAAATAATCTTACCACCATCTTTGTTACTAATCAAGACACGGTCACTATAACTGAGTAACAGGAATTTTATCAGGCAGTGTACTCATCCGGCAGAAAATGATTAAAAAACAATTAATGAGGCTCCACAAAACTTTTGGTCTAATCTGACTTTTGAATCCTTGGATGGAACCGAGCGAGATGGTGAAATGATTCTCAATGAAGTAGTGGAGCAATCTTTGCTCTTGAAAACAAAATGGAAAAGCAGTTTGCTAATATAAAAACTTTGAAGAGTACTCCTTTTTAAAAACAAGCAGAACTGAACGAATGCTTCAAAAAGAAAAATTCTGGAAATACTCATTTGCTTTTAAAATGATTTTACTTCAGATGCATTATTCCTCTCTATGATTTTAATAAGATATCCCAGCTAATAAATTTGTCAACAAGATGTTCCCAGAGAAAGTGTGGGGAAAAGAATAGCTGCTGAAAATGAGTTAGGAATTTGTAAAAGTAAGATATCTGATGATGATTGGTCATCCATCCCCTCAGGAATGAGAACTGTCACTCCTTTATGTTCAAAGAAAGCTAATGTACCTGATGAATAATATTCAGTGAAATGAAAGCAACAAAACACCTTCTGAATGTGCTGTGAGGAAACAAAGAGGAGAAGAAGCACTGAGCAGCACAGAAAAATCATAAGGAAGAAGAGCGGATATTGACAGCTTCTTCAACACCCTATGATGTGTCAATATTTCTCTGCCTGTAAGAATGTCCATAACAGTTCTTCTCTAACACTTTTTAGCAGAAGGCCTCTGGCTATCTGCTTCTATTCTGTCTGACCTATGTTCTCACCAGCTTTTGCTTTCTGATACCTAGGTCTTCTCCTTCTGTATTGATATTAGAGGAAAATCTGATTCTACAGGCAATTGGCTGGAGTACTTCATGCAAATCTGTGTCTTTATAGACTACTGAGTATTAAAATGTGTCTAGTAGCACTATTTCTTTCTAGCAAGGCAACTTCCTAAACGTTATTCCCTTACAATATAATATTTTTGTGTCTGTCTCTGAAAAAAAGAAGGTAGGTTTTCCATTTCCTAAAGTCCTGCACAATCTTAGGGATGTGTAATTTCTTCCTGTCCTGAAGTCTTGTCTGAAGACATGTAGAAATGGTACCAGAAGTTAGATGTGTGGCACGAAGATGAAAGAAGTGCAGATATAAAAGATAGTTTGAGGGGTGATGGCTCTATGTGGCATGGTATCTGGTAAGTCATCCCTTTCAAACGAGACAAGAAAAGTTTCAGATGGATGCCCATGATTCAGAGCATGAAGGGAGCAGTCCAAAGACTCACATTCTGGAAGACAGCAAGTCAGTGCTAGGTGAGATTCACAGCTATCAATCACACAACTGACTGGGTCTGCAGACCAAACTAGGAAGATGCAAATGTTTACTTCCTGTGTAGGACAGGGCTGGGAGCACTGACGATCAAAAACCATAGAAAAGAATGCAACACAGAATCTGAGCATTTGGATGGAGAGCTCATGTGAAAGACACTGAGATAACAGGAACAGCATGGTTACTTGTGGACCTTATTTAGGCTCTCCAATTCACATAAAACAACGTTCTCATCCCAAAGAGAAAGACATCAGCTATAAGTCTTCTGAACACATTTTGGTGCACTGGCTTGGCTTCAGCACAGTGTGTTAGAAATGCTGACTCAGATCAGCAATACATTTTTTCTTCCTAAACCACTGCATGAAATAGCACCCTTCTATATTTGGTCAGTCTGTTTTGCTCTTTCCCGAAGTACTTTTATCTCGTTTTTTCTTTGGTTCAAACTTCTGGCCTAAAACCATAGTTTCATGTGCAATGGGTAAAAGTGGTATAGACCGACACTTCTGAAAAAGCAGCACCAAATGGACACAGAGACTATGTCTCATAGAAGATTGCTTCCAGTCAGGGTCCAGTTCATCCAATATGAGTACACTCCTTCGTACTTGGAAAGAAGATGTTTTGATCTGTGGTCATAAACCAGAATTGTTTAGGCGCACCTTTAATTGTGTAATTACAGTAGCAAGTTCAAAAAATCTGCTGCAATGTATATTTGGGTGGCTGCATGTGAGAAAGCTTCATCACATTCCTTATTGCTGATAAGGAACATTATTAACTTCTGTACAAGAAGGAACTTTAAATTTCAGAGAATCATTCTTTGACAGACACAGTGAGCACTGTTACACCATTTGGAGCAACTCCTTCAGAACTCTTCTGTGGTTTTGTTTAAAACAAATAAGAAGAAAGCATGCTCCCAGGCCTTCAGAAGCTATGGGGATGTTCATTCTTCAGAGAAAAATGAAACACAGATCCAGGCTTCAGCTGGGTGAGGAAACAGAAGGGACAGCTATTTGCTACTCCCTCTTTTCAGATAGTCTGTGCTTAGCTGTGATTAGGCACATAGGAAAGCATCGTGTTTTCTTTGCTGTGAGAAAAAGGTAAAGAAAACCACTGCATGTGGTAAAGTAGAAAGGCTACTGCTGTGCTCTCTTTCCCTTGCATTCTTTTTTTTTTTTTTTTTTCCCCTTCATAAGAAGGGTGTTCCTTTCCTCAAAGAGAGAGGGAGAGGGAGAAAGACTGTAAACTGTCCAAAAGGACCGTGAGAAAACAGGAAGCTTTGAAAAGTACAAGAGAAAGCAAGATGAAATCTATTTGCAGGCGGTTCCCTGGGGACATGTGAGCCATTGTTAAGCAGGCTGTTCATACAGCTATATCCTTCCTTCTGCCGAGGAGGAGCTTGGTGCCAAAAGGCTGCTATCTGGTCATTGACTTAACCCTCTGAATACCGGCCAGAAAATCTTGTGAGACCTTCAAAGGCTCTGCCAGTGAGACTAGGGATGTTCCTAGCGCCAAAGAGCAAACATTTATTCTCCCTTCGCTTATTGTTAGGATCTCCAGTCCATTTAGGGTCATTAACATTGATTCATACCCCATTAGCCAAAGTAGATACTGTTTCACTGACCTTGTAGTTTCTTTTCTGCTAGGAATGTTGGGTGATGGTGAAGTAAAAGAAACAAACAATCAAACAAACAAATAAAAATAAAAAAATAGGAAAAATGGTTTTTCCTAAAGAGCTTTTGTTTTTACTGGCTGGAAAGTATACTGCTGGTACTCCAGTTCCTGCCTCACACTCCTGACATTCCAAGATTTTATAGTCTGTCATTATCAAACCCTATCAGGAACACGAGCTTCCAGCTACTCGACACCTGTCTCTGAAGTAGCGTGGATCCACATACTGCATCCAGAACACCTGATTAAACAATCAAGTTTCTTTTCTGAAATTCGAAGGGTAGAGGATGACTTTGTCCAAAAGGGAAAGAAGGCAGGGTTGCAGGTGTGTTCAGAGAAAAACAGTCTCCAGCAGACTTGACACAGAACTACTCAGGCTTTTCAGTAGCTTGAGTAATTATTGTATCAATATTGAGAAATTATTTTCTCAATATAGGGTAAGTGCTAGTACACAAAATAACGCTCTAAAATGTAAATGTTTAAATGAGATTTAAAGTGTAACAAAATGCTGACATTGAAGGTCTTTGAAATGAAGTACCTCAATGTTATCAAAGAAAAAAATGAGTTCAAAAATATTAAT
This sequence comes from Alectoris magna, assembly GCA_030625065.1. Classification (NCBI taxonomy): domain Eukaryota; kingdom Metazoa; phylum Chordata; class Aves; order Galliformes; family Phasianidae; genus Alectoris; species Alectoris magna. Next base: position 51,618,005 of record CM060564.1, read on the forward strand.
CTTTATATTTTCCTATAAAAACTATCACTGAAAGCAATAATTTCATACAATATTTTGAAGTTCTACGCTTTTCAAGACAAAATAATTCCATTCAAATTTTTTCATCTAGATCTGCTTTTGAACGAAAGAGTCCATTTCAGAAAATATTTATTTCCATAAAGATGTTGGATGAAAGCGTTCTAGAAATTGTTTCCAGATCAATCTCTTGCTCTTAATCTGTTGCTTAGGTGTAAACTGGGTAATATACTCGTCTCCTTATTTACTGCCCTCTTAGAGCAGATCAAAGTGGGAATAAAACCCTCAATCTTTGCCTTTATAAGGTATGATAATAATAATGGACTAGAAAATAAGTAAAAATAATAGATGTAGAGTCTGATATCAGATAAAAAGGTAAGCATGAATAACTCATAAGGAAGAAATTAGAGGTGGAAACAGTAAAAAAAAAGCCTCCAAAATTTCTGGGGAAGGGAAGGAAGAGGGGATGGAAAGGGAATGTCAGCCTCCGAAGCGCTGGAGGGATGCAGTGATCTGCCATTCCAAATGGTCTCAGAGGCCAGTTTGCTAAGATACTGATGCCCTGCCTTGAATTTCAGTCTGGTGGCTACATTTGGCCCATTCAAATACCTTCTGCAGTTCTGTATGGCTGTGATTTTCTTTGAGTTCACTGAACTATACCACAGCATCACTGCATGAAGTCCAGGTTGCTGCTTTTCCATGGCCCTCTGTGGAGGCCCCAAGTTGATCTGCGTGTTTAGGCAATGCTTGAAGCTGCTAAAAACTGAAGTAGTCGGACTTCAGATTGGATGGCTGTTGTGGACAATTGTCAGGTATGTTTGTTGCCCTCAAACTACCCTGGCATCTATATGCTCACTGCGTGGGAAACAATACTTCAGGATTAATTACAGATTACACAATTACAGATATTGTAGGGGAAGGAAGCAAATCACAGAAATTTAGCTCCATTTTTTTTTTCTTTTGTGCTGCCTAAGCTGAGCCTGGATGAAGAATGGAAAGCAGGTTGTTTCACGTTAATATAAATGTAACTACAGAATGTGAGCAAGTCATGTTTTTCTAAATTCTATCATGTCAGAAGGTGGTAATATCCCAGAAATGGTCAGTGAGACTATGTCTCTGCCACAAAGGAAATACACTCACCTTGCATTTAAAGGGTTTGACATCAGAGTGAACAATCATGTGTGCCTTGAGAGTCTGCTTTTGCACAAAGCTCTTGAAGCACAAATGGCATTGATAGGCTCTGATATTGGTGTGGATCAGGACATGTCTCTTCATGTTGGCCAGCAGAGTAAACTCCCGGCCACAGATTCCACATTTGTGCTCTTTCACTCCCTGAAAGAAAAGAAGAAAAAACAGTAGATTGAACAGTTTCAAAATTATTTCATCTGCAGTATGGCAACATATGAATAATTCATTCTGCATTAGCAAAACAGGCAATACATTATTTTGCCTTTAACTTCATTTGTTCAAGTGGTATATACGTGTTTTTTGTTCTTTTTCTTGGCAAATTCTTACAAGAATCTGAGAAGCAGAGATGGAAAACAACATCTAAGTGGAATGAAATAAGGAGTTTTGTCTCCATCTTCAAATTTACATGTCAATGAGATGTAGTAGCAGAGCTTCTCTGTCCTTCTCTATTGCTTATGTGAAGCACTGGTCAAGTGTGCACCTATGGGCCAAAAGTAAAAGTTAACCACTTAAGACATCAAAGAAGCATTCGGCTATGGTAACTGAACATCACTGGCTTCTAAGAACTACTCCTGTTTTGCAGAGAGCTATTGAAAATAACCTGAAATAAATGAGAAGGAATTAAATAATATAAGCAAACAAAGCTCTACATACTATATTCAATTAAGAAAAAATATTCCTAACTCTTTGTGCAGTTTACACCAGCCCTAATGGAGTGTCCCTGCTTTCACTTGTGTTTACAGAACATTTCTAACACCCTCTATGCCATGCAGTCAATTCACTGATATATAATCCAGTATTCTTGGTCAGATACACGTTCTCTAACCACCAGCTCCTATGAGTCATTTAGATATTACAAAAACCAATGAATTTACCATGAAACACCTTGAGAGTTTGAGTATAACTTGTTGCAGGCAGTGAGAATTTACTAGTGCAGAGCCAAGAGCAATTATTCGCCCCTAGAACTCATTACAAAGAAGACTTGAAATGTCAGTCACTTTTGTGCCAGTTAGCGGTTTTCACAAAGATAATTGCAAAGCTAAAGCTGTGAACATGCCCAGCAATTCTAAGCATCAAGCTATCTGATTGAAGGATGTGTTTGGGCAGCTAACTGCTGTTAATTATGTTTGCAGCTGAATCCACCTGCAGCTGTGGACAAAGAAGCAGAAGCTCTCTAAAAGCTGAAGGGCATTGCATTTTCCATGACAAAAACAAAAACAAAACACACGCACACACACACACACAAAAAAACCACACAAAACAAACCCAAAACAAAATAAATAAACAAGCAAGTAGAATTTTGTATGGTAAATCTAGGGAGCATCCAGAAAGGGTAGAAATAGTAACAGCAAATAGAGAAAATAAAAAGCAGACATGGAAGTAGGGGCTGAGGTTTTTTTTAAGAGAAAATGTGTTTATATGATTCAAACATTGTAGCTTTCCGTATTTTTAATGCTTTTTGTACAAAATCCAAAATCCAAGTAAGTGCTAAAGGAAAAGACATTCAGAACAGGAAGTATATTTTTATAAAATATGTGGATTTTTAATTTGCCTTTACTGTATATTTATAAAGGTGGATAACCTAATTTCAGACATTCTTGAATGGAACACTTACGTATTTCCTATTTTTAAAGGGATTTTTCTGGATGTTTCTCAGAGCTTGCTCCCGATCTGAACTGAAATAGCTGTCATTCCTTACAGTTGTGGTAAGACTGTCACTTGACACAAATGGGCTGGGATTACAGTCCTTTTTGTCCACTTTCATTAAGTAGCCTTCTGGATAATTTATGCACAAATGGGGATTTTTCTTGGGTTTTTTTTTTTCCCCCTACATGTCTTATTACAATGACTCTGCAAAAGTGGATGAGTAATATACTTTCTTCTGCTGCACACACGCATCCTACTGCATATCCTCCTACTTCCCAATTAAGGGAAGCAAAGATACACACATGTTTCTCAGAAGGAAATTTCTGGTAAATTTTTTTGAGGTTAGATAGATCTGCAAAATGCTGTCTTTCAGAAGCTCATTCTGAAGGTAAAACCCGGAAACAGAGAGTACAACTGTGGGAAGTAATGCAGGTGGCTTAATTGAATTCTTGTCTATAATAAAATGTTTTCTTTTGCACATACTTTCTTAACTCTGACAAAGACGTCTATCTTATTCTGATGCCAGTACTACTTGGGACTTTTATTCTGCATGAAGTTCTACTGCTGGCAGAGGGTCAGCATGAGGCTTTATAGGATGGTTACCCACTCTTCAAGGAGGTGGGCATATTTTTAGCAGTCTGTAATCCCTGTGCTTCTGTGTGACACAAGGTGAGAGTTCAACATGTGATGGCTTACCTTGTGAGTTAGAGAGTGTTGTTTGAGATGGTGGGGCTGCACGAACTCCATGCCACACTCAGTGCAGATATATGGACGAATGTCTTTGTGCTTCATCATGTGGTTTTGCAACTGACTTGGGTACTGGAAGGTCTTATCACATTCAGTGCAATTGTACTGTATTGGGCCACGGTGGGTTGTTAAGTGTCTCTTCAGCTGGGCCAACGTGGGGAAGTCCAGACCACACTCCACACAAATGTTCTCTCGGCCACTCTCGTGCTTAGACTCGTGTGCCTTCAGCTCACTAGGATAGGCAAAGCCTCTTCCACAAATCCTGCAGTTGTAAGGCTTGATGTCGCTGTGCTGCATCATGTGTCGCTTAAGGTGACTGGTTTGAGTGAAGGACTTGTGGCACACCTGGCACTTATGTGGCCTGGTGCCCTGGTGTGTTAGCATATGAGTGTGCAAGTGGCTCAGCTGCTTGAAAAGCTTGCCACATCGATTGCAAGCATGTGGCTTAATGCCGCTGTGCCCCAAGATGTGGGTAACCAAATTGTACTTGGATGTATAGGACTTCTCACACATCGGGCATTGCCAACGTTTCTGTTCACCCCCAACATCAACATAGTAGCTGTCATCTATCTGAAGGTTGACATCTACTCTTTCCACTTTCTGTTTATTTTCACCACTTTCTCTTACTTCAGCCCTCTGGAAGGATGGTTCTGGAGGCCTTTTCATTTGAAATGGATTCCTGAAATGGAGATTTGGGGGCACGATAAAAGGAAACATTAAGCCAGGATGGACTTTAGGATAATAAGGATAAGGAGCCTGCATGAATGCTGGACTACTGGGCCACGCCAAATTGGGTTTCACTGGTTCTTGCTTAATAGACTTGGTTCCAAAGGGCTCCAGAGATCTGTAGAACTGAAAACCAAAGTTGCAGAGATCAATCATCTGGGAACTGTACTTTGGCTGCGCTGGTTGTTGGAATGCCATAGGAAGACTAGAAGAATCTATATCATTATGATCTTCAAGTCTGTGCGGTGGGGATGAGGAGCCCTCAAGAGCAATAGAAGGGGGCATCTTTGTTGGCATGCTCTTGCGTTTCCGAGACCCTCCTTCCAAGGACCCCTGGAAACTTTCCATGTCTCCAAGGGAAGGAGGACCATAGCGGAAATGTGAAAGATGCTGTCTGAATTCTTCACCAAAATTAGTTGTTCTGTGTGGCTTTGTAACAGGACTCAGTGGCTGCAGGCAGCGGGAAAAGGGAGAAGCTTGTGTATTGTCCACACTACAATTTGCATCTTCATTCTTCAGCATATTTATTTCTTTTTTAATTCCTTAAAACAAATAAATAAACATCTTTATTTCTTTCCTCTCTCTTCACTTTAACACTTTATTGTCTTGTTTATTCATTTTGAGGTTGTTTTTTTAATTAAACGCAATTAAGGATGCCTTGCTTAGGATCATGCAAGATGAAAAACTTCTAAAGCAGAATGAAATTTGCTAGAGGACAACAAAGAATCTTTGGTCTTCCTGTGGTAGAAATGGTGGTTTAAATCAGATTTGACTCATACAGTATCTTTGTAAGGTAAACATGTTGTACCGTGACTCTCTATTTAGCAGCTGAATCTGTATGGTGGTGCTCATGCTTAACTGAATTCAGCCAGGCTATTTGTGGGCAAAATCGTGTCCTTGGCTGTGCAAGAACAGGCTCTAGAAATTGGCGGTGCATCTGAAGGATATGGCAATACAAACAATAATGTGCACATTTATTATGGTTGTGACATGAAAAGTCAAAGCCAAAAACTTTAAACTTCTTTGTATCATTAGCATGTGCTGCTGTGAGAGAAAACAATGGCCAAGTGATCTAAGGACACCGTGTACCATCAGGTTTTGCGCTGTATTTCCTGGCTTCCCTCACTCTGTATTGTAACAAGAAGGTGGAGATTGGTTCTTTTTCTTTGTTTTAATCCTGGTGATATTTACCTGGCAAATTCAGGGGAGGAAAAGCCTCTGACCGCTCTCCAAAGTGCATTCAGTTTTACAGACATAATCTATGTTTTTTTTCTGTTTCTGAAGTAGAGCACAAATCCCCCTGTTTAAAACGAAACATGGAATTCATTTCAACAGTCCCTGAGGTTCCCTGAGTAATTGACACCTGAGAATGCTCAGATCGTTTCCAGTGTCTTGACAATGCAGGTTAATAACTGTCCCCTGGCAAATTTTTGTATTCCATCAGTTGTATGGAGACCATCTCTTGGAGAACTTCTCCTAAATTTGGGGTTCATCTGACACAGTGGTTATGCATTTAACTCCACCTTAAACAAGGTTGCTGCCTTTCACCTTGGCTTTCTGGGGTTGCTCTTATCCAAATATGTGTGTGTGTGTGTATGCCTGTGTTCATGTACATGCATGTGTCCAACTGAGAGGAGGTTAGCCTGGAAAACGGGACATATTTTCCCTCTGTCATCTGTGACACGTTGATGCTATTTACAGCACCATTCTTGGAAACGTTGGGTGGAGAGTATGAAGGTGTCTAGAGTTCTAAAGACACCCATGTTTCTTTTTCAGGAAGTTCTGTGCTGGATAAACTAGCTTCTAAAGATAGATAAAAGCGCATCTCAGTGACCTACTTAGGCTGTGGACAACAGAAGGCATCTTAAAAAGCTGCTTGGAAACAAGTTACTTCTGTTTGGAAGTTAGGTAGATTCTGGAGCCACCTATGAATAAATATTGTGGGAATCTGAAGGCTCAGTGACAAAAATGTTAAGATGGAAACTTTAGACAAAGGGATCAATTAATGCAAAAGGAGGAACAAAGAAGGGAAAATTGTGGGATCTCCTCAGGGATAATGGTTAAAACACTTGTGATAGTGCAAAAACAAACGGAAAAAAAAAAGGTCAGTTTAGCCCAGGGTAGCTATCTAGTAGTTATACCAAGATGTGGCTTTCAGTCCCTGGCTTGTTGACTGGTAGCATATGTATGCAGACACTGTACATATATGCACAAATATGTCTGTGTATTTGCATATGTACATTTAGTATATAAAGGTGTGTGTATGTGCACGTGTGCATTTCATCAGAGAGGACTGCAAGGGAGATTGCATTCTCTTACGTTTTCTTGTCAACCCCAAGTAACCAGGCAGAATAAGGAACCGTCAGATCTCGAAGGCTTATTTTGTACAACGGCTTGACTTTTTTTTCTGAACACTAAAAAATATTCCACTTGTTTCCAAAGGATGGAAATAGGTTTTTTAAAATTTTATTTTTAGCAATGTTGAGATCACACAATTAGAACATAAAATGGACATGTAGACCTAAGTCTGCCCTTCAAAATATGGGCCTGTCCCTCAAATGTCTTTTTCCTTGTGTACCTGATTCTTTTCATACAAAATGATTATAACATGCATCAGAAAGCTCTTCAGAAAGCTCTTAGCAATTGAGAACCCAGCTAAGTTATTTACTGGCCATGTTGGATTGTTGAAATGTTGCCAAAATGACAGTGAGTTGTGTCTAATTGTTCTCTTGTCTCTTGGCTGCCAGTTCCTCCCTTCTTCCACAGCCTGTTTTGTGCAAAATTTCAATCTATCTGGAACACGGAGTTATGACAGAAATGATAGAGTTGCTTGAAATTACTGGAAAGAAACATTCTCTTTGCACAACTGACCTTTGATGGCTTTCACTGAGAGCATGGTTTTATTCCACTGTCCATGGCTACACACATAATGGGACCCTATGAGGGAAAGTTTAAAAAGTTAGTAATCAGCACACTCAGAGAAGTTCTGTGTAAGCAGAAAATTGATATCCGTTAGGGGAAGAAAAGTACAAATTTACAGCCCAAATACATATAATCTTGCTACTTTTCTTTTTACTTTCAAACTGCCAAACCCCTGTGATGTACAAGTTCATAGAGGGAAGAGTAAATCCGGCCTGTCATCTTGTCTCCTTTTCTGCTGGTAGCAAACCTTTCCTTCACCATGATCAGAACTTGATTCCATAAAAATATACGTCCTGTGGAAGCTGTAGAAGGGACTGCAGATTCAAACAGCGTGTGAGAAATAGTTCCCTCATACATAAGGAGTCTTCTTTAAATATCTTCAGAGAATGTAAAGCTTATAATAATGCTGTTCCCTGTTATTTTTGTTCTCCCTGACCTTGCAGTAGCTGATCCCATTTTCATACTCAACTATAAGTAAAAAGGGAGGAAGGACCTGGAAAATTTTTGAGCTAAATATCTAACTGGGAGCTTTTCTCTTTCCTACATAAGCACTTTGAAACTTCTTTCCTTCTTCAACACATAGTTATTTAGGATGGAATGCTGTGTAGAATACTGGCATGTGATTCTAAACGTTCGGTTCATTTTAAATGTGGATAAACTTTGAAACTTCTAGATTTTATCTGCAGTGTTCCAGATTTTTAGTACTGAGACTTAGTCTGGAAAGTTCAGTGACAAAAATGTATAAACTCTCCAGAATTTAAAAAAAAAAAAAAAAAAGAAAAGGTTAATTTCCTCAGAACAGACAAACATCCTTGCAGTTTTTCTCTTCATGTAATTAAACGTAGTTTGAAATACACTGTTCTGAGAAATAGAGCCACAAATAATCTCTTTCCCTGCCCTTTCAGAAAGGAAAGGCTACAGAGAGTTTGTATAGTCTAATCTGGAAGTACCTCCACAATTATCAGTGCAGCAGCTAATAATGCTGTTAGCTTCTCTGAACGAGAAAGAGAGTTAAGACAGAACACCAATCACCATTTACTTTCTCACTGCCAGCCACTGTACTTTTCTGAAGACAGAGGATAAAATAAAGTACGTAAATCATACTATTCACTCTACAAGCACACACACCATTATACTCTCCAGTTAATAATCCCTGATGCAGTCAACAGCAAAATTTCTTCTGTCTTCAGTAGAACCAGGATTCTACTTCCTGTATGAAAGTGCCTTCTATCTATAGAATAATAATAAGCCCAGCAAATACAAATACGAGGTCATGAAGTTGCTTAACAGCTTAAATGCTTTTCTGGTTTTGTTCTTGGTACACGCAATTGTAATAAAAGAAATGAGACCAAAACAAGTGTAATTGATGTGTACCCTCTGACAAGGGAAGAGTGGCTACTTAGCACAAGGTTTGCATTTGTGTTTGCTATCTTAGAACAAGGTGAAAGAGAGGAGAGAGTAGGAAGCCTAAAGGTGGATGAGTGGGCTGAATAGTTTCTCTTAGCTGGAAGGGAAAACCTGTGTTTAAATGAACTTGTATGACTGTAGACGCTTTACCATAAGAGTACGCCATAACAGTGTTTCTCTTCTGCTGTTGAGTCTGAATACTGGCAGCTATAAGGAAAGACTGAAATCTAACATCTGCACCTGCGTAGGATTTGGTGAGAATCAGTGACAAATGGCACACTACCACTTTTCTTGGGCCAAAGTTGAGCAGCTGGAGACCTGGAGCCTTAATGAGCAACCAGCAGTGTTTTTTCAAGGGATAACTGTTACTACAGTGGTGCTTATGGTTTTTTCAGTAGGTTTTGCGGGTTCTCCTTCATTTGAGTCACCCTTCATTATGCTTTCTGGTTTTAAATGTATTCAGTCATACAGTTGTTGAGGTAAATACCAAAGTTGTTATTTGTTTTTCACTCACTCGCTAGTTAGGCAAAACTTTCATTAGTTGCAGAATCTGACTGAAGAGGTTTTCCTATGCTGAATTCATCTGATTTCAGCACTGACGCAGTGCTCCCTACCAAAACTAAACTGCTTTGAAGTCATAGTTCGAAAATCCCTGGAACACCTGCACAACTTTGGATATATCCATTACTTGTAACCAAGTGATTTTCATATAGTAAACATCTGATGCCTCCTTCAAAGGTAACATAAACCCTCCATAAGCCATTTTTTCTTTCCCTTTTTGTTGTTTTCATGTCTTCTTTCACGCTGCTTCCTGTGTATGAGTGACGTCCCACAATAATGTTGCCATTTGCCATTTCCTTTTCTTCTGGAAATTTCATAATTTCAAAAAGTTGGAAAATAGTGAAGTGGATTTTGTTTTAACCTCTTGTTATCACGTATCTCTTATCTGTTTTGCTGGCTATATGGCCTTGCAGAATGGGATACAATTACGATAATTTTCCGTACCTGTAAAAGCCATGCGTTTGCTTGGCGTTTGCATAAGTCAGATTTTTATTTGTAGGTACTACCTTAGGGGTCACTGTGGGTGCTGCAAATATGCTCAGATCAGCATGCTGAGTTTTCTAGATATCGGTTACAACCTCTTATTTGTATAGCTTTTTCAAATTAAGGCATCCTGTTTTCTCTGGGGTTTAATGCTTGCAGCCATTAGAGGAGGACAGGAGGTAAAAGATAATGATCAAATCTCAACAAGGACTTAGATCAGTGTCAACTCTACTCTTTTATTCTTCAAGAAGTTTGTGCAAGGTGTGTTTTTCATCCATCTTTTCCAGGCATCAGTAGCCACATTTTCGAGTGCACAAATACAAGTAGCGGGCTCAATTTGCAAATACTGAGTATATAGTACTATACAACAAAGGGCACATTAACATTATTTAGTAGAGCAGATTCTCATCTACAAAACACTATTTCTCAAGACAGTCATCACCATTAGCTGGACATTTTCACCAGCAATGACCAAGAGCCTGTATGCCAAACTCTTACCAGTTGTCACCAGCAGAGGTGAGGCTGGTTGCCACTGCTAAAACGCATCATCTCTGCCTCACTGTGCTCACATCCACTGTTTGGTCTCCAGAAACATTCAGCAAGCATCAGTAAATGTCAGTGGGTGCCATTTTTTTCTGCATGGAATAATTTAGTGACACACCTTTGCTTTACACACACTTCCGTGTCAGATGCCATTCTGCCAGAGTGTCCCTCTGTTGCCATCTCTCACACAGAAACAACATGGAATGGGATACTGCTGGGAAGTAGTTCAGTCTCTATTGCCACACCACCAACATTCGCCTCTGATGTCATGGACCAACATCATAAAACAGAAGGTATTACTTTTGGAGCAGCCCTCACGTATTTCTCTTCCCCTTTTGGATTGCTATCCTTAATGCAATTGGAATTGGGAACAAGTAAGCAATCATTCATGAAAACGTCCTGGAATGATTGAAAATGAGAAGTGGGCCAGATCAGGCTCTTTCTTCCTACAGCAGTATGATAGTACAAAGGAGTTCTATGCCTTTTCACTTCTGCCTGGGAAATTACCTTCATCTGCTGATATCAGGTTTTGGGACAAAACTTCTTCTTTCCAACAGAGACATTTTTATCTCAGCAAATGTTTAGTAAAGTAGGACTAATAGCATTAGTAATTCTACAGCAAGATTTCCAACGAACTCTGAAACTCATTCTTCATGAACTCATTCTTCAGCAATTTGTAGTTTTTTATGGGCTCTATTGTTCGAAGAGAATATGAACCCATTTATGCCATGTTCAAAATTTGAAGCTTTTAGCAAATTCAGTGTATACATATGAAAAAAAATACCTGCTAACCTGTGGCAATATCTTAAACCAATAATGTAGTATCAATAAATCCCACACACCTAAGAAACTTGATTGTTTAAAATGTCGGACATTTTAACAGTTGAGTGAGACACAACAATCACCTGCAACATTATGTAATTTATTTTTTAATTTTTTTTTTTTTTTTTTAGTCTGTTTTGGTGTATCTTCCTTGTTTCTTGTTTGAGGTTTGAACATTTTTCATATTTTGACTGCTGTAGGTTGTTAACATGGCATTTGCATCTGCATTTTAGTCTAGGAGACAATAGGAATATGAAGAAATGAATCTTCTTTCTCAGAAAGCTGTTCAGGAGCTCCCTGCACTTCACCTTTGTGATTCCCAAGTTTTAACATTTTAACTTATATCATTCTTCTTTATCTCAGCTTAGAAATGCAATTATTTGGGAAACATCTTGCCTGCACTGCCCCTAGAGTGGCTTTTGGATTCTTGGTTATATGGACAAATCCTTTGTCTCATAAGTTTTCAGGGAGGAAGATACTATAAACAATTTTATGGAAGCACAGCTACTTTGGTATTTCTTTTAATAGAGAAAAAGCATAAAGCAGTATGAAAATGAATACACGATCACTTTTTTATACTTTACAAATCATTGTTTTGTTTTGATAGTTAAATGAACGTGTTAAAGGAGATTCTGAACTTTTCTTTGCTGAGGATCTGAAACAGTCCTATCACCTTCACTGCCACATCAGATACTTCTACTGTGTAGTTCATTGCATGATTTGCTTTTCAGTGGGAGAACTGATTAGATTTGAATAAAACTGCTGGGAGCTATAGGGAGGTAGATGTAGATATTTTCCTTCCCTCCAATATGGGTGGTCTGTTCTCAGTTTATAAAAATGCTTTGCTTTCCCTGTCATTGTTTTTAAGTATGCTTTGTCCTTATTTTAGCCAAACTTGGGTACCATTCTTGTCGGTTTTCTGTTGCCTAACAAGACTGTTGGGTGGAGGTTGCATTAACCACTGAAATCTGCAGTAGGGCCTTATTGATAATGACCCTAGCAATACCTCATCCTCGTGGCCCGTCCATCCCTAGTCACTTCAGTATACATGTAAAGGGACTTTTGAATACAATTTGTTCTTGCTGCTGTTTTAGCTTTTATTTCTCTTTTCCTCATCCTTCTTTCTCTTTTTTCTTCTGCTTTGTGAGTCTTCTTAGTTCTTCTCTACGTTTCCTTCCCTCATCACTTCTCTGTTCCATCTGTGTTCACACCCTCTCTGCTTCTCTATTCTATCTGCCAAAAAAGATTAGCAACGTGTAGATAATTTGGATAACGCAGTGGATGTTAAGTTCACAGGCTTTCAAACATTATCTGTTTATAAAGTCACCCGAAACCACAAGTATGCATGGTGGGAGACTGCAAGCTACAGAAAATTCTCTGGTCTATACCTGTTTAAGGGGACAAAGGTCATATGTCCTCAGCCAAATACCTCCATCTCCTTGGTTCTCTGCTACCAACAGTGCATTTGAGGCTTTGTTGGAGTGAGAAGGGGGGAAAAAGATATGCTGGCAGATCTCTACCTCTGTGTCTGCAGCACAGCTCTGTCCACCTCTGCCTACAGCAGATCTGGTCCAACTTCTTGCCTTTCATTTTCCCTCCACAGATCAGTGTAATCTGAAAATGAGATGCTGGTGAGGTGCAGAAGGGTGTAAAAGCAGCTATTAGCTCTAGGTATTAAGAGTGACTAAACCAAAGTCTTGTGAAGAATAAAACAGGAAAAGGCATAGTGAAAATTTCCCATCATGGTCTGTGGACCACCAGCTGTCTGTGGCTGAAAGGTTTCCCAGTCTAAGGATGGTGACTTTTGATTACTTTTCTTCTTTCATGAAGGATAGGTTTCAGTAAGAGTTAGGAAATATGAAAACATGGTGTGATGATATAAGACAACCTTTTTATTACAGGCTGAGGAGCAGACAGAGATAAGGAGTTGTGTCCTGGGGAAGTGAGGTATCTTTAAATGGTTTATGCCTCCAGAGAGTCGGAGTAGTGTCAGGGCAGTGAGAACTGCAATGTGAGGGAGGAAAGGGAGGAGAAATGCCTGCTTATTCTCTTCTAATCTGTATCTCTCTGAAATGGTTTTTACTGCTTATCCTTAAAAAACCCTGAAACCCAGAGATATTGTGAGTCATTCCTTTCATGCCCCATTTTCCATCTCCCTGCCTCTTCTCAAATAACAGATTCTGTCCTGCCTCAATTTCTCCATCCTGAGAAATGGACCTTTTGACACTGTACAGCTGAATCGTTTTTGCTGATAACTTTTGATCTACATGTTTTTATTGGCTGGCATTTTTTAATGTACAATGCTCTCTTTGTTTTTCCCACCAAAACGTGAAAGGTAAATATATTCATACTCTGAATAAATTATGAATCTGGAAGGATACACAGCAGTAAACTATTGCCTCAAGCAGCCTAACCAGTACGTGGCACTCAGCCATTTTTGAAGACACACGTGTCCATATGTCACGAAACAAGTTTGAGTGCTGAGAGTGTGGGTCCAGGACCAGAGGACAGGTCTGTCTTTAGACCAAGAAAGTTCCAGGCCTAGAAAAATACCTTGGCAGATTGCATTCAACCATTCTAAACCCTTCAGCACTGCAGAGAAAGGGCTACCAGGAGAAATAACTGAAGGGAGCCTGACTGTACCACTCAGGAGAGTGAGGTGCCTTGAGCTTGCACGTTCTCAATAAAACTGCAGAAGTGACACCTGGAGGAGGGCTCAGATCTACTTCTAGAGAGCACAGAGTCTACAGCCCCCCACCAACCCACCTCACTCCCCAGCACTCAGCAGTGCCATTTTTGGCTGTGCAGCAGTCCTGTGATGTAGAGCAGTTAGCCTCACAGCCCAGGAGTCTGGTTAGAGTACTCCCCTAAGAGACTAGGAATGGGGATCCAGATCTCTCAAGGGGGTGGAGGGAAGTGATTCAAAGTCTCTGACTTTATGGCTGTTATATTTTGCACTTATTTGATGCCATTCAGTTCCATATAAATATTTTTGCAGGACTGGGTCCCCAGGAACTTTTGGACATGGGTATACTGAATTTCTAGATCCTGCGCAGGCTTCGGGGCTGATGAGATCAGACTGGGCAGTGCAGTGGCACAAGGAACACATGAAGGCAGAGGTTCGTGTGTGTAAAGCTTAGTTGGTACCAGCAGGCTGCTTGGGAATTCGATCGTACCCTCAGTAATTACTAGAAGCAATTACAAGTTGCCCACCTAGTTTAACCACCAGATTAGATGATGGCAGCAATTCATCCTATGTAACAATCTCTATTTTGTCTATGGTCTCATCCATGTCATTGTGAAATCATTATGGAAAATCTGGTGTTTATCTGAGAAGAGGATCTGGGATTTGGCTATTATAAAGCAATGTCAGTAAGATACATCTCTTCCTTTTCTTAACTAGATAAAAAGCTCTCATTTTGGAATCTGGAAACATGGATCTGCTGCTACCCTTATAAAGTGTGAGGAGCCACTTTAACAGCTCTTTATAGAGGTCCTATCACTACATCCCCATATCTTGCCTTCTTGTGTATCTGCCACTGCAAATTAGAATTGTGCATTTTTGGCATCACAAGAATAATATACACTATTTTTTTTTTCCTCTGGAAAGTTATCAGAGTACACTAATACAGTTTTTGTGTTTGTTTGTTTTTCTCACCAATCAGATATTACAAGACAGTGTGGCCAGAATCTTTTCATGTACAAAACAGAGCCTTTAAATTCTTGTTTGAGTGACGTTCAAAAGAAAGGGCTTCTGAGCTTTACCATAGTATAATTTCAAAAAGAAAAAAAAAAAAAAGAAAAAAAAATTTATGCAGAACACTTGGAATGAAAATGACCAAAAAACATGCCCTTCCATAACCTTTATGCTGTTCTGCTTGGGGTATTGTTTTGAAAATAAATCTTTCACTGGCATTCGTGACCTTTTAAAAGGAAATAGTTTGAGCTTTCCTTCCTACTTCAGTCCCAGTATCGTTATCACCTCCATGGAGGCCAGAGAGATGGTCTAGTCTTCTCCCGGTGCTTTGTTCACTTCAAGGGTAGCTTAGGAGCACCTTCAGCCTTGGTTCCTCAAGCCAGCACACTGCAATGCTCCCACACCATTAACACCTACTGTATGAGGAAGAAACAATACCTCCTGAATGTTCCGTAAATAAACAGATACCTCAAAACAAACAAACAAACAAATAAATAAAAGCTGATGAGATGTGTACATTTGCTTGGAGAAAAGCAGAGAAGGATAGTATAGTATAGTAAAGTTTTCAAATAAAGTTTCCAAAACAGACTACATTTTAATGAAAGTCTAGATTTAGATAATTATGGAGAATATTGTTATTCATCAATAGGACCAAGAGCTTGCTTTTAATGTTTATTTCAATTTGCTTCATTCCAGTCAAAATTCACAGTAAAACTGATGGTTGCTAAAATGGCAAGCATTGTGTCTTACAGTAAGGCAGTCATTGTCCTACAGGAACTGAAAGAGGATTTTTCATCCAGAAATTGACACATCTAGAAAAAAAATATCTGCTTCTGAACACTGTCCAGTTCCTTAAAAGTAATTTCCAGGTGATGCTTTCCTAGTCATTTAGGATATATGAATAGATGTGGTTTCAGCTGAAGTTTAAACAGACGTCTTTCTGGAAAAGCTACTTTGCTGAGGAAACGGATTAATCCTATTAAACTCTACTACTCACAATTAAGCTGACTTCATATTGACTTAACAATTACCATCTGAGGAGAAGTTCAAAAGGAAATAATAGGGCAAAAGAATTTGAGATGTCTAATTCCTAGGACACTATTGTGTTTATCCAAGTCATAGGATATCCAAGTATTAAAAAAACTAAGAATCATGAGTGGCAAGACAGAGTTGAAAATTACTCTTTAGCTAAAGTACTGGAGCACTGGGAGGAAACTACTTCTGATGTGTCTGTGCTGTGCGTAGGAAGTGCTGCTTTCCAGACTGCAATGGCATAAAATCTGTATTAAAGCATTCAAACCATGTGGAACTAAAATATGTATTTCTTTTCCAGAGAAAGATTACCTTCACGTATATCTCATAATTGCATGCAAGTGAGGACTCATTTTTTAAAATCAATTTATTTCAAGTTGTTTAAAGAACTATGCGCTTAGTTCTTCAGTTCCATTACTAAATGGTATTTTTGAGTATTATATGAAGCGTCTTCAAGGAAGTAATTTATGGTAATCCCCTCTGGCTTTGCCCTTCGCCTGTGGTGCCAGCCTTGCATCTTTGCATTGACTGAACAGCAAGAAGTAAATGTTTTCTCACTCTGAATCCCAAAATGTATCCTGCGCATAGCATTTAACTATTTTATTAACTTCTAGAACATTTTAAAAATAAGGACTTATTTGTTTCCACAACTAAAGAAATCTGAAATTTAAAACAGATTTCAGATAGCTTCTGTGATTTCGATCACTTGGAAAAAAACCTCTGTGCAAACTAACTAACAGGGAGGAGTTCCTGTAGTTAATTATTTCAAATTGAAACAGATTTTAAATGCCAGTTTTACTGAATTCGACAAACTATCACACAAAGTGGGACCGGCAGCTCAGACGACTTAGCCAAATGTCACCAGCAGATACTGGAAGAGACTGAAGTTACAAACAAGTAAGTAATTACTTTTTGCCAAAAAAAGAAAAAAAAGAAAGGAAGAAACAAGGGGAAAGTCAGTGCTGAAATTTGAAATGATCACAGATGTTTGAAATGTGAAATTTCCAACATTTCTAAAACCGCTTTAATACTAATCCTTCACCACTAGCGATGTCAAACACTTGTTTTGACAGTTAATTCAGAATCTCTTCGCAAGAAAATGGAAACCAAAAGTCCGTGCAACCTCTGTGAATCTCTCAATCTTATCCCTGATATAAGCTGGAAAAAAAAAAAAAATAATAATTAAAAAAAAAAAATTCTATTTGGAGTTCATTACCTGAAAGATATGCCAAGTGCCATATACAGAAAACTAGAAGATTTGATAGAAATTATTGTTGTGTTGTGGTAGGAATGGCAGGTAAATCCATTCCTATAAACAGTATGCAATGATCTGGGGAATAGTACCCAAGGGTAAGCATCTGTGTGAATCATGCCTTGACTTACTGGTCTAACCACGTTCAGCGCCTTCCTCTGGGTGCTTGAACCTGCATTTTTTTCTGAGTCTAGTAGTGAACAACCTAGTGAAAATCTCTGAAGTCATTAGAGAGAATTCTGAGTCCTGATCACTTGCCTACAGAGTCCAGCAGCTTCTACTCAGTGCTTTACCTGTGGATAGAGTTAGAAAGATTTCCCCATTGATGGGATAGGACAAAAAAAAAAATATATATATATATATATATATATAATTAATGAGATCAAAAGTCTTTGATTATTGTTCTGATTTCTTTTTGGCACAGAGGAGGCTTGGAGGAGGAGTTAGTCAGCACAACTCTGATATTTTTGACTGCTTATCAGCATCTTAAACATGATACCTACAGGCGTATAACAGTTGTGGGAATCTTGTTGATTACATATTGTGAATGGAGCATCACCTAGAAGTCTTGTTTTATGGAACACTCATACTGGTAAACCTTAAGAGCACATTTTGATCAACTTGCTCTTCCAGGAGGACCACTACAGTTTTGTGTAATTCCTGTGACAAAGTAATAGTTTTAGACTAATACTAAATGCCATGAAGAGCTCCAGAAATCTACACTAGCAAATCAACTTAGACTGGGCTGCTGCCTCCCAGATGTTTCCAACGAGCTCTGCTCTTCCCTACAAGCTGATGGATGTTCCAGAAACGTCACCCTTTTTCTCTTCACCTTCGAGTGCTGTTTTTACTGCACTATTTCTAAATACTTGTAAGAGAAAGTGGACAAATACTAGAAAAATATTCTGCTATCTGGAAGTGTTACATGTCAAAGAATGTTTTCAAATGCATTTTCTATGGAGCTGAAACAACAAGGGGAGACTTCGTTTAGGAACCAACTCAAGAGAGATGACAAAACCTGAAATAGTAATTATAGTCCACAATGTGTTCTTCCCTGATATCTTTGTAGTGGGTCAATTTAAATTTGGTTTAAATCTAGTAGATTGATTGTTAGTAAGAACACCAAGTCTTTACAGTTTCAAAGACCATACAAAACCTTTGAATTTCAAACATTTATTTCCAGGTGTTTGGTAGCACAAACAACATAGAAAGCAAACATAGAAAACAAAGCAAGAAGTCTTTCATCACTGTAAAAAGAGCTGGAGTTACGCTGCAACTCTAAACTCAGAAAATTAAAGCATAAGTGGGTTTTCCACAGCTAGGAAACCAGTAAAGAAGGAGACTGGAAGTCATCTTGTCACTCGCAGTAAACACACTGGTTGCTTCTCTGAGCACCCTGTGTCTGGCATGGGAAGAATAAACTGCTCCCTGAAAAGCCACTGGCTCCCATGCTAGAGCCACTACACCACCTTCTCTTAGATCCTTCTCTCTGGGAACACCACCGCTTTGATTTCTGCATAAGCTGAGAAATCTGTTGGTTTGTATTCCTCACCAGGCCTCTGAATAGAGGACTGCGTAATTAACGTCTCTTCGCTCCACATTTGCGTTGCTTGTAGTACAGCATTGTTTAAGAATAACAACTGGAAATGTATGACCCTGTTCATAGTTGTACTTTTAGCTTCAATTCAGTTAGACCTTTCTCTAATTCATTAGCGAGAAGTGATGTTATCCATGTATGAGTCTTGGTTCACCTTGTAGGTGTTGCTCACTGAATTCTGACATTTCTACAAGGTGTAAGAAACTAGGGAGCAGGAAGCTTGCACATTTACTTTTTACAAATACTGTCAATTTTCAGGAAGCATAATTTCTGTCGTAATATTTTTCTTTTAAATCAAACCAAAATTCATACACATGAGTTTACACAGCTCCACAAAGTGTTAAAAAATAAATAAATAAATGTGCTGGTGTTCTGACTTTCATAGTAGAAAAGTGAGGAGAGAAAGCGAGAACAATAGCTTTTTCATCCTTGATTCAGATAATTAATAATGTTTCTTTCTAACATACAAAGCAGGAAATGAGGAGTGAAAGTTAAAAAATGCAAGTATTCAGATAATTTCTTTCCATAACCTTCAGAGCATGAAAATATTTTCTTTTCATAGCTCATTGCTTAGCTTAACTTCTTCCAGTGTCTTTGAAGGTCTTTACAACACATTAGGTGTTGTTATTTCAGAAGGAAAATATTTGGCTTATAAAGATCAGGATAGCAGTAGTATAAAACCACTTATTTTAGAAAAACGACTCTCAAAATTATTAAGCTTAGTAGGAACCAAAACAAAGATTGAATAATAATTTTCACCGGATTATTAGCATTTTAAAGACGGGTGAGAAGGACTCATATCTGCCAGACAGACTTAAAGAAAAAAAAAGACATCCAGCATGGAATTCAATATGTGTTTCAGATAACAAATATTATTTACTTAGTCATCTTAATTGGATGGATGAATATCTGAATATCAGGTATAAAGTTCCACTGGAAATTTTACAGTAGTGGAGAGCTATAGTCTTGGTTTCGAAATACAATTTTTTCAACAATAAAGAGAGTAGCCATGAGTAATCCCCTTTTTTTTTTTTTCCCCATCAAACTTGTTTATTTCTTTTTAAACTTTTTATATTGTCTCTGTAATTCTTTCTCAAGATGATATTCCTTCCTTTTCAATGGTTTCTGGAGGTGGCAAGGAAAAACAGGGATAACTACTATATTTGAGAGGAAAATGTTCCCTGTGTTTTAATATTTACGATATTAGAAAACATTTGTTGTGTTAAAAAATTGATCCAGCCGATTACCTATAGCAGTCCACGCAGCACTTGTAAGGTCTGTTCAAAGGAGAAGTTTGCTTCGTGACATCAGTCTCTACTCAGGGATGTGTGCCAGTGCTCAGAAACCATGTGCAATTTCTGATCAACTATAAAGAGGCCACGTTTCCTCACACCTTTGGCTGACTTGTATCTTCAAATAATCATCGTACAAAAAGCCTATTGCCATACACAGCTTTCGCTGCTTTTGTCTTTCAGGGTAATATTCCGCTGACAAATCTGCATGAGTGGAGCGGTCCATTCAGGTAGATAACTTTCTCCATAATTGTGGTTTTATAATATCGTAGATTGGAAACAGAATAAGTGTTATCTGGGGTAATCTGTAGTCTTCCACCTCTTGTCCTGGATTGCAACCAGGACTCATCCCTCTGTGCTTTGTTCATTCTAAACAATGGAGATCCAACTGGCACTATTAGAAACATCACCTAAAAGACATGCCAATGGGTGAATCTATGGGATGTATTTGGTACCTCTCAGTACACCAGCATCCAGACATCTCTAAGGCTATTAAAATATGTACTTGCTTGAAAGAATGAGAAAACAATCAGGACTCATTAAAAGCCAACAGTTCACATTCTCTCCTGGTAAAAAATCTATATTGGAGTCTTCAGAATGGTAACAGAAATATAGCTCAGCGCTAGTATTCTGCAACCAAAACCCATCAAAGATTCTGGTCCTAAGTACAAAAGGTCAACTAACACTTACTAGAAGACTTCTGTCAGTTTCTGTGCTTTTCAAATCAGACTTGTTAACTTGGGATTTCCATTGGCTACAAATTGTTTCCATATTGTTGTTGCCATCATCAGTGTATGCAGTTTTACTCATTCTTCAGAAGAACAAGGAAAACCTGTCTACATTTTATTTCATTATAATTGAAATCAAATTGAAATAATAACTTTATATAAGACTGTAGGAAAACATTAAACAATCAGAAATACATATACTGAGTGACGTTATGCAGGTTATATAGAGAGATATGTCTTCTAGCTGTAGCAGTTTTTTAAGCAAAATAAATATGAAATCTCTCTTTTTATTCTTAGTTTTTTGCTTCACTGAATTTTAATCTTTTTAATCACATTGAGGAAAGTAACTGAAAAATTTTTCCACACACATTTAATTTGTACCAAGCCGGTTGTAGATGGATACTCAGCCTACCCTCAGAATATACCCTTCTATGCTTGTAGATATCTCAACAAGGTGGGAAAAGGATATCAGACCAGCCCCAAACCACCTCTCCCTGAGCCTTGGAGAAAGTTACTGGTGGTGTTACTAATCACCATTATACTAGACAGTGTTGTGGTTATCCTAATGATAATATATTCTAAGGGAAAGCAGGTAAGCTCCAAATCACTGGAGAAAATACATTATTTGAAGGAAAAAGCAACCTCACAGATGAAATCTAAGAATGTGCTCACTGTTGATCTTCATTATTAAATTACTTATCGCTCCTATTAAAACAGTCTCTCGTTGCATTTGTTATTAAGGAATGGGTTTAGAAATAGCATTAATATGAGTGTGAGCACATATATACTTATGTGTTTCAGACAATCTCCTTCTTTTTACAGCCTCTCAGAGAAAGAATTTATCATATCCATGGTCCAAATAATGAATACATTAAAGTTTAATATCTTCAAAAACAAGATCCATACCTAAATACTGCAAACAGCTCTACCTATAAGGTAAACTGAACTTCTGAACTAATCAGATCAAAACTTGGAGATGATTGCAGTCCAGACTAGCACTTTACAGCATGAGGAGCACAAAACCACAGAGTAATACAGTGACTTCCAAACATAGAGCTTTAATGTCTTTGAATGCTTAGCAGACTCTTCTACTGAGTGTCCAGATATTTGACATGTAATTGTCAAAACAGCTGACCAAGCACTCCACTTAATATGAGTCAGTATTTAGACAAGCAAAGTGTAAGTTCAAGTATACCAAGGGGCAGATGTGGCAATGTTTTTATGGTAATATATGACATTTTCTTACTATTAGCAGAGAAGGGACAAATATCATCACGTAAACCTAACAACTGGTACCAGACTGGATGGAAGGCAACCAAGGGCTGAGCTGTGATCTTCTGGAAGGATGCTGCATTCAGTAGCAGGCTGCACTTAAAGTGAAAACAGCCTACAGCTTACCAAGGAGTCAGGCTGAATTTAGGCAGAACACTCCCTCCTATGGAAACACATGTACCAGGCAGAGGGGTAGGAAAGTCCATTCTGCTCACTCATTGAGCAAGGTCTGAGAGCTGAGGGCTGTATGAAAGTGGCAGAGCAACACAAGTGCCCCGCAAGAACAGGGTTAGTTGGGCTGCCCACCAGCCCCCATAGTACATGCCCGCCATTCAGGACTGCTCTGTCTGGATTCTGGGCACCCTGCAGAGCACCCCACACTTATGAGAGCTTGAACAAAGAACGGGGCTGAAAATGACCAAGCTCTTCTGTGGAGAAGTCATCACCTATCCTAATTTTTCCCCCTACCATTGCATCCTTCTGTTATAAAAGTGTAGGGGGAAGATTTTCTCTTCTACTGTTTGAAACATACTCTTACATTTAATCACCAATTTCATGCTCTGTTCTGATGGTTCTGCAACATTTAGGCCCAACAAGAAAAAAAATCTATCAATATCTACAACAATACAAGTGACAAATAAGCAGACAACTTCAGAGTCCATCCTATGCTGGTGATCAGCCTTGGTGCTGTTAACGTACTGTGCAACAGCAGCTTACTTTCTTTTTTTCTTATTCATGTGAGAACCTGGAACTGCCTTAGCACATCTTAAATGTCACTCTTTCTAGTCTACTCATATACACAGATGAGTGGAGATAAACAAGTAGTATCATAAACACAGTACCATCTGAAGGAAAAAGAAGACCTAGCAACTCATCTCATAGCACAGGTTGGCAGGTTGGTGCAGACCTCAGGAGTGGCAGATGATACACGAAATGCATCAATTTTCATACAACACAGCTTCTCTTGTTATTTCAGCAGTGGCCTGGTGCAGCTTGCTGAAACATTCAGGATAAAGTGAGTGAAGCCTGTAACAAGATTCTGGTGGAGTCGCTATATGCAAAATGCACAGCAGATTGTGTTATGAATATTATCAGCCTCAGCGGAAAACACTTTCTTTTCCATGTTTGTTAAACCGCACGTTGTTATCACCAGTATCTAAAAAAAGAGTCTAGAGACATTTGTAGAATAAATATACTGCTTGTCAATGTATATGATCGTTATCTTCTTATCAGTTAAATGTGTATCTGTTAAATACCTTTTCTTAATGCAAAAGTATATATATATATATATATGTATATCACGCTTCTAAAAAGTTAACCATAAAAGCATTTTCACTCAACTTACCAGATGTTGAAGCTGGAAGGAATCTTGCCCTACTCTCTACCTGCTCTCGTGTTGGTAATCTCTTTCCCTCTCCCTCTCCCCCCGTGCAGAGGTTGCAGTAAACTTTGAAAACTAGCAGGGACAGTGTTTCAAATGACTTAAGAAAGAGAACAGGAACAATTATTTCGTTCTCTTTTTTTCAGATGAGTACAGTACCTTCAGAAAGAAGGAAGGAAGGGAGGGGAGAGGAAGTCAACAACCCTTTGCTTTCCTGCAAAAAATAAGGAAACAGCAGATAGCAATCTCGTTTTCTCTCAAACAAAATGTTTGGAAAAATAAATACAACCAAACCAAAAGGAATTCCTCAAGTATTATATCTGCATTATTGGCTTCATAAAACCTACTTTACAGCTTGCTAAGTGCAACTGCATTAAAACAAATGAATTTCCGAAGTAGGAGTAAGACACTCGTATCTCACACAGAACAATCAGTCAAAAGCGTGCACAGATAATGCAGGGTTTTTCTTCAGACAAGGAACAATCATCCATGTAATGAACGTACATGAGTACACATATCTTATTTCCACGGTAATAGGGGCACAGATTTCTTAAACTCCCTCTTCATTGTGATTGTAAGAAAATAGCACTGGATTATTCACAAAATCCTGTTAAATAAAAAGGGGGACAAGAGGGGCCACAGAAATGATAAGGATTGCATCTTGATATTAGGGTTGCAGTAACACGTAATTTCTCTCAAAGATTTGCGGTGTGTGGAAGGCATCCTGATTTCTCCAAGCAAAAACTACATGCTGTGTTCTAGAACACATTCTGCACTTCGATTTGTTTCTTTCTTTCCGCGTTAGGAAAATTCTGACAAAGAGATACTGGCCAGCTGGCTGCAGTTATACTTGGGATAAGTTTAGTCCATTGTGCTCCACCGTGGTTTTGTTCATTCGTATGTTTTCCCCCAACTTAATCTGTTATTTGAAATCCATCTATAGTGAATAGATATCCCCTTTTTTCCCCAAAAAATCTGTTTTAATTCTGACGTTCTTGCATGTAAAAAACTTCACGCTGCTTCAGGGCCTGTGTTTTCAGTTTGCTTTGTAACGTGGTACCTAAGGCAGTGCTGCTTGTGGACAAGTGACTCAGAGCTGTGTTCTGAGACAGACAGTAAAAAAAGGCGTTTTGCATGGCTCTTTCCTATGAAACATGCATCCACACTTTGCTGTGGGATTGACAGCTGGATGAATGCTGCTGAGATAAATCAAGTTACAGCTGTAAATCCATTGTTAGTAGGAGGACAGGTTGGTACCTTACCCCGTACAGGCTTCTTTCATTGTTTGATAATGAAAAGCTGCAAACCAACATAGGAAGTACTTTGGCACCTGTGTTCCTTCACGCAGTTCTTGATGCTATTTCCAGAAGATGTCTAGCAGCAGTCCGAGTGGAGAATCTCTCATTTTAGTATTCAGCAACTGGAAGATTTGACTGTGTACATCAGCAGCTGACAGAGCAGCACAGGTGCTGAGGGTGATCTCTGGCCTTACAGCATCACCGGCATTTCCTGGTAGTGAGAGGTTAATTGTAAAAGCAAAAGAATGCAATGCACTTAGGGAACGTGCTGTAAATGAAGTACTCTATAATCCCTTGAGAACAGAGTTCTAGTGCATACCAAGCACAAGGAAAGTAGGGAGGCACAGAAAGCAACCACATTAACGTATTGTGAGGGGGGTTAGTCTAGTAGTTGGAAAAACTTGATTTTATTTTGAAATAGTTTTCTTATAGTTTATTTTATTTACTTCTTTGTCAGGTATTCTATATTCACGAGACCCTGAAGACTGCTACCACACATCATTTTGTTTCTGTTGGGAGCACATTGCAGAATGCCTATATTCCCCATATGTTCAGAGGCCATGGAGGGTACGTGACCTCACTGTCACAGATGTCCCTTTCTTCTTCACACAGCAGGTTTCACTTTTTGTTTTGGGACTGCAAAGCTAAGATGCTGGTCACAAGCAACCACTTGGCTGTTTCACTATCTAATAAGGTGGCTTTGATATTCTGATTGAAGGAGACTGTTTGAGCCTGCTGGCGCTGCAAGGAGAGCGGGAGATGTAAAGGTCTTTGCTCATCTCACCTCGCGTCCTCCTGTCAGCAGCCTTTCTACCACCTAAAGCTGGAGCCAGTGCCCTTGAATGAGTGCTGTTACCACTGCCTCATTTCATGCTAGAATGAAACAGAAGGGCAGAGGGAAATTGTCTCCTGCTAATAACCCTGTCTGTGAAACAGTGCTATGCCAAGTGGTCAGGACACTGTTGCTTCGTCAAAGCCCAGGTAGAGTAATCTTCCTTCCCACAGAGCATCTGCTGTAGTGCTTGATTTGCTCAGCCCATCTCTCACTACTGCCACCAGAAAAACACAAGGAAGGAGGGAGAGGCATTGACACTGACATTTTCATGCCTGAAAATACCTTGGAAGGTCATTCTTATGCAATTTATGACTGTGGAGAAGTAAAAGCAAGGCCAAAACCTTTAGTTTCTTAAGTCAAACAAACCAAGTCACAATGGATAACTCTATGGCATTTAATCATTTTTTAAAGGAACAAGTACATTTCTTTTTAAGAACATACTTCTGGAAGAAATTTTATTCTTTATTTCACCTTTCCTCACGGTGCTTTCACCAAAATGAATCTGCAGAAACAAATACAGAGAAGTACAAACCCAGTTTCAATGCAGCTAAGGGATCAACTTCAAGTGTAGTTGCTTTCAAGGTCCAATAAATTGTCTGCGTAACGCAGAAAAGCAGACAAGAAAAAATGTAGTTGTGGTCACAGTCATGCACACTTGATCTTCCATCAGGTTAATATCTGTGATATTGAGGAATAGATCCTTTTTTCTTTGTAGTCGTTATTTGTTTGTTTGTTTGTTTTTAGTTCTATAGGAAATAAATGCTCTTCCCAATGACAGGAGAGAAGCTTTCTTACATGCTCAATGTAAGAATGAAATAAAACACATTCAGTTTGTTAATAACCATGAGAAAAGGGTTGCAAGTAGTAGCCTTCGCACCACCGCCCAGCTTAGATAAGAGAATGCAGAGTTAACTGTAGAAGCAATAACATTCTGCCTCATCCTGAGAAAATGAGACCAGAGGCAAAAAACAGACATGCTTGCCTGAAATTTTTAGGGCGACATCTTCATACATATGAATTGTCTATGAAATAATAAGATTAGTATCTTCCTTCTGGGTTATAGACTAATAGTCTACCTGTGGAATTTAAAATAACATACTTAAAGATGAAAAAAACACCCAAAGAACACTTCACTGTTCTCTGTATGTCACTCTGCTATACTTTCCTGGTCTCACTTCTGCAGTGAGTGTTTACTGTAGACTGCTCAGGACTAAGCCAGCAGAATGCTAATGGAATCAGCAGTGTGCAGAGCTGAATCTAAAGGACTTCCCTTCTGTGCTGCAGCAAGAGGAATGGAGCTCTAGTTATCAACATTCAGCTACCCTACCACCCTTTGTTATATTGCTTTGCATTGCATGCACTGTTAAGTATTAACACTGTTGATATACTACATACACTGTATATATATATCTATATGTATCTATATATATATAAAATATACATACACTGTTAGTGTACTAACACATTCCTTTTTATTATGATTACTGCAGTTATACTGGCTTTCATTTAGTTTGTCAGATTAGAAAATGTTAGAATGTAAGAAAATAAAAATGTAAGAAAATTTTATGCAACTATCTGTGTCTCATGATCATGGAATGATCAGTATTCTCACAACTGTGTGCTCCTGCAACTAAATTTAACATTTTCATTTAAATCCTTTTGATATTTTTCTATCTGGTAATATACAATCAACATTTTAATGAGGTTTTAGCATTTGCAGACTATAATCACGTTGTGTGTTGTTCTGGAGAAAATAGAAAATTGTATTAAATTCCTCTTTAAAATTTGTATTTTAAAGAGGAGACCTTTCCTGGTAATAGCTACCTTACTGTAATTTGAAGTGGCCTATATAACTCATCCAGGGGCAAACTCCTTTCTGGTAAATGACACTGTCTGAAGTCGCCTGAAGAGCTGCTTTTCGTGTACCTTGTTTGTAAGCATCACAACTACTCCTATTAAGACATTACAATTAAAAACCATTTTAAAATAAGAGTGTATGATTAGGAGGATGTGTTTGCATCTTCTAGCATGCATAAATTTATGTGAGCAGGACTGCAAGCCCTATTCAGGTCAGGAGTAGATGAGAATTTGGCTTTGGTCTCCATGTCTGAATTGGGTGTCGCACCAACAGAAGTGTAACATATGGGATGATGTCAAAGAATCTACCAAATTTTTTGGTAGTTCCTCAAAGCTGGCCATTTGACCACAGTATAAAGCTTCATTCTATCTTTATTTATACTGGGAAGTAAATACAGTCCTTCCTGGAGTTATTACTTTTTTAGGAGTGTTCATGTACTCTCATGTCCATTAAGTATAACATAACACCTGAAATTGCCTAACATGTTTACAAGCCTAAAATGTGGAAAATATGTTGGCCTTGGGAAACTTCAGAAAAAAATGAGAAAATGATGGTTAATATGTTTTTCTCTGTGCAGTGATGCTTCTTGCCTTGTTAGTTCCTGTAGTACAGCACGATATCTTCTGGAAGCCTGGTAATGCATTTCAAAATAAATCTGAGAAAAATTCAAATTTATCTAAGTTTTATAATCACTCTGCAATTGCAGTCTTTTTTATTTCAGGTATTTCAGTCACTAAACTTGGCTGAATACGCTCTTCATCTTATACAAAGTAAAGTAGTAGTAATGATTTTTGAAATATGCTTCTGTCCTTTAGTTTGTGATATTTTTCCCAACTATTCAGTCTTGGCCAGATTTTGCTAAAGCTGAAGTTCTGTGGGTATTTCAAAAAGGCCATTTCTGGGAGCAAAATAGAGACACTGGAAACCAAACACCACTGCTACCAAGCAGTGTATCTCTGATCTATGAGTGCTCGGCTGTGGATCCAGAAGAGCTCTTGTACTGTACTGTACTGCACATCTGCATGAATTATGATAAATTGCATCTCTAAGTCTTTTACTCTTTCTGTTCCTAAGAGAAAGAAAGAAAAATTACTTCAATCTGTGTTTAGGTTGGGGGTTGGGTCTTTTTGCTTGCTTCTTTGGGGTTTCTTGTATTTCATGGTTTGTTTTGTTCCCTGGTGCTGGAGAAATACTAGGCAGAGCAAACACTGTGCTCCTGCAGTCCTTGTTCGTTGAATGCTCCCACTGACTGCTGTAAGATTTCCTCATAGCTGGAGATAATTGTGTCAGGTCCCACATGCATTAGGGGTTACTGTCGGAAGTCAATGCAAACAAACTGAATGTGACAGAGCACTGGGACTAAAACATGAGCAGACACAGAAAGTATTTATCAATTACTAAAAAGTGAGTGTTAAGACATCTAGCTAAGCATAATTAGGGCAAAGTAAAAGCAGAACTCTTAGATCTGTTTGATTTCCTCTGTTCTTCAAAAAGTTTAAAAGTGTTTTGGTTTTAGTTCATTCTTTTTTATTTTATTTTAGCTGAGATTGCTATTGTTTTGTAGAAAAGTGTTTGTTTATAACTTGAAGTGCAGGAAAAAAAACCACTTACAGGAAAAACCCCAGACTGCACTAGAAGTCTTGCCACTGGGATTTCTTCAGCTGTGCATTTCCCTTTTGCTCATCAGGACTGCTCACTTCAGTTCATATGCCAAAAGCAAACCCTGATGCAAAACCATGGTGGTCATTCTGTACACACTTAATGCCAGAATATCCCTGCTGAGATGTTATTACTCAGTAAGCTGAGTTGCATGGTTCTGGAATATTTCACAGAATCACAGAATCACAGAATTATCAAGGTTGGAAAAGACCTAGAAGATCATCTAGTCCAACCATTACCAATACTTACCAGCTAAATCATACCACTCAGGATAAATGATGTGTGTGTGTTTTTAGTGACTGACAGCCAGTCATTCTGGGGGAGTTTTAATATTTTTTTAAAGCAGGTTAGTTTTTTTGACTAGCAACATGTGGTGTTAGTCTTACTAAAAAGGTGGATGGAAGAAAAAATGGGGCAGAACTGAAGACTGTTATTACAGAACAAGCATTTCTTCTGGATTGTTAGGCTTGCAAGGTTGTGTTTTCTCTGGATTTTTGTCTCCTGTCAACTATGTAGACTTAAATGCTGAACATTTTCTCTTACTGCTCGAGGTAGAGCATTGGAAATGCAATTAGAAGAGCTGTTCAGAGTGACCCTCCCCATATTATTTGCTGCCTTTTGCTTGAGTAAGAAATAAAAACTTTCATAAAAAGTGCTGTTAGGTCTGATTTCTTTATGCTGTTACAAGACCTCTGCCTTGATCAGCTCATTCCTACTAATGTGTTAAACCATTTTTCCATTTTCACAGTGATAGATGAGCCCACTGTCACATCATCTGTGGTGCTGCATGGCTTCCTCTTCACTGGACCACTGAGAGATTTTCTTGACACTGCAAACTCAGTCTAAAACACTTTGGAATAATATGTCCAATCATAATTTCCTTTCCTTTGTTTTGTTCTTGTTGGTGCTTTGGTAGTTGTGTGTCAGTTTCTGGAACTGAAGTTTCAGGTAAAGAATCAATCTAGGTCTGTTATTCTAGCCCCCACATCCAGCTGTGCAGGCTTCTCCTCAGCCCTGACACACTCTGCCTGTATTCCTTTCCTGAGCGGGAGCAAGATCCAACAACACAGCAGTACAATGAATCCAGTCCTGGACAGAAACTCAGAATCAGTAGGCGCCAGCCTATGGAAAGTTACCTGGAGGCTGAACTTTCTGTCTAGAGACAATGTTGGCCTTTTCAGTTTGTAATAGAGCATCTGACAGTGAGTAGGTTAATAAGCTGGAGAAAGAGAACAGAAACCCAAATGAGCTCCTGAGTCATCCCTTAGCGTGGGGAAGCCATCAGACAAGCCTGTTGTTCCATTCTCAGACATGCTGTTTGTCTTTCTTCTATTTGTCTCAAACCACCTACATTGCAGAGATTGGTAGCTTGCATAATAAGGCAACCTACGTTCGCCAGGCTGTGAGCATGAGAGGAGGAGAAGGAAAAATGGTGCGTTCTCTGCTTGGCAGCTGTCCCATCCACAGAGGTTATATCTGCACAGTGTGTGCCCAAGTGCTTCCAAATCAGATGGTTAACAAACAGCAATAGCATAAGTAACAGGTTTCTTCTCCGTTCTTTTCTTAATAACTATAATGCCGCAGATCAGGTTGTGGGAGTGAATCAGCACTCTCAAGACAATTCTGTAAATAGCTGTCAACAGGGTGCAACTGGTAGTCAAATTATCCTCTCACTCAGCTGCAATATTGCTTTTGTTAATTTTCCACATGTAAAGCTATGTTGTGGATTATTATTTTTATAATGCATGGCAAGATTGATTCCAGCCTGCCCTATATAACTGTGAAGCTGATCTTAATCTCTTATATCAGCATGAATCCTTTGAAGCCAACTGAAGTATTTTGGATTTACTGAGTATTTTTGGATTTATTGGACTACTAGAGAATTGCAAAAGCCATCACCAATTGTTTTTCTTGTAATTATTGCTTCCTTCCACATCTCAAGAAGATAAAACCACAGATATTAAAATCTTATTTTATATGTCAGAAATAACAAGACAAGAATTTCAAGTTTTCTCTGGCTCCTGACCTGACTGCTTTTTAATAGAGTATTTTTGGATTACATATGAAACTGTTCATTTTTATTATTTTAGTCATTAAGTATACGATGAGCAAAAGTTTAAGTTTAAATTGCTAAAACGTAGATATTTAAAACTTCAGGGTTGTTATACAGGCTTTGCCTCCTAAATCATATGCATTCCCAACCAACTGCCTGAGCTTCGAATTTGTGTGTGAAAGAGGGATGTGTATGACACACATCTACTTAGCCACTCTGGAAGTCAATTTTTTTCAGTGCCTGAGCTTACAGAAAAGCTCTGTGCTCTGCTAATCATCTTCTAGCTTGTCTGTATGCTGGGGACTCAAAGCAACACGGCCAGTCTTCCCAACTGCTAACCTGCTCAGAGATCACATGCAGGATGAAACCAAAGCAGAAGTAAAATGCCTGATTCTGGCTATGTCTCGGTTTTCTTCACTCTTAAGTAAACAGAATGAAAAAAACTGGAGCTTGAAAGGTTCAAGATGAAGGATAGAGGAGGTCCTGAGGGGAGCGCATGGTTCTTGCTGACAACAGAGATATGAAGCAATACTGTTCAGAGAGAGTCTGATTCTCTTTCAGAATCTAGGAAACAGCTCTGGCTGAAAACTGTCACATAGCAACTAGCAACAGCATGGAACCCTAAATCTGAGTGAAAGGGAACCAAGTCAAAATTAATTTCCCACAATGTCTGGATGGCCACTGGATCCATATAGCACAAGAAAAATATCAGAGGATAATCAAAATTCAAATCTGTTACAATCCAAAACATTATGTGAGGTGGGAGAAGGAGCAAAGTGCAGGCAAGGCTTTGTAGAGGAAAGAGGGACTGTCCTTGTAAGGGCACGTGATTTTCAGCTCTTTCCACAGGATGGCATTTTCAGGAACGCATATTGAATGTGGTTCAGGATTAAAAATAACAAAACAAAAGCAACAAATCAAACAGTCTCAAAGAAGTCAATGTTTTTTCTCCAGTGTTCAGAATCACCAAGCAGAACAACGTGAGAAGTGGAGAACTGCAGTCTTCAAGGGGCAGCTGCTCATGATGATTTCCTGTATCCACACGATACAAAGGCTGAACTACTCCTTTACTGTTCATGGCTAGGCATGGGAATTAGCACACGCTCAGACACCATGAGGATGCCATGGTGTGTCTGTGTAAATGAGGGTCCCAACTCCACAGTGAAGTACAGTCAGGCACACCAAGAACTTTCAGAGCAAGTTTGGTTAGCCATCTTTACACCAGCAGAGCCAGGGAGTACTTGATTATTGAATTTCAATAGTATTTTTTTTTTAAGTCCACGTACTTTTCATTGTTAGATTAGCATTTATCTTCATTCATTTCAGAAATATTAATTAGATACACTATGCTTATGAATCAGGTTTTGTATCATGTATTAGTTCTTACAAAATCAAAAGCAAGAACTGCCTTTCAGTGGCATATTCATCTGCGAGATATTTCAATAATCTTTAGGTTTTATAAAATTTTATATTATTGTTTTAAAAGCAATAAAATTTGGATTTGAAGTACCCATCAATTACTTTCAACATTTTTATTGTGACTAGCAAATAGACAGCTCCTATTACTTTTTTATTGCACTAATAAAAAAAACAATCCACAAGATATGAAGACATTTTTCTTTCCTACTCACTCCCACGCAGCTGAAATATAGTTTCTCTTTCCATGTTCTTTGCTAGCAGCTGGCACTAAAACAAATACATGGAGAGGTCAGGCACACAAAGATCCTCTCTGAGTGTTAATAATTTGCTTCCATAGTCCACAAAGCAATGAGTCGTCTTTGTTTCAGGTGTGTCCCATCATTTTCACAAGATTCAAAAAATACAGTGTCACTAGAGGACAAGATTTTAAGCACTCTAAATCATGAAAGAGAGAATCATAGACTTGTGGAAACGTAGCATGTCTTGGATTGGAAGGAATCTCAAGGATCATCTGGTTACCAACTACTGCCATGAGTAAGGTTGATGACTGCTGGTTCAAACGCTTGATCAGGCTGCCCAGGGCCTCTTCCAACCTGGCTTTGAACACTTCCAGAGATGAGGCACCTACAGCCTCTCCGGGCAACGTGTTCCAGAGCCTCACCACCCTCTCTGTGAAAGATTTTCCCCCAGCTTCTAAACTAAATCTTCTCTCCTTTAGTTTAAAACCAGTCCCCCCTTGTCCTATCATTATCTACCCGTGTAAAAGTTGATTTCACTCCTGTTCATAATCTCCCTTTAAATACTGGAAGGTCATAATGCCACCTTCTCTTCCCCAGGCTAAACAAGGCCTTCAGCCTGTCTTCATAGGAGAGCTGCTTCAGTCCTCTGATCATCTTTGTGGCCCTCGTCTGGACCCATTCGAAATGCTCTACATCTTTCCTGCATGGAGAGCCCCAGTCCTGGACACAGTACTCCAGATGAGGCCTTAGGAGGGCTGAGCAGAGGGGGACAATCACTTCCCTTTCCCTGCTGGACACCCTTCTTTTGATGATGCCCAGTACTCCAGATGAGGCCTTAGGAGGGCTGAGCAGAGGGGGACAATCACTTCCCTTTCCCTGCTGGACATCCTTCTTTTGATGATGCCCAGGATACTATTGGCCTTCTGAGCTGCAAGAGCACACTGCTGTCTCATGTCAAGCTTTTCATCACTGGACCCCCAAGTTCTTATCTGCAGGGCTGCTCTCCATCAGTTCTTCTGAAGACATATCGGGGATTGCACTGACTGTAGTGCATTTGGCTCTGTTGAACTTCATTAGGTTTACATGGGCCCACCATTCAAATTTGTCAAGGTCCCTCTGGATGGCATCCCTTCCTTCTGCCATCTCAGCTGCATCATTCAGCCTGGTGCTGTCTGCAAATTTGCTGAGAGTGCACTCGATCCCATCAACAATGCCAATGATAAAGATGTTAATGAGTATCAGACCCAAGATGGATTCGTGGGCGACACCACTTGTCACCAGCCTCCATCCAGACATAAAGTCATTGACCACAACCCTTTGGCTGTCATCAATTTCTTATGCACCAAATAATCCACCCTTTGAACCCATATCTCTCCAATTTAGAGAAAAAGATGTGGTGTGGGACCATGTCAACTGGCTTGCAGAAGCTCAGTTAGATGATATCGGTTGCCTTCACTTTGTCCAGTAATGCCATCATGCCATTACAGAAGGCCACCAGATTGGTGAGGCATGGTCTGCCCTTGGACATATCACATCCTATTAGAGAATGAAACAGGATCTAAGCACTTCATAAATACATCACTCATTGCTGGTGTGCAGGTCTTACTCTTGTGCTTTCTTTGCCTTTCCTTTGATTGGGACATCAGGATGGAGAACACCAGGCCCTTTCTACACACATGCAAAGTTTCCCAGCATGACCCCCCATGCTTGCAATCATTCTCCTAGGGCAGTGGACTGTGCACACTCTGCAGGGCAGAAGAAGTCCCACAGGCAGTGCTGAGATACTGGGACTGAATTACACAGTTCCATTCACTGCAGTGATTCAGCTATCCCAAAGGGGGAGAGTAATGGTCTGTGTTTGTTGGTCACCTGGAAACAGCAGCATTGCCATGCAGCACCCAATGGGAGGGAGTGTGCGTGCTTTTTCCACCCGGGATGAAATAGTCAGCTATATTTTACACTGTTACGAACGGGAAAGAAAAGACAAAGCACTGAAATGTAATGTTATGCCTACCTGACCAAATGCCAGAGTCTGACACAAGGGAAGTGACAGGAACACGGGAGGAGGGAAAGCACAGGGCCACTTCTGCCAAGGCTAGTATTGCCTTGGATCAGTGAAAAACCTTCTGGATCACACCTCCATGAGGAGTTCTCCTCTTCCCCCCAGTACAACCTGCAGTTGCCAGGTTAGGGTTTACTCCAAGGGTATCCTCAGCTGTTTAATGTGAGGACAGTCCTGGTGTTCTGCTATCTGCACTGGCACATCTCATAGAAATGCAAGGAATTCCCCTCCCTGACAGCTCAGCTTCTCTTTGTTTTCATACCCATTGTATTACTTAATTATTTTGGATTCCTGCTACCTTCTTGTGCATTCTTACAAGCAAAACAGATTTAAATTCCACACTATATTTAGTATGATGCATATTCAGAAAGAGAGGGGGAAAGGGGCAAGAATTAGTGGATATTCACCTTAGCATCTGTAGTTTTGTCCAAATGAGAGCCAAGCAGGATACCTGGAAATGACAGAAGATAACAAACTGAGGATGTTGGACTTCAGCCTCTGCACCACTGCTCTCATATCAAAGCCATATGGCAGGAGCTTTACAGTCTGGAAACTCTGCTTCGAAACCTCTTCACTGCACCTCACCAAACTTACAGCTCTCTCCACTCAATCCATTTGGAAAACTCACTCTTTTTACAATAGCCATAAAATTGCAAGTTCACAGCAATCATTCAAATTAATCATTTTAATATATTCATTCTTTTCCGTCATGACTCTTCTTTGTTATGTTGGCTCAAAGATATTAAAATATGATTTTTATTTGTTATTGCAGAGCAGTGACCACTCTGCCAACATTAAGCAAATAGTTATGATGATTACATTTTGAAAAACACATCCTTAAATGAACACTGCAATAATCACATATTGCAGTTTTTGCCATTGATATGCTTGTTTGTCAAGGTAAAATGAACATGTTTTGTCAAGATGTACCAGTGGTGCGTTGTGGTGCATTCCCTAATGAATCGGTAAATTATGTTAATGTGCCTCAGATAAAACCCTAGCTAAGCAGGTTGCAGAAAATGACCCTAGTGCTTACAGTATCAAAAACACAAATTTAATTCTACTTAAACAGTTCTCCAACTACACTTTTCTAGAGCAATGTGTTCTTTACTTTGCAACAGATTACAGTAAAAGATGACACTGAATATTACCCAGTTCTCACCAAGTGGTGAATTCCCCAATCCCTATTGAAAAGAAGAAGTGAGGATGTTCAGACACTTCTTTGGTAGGGGCCTCTGCAACTACCAAACAAGGAAACTGTTACTTGAAGAGTCTTCTGATGGATTCAGTACCCAGACATAATATGCTGTCTTCGTGTCCACAGCAAATGCCCCTGCTTAAGGTTTTGCATAGTCTGGTTCCCAAGACAATTCCCTCTTAACAGCCTTCAAAATATGTCCAGGTTGTGATTTGACAAGTGTTATTCATGTGATTGTTTATCAGAATACAGTAACATATTAAGCAGAGATGTTTTTGCATAACTTGTTCCTGTTCTTCCAGCCTCCAGACTGTCCTTGATCGATCGCTTGCTCCATCTGCTTTATTTTAATGCATCACTTTGCTCCACTCCCGATAAGGCAGGTGGAGGACCAGGACTTCTACCTGTGGCCTTCAGCTGGAGCAGCACTCGGCCAGCCCTGCGCTCTGTGAGCTGGGCCTGTTCTCCTTCTCCTGTCCTGAGACATACACCTCACTGCAGCGTGCTCCCAGATCAAACCTTCATAGCAATGATGAGTTGGGAGATGTTGCTACCTCATTCTCCCCATGTGCCAGTTGCTTGGAGCTGTTCCACTCCCCCATGCCCAGCTTTATGTAGATCAGGAATGGCCATGTTTGCCAGGGCTCTGCATTGTGCACTGCTTCTCTTTGCTGTAGCACAAAAAAAGCATGACTGTAAATAACGTTTTGTCATCCCCTGTACAGATCTATGTTTCAACAGTCAGTATTTGATTTATACCTACATATTTCTGTCAATAGAGTTTGCTTGTTTGTTTGTTTCATGCAGAATATATTGAAGTTTAACCGTTTCAACAACTACTTCACTGATTCACAATCAAAGCACCATATATTAGCAACACTGCACAATTGCTCTTTAGAAGGGAAATGAAAGACAACATACTCAGCTTGAAACTACAGGAGAGCTAAATGTCAGTGCAAGAGAGGTAAATCAGACCTTAAGCAGGACAAAAAGAACAATCTGTTGTTATTGCCAGAAATGCCAAATCCAGAAATGGAGCAGCTCTTCTCACCACCACCTGATCATTATTTCCTACTTCAGAGGTAATTTAACATTACTAAAGCCTTGGAGTAACTCGTTAAACACTTAAAAAAGGAATAGAGCAGTCAAGCAGCAATACAAGAAGACCCACAAAACGGTGGGGATAGTTAAAGATGACTACATTTTCAGAAAAAGATGTCACACCATATCTTTAGCATGGAATAGCAGTAAATGTTCTTTAAAAAGCTTTAGGGTAGTGAAAATCCACTCTGCCTTCTATTTGTCTTAAGTTGCTTATTTGTTTTCAGTTCTGTTTCAGGTTTTCTACAGTATCCACATTCAAATGAAGTGCAAGTATCACATATATTCATCATTTCATGTTTGAAATGAGGATTTTTAGACAGTTACGTGGTTCTGCATTTATCACACAGGGAAGGATACATTTGGGTTCCTGTCTCTTTTCTCAGCCTCAGTCCTCAGCCTGGCTTTGGCTGTGGGAAGGAATTACTTACATGGGTGTTTAATTAGAAATAATTAGATGAAATTAAGAGAAGGAAATTTTAGGATGAATGTCAGGAAAACCTTCTTGACAGCAAGATGTTTTAAATTGTGAAATAGCCTCCTAAAGGAAATGGTGGAAACTCCAGTACTTAGGATGTTTAAAGGTGACTGGACAAAGCAGTGGAAACTATAACGTAGGAAACAAGCAAGCCATGCAGACAGAAGGGGATTAGGCATGACCAAACACTTATTCTCTAGTAATGATATTTCATTGTTTAGGCCTCCAGCAGCACAATGCAACAAGCCAGCTCCAAACCAAAACTATGACAATCCATCAAAACGTGAGCATAAGAAATCTGCAGCTGTAAAGGCTTCATTATATAGCTGGGGTTAGTGTCAATGCAGAAACATCAGCCAGACCATTTCCATTATTTCTTGATCACTATATAAGCCAACAGATCTCTCTTCACATTGTCAGAACTTCCACAAAAGCACATATCTCCTGCAGACTTTTTCTACTATGTAAAAATGACAAATATATATACATATATAATGCTACATCTATTCCTCACAATGTCATTTTCTGGTCTCCTGGATGTCTCCCGGGAGAAGAGTCAAGGTGCTTTGCTCGAAGTCAGCTCTATTTTGTAGAGACTTTAGTCACTGAAAGTTAAAAAGAAATGTGTTAGTAGACAGAAGCTTAGTAAAACAACTGGTGTTACTGCCTCTAAACCTAGTCCTAAATGAACTTTGTGCATTTCCCAAGAACATCTTGACTCAACAACAAAAGTGTTGTGTCCCACTTTTCTGGCCCTGGAATTGGTGTGGCACTGAAATTACAAGAGGGACAGGTCATGTATCCTGGGAGATCTGTGCAGGAAAATTCTCCTCTAGGGAAAAGATAGTGCTATTCTGGTGCTATGAGCATGTTTTGAGCCTTCCTATCTTGTTTCTGAACTCTAAGTGGAAGCACAGTAATACAGGACCCAACCCAGCTCCCCAGAACAAACCAGTCTTTGCACTGTATACTACAAAAATCACTCCTGTTCCCCGGTGAATCGTTAAACCTTCATAGATCACTGGTGAGAGTGTATGGTTTTTTTTTTCTCCTGGATGTGCTCTATAATATGTCAGTGGTTATCTAAATATGACCCCTAGTGTTCAACCTGGATGATAATAATTTAAAAAATTAAAGCCCTTGCTAGACTTCCCTTATGCAGAGGGCTATCTTTTCTGGTTATCCTCATAACCTCTCTTTCAAAAACACAAATCAAACAAAACAAACCAACAATCCAACCAAACAGACATGGTTGTTCTTGCTTGTGGAGGAAAAATTGTTGAAAGCACAGTGTATTAAAGGCATAAATAAAAACAACAAAGAATCACATGGGATTATAGAGGCATTGTTACAGGCAGAGAATAACCTACATAGAAAAATTTTATTTTAATATTAACCTATCTTCAGAAAAAGAAGATGTTAAGCAGTGAATCTATAATGGTAGCGTAGACAATCATACATTGCTATGCATTGCATTACAAAGCCAGTGATGATGACTGATGGATGATATGACAAAGGGTGAGATAGGGTTATTTATTTCTGTTCCATTCCTGATTTTCTACTAATTTTCTGATATGCTTTTGAGAAAAGCATTTAATTTCTCTGTTATTTTGCTTCCATCTTGACAAAATGCAGGGAGATATTTTTCATTGGAGGATTCTGAGTTTTAAAAGTCGTCTATGAAGTTGTGTCAAATGTTGGATAAAACACACACACCCCCAAAAATTGAATTTCCACCAGCTGTTTTTTTAAATATAGGACAGGGCATAGAGAGAATCTACAAATATTTTATTTGGTATAGACTATTAGAGACATGGTCTGGCACAGTCTGTAGCAGTGCACGAGGCTATCAGGTAGCACTGCAGGTTACATGATGTTAAGGGAAAAAGTGCAGTGCCTCAGCTGCAGAAGACCACGTATGTCTAGCACTAATTCTGCTTCATGAAAGAACGAGCCTAGTTAAGCTAATGTTTTGGCTATGTTTCTTTATTCCTATTTTGATACTTATTACATTGCCACATTTTTAAAAGGACAAACAACAGCCATATAGACCAAAACATGGTCACTAGAAGTTTGGAGAATTAGCAGTGACAAGCTGGTGTGCAATGCAATATTTCACTAATTGTTTTAAGGTATGTCAAACTGTGGATATGAACTAGTGATTTATCACGTCATGGTGTAAAGCAGCATGTATGACATGTATTGTATAAACGCATAATACAGGGCCGTCTACTTCCTGACAGTGTTTGTTAGCACATGTATCTTGCAAACTTGACTACTTAACATCTTGTTCAGTTACTGAATAGCTCCCATAGACCCATTTCTTCTCTCATCTCAATGCCTCAAGCATTAGCATGTATCTCTGATGTGCTTGCAAAGCCCTGAGTTTTATTAGCCTGAGTAGTGCTATCACCAGAAAAATATCACTGGCACTTTACCTACGGCCTGCAGAACTCTTTTACCTTATACTGCATCTTACTCTCTTGTTGTGAAAATGTTTTGTTGAGCCTATTCACATTTAGTTCACCTGTTGAATAGAATGAATCTCTAGGAGGCAGAAATCTGATATTATTTCTAATTTCAGTGTGGAATGTGAATTCCACATAATGCTTTTAAGACTAACAACAAAGTGCTACCGGTTTCCATTTCTTCCAACATAATTACCCTTGGCAGTGAGACAGGAACCAGGTCCAGCCTGCTACTCTGAGAACAGTCTACCCCTATAGCTGGTAGATGCTGCAGAGTAATTCTTCTTTACTCACCTTCACAACTTTCTTCTAGATTGCTCCTGCAAGAAGCATGGAAGAAACACAGGAGCATTCAGATGGCTTGCATATCATTGTGTGTATGCTTGTACTTACCATCAGAGACAGTACAGTGTCCAAGGCTGAAGTTTGTTTCCCCAGTCAGTTTAACCAGTGTCCTTTCTGTTCAAAGATAAAACTCATCCCAGGAGTACATGGCATGGAAATTGTGCAGCTGAAGGTGCACATCTCCTTCAGCACACATGGAAGGAAAGAAGGTTATTAGGAATAATCAGCATGGGTTCACCAAGGGGAAATGATGCTTGACCTGCCTGGTCACCTTCTGCTCTGCCATGACTGGGTGGTTAGATGAGGGGATAGTGGTGGAGTCTCCTCTAGAGGTACTCAAAATCCACCTGGACACTTTCCTGTGTGACCTGCCATAGGGAACCTGCTTTAGCAGGGGGTTGGATTAAATGACGTGAAGCCCCTATGATCCTGCGATCCTGCGTGATCTCTTACATTGCTATTAGTGGCACCAGAGCAGGGACCTGTCACCGAGGACACCACTTTTGGTAGCTTCCCCTACAAGGCAACTTTATGCTACAGGAGTAGTGCTGAGAGGACTGCAGGGAAGGCAGTCCAGCCTGGTGATTTCTCTTGACCTGACAATGTGTTAACACTGCCATTGTTGGTGCCCCAGTGTGAGAAAGAAGGTATAATGCTACAGGCAACAAAGAGGGCATTGCCACCAATGGGACATATTCCTTGTAGAGAGTGACGGTAGGTGAAAGAGTACCATTTGCTTCAGTATCAGCTCCATAGCCAAAAGCTGTCCTTATGGAGCCACTCAATTCTTTCTGGCAGCCATGACTCAGATCCAGCACTTCAGGCAAAAATTGGCCAGCTGCAGAAATACAAAATCGTTTGGTCAGGTACAGATCCTGCTGAGTGGCTGTTGAAGGGAAGCCTGCTGTAGCCTTCACATTGAAAAGCAGGAAAAGGCCCCTCCTGTCTGCCTCTTTTTTTTTTTGGATAAGGATGGTGAAAAACACCCAGAGAGCAGCAAAATTAACACATTTGGAGAATAACAGCAGAATGTGCCACTCCGCATACTTGTCCTGGGCAGGCCGGCAGCCAGCCAGCAGGGGTTTTCTGCAGGCTGAACATTCCCAGACATTGTGGAAAAACCTTCCCATCCTTTCTTTTCCCACAGGTGCTTTCTTTCCAAAGGATCATTATGTGTTGACAACATAGTTCTGACTGCTGGAGTATGGGCAGCTCCATTTGTGCTGTAGCTCTGCAAGGTGATAGAAAAGCTATTTTAAGTCCAGAGCTCTAGGTTTTACTTTCTCTTTCTTCAGAACTTTTACTGCCAGTATGAACTGAGCAGCGTTGAATGCATTCTGGGTGTATCTGCAACTATTATTGCATATTTGCTAAAGGTCCCAGCTCAGTGCTTTTCTATAGAAACACTGGGCTTTTGTTTTTGCAGTTTGCTATACAGCTTATCATTTGGGAATTCTCTGACCATACATGTGGTATTTACCTCTTACTTGTCTGCACCTTTGTCCTAGCACTCTTCTAAGTTTCTTATCTCACCCTCTCATGAACAGTATGATCATAGCATCTGTATTCTGCTCATCTTTGCTGATCACAGGACCATAGAACAGTTTGGCTTGGAAGGGGCTTTAAAGTATCACCTGGTCCGATACCTCTGCTGTGAGCAAGGACATGCCTGATAATGCCTGATAACAATCATAGCTGTCACTCTACATCATTTTAAGCACAGTGAAAAAAGTTACAGCAAAGACAAGTCACACAACACCTTAAGTACCTACCAAAAGGCCTTGTTCTCTCTTTCTTGTGAAATGACTGGAAGTGCATCTAGCATTTACCCAATTTTTAGGCCATCTCTCTCTTGAGATATGTGTCTTTTCTGCACCTTTTTTTGTTTTGGTTTGGTTTTATTTTGAGACTTGTGCTTGGTCCATAAGGAATAGCATGGAGGCAGAACAGGTATTTTATTGTGACAAAAGCAAAGGGAATTGCTACACACAGACTGCTGCAGATACTTGAACAACTTCAGGTATTTGTACAGAAATAATGCAACAAAGCAAGAAAGCTTGTTACTGTACTGGTGAAAGAGCCAAGAGATGACTATGCTTTGAGTCCAATCAAATACCCATTTTCACATGTAAGGAGTGACCTTAAACACCAACAAGCAGAAATACACAGCACGTGCATGAGTTTTTGAGAAGACCTGGAAATTAACACTGTGCTAAAGACAATTTAATGTGTAGAGGCAGG
Source organism: Alectoris magna (assembly GCA_030625065.1). Taxonomy (NCBI): domain Eukaryota; kingdom Metazoa; phylum Chordata; class Aves; order Galliformes; family Phasianidae; genus Alectoris; species Alectoris magna. The sequence goes on from CM060564.1 coordinate 51,660,571, forward strand.
CAGAACACAGTAATTCATATTTAAGATATATGAGAACTTTTAAAAATGAATGTTTTGCTTTTTTTGTTTGTTTGCTTTTCTTTCACAATCTTAGAGGCTGGAATACAACTTCCAAAATCCACACTTTTGTTCTGAAACTAGAAAGGAATGATCATTTGGCTGGATGATTTTGTTATTTCAAATTTGATTAAAAGAGTCTATTGATGTGAATTAAACTGTGCTGACTTATACCAGCAGAATACTTGGCCCAGCAATTTAGTATAGCATCACAGATGGCATACTATCTCTGGTTTGACAGTAGCTTGCAATTCCATTACAGTGTGAACCACAGTTCATTAAATAAGACATAAAACCTACATTTTTCTCAAGTTCCAGAAAAATGAACAGATGAATTCAGAAAATAATGACTGCAAAGTCAAAGTGGCTATGCTTGGCATTAATAATAATAAAAAAGATTTGTGCAGTCCCCTAAGCAGAACTTCTGTATGTCTTTCTACTAGAGACTGATGGTATAGATAAAATTTAATGTCACACTGAGTAGGATTTCCTTGAGTGATGCAAATGCAGAAGACATGATATTAGCACTGCACTGCATTTAGTCAGAAGGTCAAGTTCAGTATAATGTTTTCCATTAAATGAGACCAGAAATTGTATTGTGCCAAGTCTGTGCATTTCACAGACAACATTAAGTTCCATTGGTACATGTTTCCTTGTGTCTCTTTATAATGTAAACACTTCCAACAGGCCAAATACAGATCTGAGGAAGACTGAGGACTTAGTAGTAAAGACATCTGAGATGCCATCAAATCTAGGTCTGAGCCCAGCTGTTAAGTGCCATAGACTAATGCAATGTAGGTCTGTGAAGGGACTGCAGAAGATGGGGACCAGGCAGCAGGAACTCAAATGAAGATTGGGACCCATTCCAACAGTTCATCGCTTTCTTGTGTTTAAATCTAACATGGCATCTTGTTACTAATACTGGGAAAATACGGCAGAGAAGTTCAGGTGCTTGGTGAAACTTCAAGATGTGTTTGCCCACATCTCCCAGAAGGTCCCAGCCTTATGTGAGCAATGCTGGCAGAAGCTCAACCTCTTGGTACGGAGGAATAAGAGGCTACTTCTGTGTCTGGCTACCACTGCCCCTGCCCCAGCAGCGGTTATAGAAACTATAACTGTTGCCATGCAGGTCACCACAGAGCTCCCCTTTCTCACCTAGATGACACTTCGTTCAAAGTCTCTCTGCACAGAAATACAGTGGGTGTGGAAGAGGAAGAATGTCTTCTGTCTCAGATCAAAATGAGATGCAGGGAAACATATGCTAGAAAGCGAAGTCTAGGTCAGTGTTTTCCTTGCCAAAGAAGCAACAACAGTAATCAGGATTTTATTTATTTTTTTTTTATCGGAATGTCTTGGGTCACACATCCTTCTGTTACATTGGAGCACGTTCAGTGTAAGTCCATTTAAAATAGCAGTATTTATTATTCTCTGGTTCTCTGATGGGGAGGGGGAAAATCGTCCTTGTTCTTTTTCTCTTCACTATTTGTTTTTTCTTTACTTCTCTATAAGCTCTTTTCTTCAGTGCTGTCTAGCCTGATGTGAATCCTTCAGGTCCATTTTAAGAGTCCTTCTAGAACGAAGACTGAGATCTCTTTTCAAGTCTGCAAATATCAGTCCTTGGGCAGAGAGGAAGCTACTGACTGAAGCATCCCACCTTCTGGCTCAGTTGAGGTGTGATTACAAAAAGTGAGAGGCCTGATATGATCCACTAAAATACTGAATCATGAGCACTACGAAGTTTGCCCCTTGAGTAAATTATGCATCTGTACTAGTATGTATGTGTGCATTTTACGTTAATGGTGGATGTCCAAATTTGATGCAGATAATTTGCCTGTTGGTTATGGAACCAGTTTCCTTGTTTCTTATTGCTGTGAGGAAAACACTACATCAAAATCAAAGGTCAAAATGATTACAGATTTACGTATAAAGGCATTTCCATATCCTACAGCCACACTGTCATTTTGTTCTTTTATTCTCCTCCTGCTTTCTCATTTTTCAGTATTATTTCTTACAAGAATTTCAACAAATGTCTAAGAGAAACTTGTCACTTTTTCTTCTTGATTTTCAAACTTTGCCATTGTCTCCCAGTACTTGTGCGTAGCCATAGGCTTTGCAGGTTAGATGAAGTCCTGTATTGACTTCAGTGAGTGTTGCATTATGTCAGGTCTGAAACTAAATCCTTTGATAGATGGACTCACAAGTTCAGCTTTAGGCAGACCTGAGTTAGAAAAAAAAAACCAAACATGCTGGATTACTTGTCATTTATCTTGAGACTGAAGTGAAAAGGAGTGGAACACACATGAGGAGTGCAAGAATTGTGTGAGTGCACATTTTCCCTTCCTCTCTCTAAATGTCTGACATTTCCATGGAATTTACTTATCCTTCAGAGGACCCAAGTAAGCAGCATTTTCTCAAGAATATCTGCTCCCAGTTTTCTCTCTTTTTAAGTTAAGCCATCAGAGGCAATGTCTTCAAGCAGTCTGATGAAATGGACCCGTTCTGATTCCTTATCTGATTGTCTCAATGAAGCATTTTGATGAGGGTTTTGTTTTGATTTGGCTCTCAGTGTTCAAGTGAGGAAAATTTCTTTAGGGGTTAAAAATGAAAACAAGTCAGGACGTTAGGGTTCGGCTTCCCAGTCAGCCATTACCTCAACTCACATAATTCATATCACTCTTCGCACTTCGATTTCTTCCATCTAGCATTACATTACTTACTTCCAGGCTGTGTCTATAATGCTTAATTAACTCACATCTATGAAACCCAAAAAGATCATGAAATAAAAGGGATTTATTGCTGTGTGTTATTGATATTTTTCTTATTTATTATTTTATTTTTTATTATTTGTCCTAACTGGGGATGGAAGGCAAGCTGAACAAGTTTCCTGAAAATTTCAATGTTAGGTTTAAATTGCATTGCTAAAAAAGACAAGAAATGTTTGTCTAAAACCATCATTTCAAGGTTAGCTATCTAGTTTTAATATGAAGGAATGTTCTGATTTTTAAAATTAGGGCCTGACTTAGTCAGCCTTCCCACATGTAGGTAAATTCAGTGTGATTGGATAGCTAAGTAGAAGAGGAAAGTACTGCACAATCAGAACCTTAATATTTTTACTTGTAATTGCCTGCAGTAGGGTTTACATTTTCAATAAGTTACATTAATTTAAATGTCTTGCAGTGCTTCTCTTTGAAGCATACATATATTAGTGCTAATGAAACCTGAGAGCACATACCACAAAGATACTACAGGCTCTTATCTTTGCTTCTGATGTTTCATTTCAGTATGATTTCCTCTTAAAGAGTAGTATATTATATGTTTAATCTAACCATGCTGTTTGTACAAGTATATATTATTGATTTTCATATAGAATTTCACTGATTGCCAGCCATTCCTATTCTGGAAGTTGGATGATGAGGTGCTGCTAGAGCAAGATTCACATCAAATAGTATGACGGACATGTTGAGAAATTATGTTATCAAGTTTAGATTAAATAGTATGTTTTATCTGAAAAGTTGTCTGGATTTGACAGAAGAAGAGGAAGAATTTAATTAAAGCTATTTTATTCTGGAAGAAGGAACAGGCAGGAAGATTTCTGGTATCTACTATACATCCTCCCAAGCTGACCTGATGTCTCTTAAACTGCAAGCTTATCAAGTGTTGTTAGGAAAAAAAAAAAAGAAAAGAAACAAGCAACTGTTAATATGGTCGGCACGTGCCCTGAAGGTAAAAGGAAAAGGTAAGGAGGCTGAAAGTGAGGTCGGAACAGGGAATTTTTCTGAGTTTGCATTTGGAGTCAGACACTTCTGATTCTTTTTCTCCAGTAGTGCTGGAAAAGGACTTCTGGGAAAACACCTTTAAAATACATGACCCAGAAACAGATACACTACTGTGTCAGGACCTTCTCTAGTAAAGTGGTCCAAAGGTGTTTTCCATATGCTTCCCCCTACAAGACAGCTACAGTTGTGGGTGGGTGTTTTGCACCTCTTTTCCTCCCATTTATTGAGACTGTCAAATCTAACTGCAACGCTGCAGTGAAATAGAGGAATCTTTCTTTCTTATCTTCATTTAAAATTTCTGACCGGCTGTTTGTTATGAATATTCGATGTATGCGAAATGTTGCTGTGGTATGAACCTCAATGGCTTTTTTTACATTGCTTTAACTGTGAGAAGCAGAAAGAGGCTTTTTAGTTCAGATTTTCCCATTCTTCCTTTCCCCATTTTTTTTTTCATTCTGTACAAACAACAGATTGCATTGCATCTGATGTGTCAGTTTGATCTACAAAGGGAAAAACAAACCAATAATGCTGCTTTTCTGTTCCTTCTGTCAGGCCACCTATGCCTCCCCCTTTTCCCAGATGTTTATTCTCGGACTTCCTTCTGAAGTTTGCTATTTCTTTTTTTTCTTTTTTCTTTTTTCTTTTTTTGTACAATTATTTAACTTGGCTTTCTGTTGTCTGTCTGTGTTTTAGCACTTCTACAGGACTTTATAAATACCCTGCTAATTCTGCCCCTCTCTTTAGACCACAGAGATATTATTCTCATTTCGCATACAGGAAAAATGAAGGAGAGGGGTTGTGAAGTTCATAGAAAGTGCTCTGCTTGCACTCAGACCACAAAACCACAGAATATTCTTACTTATGCTCTAACCAATTCCGTGTTTGCCTCTCATTCCCAAATTTCCACTTCTGAGCAATACAAACTCAAAGGCTGCAACACCTAGATAGTGTGGTCACGAACAACTTACTCTTAGTGCAGTGACCTTCATAGATCGGGAGGGACTGTATAAATCTCCTACTGCCTGGCAGTGCAGCTACAATAGCAGCAACTACGAGTAATGTGCCCAGGGGAACAGAATACATGAAGAGAAGTCTCTGATTCTTTGCTAGAGCCTTGCAGTCTTGGAAGCTCCAGTGGATTGTTGTTTTGTTTTGTTCCTTTGTTTTCTCTTCCTATTTTTCCTTCTACCAAAAGGAAGCAGAAAGAGTTTTCAAGAAACATAATGGGAGAGCAAAAGCTGCTACTTCAGCTTTAAACACTTGCATCTAGAGCTAATTCTGGAGAAGATAATTGGAAGCACTAACTCACAAGGCAATATGCTTTTGCAGGTCAAGTAATGCACTTGTTTTTTGCCAAATCTTGCTCCAAAACGCTGTTGTAGCTATTACAAGATTACTTTGCTCTCATCTTTCTAAACACTCCCTCTTCCCCCGCAATACAGGAGGCAAAAACCAAAAAATCGTATCTCCAAAAAAAGAAAAAAGAAAAAAATCAACTCCATTCTTATTTGAACTAAACAGAAAACCTGTTTTTGTTTACACACAGATAAATTTATGTGTGCTATTCTCTTTGTATGTGAGATTGCTTTTTGTATGCTTAACGAAAAACAGGATCTTATGGCTGGTATCAGAAAGGCTCTGTCAGCTGTGAACAGAAAAACAGCTAATGCTATGACTACACTGATTCATAACAACTAAGAAAAATGGTAGAGATTTAACTTGCTTCTGTGTGATCCCTAAATCAAATAGCACAAACTAGAATTGACTAAAAAATTATGAGAAAAATTGTTCTTGAACATTTCAGAAAAAGGAACCAAATTTGTGGACTAAATTACTTGGTCTTATACGTCCTATACTAATATGTATTCAGAACAATCCTCCTATCTGTGGAAAAGTACACGATTCTTATTCTACTCACAGTCATACACATTCCATCCTTCTCTTCTAACTACATATAGAGAGAAAATACTTGCCCCTACTGAAGTACTATTTTTTAAAATGAGTATTTTATTTTAAAAGTAAAATAGGATTTAATTTTCAGTGCTGCAGCATGGTACAAAACGATCCTCTGACTCCAGAAATAGTACAAACACTTGGAATGGTGGGTGATCTGATCAGGTGGTTACTAGCAAAGTGATAAGTCATGGACAAAGATTATTTTCATCAGTAGTTGCTCATTTTATCTTAATCAGCAGCACCTGGTTTTGCATTATTGTGCAAGTAAGTTCTGTTTATCGTATACCTAGCAATATACGATTGAATTAGTTCTGTAGTAAAATCACCATTAATACTGATAGTTACTGAAAAATCCTTCTAAATAATAACGATGAGTGCATTTCCTTCATCGTTGTACATCTAATCACAGAATGTATTTGCTGACTCATCTGGGCTCTAGGAACGTTTTTATTCTCAAAATACAAATCTTCTTTTTCCATGTTCAGTAAGTTGATTTTATAAAATACGCACGCATAAAATAGAGTCGGATCCGACCACCTGAACTGAGATGCACATCCCTCTTACCACAGCTCCACAGTGTATCAGTGGACAAAGAGCTCAGAGACCTCAAATAATTGCTTTTAGCTGTAGGAGTGTACTGATGTGAAATCTCTGTAGTTTGCAGAGATTTCTCAAGGTGAGGTAAATTGAAACAAGAAAATAGTATGTTTTCTAAATGAGCCTATCATTTCAAAGATTCTGCAAACTAGCAGAAGGACCTGGAATCCTGCAGTACTCTTCTCTGCTATAAATGCATGTAGTTTTCTATCTGCTCCCAAGCACTATTAGTGTACCCATTGTTCAAGAGAACTGTATAATTAATGCATTTCAATTTGATATCTTCTGTGGGAATGTTTCAATTAAATTTAGCACTGAAGATTTCCCTCTGTATATAAATCTCATCATGTTGTTAGCTGAAAATTCAGCACCTTATTGCCATCTTCCAATAATTTCTACATCAAGAGAGCTTTTGCAGATTTCCAACAACAGTTTGACTGCATAGCAATCTGTACACTTTTTCCTACCTTCATTCATGCAAATGAATGAAATTCCCTAATATCACTCATCACCCCACCACGTCTCCAATTTAGTTATATGCTCAGGATGCTCAAAGCCACAGTAATTCTTGCCCAGATCACTAATGTGTTGAAGCTGGTACTACAAACAGCATAAAGTCTGTTAGGCTAGGTTATCCATGAAATATTTGTTTTGGTCTCCACAAATCTGAACTTTCATTCCTTCATGCAAATGGTTATCTTCCACATTTTATTTTACTTGAACTTAAAAATTCTCACAGTTGTTTGGAAATGAGACTGTACTTCATCCTAAGATGCTGCATTGCTCGAGTGTTTTGTATTGATGAGCAAAAGTGAATGTTTTGCTACTGTTTTGGGCTATGTGAGGTAGACCTCCATGTGGGTCAGCTGCTTCAAAGTGGAAAGGCACCAGGATGGCTGTGGTTTCTGGGTGGGTAATGGCTTCACCATGACATGATGATGAATGATGTCCAGAGGGTGGTAGTAAAAGAGACTACCTTTCCAGCCCCTTCTCAGTAAACTGTCTTCTGAGCACATCTGAAAAAGAGGACATCAAAATTCTTCCTGTATGTTATTTCCTTTTTGTTTCCCAAAAGCTGATGAACATGTTGGGATCTGCTGCAGGATCCCCATGGATAAATAACTCACTGTGTAGAGTGCCTATGTTGAAGTATCCCCAGAGATCCAAATGCATGCTAGCCAAAATGTTTAATTAAAGACCAACATCAATCTATTTATTTATTTATTTTTGTGAATCCTAGGAAGGTTTCTGGAGTGAAGCTTTTATGTGTCTGTGCAAAGCTCTTCTCCCTCATCATCAGGCTTCCCCTTCCCAAGCCCTCTGGTTGTTATTCTATTTATTATTTACAAAGTGGTTAAAGTATCTGAATCATCTCTCAAACAAATGGAGACATAGCTGCTCGCATGAGGAATTCACAATCTAAATAATGAAGCCTTGGGGCCAAATCCATTGCTGACATAGGCAGACAGTTCCACTGAGTTCAGCTGAGTTGTGTTTGTGTATTTGAGTAGCAAAAGATTAATCTTGTGTTTGCAAAATCAGATGTTGTTACTGAAACAATTTTGATGTATCGAATATGATTAAGCAATTTTATAGTAAGAGGCAACGACTGGTGTACTGTGTAAGTTTCCTTGCATGTTTGAATGGAGTTCGACAATTAGAACAAGAAACAGAGATCTAAAAACCTGAACAATTAGGCATTCATACCAGGAGGGGCATGTAATATAAAAAGCAAATTATTTATATTATTGTGGTCTTTAATTTGAAAAGTGAAGTTCAGAGATGTAAGGTAAAAAATAGTGAAGCTAGAGAAGTGTAGTCTATCACTTGAAGTGAGTTTGTGAATCAAAGAGCACTGTGTGATGATTTAGACCATTCATCTTTCCTAAGCAGCTCCAACCATCTTAGTACATCTTTCATTATCATAGAATAGAGTCATAAAATCACCAATGTTAAAAAAGGCCTCCAAGATCATCCTGTCCAACTGTTCACCTACCACCAATATTTTCTCATTAAACCATCTCCCTTAGTACCACATCTAAACATTTCTTGAACACTTTCAGGTGCAGTGATTTGACCACCTTCCTGGGTAGCCGATTCCAGAGCCTGACCACTCTTTCAGAAAATAATTTTTTCCTACTGTTTGACCTGACACACCCCTGGTGCAACTTGAGGTCATTCCCTCTAGTCCCACTGCTAGTTATGTGGGAGAAGCCAACCCCCACCTCACCACAACCTCCTTTCAGGCAGTTGTAGGGAGCAATAAAGTCTCTCCTGAGCCTCCTCTTCAGACTGAACAATCCCAGCTCCCTCAGCCGCTCCTCATAAGGCCTGTGCTCCAGACCGCTCACCAGCTTTGTTGCCCTTCTCTGAACACGGTCCAGGGCCTTAGTGTCTTTCTTGCAGTAAGGGGCCCAAAACTGAACACAGTACTCAAGGTGTAACCTCATCAGTGCCGAATGCAGAGGGATGAGCACTTCCCTGCTCCTGCTGGCAGTGCTATTTCTGATACAAGACAGGATGCTGTTGGCCTTCTTGGCCACCTGGGCATGCTGGCTCATGTTCAGCTGAGTGTTGACCAGCACCTCCAGGTCCATTTCTTCTACACAGTCTTCCAGCCACTCTGCCCCAAGCCTGTAGCATTGACTGGGGTTGTGATGGCTGAAGTGCAGGACTCAACACTTGGTGTTGTTGAACTTCATCCCACTGGCCTCAGCCCAGCTACACAGCCTGTCCAGATCCCTCTGTAGGGCCTTCCTTGCCCTAAGCAGATTGACACTTCCTTCCAGCTTGGTGTAATCTACAAAATTACTCAATGCCCTTGTCCAGGTCATCAGTAAAGATATTGAACAGAACAGGCCCCAGTACTGACCCCCAGGGAACACCACACATGACCAGTCACCAGCTGGATTTAACTCCATTCACCACCACAGCATATCCTCTGTCATTAACCAGATGAATGTAAAAATGGTTTTGGTTCCTTATTATCTATTTATTATTGCTACACCTTTAGTACAAAAACCACAAGCATTAAACTTTGAAATATGTTGAGAGCTGTAGGTGTGAATCTCTTCCAAGTATCCATACAACTGAAAAATAATAGATTTTAGCTATTTCTTATTTGTAGTGGAAATATATAACCATAAGTTTCAGAACTACAGTCTACTTGTGAAAAACAGAAGAATGAAGACCATGTATTTTTTAGATAAAATCTTTGCTGTTTGACAGTTTTGGATGGTTATGGTGCTTGCTTTGTTTGGTAAGCACAGTCTTTTTCTTGACAGCAGATTTTATTTTGTCCTTCTGCATCAGATTTCATACTAAATTTGCATGCAGAAGGAAATTTAAGCCAAATGTAACCTAAAATATTGAGTAGGTTTACTACCACATTGTAGTATAGTGGCTTGGCTGTCTGAAGAGGCACTGGGGAAATCAGGTGGAGAGAGGGAGCCCAGGGATAGACGTAGTGCAGGGATGGACAGGCAGGGCTGTCGGGACAGAGATGAGTGGAGCTGGACAGGGTGGGCACCCATGTCAGGTGCAGGGCTCAGGGACATGCACTGCCACTGAGAGGCAGTTGGGTGGGGAGAAGAGAGATGTTGCTTGCAACAAAAGAAAGGAGTCTTACTTAAAACTCACCTTTTTGTATTTAATGCACTTTGAATAATTTTGTTGTAGAGTAATGGTGGAATCAAAATCACATGGCAATCTGGGTTCAAGGGATTGAGATTTTACCTGAGAATTCTGAACTACAAGGTCAAATTTAATGCTTCTACATATCATGCAGTATTTTCAGGTATCTTTCAGATTGCTGATATTCTCAGCATACAGACACTGGGTCCTTTCTTTAGTAGTTACATATGAAATCAAGAGTGACAAGTGTAACCTCCAAATTACTTCAGATTCATCTATCGTTACCACCCCTGTGATTTTTATTATTTTTTCACTAAGCACGAAAGTATGAGACTAATTATGTAATGCAGCACAACACACTAAGCTAAATGGAAAACACCATGAACAACAATTTTTGTTCATCATTTTTAATTACAAAGAGAGCAAATTTATTGTTCTGTGATCCACCATGCATATTTAAATTCTGTCAGCTGTTACAACTGGAGACATAAGCACACAACACAGTTTCTGAGCCTTGTGCTGGTGCAAACACTCCCAGCTGCCCAATGGCTATGCAAGTGGCAGCTGGGCTGCCTAGCCAGCAGGCAGGAGTACCTCCCCACCAAGCTGTGCTACACTGGGAGGTATGTGGAGCTCACAGCTCAAAGAAATGCTCTCCTATATTATCCATCCATTGAACTGAATGAGATGGGAGCCCTAGGTGGGGTTATTAAGTATAGGCAACATCAGCAAAAACTTGTCTCTAGACAAACACTGCCTCATTGAGTACATTCATCACGGACCTTTCTGCATCTCCAGGGAATAAGTTTGCCTTGTAGAAACTCCATCTGCTGAAATCGGTCCTGAGCTCCCTCACACGGTGTGAACTTGGCCCACAGTCACATCAGTGTTTTGTCATAAAGCACAGATTTCTACATCTGCAGCTGAGCACAGACTATCCTACGGGTTGGTGAAATCATCACATTCCAGACAAGTCTTTATATAATTTCTTTTCAAATGTTTAACAAACTTGGCATCTCAGCAGCTGCAATTGGTGGTTGTTGTTTTTGGTTTTTTTTCCCCAATGTTGAGTTTAAAGATTAACTACTGCCAGCATGATATCATTTAGACTAGAATCTCATCTATTGCACCATCATGTCCCCAGAGTAATTCCAAGTGAGCTCAGGGGCTTAAAACTGTGCAAAACATGTATATGGAAGAATATTTATATACATTCTGATGAACATGCATTTAAATCATATCAGAATTCAGTTCTCCTACTTGCATTCTTAATGTGGCTGGTGGATGCAGTATGTAATTAGAATTTTATTTCAGGTTTCTCTTTGATCTGTACATTCCTTTTCCTGCAAATTAGATCAAAGCCAGAAGGATATGAAAAAAAACATAGAAAAAGTGCACTGATTTCGCTAAGATTTTTCCATTATTGTTTCTACAGTAAATTTATTTGAAGAAATGGGGAGATGTGGAATGCATACACAAACAATGTATAGATTCAACTTACTCATAACTAATTGTGGTAGAATCTGGCCCATGAAGCTTAGGAAAATAGTAGCATGTAAAGATTTCTCTTTTATTTTATGAGTAACATGTTGTACTTTCTGTTCACTCCTAAAGAAAACAAATACTGTTTTCCTGCATAAATCTTGATGGACTGGAAAAACAATAGAGGGATGATCAGAAAAGCAAACAAATTCCACCAAGTGGATGTTGATTTTACCTCTCTCTGAACTGTGTCCAGGAATTAAATAACTGAACCATGATGTTACAGCAAGTAGCTGGAACTCCGTGTAACCTACGGTCATAAATTAAAACGAATGAGGAAATGCAATTATTCACAGCAATGAATTTGTTATTTTTTTCTAGCAATACTTCCAATCCATAGTCAGTGGACCCTGGGGATCTGTGGGGCTATTTCCAGAACTTTGGAGATAAGGACTGAAAGATGGCCACTCTGTGGTCTGTACATTTATAATCTGCCAGCGTTCCCTGGGTAATGGTCTATGGATCCTGAAGCTACACCCAGTCAAACCATAATTCTCTATTTTATGCTACTCCAGAATGAATGTGTCCCAGAAAGTCCACCAGAAGTAACAAAATAATTATTGGTTGGAGGACTGGAGTGCTGGGGATGTTTGTGTGTTTCCTTTTTTTAAGAAAGGATGCTCAGATCAACGTGCCTAGCCCTAGGACAGGTTGCTCAGCAGTATGAACTGCCAACATCCCTGCACAACCCCTGCTTACTGGCAGTGGGCTGCATGCTGCTGCTGCATGTGCTGCCGGCTCTTCCACACAGACGCGTGCAGCCTGGGGCTCCACCTGCCTTCCCCAGCACATCAGAGAGGAGAAAGTTTCAGCTTGCTTGGTGTTGCTGAGGTGTGGGTTCACGTGTTATGATGACAGAGTTTCATTGGGATGCAGTTCTGGCAAGTACAGTTGGTGTACGTGGCACAGGGATGTCTGCTGTGGAGAGAGAAATTCTCTCATGCGTGTCCGAAGCATATGACTTCTGTGTTCTGCTGCAGCTCGGGGATGCGTGGCCTGGCCAAATGTCAGAGAACAGTGTGTAAACAAATGCACAGATGAGGGTTTTTTTCTTTTGCAAAGGAGAGCTGCAACAGCTGTGTTCATATTTGCTTAGTACACTTATGACAGGGCTGCAGTGGCTTGACATTTGGGGGGTTGGTTCCATATTTTGCTGTTCTTTCCTTTTCTTCAATAAAGAGCTAATAGCAGTTTTAACTTTCCCTCTACACTGTTGCTTATCATGCATTACCATCAGATTTTTATGCCTCTTTACGCACACCATCAGATTTCTAAGAAAATAGCATTGTTAGAGCTGCGTACTTTTCCCAAAACACAAAGGGTTTCACAGCATCGAGGGGTGGGATCAGTGTCTTTAAAAAAAAAAAAGTAATAATGCTTTCAGAGTTATCCGTTGAATATGGAAAGAGAGCAGCATCCTGTTGTGCACATGTAGTGTTCACACACTGACTGGCTTCATGGTACTACTTTTTAATCACTTGCTTGTTACATTACATTAGCTTTTCTTAACGCTGAAAGAGAAAGAGAAAGCCATGCTAGTGATATTCTGTCACAAAAATATTAAGATGTTCCCATAAGTCCTGTTGTCTATGATGCTCATTTTTCTTGTACTGGAATTAATACACAGAATACCACCCGAGGAACAGGCATTGGCTAAGAAAAGTAACGTGAGGTAAACTTCAGTCTCCCCTGAGGACAATGCTGTAGAATGTAACACCAGGCTGGACCACAGAGCTGTGTGGAAAGTCAGCCCCGTGAAGCACAGTAAAATTCAGTTGACCCAGGTGCATCACCACCCTTCTCATCATATCTTTATCTTTAGAGAAAAAGAAGGCTTTTGTATACTGAGCACCCTCATGGGAGCCATGCAGCTGGCATATCCTCTCTGAGTAGTTTTTTTACCATTCCCATAAAGCGAAGATTGAAGAGATCCTTTTTTTTTTTTTTTTTTAATTATGTCCTAAACTGAACTCCTGCTGCATTGCGTTTCTGAAGTATTCTCATTCACAGTGACATTTTTTTAGTCTATATTTATCTAATCAGCAATAACTTGATAATTTCAGTTCAGATCAGATCATGTATTTGATCCCAGCTAAGAATTAAGTTCAAGAAGGATTAGGTGGGCAAAACAATTAGTATCTGTTCCTAGAGTGCTTCTTTGAAACAGAAGTTCAGCTGTTCAGGTAGTCTTTTTGTATTTTTTAAATTAATTTCTAATGACATGACTAGAGCAATTGTCCAAAGTATTTCTATTATTTCATCAATAATTCCAGAAAGAGTTTACTTAGATAATGTTATTTGAAAGTTATAGCATTTACTATAACATCATATTACGCATGATAAATGAGTGAAATGGCAACAGTAGCATCAGTGCCTTATATTTATTCCAGTGCCTGGAAACACTGATTGGTTTTGCCCTCTACACCTTATTTAGCACGAGTACCTGCAAAGAATGTTCACAACCTGATCCAGTAAATAGAAGAGGTTTCAGTACTGCAGAATCCACACAGATATACATTAGACTGACAACCATTTCGTTTGGCTATCACATACACATACAAGACTGTTTCTGAAATCAGGTAAGATCCATTGGATCACTTTATAGACGTTACTTTAACTCTCATTATTAAAAGGTTGTACTTAAAGTTCACTGGGGAAAAAAAAAAAACAGAATAATTTATTTTTGTTTACAAACCGAAAAACAGAGAGTGTTTCAATTAAAGGATGGAAGAATTTCTGTTTCTATAGGTGGTAAGAAAACGCAGTATTTTGAAGGAAGCTGATCACCTCATGAAAAATAAAACCTGCAACTACAAAAAGCTTGTCTCAAAATCAGTAATGAGTTTATTAAAGGGAAAATTCTACTAGCAGAATTCGTAAAGTGGCTTACAAGGTGAAAGTCTTTGTCAACATGTGGTATATTCCAGAAGATCTGGCCAGTGGCAATTGGAATGGTGTTTGGGAAACTATTGCACTATTCTGAGTTGTTACATCTATACTTGTGACTTATTTATGTATTAATTTACAGGGGTTAGATGAATGTATTATCAAGGAGCTTATATCAAATTTTTGTGGAAGTGACTTGTGTTGTCAGTAAGACTCTACTTAGAAGCACAAATAGCTGTTGTATATTTGTGATCTTTCTTTTAGATTGTAAAGACTGGTAATAAAACTCAGTCTGTCTGACTAAATGCTCAGCCTCCAAAAGCCTTGATCAGTTGCTGTGGCTTTTCCTCAGTGCGAGGGTGCTTCCCTAGTTCTCCGGTGGAATTAAACCACACAATGGCACCCTTGATGTAACATAAATGTGACCACAAGAGGAGCCCAAGCACAAAAACTGTGGCACTATACATTCTGGACTATTTTCTTTAGCAAGATGCCTGACTGATGAATACAGTGTTGCAAGGCAGTGGAGCGGCAATGCTGCAATCTGAAAAGTGAGACCAAAAGGAGATGAGCAGGGCTCTGCAAACTGGGGTTTTGCTGAGCCAAATACGTTCCCAGCTGATGAAATGGGAAATAGGATCTGTCAGCTGAGGCAAGGGGCTTACACCCCCGATCACCCGTGGAAGCACTTGAAAGAGCTGTGAACTTACTGCTGATGGCTCACATTCCAGCCCACTTATTTTTATGATGCAAAGGGCTATGGCTCTGTGCAGTTCCTGTTAGGGTCTGTTTTCTAACGCATTGTGCTTGTAACGCTCCAAAATACAAGTGCTCAATAAGCCATACATCTGTGCCAAATTTGTGTAGCCCTACAGTCCAGTCTGAACTTGACATAATCCCCTTGAGGTATTTTTGAGCAGTGAGGAAGAAACTATCACTGGCCTATAAATTGTACTTATATTGTCTAAATATTGCAAAGATGGAATCTTTATGGAGGTTGAGAAGGCAAGGAGGTTGAATGGCACTGCAGAAAGTCCTAGTCTTAGGAAGAATGTGAAGATGACTCAGTACCATCTTCATCAGGGTGGTTTCAGCAGTTCATAACACCACTTCTGCTCTTCAGCAGAGGAAGGACTTCCACAACAAAGGCACTTCATTAGGCCTTGCTAGTGTAGTCAGCCCAGCAAAGCTGAGCAGGGATTCTTTCGTAACACTCAAATGATTTACAGCAGCAGCAGTTATGACTAAACTGGACCAAATCCAGAAAGCAGCTCTTAAGCCACCCAGTGTAAACGGCAGCCAAATTCCACATACCAGTTAGAAAATTCACACAACATAGTGATCATCCAAGTGCTTAACTTGAGTGTTCCAATACTGACAAATATATTCAGTTATTCCATTTTATTTTTCTGCAAAGTCTTGGCAGAGCTTGAAATATATTCACTTCCAGACTCAGAGTCACTACAGCCTGAGGTTTACAGCAGATTATGCTCTGCTCACAGGATACATTTCAACACCATCTATATATTTTCCAGAGTTGTGAAGATCTAACTTGACTATAGTCTGAGAATAGCCTGTTGTTTCTGAGTTTTAATATACTCTTTATTCTGTTTGGAATGGGACATTCTCTGCTCTTATTTAACTGTTTTCATGACTTACATATATATATATATGTCTAATATGTGTATATATTCTATATGCATATCTATATGTACATATGTATTCTAATCTAATAATATTCTAAGATTCCATGTGATGATTACTACTGTTACAAAAGTACCTGCATCAGAATTTCACCATAGATGACTCCTGAACTTTTAATTCATTGATTACCAGACAATTTTCTTAGACTAGGAGCACAATATAACTTGTGCAATGTTCATGTCATGCAATTAAAGAGAGCTCTGAGACTGCAATATGCACCAGTTCTCTGCAGGAGTACTCCCAGTACCTGTACTTCCCTTTCCATTACTATGAAGGGGGTTTTTATTATTTCCACGTTGTACTGTCCACACAGTTTCAAATTCTAAGGATAAAGAATTATACATTTCAAACAGATTCTGTGTATAGACTAATTGAAAAGAGAAAAAGATATAATTTTAGTCAGACTTTTGTATCCCAGCCAATCCAGAGGCCCCATTACATCTTTGTTACTTGTTAAAATGGGTTCGGATGACTGCTATGGAACTGTGTGCTTGTGAACTAATGTGTTTGAACATTAACTCAAATATAACCGTTTAAATCTGCAGTCAACAAATTCATAAAATGAGCACCTTCTTGTCCTTTTTTACTGTGCAGCTAACAGAGAGTGCACTTACTTACATTGATTTACAACTCTCACTTAAGAGCCCTGCATGGAATGTTGACATTGGAACCATATTCTGATGGCTGTGCAGGTGTGGCACAATGGTTGTGACTGCAAGACCTATTACATTACAACAAAATTGGGCAATATTTATAGTTCCATATACATTTACGTACTATTATATGAATATATGTATGTGTTTATATTTTCAAACAAAAAATGTTATCCTAATTTCTTAGTTTAAAAAAAAAAAAACATTAAAGTTTGATAAGGGCCATTAAAGCTAAGAGAGACTGTTGAAATGGAAGGGATTTACTTAAAGATCAAGCAACTTCCCGATCTGGTTTACCAAATGGCAACAACCACACGCTGAGCTATTTTGAAAATCGGGCCCCATTACATAAGATCTACTCTAGTAGGCTGTAGGAGTCTTTGCTTCGTGCAGTGAGTGAGCACAGACATTCCAGCATTTATTTCCCAAGTCATGAGATTCGCTTGAGAGATGTGAAAGTCAGGATGCCTCTGCTGACGGCTCACGGCTTGGAGGGAGGTGTGCTTCTTGTCCAACCCCCTGTTCATTTGAGGGTCACCTGCAGCAGGCTGCTCAGGGTCACACGCAGTCACACTTTGAATGTCTCCAAAGGTGGAGACCCCACAACCCATCTGGGCTACCTGTTCACTGATCTGCACCTCCCCTACAGGCTTTTTTCTGTGTAGAAGTTCCACTGATGTCACTAGTGAATTTACTCATAATTCCCACTGACAGGAGGCAGAAAAATGTGCTGATGGCAAGCCATCTGAGATAATGAACACCAGCTGGAAAAACGGAATAGTCCCCAGTCATTCATATTGATACCAGAATTTGGGAACCAATCTCAGATATTAAAATGCTTAATATTAGAAAAGTTTATTTAGAGGCTGAGTGGGAAGGTGCCTTTATAATATACGAATGTAAAGTACACTGTTACTATCGTTGCATTTTATTGACATTTGCATTACAATTATCTATATCACAAGCTTTAACTGTTTAATTTCTGATGTTCTTCATCTTTTCAAATCTGTTTCATCCCCAGTCCAGCTAATTCTTGATTAGCTGGAAAAAAACTGCAAGCCTGTATTCTGCTAAGAAGCATATAATGTACTGTATCAATTTTTAGTCTGCCTCTATACCTTCAGCTTCTTCAGCTTTTATGGTTATCAAAGCAATTTTCCGGACAGGGCAAGTGGTACTGTTGTTAAACACACTGTCCTTAAAAGCTTTTCAAAACCAATTTTCTCTGTTATCGAAGTCCTGAATTTGACAGTGCTTTGCAATACCAACTACGCTCTACCCATATTTCTCAGCCCTATAAAGGAAAGCTTCATAACCCATCACTATAACTCGTGATAATAACAGCTTAGTAGAAAATACCTACTTTCCTTCTAGATATATAGTGCTTATTGATTTTAAATGCAGTGATTTTTAAGAGTCATTAAGGCTGAGATTCTGTCTTTTCTGTCAGCTTTTAATGTCAATATTTTATGTCAATGCTAGTAACATTCAGTTCCAAGTACAGCCAACTACTTCTGATAAAGCTGTTTTAAAAGAAAATTACAATGAAATATGAATAACCAGAAAGGAATCCCTTTTTAATAGAATGGATTGTTTTTCTTGTGAGTAACAAGAAAAGGGTAAGTCTCTGAATTCTTCTGTGAAAAATTATGTGTGAAAGAGAGCTGACATCTTCTGATAAAAAAAAAAGAAAAGAAAAAAAAAAAAGAAAAACTTCCACATTTTCAGTTTCACTAAAAATAGGATCAAAACACTGTCTTCTGCTCTGCTATCGCAGCTTCTTGTAAAATGGCTGCTGATGCCTGCAGAGCCAAGCTCTCTGGAGCAGAGCAGCAGCATTCCAAAAGCAGAAGTAACTGCAGTGGCATAAGTCAAACTTACTAAGTCCAGACAGCAGGAGTACGGTTGTATTTCAAACTAAATTTCCAGCCCTTGAGGGGGAAATCCAAAGTTTTGAAGCTTGTCTTTATGGAGGCATAGTATTCAGACTGTTTTTATACCTAAAGCTACAGTCCTTACATCCATTGTAATCATTTATGGACAATCGCTATTGCTTTGAGCAGCCTTGCAGGTCTTTTTTTTTTTTTTTTTTTGTCAGCTTTGGAATATGGTGAGGTGTCAAACTCAATTTTTCTCACACCTCCTTCTTGCCAGTGGTGTGCAGCTAGAAGAGCTATGGGGCTGAATCATGCTACTCCCGATATCAAAATGTACGAAGTGCTGTAGGGGATCCTCTTCTTCAAACAAATGGCAAGTATTTCTGAGAAATGCAAAATGGAGTGCTTCAGCAGTACAGAGTGCCACCAAGTTCATGGTCGTTGTTGTGTTTTATACTGGCAGTATTTTTTTGTGACAACTGCTTACAGAATTTATCAAAAGTTAAAGTCCCATTGCAATGAAAAAGGAATGGGAGTCACACATGACCTCTTGTTGACGACAACATGTAAGCTTCGAAAACAGTTTTGGCAGATATTGGTGACTCTGTTGTGCAGGCAGTTTTGGGGCTTTCATCCAAATTATGGTACTTCAGAGCTGCAGCTGATGGGAGGCCAAAACAGCAGGAATTTGCGATGTGTGTGTGCACATGCGAGCTCTCCTCTAGGATTCAGCAGAGAATCAGGCATGGGGCTTGCACAGTGCCACTGCTGATTGCTGGCACAGTGACCTGGCCTTGAACAGCTGCATCCCCTCTTCTCATCAGAACTTGCCACCTTAACCCCTCTGTGAGGAGGGGGGGAAAGACATGGGCAGGTACAAATGACAGTGAACGTCTCAAGCCTGGGGAGAGCTAAGGGGAACAGTGAGAGGTTGGGGTGAGAGATTGTGATGGAAGGAGGACTGTAGTTACTCCTTTCATACGCAGACTTGAGATGCATTTCCTATATCAAGCAACAATTTTTAAGTTGGCTCCAACGCTACATTTTCATCTGCATTAAAAAAAAAAAATAAAAAAAAATTTAATCTAATTTCATTGTCATCTCATACCAAACACATCTCAGACTCTGGCTTGAGTAACCAGAACAGAGGATTTCAGAAGCTGTTGAACCAGGACAAGGCGTGAAGGATAATGTGCTACACAATGCGCTGCTGGGCATTAACGAGGAAGGGAAGAAGGAACTGACTTTAAAAAAATCTCTTCTGATTGTCCCAAAATGCTGTGTGTTGTAACTCTCATGCCATCGATTAGACATGTAAATGGTCAATATATTTTAAAATTTCATTGATTATGAATTCAGATTAATGTAATAGAGAAAATATATATTGAGATCATGTGACGAGATTTTAAGGTGTTCACTGTAGAAATACACAGACAGATACATAATTTCTTTACCATTTTCAAGAGTGCTAAGATGGGAGTTTCTGTATTCATGCACCTGTATATCTTTGCAAGTGCAGCACTACAAACTCCTCTTGTAAATAATTGCAAGTATTCGTGTTTAAGCTATGTAGCACTGTTAAATAAAAATACAGACAAAGATTCTGTTTCTAGGGGATGGCACCAAACTCTTAAAATGCTCTTAAGATGCTATTGCTTTGAGTGCTTTTTTCCTTATTACTTGGTAGACAGAAAGACAGGTGAAGTTACTGGAGCAGAAAATAAACAAAAAATATAAAAGTTTAAAAAGTAATATGGTATATTCTCAAAGGAGATAGTAAGCATATAGCTTTTTCACATGAAAGTCAAACTCCATGAGCAAATACTTTGATCTACGCAAGAAAGTATTTAAAAGTTTGAATGGGAACATGTTGGTATGTGTCTGCATGGACACACAGTCACAAATGAACATAAACCACAAGTAGAAGCTTTTCACATGATGAGATGCAATTTGACCTGCTTATCTTGATGAGATGATGTACTATGGTATGCCATATAGTAGATGGGAATTCAGCTTCTCAGTCCTGGCCCTGCTGCAACAGATTTCGAAAAATATTGTTTTCTTCTTAGCCCTTGTTTTCTAAGTAGATAATAATGTAAATTGCAAGCTTTTGAAAGAGCATGCTGTATATTTGCAGAATACTTTACTCTGTGGGATCTCAAGCTAGTTGAAATTTCTAGGCTTTGCTGTAATAACAAGAGCAAATAAACCTGTAATATAATTTTCAGAAATGAAAGTATATTTTCAAGAACTAAATGTCACACTTTCCTGAGTGCTTTGCAGATGAGCTGCAGAAGACTACCAAATTTAGCCTTATGTGAAACTGTGGATCCAAGCAAGACTGCAAAGGAGATATGGCACAACCTGCAGTAGGTTAGAAGAAAGACTGAACCAGATGGCCAAGCTCATATCTCAGGTGATGGATTTCTGAAAACCTGTAGAATAAATGATTTAGACTGTTGCCTTTGGACCTAAGTTTTGCTACTTCCATTTACAAAATTTTCACTGGAACCAACAAGAGAGCTATAGAGAGAAACATATCACTTGGAGCAGCCATAGGAAGCACTATGGAGGCCTTCGTACCAGGTGAACTACTTAACAAAATGCAACTTATACTTCAGTGAGATTCTCCCACTGAAGTTAATAAGTATAGTGATAAAGGTAAAACTGATACTCTGAACAGATTTCTGTGAGTTGGGCATTTCAATCTCTGAGCTAGTAGTGAAGAATATGCGTCTTTTGAAGTGCCTATTGCCCCTTAGCTGGCCACGTGGAGGGTGAAACAAGACAAGAAACACAAAACAATGTGATTAAAATGCAGATTCAGTATAATTAAAGCAAATGTAATTAACTGATGAAATGAAGGGAAAAGGCAATGGGAAAAACTCTTCATTGCATATTCCAAGCCTTTATTGAGGTGGTAAATCCTTAACAGCTCTTACGTAGCATCCTGGATAGCGTTGGTGAAAAGCTGTCTGTAAAGGAGACTCGATACATTCAGAAACAGACTGTCTAAGAACAAAATCTAAGTGTGTAATTCAGTAATTTCAAACTAATTGCCTTCTTTTCCACCTTTCACAAAATTTAACAGCCACTGAACTGTTTAAATAAGATGGTTTAAAAAATATTTTTAAGTGTCAGTGAAACTATCTTCACTACTGATGTTACTACATTATAAGATTTGACATATTGTCTCTAAACCAAGCAGGATTTAAGCAGTTTGCATTTACATCTTCTCTTCGCATTGGTTCTCCCTGTGAGAAAAAAAATGCCCTTGACAAAGTGTTTAATACAACTTCAGCTTGTGGGGGTTTTTCTTGTTTGGGTGAGGGCCTGGAAAGCTAAGAACTCTGAGCTTCCTCACAGAGAAATGCATTTTCAAGGGCAATGTGAATAACTACATTTTCAGAAGAAAGAGGAAGAAATACTGGAGGAAACTGTTCCATATGCTGGCTCTAATGTGAGAGTCACATCTCTACAGTTATTGGCCACTGTACAGCTTGACAAGCTATTCATTCTTTGTCTTCCTGTCTAGTGCCACATCTGACTGTTGACATCAGGAGAGAAAGATCTAACAGTCCATTACACATTATGGTCTCTGCTGTACTTCGTAAGATTTGTTTCATCCACAGCTCAAAATAACACAGGACACAAGCATGCTTTCTTAAGAAGACAACAGCAGGGTTGAGTAGCCTCAGTCTGTAGAGTCCCTATAGGCATAAGAGGGGATCTAACCAATGTACTCTGGCCTCCAACCAGTGCACCACGCCTATGTCACTGTCCAAATGAGGGGAATTTTGTGGAATGGAGCACAGCTTCTCACTGACATGCTGTTCTGTAATTCTGCAGGAGTTATTCCCAAAGAGCACTGTTCTGCTGTGTGCCTTCCCCAAAGGGCTGTGAGTACATGGAGATCAGGTACATTAAAATCACCCTTTACGTGTTTCCATCTTTCTTTCTCTGAGTGGCTATTCTGTCTTATCCATTGAATTATGTGGAAATTCCCCATGCAGATGTAATCTGCTGCTCCACAAGGCTCAGGCCAAGTTTTAGGCTACCTGATGCATACATTCCAAATACAGTGATTTTCTCTGTTGGCCTCAGAAGTTCAGGGGTATGGCATATGTGCACTGATAGGCAGTGGGAAACACCAGGCACTAGGAGTTAGATATAGGCCAGCTGAGCAATGAATTGAAGCAAATTTTAGATGGGTGAGTGTGGTCAGAGATCCTGTGGTGGATTTGGCTGCTGCGTGTACTACTGAAATAATATAATATAAATCAAGATAATCAATAATATAATATAAATCAAGAAAAAATATTTATTTGAGTAATTTGTCTTTAGCTGTAATGTTGCTAACTTCACTGCCACTTCAGTGCCGGGTAATTGATTCATCATTTAGGCTATGAGCAACTGGCTTTTTAATCCATTCATTCCAGTTGTCAGAGAGCTAGCTACTTTGGTAGGCATACTGTAGTCTCTGACTCCCAGAACAGCATAATACCCTTTGAGGTTATGGCTGGAATATAATGAGAACAACCAACACTAAATGAGCCCAAATTACAGATTATTTTCCATTAAATTTTAACATGCAGCCTAGAGGAGGCTGATCCTCTATGGCACCTTGTTTGGTATGGGAGTCTTTTATCAGAATAGCGTTTCAAGAGAAAATTAGAGAGAAAAATGAAGAACTGGGTACAGCCTTGTCTCTGGGCTGATGAAATGTGAGACATTTCCAACCTCAAAGCTCTACTGGACTGACTGTACTTTTGATTTGTTACTGTTGACACCAGGACAGGCTTGGCCTTCATAACAGCATAGCCCACTGTAAACTCTACTCTGCAAGTTGATTATGGCGTTGGAGCAGCTGAGTGGCTGCCAAAAAAGCCACATCTCTACAACTGTTGCACATGTGTTAGAGGTTTTGGGATTGACTAGACAAACTGTTCATTCCTTTCACTCACGTGCCACTCAAATTAAGTAGCAGTTTATTCTGCAAGTGCTTCTGCTATTTTCAAGGGGCTAGTTATGAGGTAACTGCTACTCAGAATGAGTAACACTGGTTTGGTATTCTATATTGAGCGATATTTTACAGCTTTAGTCTTAATAAAGGAATTCCTTATAGTAAAGCTATGCATTTTTAGCATGACTTCACTGTGTGGGTATTAAAGAACTCAAAATTAAGGCAACATCCAAAATTCTCCATGAGCACCTCGACTAAGAACTCCGTCTCACAATGTAAAACCAAAATATATTTAAAAGAATATTCCCCCAGGATGTTTAAAAAATTCATCTTTAGACTCTTACCACATATGTTTTATGAGTTATTTTATTCAGCTGCTTCTTGTGCAAGTTTTGACAGACATATGAAGAAATTTGTGTTTCTGCCCAGAATGCAAAGTAAGTCCCAGCTCTTCGACTGGGCTTCTGTGACTCCTTGAAGTTTTTTCTCTTCGTGACTGCTCTTACGGTACCACAACCATAAATTCTCATGTGTATGTGTAATTTATTTTAAGGAAGGTCTTTACAAAATTATGATTAAACTACTCTCCTGCTTCAAGAGAAATCAGACATGTACTACTGTTAATGGATATTTAGTGTTTTCCTCTCTCCTCAAAACTTGTGTAGCTGACTCCTGCTGCTATGTTCCTGGATGGCTCTCTATGGCACAACGTAATATCCTACCACTGTAAATTTTGCAGTGCTTAGGAGCTGCCAGAAAAGGAGAGCAAAAGAGCTCTGACATGGAAGGCATGTATTTTGTTGTAGATCTACAAGCAAAATGGAAGTACTTCCTTACTACTTCCAAACAGAATTTCAACAGATGACTGATTTCACAGAAAGATTTCACAACTTTTTTTTTTTAATGTTATACATTTTTAAATGAATTAATGTGGCCTACAGGATACTGTAAACTGATGTTCCATACATTGAAGTACAGGAAATTAGGTTTAAAGAGCAGCAATAGCAAAACAGAAGATAGATAGATAGATAGATAGATAGACAGACAGACAGACAGACAGACAGACAGACAGAAAGAAAGAAAATTGCAACACTTACAGTGGAAGACTCAAATTAATTCCTAGTTTTAGCAGGGAGGATTGAGGTGTAAAATGCAAGACTCCTGATGCAAATTCATGCGCAAGGTACCTTTGCATAGTTCTAGATATTGCTGAAGAGATATACAATGGTATAACATTCTATCCAATTCAAAATGTCAAGTCCATGCATTGGTTCTTGTACACAATGATGTCAGGATACATGTCACGTTTGTTGCACTTGAGGTCTCTATTTTAATCCTTGCAGGCCAAGTCCAGAAATAATATGTAACAAAGTGAATTCACTTAATGGAATTCTGTTAAAGAATGGGATTGAAGAACAACATTCCGTGCATAGCACAACGAGAAACCGGATTCCTATGCCCAGTCTATCACTGATTTGTTGGGTATGTGCAGAGAGTATTTGATTGAGCCTCTAAGCACCGCAGTAACACAAGTAGACAAGACTAGCAGCTGGCACTGTCTGTTCTCTTTATGTGCTTCAGGAATAAATATGATCTTCAGAAAGCTTTTATGTGCTAGTCAGACACCTTACTGTGCCTAGAGTCAGAGCAAAAAGCATTTAACTGCAGCTCAGAGAAAACAATCAAATCATGGCAATGGGGGGTCAGTTCTACTTTCCTACCAGATGAAGTGAGAAACGATAAGGAAGAACATTCCCAGATGTCTTCTCAATCTCTTCTACCTCATTCTTAATGTTGAATTTCAAAACCACATATCATAGTTGGAGCTTCTGGAACATTTTTTTTCCTTTTGAAGAATTTCACTTAAATTCTCTTGAAATTTTTGGTACATCTTCAGCCTAATCAGTGAGCCAAGAAATGATCACCAGGCAGTACTCCAGTCCAGTCCAAGATTCCAAACACAATTCCAGTACATCTTTAGACCACACTGGCAAAAAATGTGATGGGATGCCTGGGTGTGCGGACATGGCATGGACTGATGAACTGAAGCCTGGAGGAGGAAGAGACATAGTAGCTTTTAGAACGCATACAGACTTTGCAGGACACAAACTGCAGCCTGGGAGACAGATTTCCTGAGTGCATTAATAAATTCTGGTGTTTCCTCCACCAGAATGTTTCTCATTATACCCCTATGGGAAAAAACAAACAAACAAACAAAAAAAAAAAAAAAAAGTGTTCCAAATAACTGAATGACTTCTGTTTTGTTTATGCCATGTGTATCACATGTATTTCATTGTACCCCAGACAGAAACCGTAGCTTTGAATTGTGATTCTAATGGATTAAGCTTTTTTCAGACTACATTCAATCTTTTTTTCAGTCCTAGCTCATATTTGATTTTGTTATTCACCGCATTCATGTGCTGCTGTTGGATGCACCATTATAGATGACTTTTATTTCCTTCTCCAATTCTCTGTCTCTCTTGCGACATGCTGCCTCCTTGTTCTTCTGTTTAGATCTCTTCCAGAGACCCAGTTTATCTGTGATCTCACAGACACATTAATCAGCTGTCTTCACCACCTACACGTTTGAAATGAAGCAAGTGGTGACATTTTATATGGGAGTGTAAGAATATCCTACCTTTCTTGCATTTATTTCTTAAATAGCTCAGAGAGACTTGAGTCTGTGTTTTTGCTACCTATCAGTACTTAAAGATAGGTAATAGTAATTGAGTTACTATTTAATTCAGAAAGTTCTAAAAGTACATAAGCATGTCAACAACATGCATGTTGCATTCATATATGTTGTATACATACATATTCCTATGTACGTTCCTATTCATATATGTATTTATACATACCTATCCTGCAAATATATAAAGGAATGCTTATGATGAAGCTGCCAGCCTCAGAGAGCTTATAGTGTGAGACTTGTAGAACTTCTGAATTACTATTATTTCTTTACATTATTGAAGGGATTAAAATTCCATGGGCTTAACACCAGCCTACCAATGTTGGTTGGTTTTCTTTCTTTCTTCTTCTTCTGGGAAGTAGGAGCACTGGGCTGGCTGAGGCAGCAGAGACTTTGTTATCTAGTCACTTTGAGAGTCTGAGAACCTCTGAGCACTCAAAGCCTGCAGATCAGAGTAACACTTACTTCATAAGAAGAGGGCAAAATTTGACTCTTTCCAGAGAACATTATCATCATTTCTCAGAACCTGCTGGCAAGACTACTTACTAGTAAGTAAACCGGTTTAATATCATTCCTTCTCCAGGATAAGTCATCATCCTATTTTCCTACCTGTTGGGGATGGCATGTGCCCTCTGGAGCCAGGCATTTCTGATGACAATGTGGAGGATCATAAATTTCTAGTGCCTCCTGTTGCAGCAACTCCAGTACGAATTAAAAAGCAGGACAAACAAAGCAGCTGCACATCAAAATCTTAAAACGTGCAGTTGAAAATACTGTAACTTACTTGGAAAGCTCTTTCTACTATGGCAAGAACGCAATGTTCTATTCTGGGAAATAGCTGCTTCCCCAAAGTGTTCTTGTTTGCCTAATGCACTCGCTGAAGGATAGGACATTATCTGCCTACGCATAAAATGCAGTAGCAGTGTTATTTCTCCAATTTGCATTATTCATCCAGAACAAAAAAGCTTTTCTTGTCAAGAGGAGTCTTGTTGGGCTGGCTTGCTCTGCTTATTATTAATAAATAACTGAAACACCATTTTAGTCATCTATACATAGAACAATATGTGTTTTGTTCATTTAAAAGCTAGAGTGAATTGAATAACTAAAAGTTACTTTTGGTAGAAAAATACAGTAAGTTCTACAGATGAGGAAGTTCATTACAACACATTTTGACCTGCAGAAAGACAAGGGGTACAAGAAGAGGAGATGAAGGACAACAACAAAGTGCTACTTCTGTGTAGAGCACTGAATCAATACTTCGAGAAAACAGCCTTTGTGAAAACAGTAGGGCTTGAAAGGCTGACTGGAGAAGAGCAAGATCAAGCCAAGACAGGAGCAGAGCCAGGCAATCAACTGCAGAGTGGGCTCTCAATTATTCATTGTTACATCCCCTAATGCT
Source organism: Alectoris magna (assembly GCA_030625065.1). Lineage (NCBI taxonomy): Eukaryota > Metazoa > Chordata > Aves > Galliformes > Phasianidae > Alectoris > Alectoris magna. Next base: position 51,688,303 of record CM060564.1, read on the forward strand.
GGAATCCAGAAGCAGCTGGATCCCAGGCAGTTCGATACATCTTAAAGGTCTCCAGCATTTGGCTCTGATGGGCTTAACATGCGAAGTGTAATTTCCACATTCTTCAGAAACAGAAATCAGTGATATTCCTCAGCCTGCTACAAAAACTAATTGCACAGAATTTAAATGCTTTCCTTTCTGGCATTATATTTTAACACAATTTTACTATTCTGCTTTACGTAATTAATTCAGAGCTAAAGCTTGAAGGTGTGGGAAGAAACCTTCAGAAATATAAAATGCAACTCTTCTTCAAAATTATTTAACTGTGACTTTACTGGCAGTCAAAAGAGTCTAGTGGGGCTTTTATCCCTTCACCTGGACCCACTTACAGACATAACATATCCAGCACAGCTGCAAGAGTCACATCTGTAACACAGACTTCTTGAAGTGAAGGAAGAACTGGTCTATTTCTATCAGCAGTGATACTGGGTTGGAGAGTTTATCACACGCTAGTCTAAATATCTGCCAGTCTCCATTCTGTAGAGTTACAAGTATTTGTTTTATTTCATTTCTTATTTTGTTTTTATTTTATTTCATTGGCAAAAGTGTTTGATAATTAAAGATGTAAAAGAGTTTTGCAAAGGAAATGTATTTATAATTACTATTTGATACATAAATATGCAAGTTTAGCATAAACTGTGTTGGCCAGTAATTTTGTTCATAACATATCTGTCTTCTGTATTTCCAACAATCTGGTGTACATATGTGCTTTTGCATCTATGGTAGCAGTGATACATTGCAGTGACATTATGCCTGTTAACAAGTTTTTTTGCCAGTTTTGCATGACACACATGACAGCAAATGATGGGATAGAAGAACAGTCTGCCTAAGCCTACTTGCACCAGCTTTCCAGTGGAAAGTCCCTTCTGTTTGATACTAATGTCACAGAGATGTACCATGGCTTTGACAGTGGCTGTGAATATTCATGGGCTATAATACATTTGTTCTTTAGAAGGTGCTGAACTCATGGTCTATGAGTATTACAGATGACTATTGATTTTTTTATTATTTCTGATAAATAACATATTAAGAGTAATGGCAAAATATGTGATGCACTCATAGAAATTCTGCAGAGTATGACCAATTTAAGCAGTAGTTTGGGAAAAAAAGAAAGCACAAAAGCACTTGACATGAGTGTATAAAAACAGGAGCTATGCAGTTGCCTAAAAATAAATACAGATATTTTTCTCAAGTTGATATGTGATATTTAATACTTTTTAAAGAAATGCAAAAAATGGTACTTTTTTATACTACTCATAGAATCAAGGAGGTTGGAAAGAACCCACAATAGTCATCAAGTCCAACCCCTGGCTTCAAGCAGGACCACTAGAAATCAAACCCTATGTCTGAGGGTGTTGTCCAAATGCTTTTGGAACTCCAGCAGCTTGGGTCCTTAATCACTGCCCTGCACAGCCTGTTCCATGCCCACCACCCTCTGGTGAAGAACCTTTTCTTAATCCCCACCTGACACTCTTCTGACACAGCTCCATGCCACTCCTTTAGCTCCTATCACTGGCACTAGAGAGAAGAAGGAACCCCACTAGTGAGAGGTCACCAGCCTAATGTAACCCCAATTACTTCATTTTCTTTGGCTCTGACCCATCATCCAACTGCTCATTCATCATATTGTTTACTTACCTAGCCAGACATTTTGTCCAGGATACTGTGGGAAATACTATCAGGATCTTTCCTGAAATTCATAAAGATCACTTTTATTATTGTCCATGTATCACATGCATCTTTCAATGCACTGTGTGGAAATGAGACAATGAAGAAAGCAGAAATGAATACAGGAAAAAAATATTGCAGTCTTAATGTTCCAAAATACATAGTGTTTGTAAGAAACCTGAAAAATATCAAGTGGGACTTCACGGAGCCAGGAGCAGCTGTGAAGGACTTGGGAGCACAGGTAGTTTTTTCATCAGTCTTCCCAGTTAAAGGGATGGGGAGGGAAAGGGCAAGAAGAGTTACAGGTATGTGCATGCCTACAGGGCTATGATGCCCTTGGCATTACTGAGACATGGTGGGATGGCTCTCATGAATGGAATGTAAGAATAGATGAGTATAAACTCCTCATGAAAGACAGGAAGGGGGAAAGGAAAGGGAGTGTTTCCCTCTACATCAACGATCAGTTGGAGTCCAGAAAGCTCCATCTGAAGATGACTGAGGAGCTGCCAAAGAGTTTATGAGTTTGGGTTAAAAGGAAGGCAGAGGATGGAGACATTATAGTAAGGGTCTGCTACAGGCTACCTAATCAGGAGAACCAAGTGGATGAGGCCTTCTTTGAAAAGATAGGAGCAGCTTCCGATTCACAAAACATTGGAAGGACAATACAGTAGGGCACCAGCAATCAAATAGGTTCCTGAAATGCACTGATGATATCTTTCTTTTCCAAGTGGTCCAGGAATCCACAAGAAAAGATGCTATGCAGGACTGTGTCCTCACCAGTTAGGAGGAGTTGATGAGTAACATGAAGCTCAAGGGCAGCCTTGGCTGTAGTGACCACGAAATAGTAAAGTTCAAGATCCTCAGAGTGCCGAAGAGGGTATGCAGCAAGCATGCTACTATGGTCTTCAGGAGAAAACATTGATGTCTTCAGGGAGCTGCTTGACAAAGTGACATGAAATAAAGCCCTGGAGGGAAGAGGGCCCAAGGAAGCTGGTTAGTATTCAGGGATCATCTCCTCCAAGACCAGAAGCAGAAGCAGTGCATCCCAAAAAAGAGGAAGGTGGACAAGAATGCCAGGAAGCCTCCATGGGTCAACATGGAGGCTGGACTTAGGCACAAAAAAGTAGGGAGTGGAAGCAGTAATGGGTTACCAAGGAATACTACAAAGAATTTGTCTGAGCAGACAGGGATCAAGCTAAGAAAGATAAAATCCAGACAGATTTAAATTTAGCCAGGGGCTTAAAGGGGAACAAGAAGATATTCTACAGGCAAATCAGTGATAAAAGGAAGGCTGGGGAAGGTGTAGGCCCTCTCTGGAGGGAGACTGAAGGCCAAGTCATTAGGGATTCAGAGAAAGCTGAGGTGGTCAATGACTTCTTTGCCTCAGTCTTCACCGGCAAAGGATCTAACTGCACAGTCCATGTTGCAGAAAGCAAAGGTAAGAACTGGAAGAAGGAAGACTTGTCTGCTATAAGTGAAGATCAGGTTCGAGGCCATCTAAAGAACCTGAGGGTACATCGTTACACGGGACCTGACAACACCCATATACAGGTTCTGAGAGAACTGGTGGATGAAACTGCCAAACCACTACTATATTTGAAAGGTCTGATGAAGTTTCCACTGATTGGAAATGGGGAAACATAACCCCATTTTCAAGAAGGGAAAAAAAGAAGATCCAGGGAGCTATAGGCCAGTCACTCTCACCTCTGTGCCTAGCAAGATCATGGAGTAGATCCTCCTAAAGGCTGTGCTTGGGCACATGGAAAATAAAGATGAGATGACTGGTGGTAATGAACTTCACCAAGAACAAGTCATGCCTGACAAACTTGGTGGCCTTTTACAATGGATGACATCAGTGGATGTCATCTGCCTGGACCTGTGCAAAGCATTTGACATTGTCCCATATGACATTCTAATTGCCAAATTGGAGAAAAACAGATTGGTGGAAGGGCCACTTGCTGGATAAGAAACTGGCTGGATGGTTGCACTCAGAGTGTTGTGGTTAGTGGCTCAATGTCCAAGTGGAGAAAGGTAACAAGTGGCACTCCTCAGGGATCAGCGCTAGGACCAGTGCTATTTAATATCTTTGTAGGTGACATGGACAGTGGGATCAAGTGCATCCTCAGCAAGTTTGCAGATGACACCAAGCTGAGAGGGGAAGCTGACATGCTAGAGGGAAAGGATGACATTCAGATGGACCTGGACAGGCTTGAGTGGTGGGCCCATGCCAAACTCATAGAGTTCATCAACACCAAGTGCAAGGTCCTGCACTTGCACTGAGACAATCCCAAGCACAGATACAGGTTGGGAGGAGAATGGATGGAGAGCAGACCTGAGGTGAAGGATTTGGGGGTGTCTGCTGATGAAGGCTCAACATGAGCCAGCAATGTATGCTTGCAGCCCAGAAGACCAATTTGATGCTGGGATGCACCAAGAGAAGCATGACCAGCAGGTTGAGGGAGGTGATTCTACCCCTCTACTCTGCTCTTGTGAGACCCCACATGGAGCACTGCACTCAGTTCTGAGGACCCCAACACAAGAAGGACATCATGCTGTGGGAGCAGGTCCAGAGGAGGGCCACGAAGATTATTAAGAGTGCTGGAGCACCTCCCCTATGAGGACAGGCTGAGAGAGCCGGGGCTTTTTAGCCTGGAGGAGGCTTCTGAGAGACCTTATAGCGGCCTTCCAGTGCCTGAAGGGGGCCTATGGGGAAGCTGGGAAGGGACTTTTTACAAGGGCTTGTAGTTACAAGACAAGGGGAAATGGCTTTAAACTAGAAGAAGGTAGGTTTGGACTAGATATCAGGAAGAAATTCCTTACTGTGAGGGTGGTGACACACTGTAGGCTGCCCAGAGAGGTTGTTGTGGATGTCCCCTTCCTGGTAGTGTTCATGACCAGGCTGGATTGAGCTTTGAGAAGCCAAGTCTAGTGGAATGTGTCCCTTGCCTGTAGCAGGGGAGTTGGACCTAGATGATCTTAAAGGTCTCTTCCAACACAAACCAGTCTGTGATTCTGTGATTCTATGGTTCTACGATTCTATGATGACTGTACCATGAAGTCAAATTCTGAGGCACATTAATTCTGTGAGAAACAACAGTAAAATAAATATGGCTATGTCAGAAGTCCCTCTCACAAATCTGTACAGGTAAGGATAACTGTACCAGCAAAGGCCACCTGTGTGGCCAGTTGCTACAGCATCCTCATGGCAATATTCACAGCTCCAGCTGGCAATTCTGGGGAAACAGATCACAGTTACTCCTGGGAAGTGTCTCTGCTCACCATGGCCAAATCACTACAGAGGGTTGGAGAGACTCTTTTGAAACTGTTCTTAGGAAACAGAAGGGAACAGTTCTGAAGGAACTGAACAATCTGAAGGAAACAGATTGGAACAGTGTCCCAATCCCAAAAGTTCAATAATTGCTTTTCATGTTCATGATCTTGTGTCTTTCCTCACAGCCTACATAATCACAAGGACACTTTGTATGTTCGTTAAAAAAATGCCAACTTTGATTAAATAAATAAAAAAATAAATAAAGTGTTTCTCAGACTCTAACTACAATTTCAAACTTGTACCAGGATGTATCAGTCCCACACATAGATACTGTTAATTAACCTCATAATGCATCTGTCTGGGTAACTTACTAAAGCTGCTGTCTACAGTGAAAAAGACCTGGCTAAAAAGAAATGTAACACTGACTGTTAGCATTGATCACAGCTGTCTTGTGCTTCATACTGGAGCTCATTTTGTAGGAGAGCTTTGCAGTTGCTTCACCTTCAGCCTCTCTGACCACGGCTCTTGCACAAGTTCTTGGAAATGGGTAATTTTCTCTGCTTTCTTGGCAGGATTTCTCCTGCAAAAGCTGGCAGCCCGTGGCTTGGATGGGTACACTCTCGGCTGGGTAAAGAGCTGGCTGGAAGGCCGGGCCCAGAGAGTGGTGGTAAATGGAGTCAAATCCAGTTGGAGACCAGTCGTGAGTGGTGTTCCCCAGGGGTTGGTGCTGGGGCCTGTCCTCTTCAACATCTTTATTGATGACTTGGATGAGGGCATTGAGTGCGCCCTCAGTAAGTTCGCGGATGACACCAAATTGGCAGGGAGTGTCGATCTGCCTGAGGGTAGCGAGGCCCTGCAGAGGGATCTGGATAGGCTGGTGAGCTGGGCCGAAGCCAACGGGATGAGGTTCAACAGGACCAAATGCCGGGTCCTGCACTTTGGCCACAACAACCCCAGGCAGCTCTATAGGCTTGGGGCGGAGTGGCTGGAGGACTGCGTTGAGGAAACAGACCTGGGGGTACTGATTGATGCTCGGCTGAACATGAGCCGACAGTGTGCCCGGGTGGCCAAGAAGGCCAACGGCATCCTGGCTTGCATCAAAAACAGTGTTACTAGCAGGAACAGGGAGGTAATTGTCCCCCTGTACTCGGCATTGGTGCGGCCGCACCTCGAGTACTGTGTTCAGTTTTGGGCCCCTCACTGCAAGAAAGACATTGAGGCCCTGGAACATGTTCAGAGGAGGGCTACGAAGCTGGTGAGGGGTCTGGAGCACAGGCCTTATGAGGAGCGGTTGAGGGAGCTGGGATTGTTCACCCTGGAGAAGAGGAGGCTCAGGGGAGACCTTATAGCTCTCTATAACTTCCTGAAAGGAGGTTGTGGTGAGCTGGGGGTCGGCCTCTTCTCTCGTGTAATCAGTGATAGAACTAGAGGGAATGGTTTCAAGCTGCGCCAGGAGAGGTTCAGGCTGGACATTAGGAAGTATTACTACTCGGAAAGGGTAGTCAGGCATTGGAATGCACTGCCCAGGGAGGTGGTGGAGTCACCGACCATGGGAGTGTTCAAGAAACGTTTGGATGTTGCGTTGAGGGGTATGATTTAGCTGGGAAGTATTGGTAATGGTTGGACTGGATGATCTTCTAGGTCTTTTCCAACCTCGATAATTCTGTGATTCTGTGATTTACCCTGAGTTATCGTTGGCTTCAGGTGATCTATCTTGCTCTAATATGGTTCTATTAATTGTCCATGACTACCCATTTCTGGAATCATAGAATCACAGAGTACCCCAAATTAGAAGGGACCCACAAGGACCAATGAGTCTGGTCCTATCTAAATACTGTCTTGCAACAAAAAGCACATTGTGGTGTGCAGTATCAAAAATATCATAGCTAATGCTTTCATTTGTTCTTTCTTCAAATGTAAATTCCCATCCAGCTCAGGGTAGCTAAAGGAGTCAGTTGCTAGAGCACCTGATATGATGTGAGTGAGAAGTGAGTATTGACAGGCCAGGAAATTGCCTGAACTGTTGTTTGTTGTTTTTTTTAACACACCTCCATACTTTTCAAGGCAGAGTGGGAGTTGAGATGCTTTTCATCACTGTCAAAGCCCTAAAATGGTAGAAGAAACAGACCCCTCTTCTTTGCAGCAGCTTTATTACCTTTCATTGGCTCTTCTGCTCTCTCAGATATTTTTGGGAAGAAAACTAACAGAGAAAATAAATGAACAGAGGATGGTAATTCTGCAATAAACTGAACAAATAAATCCTTATGGTGCTATGACTACAGACACCATTCCCATAGCCTCTCAAGTAGAAGTAACCTCTGAGATGTTTCTGAAGGCAACCCTGTATAATGAGTGATCTGTTTTCTCATCTTTCTGCCTCTCAGAGCTCCCTTACTTGGTATCAGTGGATTCTTAATGCAGAAGGCTGGCTGGTGTGAAGATACCTATTACAGCATTTTGTTACGGTGGGGGTTACATTCTACAGCCTTAGTAGTATAGTCTTCACTGAGTGCTCAAAAGAGCATAGCAAGTGCATGCCAGGAAAACTTCTTGGCTGAGAATCACATTTACCCACTGTGAACCTGGTACCTGACTAATGAGAACAGACAGAGCAAAGGTTAGGCCAGATTTGTCTGTGCTCCGGCAGACAGAAGGCTCATAAACCCAAAGAGATTGTACAATTTATTAGCAGATTCTTACCAAAGCAATTTAGTGATGAGAATGGAGTGCATTACTGCAAAGTAAACGTCTTCTTTTTCTGTACTTTGTGCAACACAAGCAAGTGTATGCAAAGAGGAAGAAAAAAATCCACAGTCTGGCAATCTGACACAGCACTGATGTGTCATTGTTTGCTGGTATCCCCAGAGAAAGAATTTTGCAAGTGTAGGTGTGTCAGCAGTAAGCAGAACAACCTGGATTTACTACTCTGGCTATTGTAAAGGTCTGGGCTACCAAAAGCCAGTCTCCCAAACACACAGTACCTGAACCAGCACCACGTTTTCTTTCATCAGCCAGAACTTGCTGTGCTCTTCAGAGTTCTTGTTTATGATTTCCTTGGACATCAGAGGTGGAGGAAACTTGGGAAGTCTTTAGGAAAACATTTCCTCAGAGTTTCACTGCATACAGGCTGGCTCAGAATTGGCATCATGAAGTTTCAAAAGACAGGAAAAAGATAAGGGCATAGTTGAAGGAGGTAGAAAGGGAATAGAGGAGCGTTGTACAAAAGAAAAGAAAGCGAAATAATTTTTTAGGTAATTAACTGTACCTATTGCATTAATCAGCTTCATGTGGCTCATTCTTCCACAAAAGCAAATATACGCCTTCTTGTTCTATTGAGTCTATGCAATTATGTACTCTTGCTTTATGGTTTGTCTAATTTATTCCCAGCCATTTCCTTTCAGATGGGACTTTACATAGTTGAATGGTTTATAACTTTAAAATTTTCTCTTTGGTTTCATTCAATACCTCATCAACTCATATTTCATTGCCCCAAAGCCTCATATTAATCTTTTAGTACAGAGACAGTGCAAACATTTTAAGCAAATTAACTGAAAATAAAGTAAAGCTCAATTGCCTAAGACTGGTTTTTCTTTCTTATGCTCTAGAGAAACTTGCACAGATGATGGCATATTATCATTTTATTAAACAACAACAACAACAACCAACAAACAAAAAAAACAAAAAGAACCAGCCATTTTAATATACAGCCCTACTTTGGCTGCCATATTAAATAACATTGAAATAGGAAAAAAATGCTCTTATCAGTGTTTGGAATTTCAGTTTGCACTTCATGATGCACTGTAATTTTCTTTGCCAAAATTGGCCAAAATTGGCAGCTGCTATTTTGTGACCTTAAGTCACAAAATTATCAGAGTTCTGGTAAGCTGAAAACCTCTTTCTTCTTCTTCTTATTTCATTATTTTCCATAATACAATTTCTTGTAATGTATCTTTAGACTCACTGTCTATATAAACATTGCTTTAAATGTCTCAAATGTCTGTTGGAATAAAGTTTTTGAAAAAGTAACTGAACTGTCTATCCAGGAAGCAAGCCACAAAAGCAAGCAGTAAGATTTCATGAGATAACTTACTTAGATTACTGCAACCGGCAGGAAAAAGAAAATCTGCTTAAAAATAAAATATTTTTTTAATTATAACGTCTATGTATTTTAGAAAATAAAATGATACCGTTCTCCTATATTAACACACCGGTGGCTCTACTTGTACATTTTTCATTGACTTGTTCCTAAGCACTGTTTTAAAAGTTAGCTTTAAATATAAATGGCAGCCATTTTATTTTTAGGAGTTAGAAGCAATCCAAGCAGTCAGGATACCTAACAAGTTTGCACGCCTTGGTCTAGAACGGTTTTTTTGTTTTGTTTTATATGAGATATTTCTTATCCTATGGCCAAATATTCTCTTCGTCCACTCAAAAAGCAAAAGAACCACTAAGTAGGAAAAAATATGCTTTATAAGTAAATATGGCATTCTTCCAGTGATGAAATGTGGCAAGAGCCCCATTATAAATAGAAAACATCAATACATTTACACGGCCATCATCTGGCCTTCACAACAGGCTACTTTTAGGATTTATTTATTTCATTAATTTATTATCAGTGTAAATCTATTTTTTACAATTGGAGAAAGAAGCTGTGTCTTTTTATTTATAGTAAAGACTGTTTTCTTAATCGTGTTGTTAAAAATAGCTTCATGAATGGACAGGGAGTACAGAATATAACACAGTGCAGCCTGGGTGAGGGTCATCAACAGATTACCTCTAGATTATCCGGATTATATGATTACTCCTGTGAAATGTAGGTGTTTTACAAATTAAAAATTAATCAGATTTCACAAAAACTATTATTAAGTCAAGATAACAACTGTTGGCCTGTGTGTATATAAGTCATGATGACTTTTGGTGTGGATTTCATAATTAATACAGCAAAGTGTGAACAGGCTAGTAAAACTCACTCATTTGAAAAGGTCTTACACTGACTATACCAAGCAGTCTTGGTGAAGGAGTTTTATTGTTACCAGTTTGTATCCAAATGAATTTCAAATATGTATTTATCTTGACTGCTTTCCCCTCCTCCAACATTCCTCCAACAGTTTTAACAAAGCCAATTTCATTTGCATTTGGCAAGTAAGAATCTTGTTATTCCTGGAATATAGTACAAAAAAAGGCCCATGCATTTTCCCAGCTATATGCATTCAGCACAATGGGTCAAAACTGCAGCAAAGGGCAGTGGAAATCTTCCCTGTAATTTCTTCTCTGGAAATCCTTTTGTGAACCAAGATGCCCCTTCTGCAAGACCTCATGCTCTGACCAGAGGAAGCAAGCCTATTTCACAGGATTCTCAGAGAAGATCTGGCACAAGAAAAACCTCTGCTCAACAGCAGGGAACTACTAAAACCACTGTGTTTCTTGGGAATAAATTATTCCAGAAAAATACAAGGAAGACACAGTTCCGTGCAATGCACACATCTCAAAATCCACACACATTGACACTGAAATCCTGCCTATATCTGTCACAAAACAGAAGTTATACTGCAGCTAGCAGGCTTGAAATAAATCAAAACACGCATGCAGAATTAAGTCCAAAACTTCTTTGCATTCATCACCAGGAACACACTCCATATTATGATGGTAGCCTCAGCTTCCCTTATTTAAAAAGGATATGTAAGGAAACATAAGCACATAGATGGATATTGTTGCTCTGAATGCACACTGTGTAACTCAAGCCCACTACTGGACATAAATTTAAATGTGAATTCAGTTGGAAAGCATCACATTTATTTCAGTCAAATTCACATTATAACAAGTGTGAAACCAATGGAACCGATGTAAAAGCAATAAAAGTAGAGTGAAACACAAAGTAGATTAAAATAGTATATTCTTATTCTTAATCGCTAAATAGGCCACAAGAAAGGAAGTGTATCTCTCCTGACCAATTAATGGCCTTCTATATTCTTTAGGTTAGCATGCTAAAGGATAACAGTGGAGATGATTTGAACGCTCTTCTGTGCACAAATAATAACTATGTGTTGCTTGTAACTTACCTATCAGTGATTTGGGATTTCATTATTTGTAATGAGATCTGATTAATGTTTACATATTCACTGCAAAGAATTTCCATGTTACTTGTTTTAATTTGCATACTACCTATGTTTATGGTGAAATAACAGCCACATCCCTAGGTGTGATCATTAGGAAGTACTCTGTCAGACAGAGTAAGAACAGCTGTAGGAACAACCTCAGAAGTTCTGGGTGAGATTGAGAGCAGAACAGGTGGTTCAGGATGGATTTGTTCCTGTAACAGCCTGGTAATGGTGGCCATGATTATAATGAGATACCACTATAATAATTCTGAATTGTTTATCTATAATATTCTCCAAAAAAACTTGTCCTCAACTCTATTTAACTTATGCATTTGCAAAGAGCATGCAACTTTCTAGTTACTTAAGCTTGGAAGTGTTCTGTAGATTTTAATGAGTTACGAGTCTTTAATCTACAGTGCAGTAAGTTGCCTTGAGACATTCCGATATATGCAAGCAGCTCTCAAATACTCCCAAGAAATTTACCAATGCCAGTACATTAGTGGATATATGAAGCATCCTTCAGGATTGCTTCTTTGGACATACATAAAAATATCAAGAGCTTGGCTCTTATTGCCATATTAGTATTCTTTATGTTTTAGCTATTATGAGGACAAAAGCAGTTGTCTATTATGAAATACTAATAACTGGAAATAAAACACCATTCATATATAAAAATGTCTAGCTATTATTTTGTTGCTTTCTTGTTGTTGTTGTTGTTGTTTTGCCTTAAAAAGAAAATCACTGTTAGATTTCCTCTGCGATGCTTTAACTGTGACTGCGGATAGGATTACTGATATCATTTCATAGCACCAGCATGTACATCTACAGGATTTACAACTCGGTTCATGTCTGCTTTTTTGTGGATTTCATCCAAGAGATGCTTGAACACCGAGCTCTTGAAATGTCTCCCCTGTGGTGCTTCAACTGCACTGAGCTGCATCAGCAAATAGCATTGACACATAGCAACTGTTACACTCCAGCACAGTTTGATTTAGTGCTGAATTTTTATAAATGTATACTGCTGTAACCTTTTTATATCCATTCCTTAATATGGGCCAAGTCAAAAATCAGTTTCATGGAGTTCAAAAGACTCTGGTATTCCTCTGGAATTTCATTTTACTAATATGGTAAGTGTCGGTACAGAAAAATACAAGCACACAATATTTTTTAAAGTCATGTATAATCACTTATAATAACCAGGAAACCATACATAACCAGAAAAATTGTAAGCAAATTAATTGTAATTCTAAAAATATTTTAAATATACTTCAAAACACGTAAAAACAAAAATCATTTCTAGAAAGTGAGATATCTGATCCGTACCCAGCTGTGATTCTAAATCTGCATATTCAGTTTCAGTAATGAAACACAGAAATTGAATATCACTTAGTAAGCAAGCATGAAAGCATTTGTGAATGAAAAAATGGGCATGGAATCACGGAAACATAAATATTTGGATCTAAGCATTAAACTGGTATGTCAACATGCAGTGAAAAGGAGGTTAGAGGATAGCATCAGTGTACCACTAGTTCACTAATCGGACACTGGCCTTATACCAAAAACAGCTCTCAAATCTCATTAAACTACTCTTTATCTATGTGGGGGAAGAATACACATCAGCTGTCTTCGTTGAAGGACAAATGGCATACAAGTGTTACGGCTCTTTCTGCTCTCCGCATGAAAAGGAGGAACAAAAATGTAAACACAAAGAGCGTGTAATATCTTGAGTGTTAAATAAAGGACAGCACTTGAAGAAGAAAAGAAGGAAAGATGAAAAGAAGCAAAGACAATGGGAGAAGTCTGGTGCCAGATAAGGAGGAAGAATTTCATGGCTATAAAGCACAGTTATCAGAACTAATAGATTTAAGTGACACTGGTAGCTCTTTTCTGGACAATGTTGCTAAGTTGTCTAGTCATCTATTTTCAAACTTCCAACACAAGTTTGAAATTGTCTTGGTTTCAGCCGGAACAGGGTTGACTTTTCCTTCATAGTGGTATTAAGCTATGTTTTGACTTTTAAGGAAAAATAATGTTGATAACACATCAACATTTTAGTGGTTGTTGAGTAATGCTGCACAGTTTCTCAGCATCTTGTACTGCCCTGCCAATGAGGGCCTCGGGGCACACAAGGATCTGTGAGGGGACAAAAACAGAACAGCTGACATAAACTGGCCAAAGGGATATTCCAAAATATATGAAATCATGTGAAAATAACTTGAAAAGCAATGGGAAGTTGGTCAGGTGGGCATCCACCAGGGGACTGGCGAGGCACCTATTGGCATCTAGTGAGCAATTGCATTGTGCATCATTTGTATTGTATAAAATATATTTTTCCCCCTTCCTTATCTGTCTTAGTAAATAGCTTTTGTCTCAAACCGTGTGTTCTATGCATTTTTTTTTACCATTCTCTTCCTTCTCCCACAGGGGGAGGTGGGGTGAGAGAATGACTGTGTGATACTGAATTGCTTGCTGTGTTATACCACAACAGAAATAAAGATACAAATTAGCAGCAGCTCTGAATATCTTGCCCTTAAATCTCTCAAATAAAGTCCCCAAAGCAGGTAGTTTCCAATGCACTGAAATCAAATGGACAGTAAATATAATCTCTGTTATCTGAGGTTCCCCATCTGCAAATTAGATGCAGCTTCAGGTTAATGTACATGAAACAACAAATGTTTCTGGAACTACCCTCACCTTCTCTTACTGTAGCATCTTTCTACTTGATCTGTTTCATTTCACCTCCTATTGTTAAAATCATCCTGTTGCAAATGATTTTAGAAAGGTAATTATTAAAAATACATATATTCCCATCACATTGTTGCTTGAAAAAATCACAGAGATAGATAGATAGAAAATTAAATGTCTTATGGGCATAATGGAGAGAGTCCAATAGACCAAGATGATGGAAGGACTAGAGCGTTTCTCCTGCAAGGAGGAGCAGAGAGAGCTCAGGCTGTTCAACCTGGAGAAAGAAAACATGGAGGAAGTATCACCAGTGTCTGTAAACAACTGAGAGAAGGGTGCAGACAGGACAGAACCACACTCTTTACAGTGCTGCACAGTGCCAGGACAAGAGGCATGACCTGGAAAACAGGAGGTGCCCTCTGAACACCAGGAATCAGTTCTGTGCTGTGCAAGTAGCTGAGCACTGGCACAGGTTGCCTAGAGAGACTGTGGAGTCTCCTCCTTAGAGACTCTCAGAAGTAACCTGGACACAGTCCTGGGCACCCTGCTCTGGGTGTCTCTGCTTGGGCAGGAGTTGAGTCACATGGACCCAGAGGTCCCTGCCAATCTCAACCATTCTTTGTACATGATGATTTGGAAAAGATCTGCAAAAGGAAATTAGTAATTTCTTAAGTTTATGTGGAAATGTATTCTATCACCTCTTCAAAAAAGATATTTCTCTCAACTAGAGATGCCACATACCTCTTCCCTTGACAGCAAATGATCTGTCCATAATTTTTAAAATTCACTATACAAGAGAAAAGAACAAGTATCAAGTTGACATACTGAAACACATTTTCTTCTGCATGGCACGTGATTTTCTCTACCATACTATGTCTTTTTTAATTTTACAGAAGACAGAGCACAGTGGCAAATATGTTAAGTCAGTCTTAAAGAATTATATCTGGAAATAAAGTGTTAGGATTTAGTTTTAAATAAATGAAAACAAACTTTTCTCCAATTGGGCAGTAATAGAAACCAGAATGTAAGATGAAACTTCTTTTTGTGCCCTCTACATCAAAGAAGGAATAGAGTGTGAAGACCTGACCATGAGCCATGAGCAAATCTAAAGCTTATGGGTGAGTGAGACTGTAACAAACAGAGCATGGTGGCTGGTGTCTACTACAGACCACCTGGTCAATCAGAGTCTGTTGATGAAGCCTTCTTGCTCCAGCTACAGGATACATCATGATCACAGGCTCTCGTCCTGCTGGGGGACTTCAATTACCCTGGCATCTGCTGGAAAAGTAGCACTGCATGCTGTAGGCAATCCAAGAGGCTCCTGGGAAATATCAAGGACAACTTCCTGAGCCAGGTAATAGACAGCCCCACCAGGGGGAGTGCAGTGCTGAACCTCCTACTCACCAACACAGCTGAACTAATTGGTGACTTTAGGATTGATGGTCAATGGCTCAATGTCTGGATGGACATCAGTGACAAGTGGTGTCCCTCAGCGGTCAGTGCTGGGATAAGTGTTCTTTAACATCTTCATCAATATCATCAACAGTGGGATTGAGTGTGCCCTCAGCAAGTTTGCGGATGATAGCAAGCTGTGTAGTGTCGTTAGCATGCCTGAGGGATGAGATGCCATCCAGTGAGATCTATACAGGTTTGAGCAGTGGGCCCAGAAGAATCTGATGTGGTTCAATAAAGCCCAGTGCAACATCTTGCACTTGGGTTGCAGCAACCCCTCATTTCAATACATGCTGGGAGATGGAAGGATAGAGTATAGCCCTCCCGAAAAATACTTGGGGGTACTGGTGGATGGGAAGCTGGACATGAGTTAGCAATGGGTCTTCACAGCCCAGAAAGCCAATCGTATCCTGGGCTACATCAAAAGAAGCATGGCCAGCAGGGCAAGGGAAGGTGATCCTGCCCCTCTACTCTGCACCGGTGAGGCCTCACCTGGAGTACTGCATCCACCTGTGAAGTCAGTCAGCTGTGAAGTAAAGGAGAAACATGGACCTGTTGGAGCACATTCAGAGGAGGGCTACAAAAATGATCCAAGGGATGAAACACCTTCCCTATGAGCTGGGGCTGTTCAGTCTGGAGAAAAGAAGGCTCCAGGGGGAAGACCTGACCATGTTTAGATACTGTTCAGTATCTAAAGGAGTACTACAAGAAAAGAGACAGACTTTTTTTAGCAAGATAATAGGAAATGATTCCAAACTAAAAGAGGAGATATTTAGACTGGATATAAAGAAGAAATTTTTTAAAATGGGGGTGGTGAGGCATTGGAACAGACTGTCCAGAGAGGTGGTGGAAGACCCTTCCTTGGAGACATTGAAGGGCAGGGTGGACAGGGCTCTGAGCACCCTGATCAATCTATAGGTGTCCCTGTTCATTGCAGAAGAATTGCGCTAGTTGACCTTTAAAGATCTCTTCCAATTCAAACAATCCTCTGATTCTATGAAAGAGACTGGTAATTACTCTTTTTCACTGCTAGGAAAGCTAAGATGTTTGATGAATACAAATGTTATTTAAAGAAGACAGGCAGAAAGGATGGTAACCTCCATATATGGTGTTGGGAAAAAATATGCAAGCATTATAAGCAAGTTTTTTTTATGGAATAGAGGTGTTGGCTGTCAAGCTCTGTTACCAGCTGCTGTCTAAGGAAATCATTTCCAAACTGAAACCATTGATGATCTATGTGAGCGTGATAGCTGGGCATAGACATGCAGGGAGAAATACAAAACACAACAACAACAACAACAAAGTGTTTCAAAAAAAAGGAATGTTAAACTGTGCAAAACAGCCTGCAAGCAAATTTGAAGGCTGGCAGAAATCTGTCAGCTTGAAAGGCTGCAGAAAATAAGAGTTTGCAGTAATGCCGTGAGATTGATACAAAGTCTAAGCTCTGCAGAATGTGTAATAAGCTCCAAAGTAATTTGATATCCATTTATGACAATAAGAGATCAATATAATTTAAATGCACTGTCTGAATACAACAGAGCATGGGAATTTCTCTGTACAAATCCTCCTGGGACTGTTTAGAACTTAGTGAAGAGTAACAGGTTTCACAACCTTGAGATAATTCAAACTAGACATTTCGGTATTTACATTTTTCTTACTTTTATTATTTTTAATAAAATATAATCCAAAACTGTAAAATCTTGCCAGCTGTGGATGTTTGTTTTTCTTTTCAACAATGAACACTGCAAAATACCACTGTATAAAGATCATGGAAGACTTTTATTGCAATCCAATAAGAGAGAGCCACAGACACTGTATAAAAATAGATTAAGAGTATAGACTTTCTCTTTGTAAATGAAAATATTATCTAATAAGACAGTGCTACTAAGATTGAAAGATAAAAACAACTGACTTTCATCCCTTACAGGGCACATTCCTTTTCCCAACTCCCACATCCCAGACACAAGTATGCCTGGAATAGAACGAAGTAGCCCTTTAAAAGCCCCTGGTTGTTTTGATGGAAGTATCCTTTTGGACCCACAGGCTTGCAGATACATCAGGGAGAGTACTGTGGCTACCATGCCCTCCCCACTCTTCCACCTTTCAGATGGAGGTGAAAACTAGCCAAGAATAAGCAAAAGAACTAAGAGGACATCACAGAGTATCACCTCTCCTTTTACATCCACAATAAGAACAGACACAATTTAGCTCAGAACAGGGAAATAATTATTGCTTTAAGCACAGCAGAGTGTGAGCAAGAGACATCACACAATAAATGCCTTTAGTAATCTCCAGGATGATTCTGGCCAGCAGTCAGAATGCCTCTGGGGATCACAAAGAAATACATGCCAAGAGCTCTGCTGCCACTCAACCAAACTCAATACCTCAAATACTGTAAATTAACTTAGCTCAGTTAATGACTGCTTAGAACTCTGGGTATTTTTCAGGATCATCTCTACCTACACTTCTTAGAGAAGTTTAGGGGGATATTTTGTCCAGGAAAGGTCAGTTAATGCCTTTCTAAACATCTTTCCTCATCAAGAATGTTTACAACTTGTACCAGAAGACTTTCTAGGTATGTCTGTTCTTTGACAAATTTACAATATACAAGTAAACACAAGTCCAATCTTTTCCTTCCTTCCTTTTCCTTCCTTCCTTCCTTCCTTCCTTCCATCCATCATTTTTTTTCTCTCATGCCTAACAAGTTCACTGCTCTACATTCTGCTTTGAATTCAGCTTTGAGTTCACTGTGTTCAACAGCTATTTCTATTAGGGATTAAATAAAGTGATGCTATTTGAATTGTATTGGTAATGCCCTGTTCAAGAAACTACTACCTTTTTTTTCAAAGGTAGCTGTCACTGAAGTATTTTTAATTGCCCAGAATTCCTTTGGAAGATTTTTGTAAGTAAAATATAAGCATTTAACTAAATACTTGACCTCATTATTACATCTAAGTAGATACATTTTAAGTGATTTTGAGAAATACAGCTTTTTGTACTTTTTGGTCTCTGCTGGGAAATGAGTGAAATCCTAACATCATGTAAAATATGGGAATGTTACTTATGCTTTCAGTGAAATCGGAGTTATGTTAGGGGTGATGTCATAATTTTGTATTTATCATACGTCTTTCCTGCCTAGATACAACTTGGATATTGTAACACTTTTTAAGCCATAACTGTAAAAGACATACAACTTCTTCTTTATACATGTCAGTATAGCATAAATATTAAAAAAAAGAAGAAGAAAAAAAGGAACCTGACCCCCTGTTCATAGTACTGAAATGTTTTATAATATAGTTCTTATTCTTCATGCAATTTTCACTTGTCATGTCATCATTTTGGCTTTTGGTAGTAAGTTACTTACAAATACAACTTGATGGAATCAAGTTACAGAATAATCAATTACTCTTCTTATATTGTCATGGCTGAATACTTTGGGATTGTGTATCCTATTGGATCAGTAATCGTATTTCTTCCTAAGTATGTGGGGTAAGTGAGCAAATAGAAAACATAGCTGTATGAAAACTAGCACAAGTCTAGCCAGCTTGATTATAGACAGAATTCGGTGTTTGTTTTCATTCCCTAGATGAGGATTTTATGACATCTCTCTGAGTAGAGATTTGAGAAAGAAGAATAATTATATAATTTGAGCAAAATACTGCAATCTGCATTTTCATCAGGACATTCTGCATGCATACTGGTGTATCCTTGGGATCCCTTTGTGTGCAGACTCTTGAAACTACCCTTCATCGTTTCTAAAGGATTCGGTTATCACACTAAACCCAACAGACACTGCATTCTCTGTGTGGGGGACCTCCAGCTATCACACAATCCAATAATTTCCAGTGATTTCTGTAAGCCCTAAACCAGCCTCTAGCAAACTCTTCTAAGCTGAAAACACTTTGAAAAACAAGCTAGACTGCTGTGCTCAGCCTCCCAGACGCATTAAATCCTCTCACTAGTCCTGCTGCTAGTCCCAGCAGGGCTCTCACCAACCAGGCTCAGCCAGGGGCAGTCAGGCTCTGCCCTGGCTCCTCAGCACCCAGGAGCACCAGGAGTGATGCCCAGGCTGCATCTTCAGAGCTAAGACAGCTTCACCAGGAAGGCAACACACCTCACCTAGGTTTTAAACCTGGCTGTTTCAAAGTTGTTGCTTTAAGACACAGTATTTATATATGGAGGGGAGGGGAGGGGAAAGGAAGAGAGAAGAGAGAAGAACTTTCTCAGTCATTACTTACACCTTTTCCACTGGCTCTACTATTGTCACTTTTCCACTCACAACAAATGAAATGAAAACTTTTGTAAAACACAGTGCTAGTGGCAACAAATTATGTTGTCAGTGTGACTCATTCGACTCCTCCAGGCCATCTCCAAAGATCTCTTCACTCTATGAACCTCTATTGTTTCCAGATGGGCAACCACTGGCTTTATGAAACAGGAATCCAACAGGATATGGTGTTCCATTAAAAAAAAAATTTGGCTAGCCAACAAAGAATAATATTAAGATGGTATACTAGAGTGTTAACAAGAAGTTTCTGTTAATGAGAAGTTTCTGTTAACTGTGGTACCTGGGCAGATGAATAATTTGTTTAATGTGTAACTGCCATCAGTTTATATGTTGATAGACTGCTGCACACCTTTTCCCTATCCATTTATTTAATAGACCAGCTTTTAACCTTTCCAAAGTTCAACCTGCCTGGTGAAAATATATCTTTAATGGTTCGTTTCAAACACATTAATGTGTTTTACCTTTTAATATGCTACAGAGCATTTATATTTTAAATTCCACTTAAAATATATTCAGCATGCTATGATTACTCTTGGAGAGATGGCTGGCTGGCACAGATTGCTTGAGGCAAAAACAACTTTAGTTGCTACCGTTAAATTTATCTTCAATTGCGTGTCCAAAGTTTTAGGAGAGTGTCTTAGTCTTTTGTAGTGATACAATAAGTAACTTGAGACAGATTGCTAAAAGCTAACACTAAGCACCATCATGTAATTGAAAAAAATATTTTTAGCTTGGAAAAAAAGTGGATGAAATTCTCACAAGCAACAACCTAAGTGGAAAGGGTTTGCATGTCATTTCCAACAACAGTGAGTTCACTAATTCCCTAACAAAGATAGGTTATGAATTTAACTAAAAATAAATACTTTTCAAATAGGCAAAATAGTAATGATATTTTCATATCCTTGTAGAAAAGGAATTGGTTAGGTGAGTCATTTTGCACATACTGAAGATCAGTGGGAAATTTCCTCTATGAAATTAATTAATCTTTGATACTTTCTGCCCAAGTATTACCTCCAGCTAATCGTTTGTTTCATATCATCAGCGACCATGTCTTTAACAAGTTATGCATCTTACTTTGTTCCCATGTATGATGCTTCCAAAAGATGTAAACTGAACATTGTTAAACAAATCTTGCTATATGTTGTTAGCGTAATTAACTACACACAAATGCAAACATTAACTACCTGAATCTTCTGTCCTTCTTTCCTTCCTATGTACTTGGCAGGACATCAGAAATCAGCACCATCTGAAACAGATCATTAAAGTAGAATTTTCTTGTGAAAATGCACTTCTGGCTTATAAATATTTTATTTTATTAAAACAGAGAAATCTGAAGAAAGTTAACAGAAGTCTAGTACTCTGTACTTACCTGAAGTTAGTTAAAATCAGACAAATGTAACACATCTTTCATTCTTCCCTCCTTTGGCCTCCTCCCAGTGAAAGGCCACTAACTGCAACAGACTTCAAAAAGGCTGTTCTGGTTATTGTGGATGGTGAAGTACATGGGCAGTGTGGCCACAACGGCTTTCCAATCACTTTTAGCAGGAATATCTGAGTAGCTGATGATGTCAGTTTTTGTAGCTTTCTTATACTGTGGAGTCATTAAAAATACCTACAGTAGGAAGCAGGACACAGTACCATAACTTGAGTATTTCTAGCTCCCTCTCACATCCACTAAACTCTCTGTATTACTGCAAGCTCCTTCCCACATCTTTGCACTGACAGCAAGGCCAGAAACAGTATTATGAGGCTGATTTCAAATTATATATATCAGCACTGATGAACTGGCAATATATCAAACAGACAGAAAATATCCTTTCCTCCCACTCCTTCCGACATCTCCTCCTTAGTACAGCCCCTTTCCTCCATCCAGCTCCCTTCAGTATGTCAGAAGATTTGAACTTACATACCTTTTTGAGATCTCCACTTGTTAGTTAGACTTGATTGCAACCAACCCACAGGTTGAAAACTGTTATGAATGGGACAACAGAGAACTGGGCATCCAGACAGACACCAAATCATACAGCATTATGTCACAAAGAAAGAAGGCCAGGACTTGACTGATGCCACACAAAATTCAGATAGGTACTTTTTGTGGATGAACTACATAAGTATGAAAGCTGTGCTTCCCTGGGTTCAAAACAGTTGCTATATTTGCAGTGTTTACTTACACTATCTCATATTTTTTGTTTTGCTTGAAATCTAAAAAGTTAAAAATCCAAAGGGGCCCATTTCACTTGCATACATATGTACCATGTAAAAGTAGACCACATAACACCATATAAAGCATACAGTATGTATGGTACACATATATTGTAAATGCATTTTTATTGCTGTATGGTTTAACCACTTTTTAATTGGAATATTTGTTCCCTTTCTTTTAAATAACAAAGCTTGTTAAACAACTTTAATAGCTTCTATGACCAGCTTTCACCCTGACCTATTTCATGTCTCATGACCTGTCAAGTTTCATTATGAGGCTCAAGAATTTGGCTCTCATTTTCTTTTTCCTGGTCACAGCATCTGCAACTAAGGCATTTGCATCCTAGCACTACAACTCCTTGCATGACATAGCTGTGGCTGGTGCGTTGATCCACAACACTGAAGGGAATTTACAGAACTTACATCTCTGTACTCAAAAAAGCTGAACTGGAAGACAAAGACTCATGTATACAACTCCATGTTTGCTGGAAGGTTGGGTTTCGTGGTGTCTGTGGATATATACTGACAGCACCACAGGTGTAAGTATTAAGCTATTAGTATAATGCAAGTAGGTCATCCATAATGATGACGCAATATGCTCTGAGCATTACGCATGAAGATAATGAAGATATCTGAGAAAAACATTTCTTTAACTGGACTGTGAGTGTAGGGCTTTTTAATAGAGGGAAGCATCTTGGGTGTACACATACAGATCCTTCAGCTCGAGGAGATTCTTGGCAGAGCACTGAAGTGTTAATACTTGCCAAACCCCAGAGAGCTCTCATGGGAAACATGGAGCCGGCTAAGTGCTGGAGTCAGAGATGATGGACCTGTTTATGTGTACAAACTCCTGGTGTTCCACCCAGTCACGGATTCCAGTTTTCCTGTGCAATAACTAGTGTTAGAAAACGATTTTTAAAATAAATTAGTGCGATGTCTGGGAGCAGCCTGGCACAACACTGGAGCTGATGTAATGCAGCCCCACCAGGACGCTCTCTGGAAAAACAGCCGTCCTACAGAAGGCACGGCTGAGTGCCTCTCGTAGCCGAGACAAAACGGCGGCGTGCAAGGCGGGGAGCGCGCATGTAGACAGCACCGTCTGGACTCGCAGAGTATGCAGAAGGTGGACGGCTGGGGTGGGGAGACCGTGAGCAAACACCCCCCGCGGCCGGGCCCGCCCGCGTGCCTTCGCCCTCGGCGCGGCAGCACGGGGAGCGTGGGCGCGGCCGGGCGGCCATTTCGCTGTCGTCTCCATCCCGCCCCCGGCCGCGGCCGAAGGGAGGCCGCCGTTGCCAAGGTTACCGCCCAGAGTCGCCCCCACCCGCCCCCGCGCGCCGCGCCCCGCCCCCAGCCCGCCCCCCTCGGCCAATCGGAGGGGCGGCGGCGGCTGAGCGAGGTTCCCTTTGTTCAGCCATTTCGGGGTCTTCCGTGCTTTCGGGTGCGGAGCTGCGGAGGGAGAGGACCGGCCGCTCCCTCGCCACTCCCCTTCCCCGCCGCCGGGCTCTGGGATGGTGTGGGTAGGTGTCCGGGCTGCGAGGGGCGGGCTGGGACGTCCCATCGGCGGCAGCTGCCTGCGGCGGGCGGGTGGGGGCCGGGCAGGCAGCCGCTGGAGGCCGAGGTCGGGGCGGTGTGAGCGGGCTGAGGGGCCGCGGTGGGGTGCCGCCTCCCGGCCCGCGGACTCCGCGCTCCGTGCCGCTGCGTGGCCGTGCCCCGAGGGCTGGGCGCCTCCCCCCGGAACTACGGCGGGTGCCGCTGCCCCGCCGCGCCGCCGGCCCTGGCGCTGCGGCGAGCCGAAGAAGCGAAAGTTAGCTCGGAGGGAGCGACGTGGCCGTGTTTCGTGCCTCGGTTTCTGCAGCGCGTGGGCTGCGTGCTGCTCAGATTTGGCTAGGTGGGGGCTTCTCTGTACTTGTGTCTGCAAAAGAAAGGCCAGAGAGGGAAAAAATCCCCTGTGTCTGGGAAGGCCCTTAGATCAGCCGCCCCGATGGAGCTGGCGAAGCCCGCGTGGGGTGGTCGTGCAGCGGGCCCGAGTGCTTTCAGTGTCGGTATGAATGCCTTGCTTAGCTTGCAGACTTACTGTTCTCCTGCCGTAAGGACAGTAATTCCTCTTATTTGATTTTGTGCTCCAGACCCAAGAGATCCTCCTGCTGTGAGGGCTGTTCTGCGCCGTCTGGCGCTGCAGGTTCACAGCTTGGTTGCTTGCCCTCTTGCGTGTTTCAGCAACCTTTAGTGTGTGGTATTTGAACACTTTGTAGTTACACTCAAATCCTTACAGTACCCACTGAAGAAAAAGTGGGCTTGTCTCCCTGTTGTGCCCAGGTATGTGAAAAGGAAAGAATACTCGCATACCCAAGAGTGCTCACAGACCCTTTGGTGTAGCTGGAAAGATGGCCCATGTCACTAATCTACAGCCTCAGCTATGTCTAAAAATAAAAGTGTATAGCCTGTTTCTAAAAGTTCTCGTTTTGCATCTGCTGTGTGAATTGTGGTTATTTTCGAGCTATATGTGGGAGGATAGAGGAAGGTTGCTCACAGTTGGAAATAATAGTTTTCTGTTTAATTAGAATTTCTTTGGAATACATTTCTTCAAAATAGTTCATACTCAAGGCAGTATGGTGAGAAGAGAATATTATGATCTAGCAAAAAAAAAAAAAGAAACCACATTAAAAGTACAGTTTATTCTGCCTTAAAGTAGGGGTGCTGTGGTTGAAATTATTGACGAA
The DNA here is from genome assembly GCA_030625065.1 of Alectoris magna. Classification (NCBI taxonomy): domain Eukaryota; kingdom Metazoa; phylum Chordata; class Aves; order Galliformes; family Phasianidae; genus Alectoris; species Alectoris magna. The sequence continues at coordinate 51,712,726 of CM060564.1, forward strand.
GGACTGTATTTACTATTGCATACAGACAGTGACACACATTTCAGTGATTTCAGAAGCTGATACAGATGTAAGCACAGCTGCTAAACTGAGCTAAACATGGCTTGCGACAGGAACACGAGAATAACATTAATTGTGTGTTCGTGAATGCCTGACATGCATTTTTATAGTATATGATCTTTTAGATTCCAGTTTAGGAGCCCTTGTGTGTGTGTCATTATTCTAGAGAACCCAGCTGCGTGTTGTTAATTTCGGGAGCTGGGCTACTTTGTGCATGCATCTCCTGATCACATAGAGCTGTCCAGCATACTGGCAGAGCTGGGGCATAATCCAGTCAGGTTTCCTTCCAGCTCCTGCTTTGGGCACACCAAGATGCCATGGCAATACAGGAAGGTGGCAGGAGGCCCACTATCATTCTCCTTCGTTGAAGCAGATAGTCAAAATCTCCAGACTGAAAAGATTAGGGCTGAAATCAATCCTGAGATTTTATTTTTAAAATATCTCATTGATAGAGTTATCCTTCTGTAGAACCAGCATTGCTACTAATGCATGAAAATTTGGGGCACAAGTTTGTGTATCTGGTATGGACTGTATCAGATTGTTACTATCAGTGGAGTTTGTGCCAGTGATATTCAATGGGGGAGGATTTTTCTTTGATTGGTTTTTGAGAAGGCTAGCACTGCTTTCCCATGGTCTTCACTCTTTAATTTCATTGTGACTTTGATTTTTTTTTTCTTTTGTTTTGACCACAGAAATGAATTTTGTTGGTTGACTCAGTTCCAGGTTCTGTGAATGCTGAAATACATGCAAAAGCACGTTTTTGTGTTTTTTTTGTGTTTTTTTTTTACCTATTCTACTTCTTTCCACTTTTTAATAGTATTGATTTGGATGACTAAGATTGAATTTCTGTATCTGTTTATGGTTTTGACTCGTATGTATAATATGCAAATGATATGGGGCCTGCAATCGAAGCTGCATATACTTGTTTATACCCAGTGTTGTTGGATTTATGCATATGATATATACATGATAAGTCAGTGTATGTAAACAGCTGTTTGTGCATGTGCACATGGATGCAATGGATGGTGGCATCTGCTGATGTTATAGAAATAAACTTCTAAATGGCACCTTTAACCTCCAAAGTGTGATTTAAACAGTCAAAAAAAAAAAAAAAAAAACAACACCAAAAACCTGTTAATTTGTTGTGTACTGAATGATTTTGAAATAATGAGGCTTTGTGGATGTGTGGGTTTGTTGGTTTTTTTGGTTTTTTTTTTGTAGTTTTTTGTTTGTTTTTACTGAATGACATCTGACATAAGGCATAAAATGAAGTAAAACTCATTAAATGAACTTTTAGCTTTTAAACCTTGAGTATAGGATATTGCTGTTTAATAATTCTCTATTAAATTAAATCTGTATAGTTCTGTATAAAGCTTTTCTTTACAAGCCTTTGTAAAATATTCTTAAACATACAGAATATGGTGTTTATAAAGAGCCTGACATTAAGTGCTTTAATTTAAATAATTGATGCTAAACATAAAGCCAGAGGGAAAGACAAGATAATTTTTTTTTTTTTTTTTTAATCAGAGATTAGAAAATGGTTAGTGGGAAAGGAGGCACAGAGGTTCAAGGAAACTGTTAGTATATGAAAATCTGAAGAGAAAATATTTGCGGAAATGGTGGTGTAGCACACATGGGGGGTTTCCAAACCTACTCAGAGGGTATATCGTCATCAGCAGTAACTTCTGTCATTGCAGTATCATGTGGTTTTCTAACCGTGCAAAGCCAGAGTGTTCCTACAATGTATTCCTGTATATTCCGAGCTAGGATTGCAGTCCGCTGCTTATGCTTACCTCCCCCATCCATTCATGCACGTGCAGACGTTTATGCTAACTTTAAACTTCAGCTACTTCCTTTCTTCAGCACACACCCAAATTGTAAATCTTCACTTCCAGCAAACACGAAGTGGAACCTTCCTTCTGTACTTGTTACATCATTTATCTTGCTCTTCCAGCTTTGCCATGTTTTGGTATTCTTCCTGTAACCTGAATTGGAAATGCCAGCTTGCAGGCAGCAGGGTTGCTCATTGCTATTGAATGTGGGTGCTGGCCATAGCAGTCCCTAGTTGCCCCTACATAACCTGGGTCACAGGACCCAGGATACAATGACTCTTCAGCCTTTGTGACAGCGCTGAGAGCCAGGAACTGCAGCTCAGCTTAACACTAACCAAAAAAGTAGACGAGAGTTGTGAGTGTACTTCAGCATGGCCACTTCTAGAGAAACGAGGAAAGTCAGCAGCAGACAAATGCAAAGGGACAAGAGTCTAATTTCCGTCTGAGGCTAAAAGCCACTGACCTGCTTTTTAAACTAAAGAAACTTAAGTGCAGAGATCTAAGTAGGTATCTGTATTTCAGTCAATTAAACTTTAGTAAATTTGTTTTTTATCTGGTGAGACCACAGCTTGAGCGCTATTTTCAGTTTGGGGCCTCTCACTGCAAGAAAGACATTGAGGCCCTGGAATATGTCCTGAGAAGGGCAGTGAAGCTGGTGAGGAGGCTGGAGCACAAGTCTTACAGAGACTGGGTGAGGGAACTGGATTTGTTTGATTTGGAGAAGAAGAGGAGGCTTAGGGGGGACATTATTGCTCTCTACATCTGCCTTAAAGGAGATTGTGACAAATTGGGTGCTGGTCTCTTTTCTCAGGTAGCTCATGATGAGAGGTAATGGCTTTAAGTTGCACCAGGGGATTCAGGTTGGGTATTAGAAAAGATTTATTCTCTGAAAGAGTGGTCAAGGTTTGAAGCAGGCTGCCCATGGAAGTGTCACCGTCCCTGGAAGTGTTCATGAGCTGTGGAGATGTGGCACCAAGGGGCATGGTTTAGTGGGTGTGGTGGTGGTAGTTTGATGGTCTTAGGTGATCTATGAAACTGTAAAAGTTGGCCTGTGAGTTTTTGATAGTCAGAGTTGCTGTTTTTGCAACTGTTAAATGATAATTAGAAGCATTTAGTTCTAATATAAAATCATACGTGTAGGGGGAAAATGTATCTTTTTCATATAGTTTTCTTAGTTCTTTTTTCTTATCAGTGGTAATTGAAGTAGCAGAAACCATAAGGAAATGTTAAAAGAGATTTGTGGTAAAGCAGTAAGTAAAAAGATGAGGCATTCTGTTTAGTATTACCCAGCAGAGAAGAATTTGATATCCATGATTGAAATTGTGTCAGAAGAAATTCTGGAAAAGAGGCTTTTGAACTGTGGAACATCTGTTAGAGCACCTCCTGTGGAGATTACAGATATATCTCAAAATCAGAGGAAATTTATCAGAGTATGTCATATGTAGTATAGTGTCCCCATTGTAATCTAATTCTTGCATTTTTCCAGGAGATGATACAATGGATATGATGTTAATAACTCACAGCACCATTGTAGCAGTATTGTATAGATTAAGTTACTTAAGTCTAACTAGGTGCAAGACCTAAGTAAAGGCAGGCAAATGTATCCTTTTATTTAGTCAAGTGAGGCTATCCTGCCTATGCTTCAGGGAAGCGTGTATTAGAGAAAGCTAGTATTATGTAGTTGTCCTTCAGATTATACTCATTTTGTCATAAGCATGTGAGGGACTGAACTCCACTTTCCTGAGTTAGTAACCTGAAATACATTTTTTTTTAAGTAAAAGATTGGCAGAAAACACCCCAGATATTTTTTTAATTGAATATAATGTTTTATGTTTAATTTTTTTAACATACGGTAGTAGTGCATAGTAGGTCCATGTATGAATAAAGGCTCTAACGTGTTAGGTAAATAGAGGGACTAAGTCTATTCTGCTTATGACTTGCAACTGAGTTACAAAAGAAAACACAAGTGTTCTGTATTGGACAGTTACAAGGACAATGAGAGCTTTGAGACAGACACAAAGTATCTGTAAACATTGCTCAGGAGGAGAATTTCTGTGTAGAATGTGAGAGAGGGCGGAAGGTATCTTGTAATGCTTTTTGTATTTTTTTTTTTATTAAGGGTATTATTAAGAAAAAGAAGAAGAAAAATATTATAGACGGGATGCTAGCAAACCTATTCTGTGGGGGTATTGGTGCTATTTTTTAATTGAAAAATATATTAAAATAGGCCTTGAAGCTATTAAATGACTGCCACATTTAAGGTAAATAACATTCATTTAAATCACAACTTTCTGAGTAGATAAATTTCCTATACCTTTGAGAAAGGAAAAACATCTTTGAAACCTTAAAATTCTTGTTTTGGTTGGGTTACATTATTAGTCACGTTACAAGGGAATTCATTTACATATTGTAGCTATTTAGGCTAATGGCTAATCACAGCTGGGATCTTCTCCAAATACTATTCTGAACTTTCCCAAGTGAATTTTAAAATTAAATGCCTGAATATTGATAACTGAACAACTGAAGTAAGAATGAAATTCCTCATCAAATTATTTTTTTTCACATCTTCCAAATTTGCAAGCCTCACTGACTTTTCTAAATTGACTGAGTAATCTGTTAATTTTTATTGCTTCTAATATTTCTGTTCTTGCCATGAAAATGCTGCTTTTGAAGCAAAATGAGATAAAACCCTTCGCACAACAGAAGGGTTTAAGCTAGATGATCCTTAAGGTCCTTTTCAGCCCAGACCTATCTGTGATTCTGTGATTCTATGAAAATGTTCGTTAAGGGGACTGGTAGATTTTTGAGATCTATCCTTTTTTGTTGGGGCTGTATTATTCCCTAAGGATTTTACCCGGTAATTCACACAAATACTTCTATGTGGGTAGAAACAGTAATTTAGCCACTTTAATGTACCAGCTAATGCTTAGATACATTGCTTGCATTTCAGACTTGCTTGTAATATCTGTTATACTGGTTCTTTATTGCCTTGAAGGTTTACGGTCTTACAGATACTGTCATGAGAATGCTGTTTAAAAATCAAAAACAAACAAAAAAGGATAAAAATGAGTGAATAAAGTAAAAAGTGTACATAAAAAATTAAGCATATATTTATATATGTATACATGTATAAAATACACATTATTTATGGGTTTTAATACTTCCTGTATTCGTGGTGTGTTTTTTTTAACTAGACAGCGTAAGGCTGTTTGTTTACCATGTTTATTTAGTGATCTCTTAACACCTGTTGCTAAAAAGGGCCATGAAAATCTGTGTGGAAGAATTACATATGCTTTTGTCTGTGATGTCTGTTGGCTTTAAGATCCAACAATTTGAATTTGCAGTTTAATTGAATGTCTAAGACTTGTCTTAAATTTTGTCTTTGGGTGTCACAGCCAAGAGCATTTAGAATGTGACTGAATATACTTGAATGGAAAAAGCTGAAGCATTCTTCTGTTGAAATGTCCGCCTATATTAGAGATACGCTGTATATGTATTAATTGAAATAGTCTCCATTGCTATGCTGTGTTCCTTATTTGATCACTGTACCTGGTGAGCTTTATTGTTCTGATTGGTATTTCTAAATGAGATTCTTAAAACATTATTAGAATTCAGTTTATAATTTCTAAATATTCTTTTATATCTGCCTCCCATAATTCCTGCTGAGTTAATATTGAAGTGCTTGGATACTACTACTTTTTATATGAAGTCGAACTAGATTCAACTCTTAGTTTTATTTGCCATCTTAAAATGCTGTTATTCAGAGGAAGAAGAACAGGAGCAAATTAGTGATGGTGGTGGTCCATTTTTACCCTCTCCTTCATTTGGGCCTTAAAAAACAATAAATATCTGCAGTCATTTCTTAGGTACTGTAGTGAGATCAGCTAAGTGATTTTCTTACTTACCCTAAGAGTTTCACATCTTTAATTAAACTGGTTAGGGCATCATTCCTTTTGTTTATGTGTATAATTGGATTAGTTAATTCTCCCTGCTGATGTTCACATGCGTGACTTTGCCATATTTTGGAAGGAACTCCATTCCAGATCAGTTATTATTTGCTCGTTCTTTTCCAGGAGGATAGAATTTCAGTATATTTATCTGACTTGAGAGGCTAGAAAAGGTCAGACAACTACTGGGACTCACCGGCAAAAGATTGAATTTCTGTTTTGGGCATTTCCAATGGGTCTTCCTTTTCCGTGCCTGCCAATTCATGTGTGACTCCTGTTTGTCCTTGTATGGGACAGATACCAGCTTGCTGGAGTGATGCAGCTACTAATAGAAACCTAAACATTTTCATTTCCTTGCATCTTGGGAACCTTAGATAAATCGCCACAGGAAGTGATTAACAAATCATGATTATGTACAGTAAGTAAATCGTCAGTCTTCCAGGCGACAAAATATTGTAGCCTTCTAGTAAAATGATTAATGATGCTGGTTTTCTCTATGGTATTGGCAGTAGTGCAGATATCTCCAAAGCACCATCATGATGCTACCCATCATTGTACAGTAGTGGTAGTTTTACAGTTGTATGTTTTGATGTGCAGTCTGTGTGAGAATGTTTTAATAAACATAAAGTATAGGAAAAAAAGGGGGACAAGAAGGTGTGTTTATTATACTGAATATAGACTGCATCCTGGATGAAGCGCATTTTGTCAGGAAGTAAAAATAAAACTTCTGGCTAACCATATCCTTATGCCCTGAAAACATTTTTGCCTCAACCCCTTTACTTGAATTCCTAAGCTTTACTGAATTCCAGAATTCCCAGCTTGAATTTTGACTGGATAAGACTCCTCACTTCAAGACATACCTCACGACTGGTGCCAGTGCACACTGTGAGAAGACAGTAGTCTGATTTAAATATTGTAAAATAAATATTTGTTTAAATCAGAACACTGAAAACCTTAATTTTGTGTATTTCATTTTAACCTTGCGTCACATTTGTAGTTTTTATTTTTCTCATTTTTTTCTCTCATAAAGCATCAAAATGTACAAATAAATACACTGTCTGTACTGCTTCTTTCTACTGGCAAGAAGTTCTCTTCCTTTATGTATTTATGTGTTTAGTGTTTGATTAGAAGTGTAATCTTTATATTTTTATGTAAGAAATGTCAAAGATGTTTCTACTGAAGAATGTTTGCGACTCTTAAGGTGTAGTTGTGCAAAAAACATTTAAACTATTTTGGTTAAACTGACCAATGATGGATCTGTGATTTATGTATTTTTTTGCATTAAGATCTCATTAATTAAAGTATATACTAATGGTAGCTAGAAAACAGATATGTTCTGTTTCATCGTGGTACAAATGTAGCTTGAAAACAGAGTAACTTAGTTGGGCTATCAAGTTTGCTTGTTTTAAAAATGACAAATGACTTACTTTTAATGAAGCAATTCACTATTTTCAGATTCAAGAACTTCCCAAACTTGGCATAATGCCATAATGTGGTCTGCTGTCCTTAGGATTTGCTGTGGAGTGCTTTTTCACCACTGTCTGAGCAGGAGAGTACTTCCTTTCTGAAAGTTTTTGAAAAAGGAGAGATGTCTGCCACGTGGTTAGGTCACAGGACCTCCCACAAAGGGCCTATCTGTCATAGCTGAACCAGTCTTAAAGGAACAATGTACCGTGAAGTCTCTCATTCCATTACCCCTTGAAATAGATCTTGTCTGTTACAGTAGTGAGTGGGGCTTGTTATGCAGGGCAGAGCCTTCCACTTTGACCTCCTTATTCTTAGTTATTGTTTGTTTTCTACACTTTCAAAAAACCCTTTTGTGTTAGTCAATTAAAGAGGTTAATGCAGGAAATCTAAAGTACAGTGGAATTTGGAGAAAGAAGAAGGTTGTGTCCTGCTGGGGAGGGTAAGGAGGAGGGAAGAAGTGGATGGGTCTTCTTTTATTGGATGCTTCTGCTGATTGATCTAACATCATCTGTCACAAATTCAGGAGGTGATGGTTTTCTCAAACAGCTGTTTAGTCAGCTTAGGATTTTTGACTATTTTGACTATTAGGATTAAGAGTTAAATGCTACTGGTTTAGTACATAGTATGTATGCTTACAGTGAGGGAAACGAATAGCAGCATAAGCATTCTCTGTTTGGTATCTCTAGCTACAGAAATGAAATGGTAGCACAATTGAAGAGATAATGCCTCTAAATGTACCCTTTCTCCAAAAGACTGGTCGATCAAAGGCATTTCAAATCAAGAGACTTTTGCAGTTTTTCACTATGCCTATCACTTTTTCAATCGGTTGGAGTTTTTAATTAATGATAAGAGCAGTGTTTCGTAGAATTATTGAGGTTAGAAAATACCTTTAAGGTTATCTAGTCCAACCATCAACCCATCACCCATGCCCACTAAGCCGCATCCCTCATTGCTCATCCTATCAAAGTAGAATTTGAAGCATTCCTAATGATTTCCAAGTTGATGAAAACTTAATGGATTTGTCTCTGCAGCTGATGATGCCATATGATATGTAACTGAACCATCTTGAATAGACTTTCAGTTTTTACTTGAATGTGAGCTGATGTTGTGTGTCGATGTTTCTAAGACTAAAAAATTAATGTAAAAAATGAAATGTTCATGTGTGCTGTGGCCAATCATTTACATGCGCATAAGTGTAGTAGGTTGACCCCTTTGCACATATGGAGGGTGTATTCCTCTGCCCTTCTGTGCTTTTTGGATACATGAAGAATAGTCATAGGTATCTGTTAAATAAAGAAGGAACGTACTTTTGTCTGAAGGGTGGAATTATAAACTGTCAGGTTATCATCCAAGTGCCGGGTCCTGCACCTGTGTTGTGGGATTTCCAAGCACAGATACAGGTTGGGTGGAGAATGGCTTGAGAGCATCCTCAAAGAGAAGGGTTTGGCAGTGTCTGTTGATGAAAGACTCGACATGAGCCAGCAATGTGTGCTTGCAGCCCAGGAGGGCAGTTATATCCTGGACCGCATCAAGAGAAGTGTGACCAGCAGGTGGAGGGCGTGATTCTGCCCCTCTACTCTGCACTCATGTGACCCCTCCTAGAGTACTTCATCCAGTTCTGGAGCCCCCAAAACAAGAAGGACATGGAGCTATTGGAGTGGGTCCAGAGGAGGCCCATGAAGATGATCAGATGGCTGGAACACCTCCCCTGTGAGGACAGACTGAGAGAGCTGGGGCTTTTCAGCTTGGAGAAGAGAAGGCTCTGAGAAGACCTGAAAGCAGACTTCTAGTAGTACCTGAAGGGGACCTATGGGAAAACTGGGGAGGGACTTTTTATAAGGGCATGTAGCAACAGGACAAAGGGAAGTGGTTTTAAACTGGAAGAGGGTAGATTTAGGCTAGATATTACAAAGAAATTCTTTACTGTGAGGGTGGTGAGACAATAGAACATGTTGCCCAGAGAAGCTGTGGATTCCCCCTCCCTGGAGCCATTCAAGGCCAGGTTGGATAGGGCTTTGAGCAACCTGGTGTAGAGGAAAGTGTCCCCGCCTACAGCAGGAGGGTTGGAACTAGATGATCTTAAAGGTCCCTTCCAACCCAAACCATCCTATGATTCTATGATTGCACACACTGTTTTTATCCTCTCCTTAGGATTCCACAGTACAGGCTTTTACAGATATTATCTGTAAAAATAAACATTGTTCATTATCTTTGGGGAAGAAAGTCCACAGAATTGTGACAGTGATGCCAAAACATGAGCCTGCTCTGTGTTTGCTGAAAGCACCAGTCCAGCAGATTGCCTTAGTAGCTTCATTATCATAAAGGTGGGTACTGTCAGATGAAGCCCAAGCTCATATTCCATGGGGAGCAAATCATGTTAGACATTTATTTGCCTCCAGTACTGAAATGTCCAATGTTCAAGGAAATTTTGGTTTTCTTCATTACAAACTGTTGTTTTATGAGATTAATTGCACATGTATTCAATTTCTAGTATGACATGCAGTGTAAGACAAAACCAATTATAGCTGAAATTGTCTCAAGAGGATGGGAAGCTAACATAATTTCAATTACTTTCTTCAGCTTCTTACTGTACTCTGGGCCTACCAGCTGTAGGGAGCGAATGGCAGTAAGAATGAAAGTCAAATAACTGTGCCCAAATCTGAAATATTATCTGAAAGTCTGTGTATTTGCCAGTTTGAGTATTGTGAACAAAGTGCTCCTTACAGATACAAAAAATTCTCCTATAAAACACAGATATTTTTTTAAGATAATCATAGATCAACATAAGAAGGAGATTCTTAGTTCAGTACATTCTACCTTTTCTTTTTCTTTTTTTTAATTGAGCCCAAGGCTTACAATTGTATCTTGGATCATGTTGGATTTTTCTTACAGTCCCCTAGGTGGATTTCCTGCAGGAGCTGTCTTAGCTTTTTGCAATCCTCTGGCATTGAAGAATCCATGAAAAATGCATGTTTCTTATTTCCCTAGTTATTAGGAAGAGTATTACTCCTTCATATAGGATCTTAATGCCATCTTTTGGAGAACAGTCATCATGTAACTTCATTTTGTACAGTGGAATTAATTAGTGTTGCGTTGTTGCATACTTGTCATCAGATATAAATCATTTTGAGATCCCATCTTAAAAATATTTTTATTGTTATGTTCTTCAGATTTCTCTTTAAAACAATCTATCGATCTGCTGTTGTTCAATTTTAATTACCAGTCCTCTCTGGAAAAGTAGAAAATTAACTTCCAAGACATTTCTGTAGTGGACAGGAAAGACCTTTCAAGTCTGTCTTACTGTCTCTCTCCTCAGTAATCTCTGGACCTTCACAGAGTCCATCAATCTTCTAAAAACTGTTCAAGTAAACTACTGCATGATAAATACTAATCTTTTATCACATGGCTGAATTCAGGAAGACTGCAAGGGGTGTTTTAGAATAGATTCTCCTTTGGTACATTTGATCTGAGAACTACCAGCATGTTTTTTTTGTGTATGTTTTTTTTTTTTTTAGTGAAAGCTTAGGACGTGTCTCCAGGCAGAAGGTATTGCAAAGTGATGTAATGATAGTTATTTGACACGAGCTCCTTTGTATAGACTCTTTTATTCTGTATTATGAGAGATTTTTTTCCTGCTTAGCTTAATCCACATCACTCTTAGACTGAAATAAGAGGGTTTTATACATAGGGCTATTATGGAATATCATTCATTTCCTTTGTGCATACAAATCTTCTATAAATAGAGATACAGGGAGACACTGTAAGCTGTCTGTGTGGAAACTTAGAAGCCTAGACTGTAGCAATGGATTGGATGATTGATTCCCATTATTAAATATCATCTTTACAGATAGTAGTGCCTGTACTTTGTGACAAGAAGAAAGGTAGCTTATTAGAATTCTCTCTGTAAAAGGGGAAAAAATATGACAACAAGGGATTTCTAATGTAGTAAAATTAAAGACAGGGAAAGATTTTATAAGTGCTAAAGTGGCTGAAGCTGTCAAAAAATAATATGAAATTAGGACAATGTAGTAGTTTCTATTAGAGAATATTTGAAATCAGTTTTCAAACTGCTAGCAGAAATAAATTGCAGTTCCCAAAGGTAGAGCTTGGTGGCTCAGGTATTTGAGGGATGTGATATCTTCCTACTAGTTCAAATCTATTTTGGCTGGGTGTTAGCAGGGATTTGTATCAGAGTCACCTATTTCTCTTTTCAGTGCGCTGAGACTGCTGGAAGAGTGGGGGATGTATTCTGTTACAAATTTCCTAACTATTTACACTGCCTATTTTTGTATTTGAAGCATTAAATGTCTATTATTTTACAGAATACTGGTTAGGAAATAATTTCTAATTAAATTTCCCACTAATACCTGTTCATTATGCTGTGGAAGACACTGCAAGATTAAAAGACATTGTGCTAAGTACACTGTAATGTGATGGTAAGGAAACTTTCAGAAAAGTTTGGATTCATTACCTTAGAAAAAAACATGAGGTGAAGCATGCCTCATGCATTTGGAGCGAGTACTCTTAAGTCCTGGATTTTGAATGAGATATGTCACAAAAGTGACTCAAGACATTTTGGAAACGTAGATGAAACAGGACCCAAAGGCAAATGTGCAAAGTTTTTACTGAAGTTTAGCCATGACCACAGGACCTCTGCTCCATCAGGAAACGACCTGCAACCTGCAGTGGCTCCCAAACCCCAGCCAGACGCGGTGCACTCACCTGATCCCAACCCCACAGACTGTCTCCCCCACACCACGCACAGCACAGCTCCCAGTGTGGGGTGGGTGCAGCCTTGGGCAGGCTCCAGCCCTGTCTGTGCTCCTGCACACCTTGCTTTTCTGCAGAGCTGAATTTTTCTCAAAACAATACTTCAGGTGTTTTGTTTCATGAGTGGTTTGTGCATCCTGTGAAAGTGCTTGGGCCTGAGTTTACAGCTCTGATGGAAACAAAGTGGCCAGTGCCCAACGTCTAGAATTGACAGCACTTTCCTTGCTGAGTAGGGCAGAGCAGTTAGCCCTTTCCCTGCAGTCCTCCCATTTCTTGTAGCTATCCAGGCCTGCCCCTTCTTGGAAAACAAATTCTTGATCCGTTGTGCATTTGCTATCTAGCTGCTGCTGCAGGTCTAGAGGTCGCAAATTCTCCTTGTTTCTGTAAGTTTCCTGTAGCATAGCAGGTATCAAAAGTGTATTTCAGGTCCAAAGAGATGTTAACTTTCATTCCTTGTGCTTCCCAGCAGACTTCTGTCAGGGCTATCAGCTCAGCTGCTCAAGTACCTGATTTAATAGAAATAGACTGCTGTTAGTACCTGAGTCACAGTGTCATACTCTGTTACTCACTTTCTTTCCCTATCCGAAGATGTTCCATCTACAGAAGAAGTCAAGTCTGGAGCTGGCAGAGAAGAGAGAGGCTCTATCAAGAATTGTAGTGGTAGAACAAGGAATAATGGCTTTAAACTAAAAGAGGGTAGATTTAGGTTAGACATTCAGAAGAAATTCTTTACTCAAGTCGTGAGACACTGGAGAAGGTCACCAAGAGAAGTTGCGGATACCTCATCCCTGAAAGTGTTCAATGCCAAGCTGGATGGAGCTTTGAGCAGCTTGATCTTGTGGAAGGTGTCCGTGTTCATGGCAAGAGTTTTGACATGGATGATCTTTAAGGTCCCTTCCAACCAAAACTATTTTGCGATTCTTTACCTGTAAGGTCTGCTCTTATCTCTTCTTGATTTTGTGTGGCCTCTCTGCAGTCATGATGTAATTTTCCTTCAACTGGTAATGGTATCAAGGCAGCTGTGATCAAGGCACTGCATCTTCTCCAGAGGATTTTCTCCTCTCAGCAACAACAAAAATAGGTACTTCTGGAGTCTGAAAAGTCAAAACCTGTGATAATTCATTTAGTTAACTCAGTTCAACATTATATGGGGTATTTACAGTCAGTGGATGTCCTAATACAATCTTCTGATGTTTTTCTACCATCAGTACTGCTGAGGCTATGATTCTAATACATCTCTTTTTCCTTTTTGTAACTGGGTTCTTGAGGTCTGAACAGTAAGCAGCTGGGTGCTTCTGCCCTCCCAAAGTTTGTGCGAAGACCCCAGAGGCTACTCTTTTCCTTTCACAGATAAGTAAATGGAATGGTTTACCATAATTTGGTGTCTCAAATGTGGGTGCTGTCACCAAAATTTTAGTGTTACAAATGCTTTCTCCCATGCCTAAAGGCCATTTCAGTGGCTCTTTAGTGTCAGTTTTTGAGGAAGCTGCCCATACTGCAGCTGTTTCTCCAAAGGCTGGTATCTGGAGTTTGCAAAATACTACAGCTCCTAAAAATGCTCTAAGCTGTTTCATTGTTACAGGCTGAAGCATATCCTGAATGGTATTCATTCACTTACTAGGTATTTTTCTGCCTCTTTCAAATAAAACATATCCTATGTGTTTCACTTGGTCTTTATGGAAGTGTAATTTAGCTGGGGAAGCTCAGTGGTCTTTTTCAACAGTAGGGCACAGTAAAGCCTTTGTATTTTTACACATTTGTTTTACCTGCGATTTGAACCAGCAATTAACAAATCATCAGCATATTGAGTGCGGATAGTTGTTTAGTAATTCAACACACTACCAGTCTAAGATCTTTGAAAATACTGGAGGTGATCCCACAAATGCTGGCTCATGTTATTTTTTGCTCCTCCGAAGTAAAAGCAAATACATGTTGAAAATCCTCTTGTATTGAAATACTAAAAGAAGCTGCATGGAAATCAATTACAGAAAAATATCTTACATCTGTCATTATCAATTTTTTCTAATTATGGATCACGGACTACTGAGAGAGATATTACTCCTCATTTGTTAATTGCTTTTAGGTATTGCACAAAACTAAAAACTGGCTTGCTTTCTGAGCCAAGATTTGGCTTCTTTGGTGGTAATAATGGTGTGTTACAAGGAATGAAAATTCCCATCTTCAAAAACTCAGTCATTGGCTACATTCTATCCTTAACGTCTTATGGCAATAGTTATTCCTTTAAGAAGATACATTTCCCCTGCTTTCATTTCAAATTTAACTGGGGTTGTTGGCTTTTATAGTTCTTCCCTTTTTGAACACCGTACCCACGGAGATGTTAGTATGTCTTTCAACTCCTGAGGGATTTTGTTTATTTTCTCCTGGCCTATAGTCATCATTATTTTTGAATCTATTGGAATTTTTTGAGTTATACCTTTAGGGACACATACCCATCCTGCTCACAGTTTACACAGTAAGTCCAGCCATAATAAATTCACAGGTGCTAATTATCATTAAAAAAAAGTAATTATCTACTGATAGTAGACTTTTTGTAGCATTACTTCTTCCACCTTTGGAACACATCTCTGCTTTCCTTCTGTACCTACTACATCTACTTTTCCTACAATTACATTTCCTTTTATCTTTGAGCTCACTAGGAAATTGGTTAGGGTGGAGTTAGTTGTCCCAGTATCAACTGAACTGTGAATAAACCTTATTTCAAATGTTTAATATTTATTCTCAGGATCCTCCTGGCAGGTGTATTCCTGTTTTAGTTTCCTCTACTGGAGGTTGGGGACCTGGAAACTGTGCGCAACTTCTTCACCTTGTTCCCTGCCCCATTGGGCTTCCGTAAACTGTGGTCTGGGTCCCCTTCTCAGGATAACTGGACATTCTGCTTGCAATAACTGCAGCAGTCCTCTGGTCTTAATTGATCTCTGCTGTGATCTCTGCTTTTCTGATTTCTGTTGCTTCTTTGCCTCCCCTTGATATCCCTCCCAAGTAAGGCTGCTGCTAGAAAGCTTGCCTTTTCTTTCTGCTTCCCATTTTTTACTAGCTTTGTCCTCACCTCTTTCATTATATACAAATGTTTCTGTGCTTATTAGTTCTCTGATACATTTATGTTGCCATCCTGGGAGATGTTTAGTAAAATATTTCTTGATGTTGGGGCTGCTTGATCGACGAATAATGAGGGTATATATTGTTCTGTTCAGGTTCTATTCCCACAGACATTTGCAGCTGTTTCTCCAACCTTGTTAGAAAAGCCGGGGGGTGTTCCCCTGGCTATTGATGACAATGTTAACTTTGTCGAATTTAGCACTCTTTATCCTGCTGCCTCTGTTGCAGTCCCTAGCACATTTCTGCACATTCTAAGCATATCTACCCCTGCCCATGTCTATTAATTCCAACCTGATTCTTATTCTGGCCTCACTGTTCAGTCATCTTGGGCTGCAGTCTGGTCTCTGTTCTTGTACAAAATTAAGATTGTTTCATTTGTAGTAAATATAGTGTCTAACAACTGAAAAATGTCCATCCATGTCAGATCATATGCTCTAAATGTACTTCTAATCATCTGTAGTATTTTTTCAGGGTCCTCCTGTAACCGTGGCATTTGCTGTTGTCATGCCACTGAGCCAGGTGGACTAAAAGGCAAAAGCACCCTGTGCATTGCTACCACAGCCCTGGTTTGGGTAGAGGGCAGATGACCTCCTTTAACAAACTTTAACGGAGCTCTGCAACATGATAAGCAACCAAGGGTGCAGAAGCGGGGAGAGAGAAAGAATCCAGAGGCAATAGCAGCACAGCAGGAGCGCTGTCAGCTTTAGCAGCAATTGGTGGAAGTCCCCTAGATGGAAGGATGTAAGGTGACATCATTTTCTTGTTTCCATTTGACATAAATAGACCCTTTTGGTTCTGCTGCTCTGTTCCCCAAACTGTCCAAACAAACCAAAGGTCCAGATAAGCAGAGAACTGTTCTTCCAGTAATGATCACAAAAACCTTAGACAATATGGCATTAAAACTGCCAACTGCTGTCCACTTTTTGCCTGCAGTACTAAATGCAATACTAACTGTCTGTGCTCCTCCGCATCTTGCTCTTCTGTGGAGCTGATTTTTCTCAAAGCAATACTGCAGGTGTCTTGTTGCATGAGCAGCATGTTGTTCTTTGTATATCCTGTGAAAGTGCTCAGGCCTGAGATTACAGTTCTGGCGGTGTCAAATAATCAGTGTCCATCTTCTAGAACTAATAACACATTCCTTGCAGAGCAGGACGGTTCTGCCTTTTCTTGTAGATAGCAGCATTTGATACTTTAGCCACTCCTTTTGTACCCTTTTATGAGAAATGCCTGAAAAGTGTCATTTCAGCCTGACCCAATGGTCAAGCCTGACAGAGAAAGGGTATTTTTTGCAACAAAAAGAAAAATAAAAATGTACCTCTGCACACTTTGTAGATATTCAAATATAACAAGGCAAGTATTATCAAGAAAGAAAGATCAGACTAACTCAGTATTTTGGTTGTATTTTGATGGGGTTTTGTTCTATTCGAATATGTTATTTTAGTAATAATACAATTTGTTTTGATACCACTGGATTCTGTCTAGGGTGCATCTGAAGCTTTGATAACTTAGAAATCAAATTTTGGCTTCATAATTTGTGCCAGTCTTCTGCCTTTGGTGAGCTTCTGTCTTGTTAATGTTTATTTCTGGTACATTCTACTGATCGAGTGGGATGAAGTAGGCCATCATATGTTTTGATTGGTAACTTTCATTCCTGTGACTAAGTTTTAACACTGATTCTGAGTTTCTCTTTACATGGGAGAAGGAAGCAGGTCCTAGGAAACAAAACAAAACAAAAAAATTATATGGGAAGAAGCAATTTTCTCACTTTTTCAAAAATATTCTTTGCTTTCAATCAGTGTTTTTTTCTTCACTCAGTTAAATTATTCTTGCCTGCTTCCTCATGGAACTGAAAGGATTAGAAATGGGTAAGAATAACTTCAAGGTGGTGATCAAGGAAAGAAAGTATCCAGCAAGATTAGGTCCCTGTTTTGATACCTGTATTGACTGAATAGTTCCCAGATCCTCTATGACCTCCTCCTCCAGACCTGAGGAGGAATGTACCCCTGAGGGCTGTCCCCCCTAATGGCAGCAGCTCCCATATCTGGTTTGATTTTTAGGCTTTTGTCTCTGTTTTCTACAGCAGAAAGACATGGAATTAATTCTGGTCATGTTCCTATGTCAGTTTTTCTTAGTTACAGACCCACAGCCTGCTTCTCTTCTTGGTTTTTCCTATTCTGTCTCTCAGCCTTCCTTTCTAGTCTCTTCCCTTGTTTCTCATGTTTAATTTGATTTTTGTCTAGTGCATTTGGGTTTCCTGATCAAATTAGAAAGATGTAATCCTTGTGTCATACATTCTGAATAGCAACTTTTGAAGCTGTAATCAATTTCACCCAAATTTGACAGTGAGCCAAATCTTTCAAAGATAATCAAGTTTCTGAAACCTTCCTGGTAAAGCAGCAGTTAGGGCAGTGAGACTGAAATGAGCATTTTGTTAGTTTGTTGGACCTCACCTTTCGTTTGCTCGAGCTGTGTAAGTATCACTATGGAGAGCTCTGCTGCATATATGTTGTGAACCACAAGCAGAGTTTTTAATGGCCTGAGTCTTGTCTTGAGACTTTTCTGTGCCAGAGGGAAGCTAGTGGAAATTCCCACAGCTTACAAAAATCTCCAATAAGTTGTTGTGCCCATCCTTTCCTAGTAACTGGTGGCAAGCCTTTACTCTCCGATGTTAGTAACTCCAACTTGTAGGCATCTCAGTCTGATAAACTCCCAAGAGGTGCACTACTTTAGTAATTGGTCTCCCTGACAGCCCTGTGGTAAACGTGGCAATTTCTTAAGTAGGAGATATTAAGAAACGCATTTTGTTTCTTTCTTTGTTGCTGTTGTTTTAAAATATAGTTTTGTGCTTTGCAACAGCTTCTCTTGCATGCTGTACTGCATATTTTTCTGCTGTTTAGCTTTTTCTGATTCTTATTCCAATGTGCATGCATTCATGATTGATTAAATACTGTCCTCATTATCCAGATACGTAGATACTATAAGTACACCTATGACAGCTTACTTTGCTATTTTGATAGAGGCAGTGCAGTGGGTGCTAGTTTTGGCTCCTGCAAGGGGGGTGGCTGACTGTAATAGGACAGTTAGTCCAGGACACAGCACCTGAGACCGGACAGCTGATGGTGATGTAAATACTGTTTTAATGAAAGCTTTGGGGCGGCAAGACAAATTGTCTCGCAGCAAATTACCCAGGATATGCAGTGATCAGAAATATTCCATACTCTGTGCCTCTGGACGGTTAGCACTGTGCTGTGTGCTTGCAGCACTCATACCCAGTGTTGTGCTGCACCAGAGTTTCCGTTTCTAGTTTTCCGTTAGACAAGCAGGATGCTTACAAACATGGTGTCTGAAAATAAGATTGTATGCGCTGAGGAATTGTTTTTCGTTTTCATATTTTAGACCACATTTAAGTCGTGTGTGTTTGTATTGTGGCCATTAGCAAATGTATAACCGATATAAATAGCGATATGTAAGTATGCATGATATTAGTTCATATATAAATTGCTAATTTTGACCTCAGATCTCCTCTGATACATTTGGAGGCTAAAGATAAGATATAATTTGTATTCAAAGGGGTTTCTTTCGTGTCGCCCTTCCCCCTTCCCGTCTAGTTGGCCCTACTCCCTCTTTGCACGTTGAACTGCGAATGTAGCCGGCGTGAAACCAAGTCATGTAGCAGAAAGCAGATGGCGGGCAGGTACCCCGTCCCTCGCTGGCGGCTCCGCTTTCTCGCCTCGCTTCTCCTTCCTCCGTGGGCGGCCGCCTCCCGGCCCGCCGCCAGCCGCAGCTGTCCCGAGGGGCCGGGCGCCGCTACCCCGCGCGCCACGAGGCTGCTGGGGCTTTCCCTCCCCCCGTGCCGGGCTTGGGGCCCCGACGCAGTGCCGGCCGGGACTGAGGCGGGCCGTGTTTTGTCGCCGGCAGGCTCCTGGCGGCGTGGGACGCACAGGGGGAAGGCTGACGGCGGCGCCGGCGGGCCCGAGGCAGCCCGGACGGGCGGAGGCGAGCCCGGCACTAGGACCCAGAAGACGCGCGGAGGCTCTGGCAAGATTACAAATTGGTCGTGACTCAGTCTCTCGGCGGGTGGCGAAGGGAGCAGGTCGGTGCCGTGTGCCCGCCCGGTGCGGGGCCGTGCTGGGGCTCGGGGCTGGCGGGGCGGTTGGCGGCCGCGGGGGCGGTTGGCGCTTCGCACGACATCCCCCCTCCGTCCTCGTCTGTCTGTCCGTCCGTCTTCCCACCCGCCCTTCCTTCCTCTCCTCTGCTCTCTTCTCCCCTCCTCTAGCCTCCCCTCCCTCCCACGGCCTGGCCCCGCTGCGCCGCTCACGGCGGCCGCCTGTTGTCTGCTGTTTTCCAGGCAGCCAAGATGGAGTACGAGTGGAAGCCCGACGAGCAAGGGCTCCAGCAGATCCTGCAGCTGCTGAAGGAATCGCAGTCCCCGGACACCACCACGCAGAGAGCCGTGCAACAAGTATCCTTGGCCTGGGCCTGCGCCGGGTGGGGCGGGCAGGGCAGAGCAGAGCAGAACGGGATGGTCGCCGTGGCGCCGGGGGAGCTGGGAGGGGAGCGCGGCCTGCGGGGCGGACGGATGGGACGGGACGAGGCGGCGGCCGGGCCTGCCCGGGGACCGCCGCGTTGCGGTGGGCCGAGCCTCCGTCGGAGCGGGCGGCCGTGGCGCGGCGTTTGAACCTCCGGAGCGGCCTGCGGGGCCGTAGGGCCGCCGTGCCTCGCCGCGGGTCTGGGCACCTGTTGCGAGCCCGAAGCCAAAGGCCGCTTCTTCTTTTTAAAGCTCTCGCTCTGGCGCGGCCACTTCGGCGTCTGCCGCTTTACTGTGTTACCCCGCACTGGGCCGCTGCCAGCGCCCGGCCGCGCCGTGGCGGGCGCGCGGCCCTCGCTGCGGCGGATCCCGCCAAGCGCGCCGGGAGCCGCTGCCCGCGGACAGGCCGCGCCGCCTCCCGCCCAGGGCTGCCCGCCGGCTCCGGGGCGCGGCGGGGCCTCCCGAGCCCATCCCCCGCCGGGGCTCGAGGCGAAAGCCGGCGCTGGGGGCGGGAGGGCCCTGCTGGAACCGCCGCCGGCGTGCTCTCGGCGGCCTGCCGCCTCTGACACTACGCACTTTGCTGCGGGTGGGGACGGTCTTGCCTGCCTGGGTGCCTGAGCTGGCGTTGTTAGACTGTGAAATTGACGAGAAGGGATGATCGACTGCTTGTGTCTTCTTGGGCCAATTTGCAGCGTGTTTTATGTTAGTTGTTTGTGGTGGGATTTGTTTCTGATTCCTTTTTCTGCCCGTCAAGTCTCTTGATTCTAGAAATGATGAAATGGCAGGGTTTTTAAGGAACCTTTTTAAGGCTTTAAAAAGGTTTTTAAAAACCTTTTTAACCTTACTTTTTTAAGGAACAAAAAGAGAAGAAAATGTAGGTTAAGACTAATAGAAGCAGCTCTTGAAAAATATCTGCTGTTTCCCGTTCCCTGAGTTGGCTGTGTGAGTGCTTGGGAAAACCAAGGACTCCTCCTGGCATTCTCTGAAGGATGTAAGTTCAATATCGTGATCCCTTTTTGCTTAAGGCATGTGCTTCAAGGTCTTTGCAGACAGCATCAGAATTAATTAATGTAGGTAAGAAAAAAATGTATTTAGGGTTATTTTAAAAAATTAGTCTATCCTGAGGCTGAATTTACACAACCTGTGGGCTTTGCTAACAGATGCAGTCAAACGTAGGACAGCTTCTGTTATTAGCTGAAAAGTAAAGTTATTTTTCATCTTGATCATCATGCTCTTCGAGCTGTGTTGTAGATTTTTGAGATGCTTTTGCTGCCTTTGGAAAATCCTTCACAGCGTGGCTAAATAACACCTCAAACTTAAACGGGCATTCTTCTTTAGTATTTCAGATATAAAATTGTTTATAGCAACAGTAGTTTTAGTGCAAAATGATTCTTTAAAGCTTTGCTTAAAAAAAAAAAAAAAAAAGAAAAAGTAATAATAGCATCTGCTTTGCTTTTTGAAAAATAGCAGTGAAGGTGCAGGATAGGCAACATAATGGATGCTGTCTGTATGAATGATGAGCAGAAATTGGTTAAGTAAAAATGCTTTTAACTGATGTTTGAAATTCTTAAATGACAGCAGTAACTCCCTGCTGTGGTCAGATACCTGTGATTTCAGAGAGTTGCTCCTATGCTGGCCTGTAAAAGTTAGAGAGTGGCACACTATGTCATCGTGTCACGCATCCACGTAGGAGAAAGTTTAATGTCTTGTTCACAGACAGCAAACTGTAACTTCAAGTAAATCTCCCTTCCAACTGTTTTCACAAACCTCTGGGATGGTTTCTTGTATTATAGGATGGTACTTGGCAGCATGTCCAAGCAGAATGGTGGATCAAAGATTTCAAATTTAAAACACTTTCAGTCCTTAATACAAGATTGTCAATGTGCTGTCTTGTACTTTTTCACACAGTTCTGACACATTTATATGATTAGAACCTGATTGTAATGAAGCAGGGAGCATAGGTTAACCAAAACCCTTCGTTTAGTTATAAATCAGGAAGGCTTTCAGATGTTTTTGAGATGAATAATTTTTTTTTTTTTTTTTTTTTTTTGAGGGGAAAGGAGGAAAAATGTAGGTGAAGGAGTTGTTAAGGAAAATATGGTTCATTGACTGGTTAGTTAAATTCCTACTTAATACTCCTCTTCTAGTTCTTTCTGTGTTTGTCTGCTGTTGCTTTGTATTTGAGCCGCTGCAATTCATTGCTGTTGGTACTGTTTGACATATTCTTTGGTGGTCATGTTTCTGAAGCTTGGAGTAGAAAGGGAAAAAAATTACAAGATATGATACCTTACATTTTTGCTTCTTGAAAGCTTTTTGGCATGCAAGCTATAAAACAATCTTTGGGTTTGTGTTTTATACTTCTTAGGGGCCATGTGGGATGGTAAGTACTGTTTTTACTTGGCTATCTATGGTAAGTGTGCTTTACTCTTAAGTCAGACAGGCTTCTCTGGCCATTGCTTGATGTAAGCAGCCTAAATATCTAAAAATGAATTTAAGTTTGTGATTAGGACTAGGTGAACTAGTTGGACATTGGAAAGAAACAGATTCTTTAGAACTGGAAGGAACTTAACGGGCCACCATATCCCATCATATACATGTGGTTAAGGTTTTACTTTTAATGCTTAGAGATTCAGCTAAACAGCTAGTAAGGTCGGTGTATGTGAAGTAAATACTCTTCTTTGAAAAATATTTTTTTGCTAAATGTCTTGTTTAACCCTTCTAGATGTCATCAGTGTGACTTGAAGATGGTGCTGCATGCTTATGACTCAAAATACTATTGTTCAGCAGAATACCAGAATGCCAGATGGCTGTTCCAGCCAAACAGCAGCAGATGGTATAGTAAATGTCAGAAAAACAACTGCATACCTTAACAGTCCTTCAAAAAATTAGTAGTTCTTCCTTCAGTTTCCACAAGAACATAGTGGAGAGGTTGGTACTGCTAGTAAGAAGCTCATTCAGAGAGCCAGTACTCTACAAAATGGATATGTATGCAGGGCGATTGTTCTGTAGTACTTGTTTTAAGAAACAGTAGATAAGTTCCTGATGCGAATATCTGCCTACTTACAATTAAACTAATTCTCACTATCAAAGTCATAAATAGCTCTTGTACTTTAATGCTGGAGTGCTTTTATTTATGACAAGAGAAAAACGAAGATGTATTGTGAGATTCTGTCTCATCTTAGCTTCTGAGTGTAAACACTGAAATTAAAAACTGTACAGAAGCAGCATTTTTAGTGTTTTTAAAAGCACTTTAAGGGTTCTGTTAATTTCTCTTTCTGTCTTTGGATATGTGCTTTTTTTCCAGATTTCACAACTAAAAGGTATTCCTACAGTATGAGGACTGCAAACTCTGTTTTCAGTTTGTATTTACTGAGTGTTTAAAACTTCTGTGTACAATTTTTTGAAATGTTCAGGAACTTAATAATAATTTTATCCAGAAAGCTAAATGCTGCATGTGTAAGATTTGACTACTCCTTAACAGTTTCTCACTTCAGAAACTAGAACAACTCAATCAGTATCCAGATTTCAACAACTACCTGATTTTCGTTCTTACGAAGTTGAAGTCTGAAGGTGAGTTTTTGAAATATTAACTCTTTAATTACACTTTTATTTTTCACTTGTTTGATTATTTTTTTCCTTTACCTTTAAAGAAATAGGGAGCTGAGTCCTGCAGTCATTTTGCTGATTTGTTGTTCTCTGTAGTTCTTGAGAACTCATTTATCTTCTTGGGAAGATTTGTGGTAATACATCTGAAAATTTATTGGTGCATGTAGTTTCAAAGTCTTAGCATAGATTCTGCTCTAAGTATCCTATGAAATTTTCACAGTATTGTAGAAGCATCATACTCTGAGACTGCTGTGAAACTGAAATAAATTTGCTCCATACTGGTGAAATGTGACTGGAGATGTTATTAAATATTCTGATAAATCCAGTTACAATCATAATTGTATAATAACCAGTAATTAGCTGGCTAAACGTTTTAATGGTCACATACCAGGGTCGTTCAGAGAGAATGTCGGAATCTTCATCCCAAAGTCTTTTTTAGTAAAATGCAGTTAGAAATCACTTGCAGTTTGCCATTGGTTTATTCCTATGGACCCTAGCACATGCTGTGTAATGCATTCTGTGTAGCCTCTACAAATGAGTAAATTCAGGCAGTTCCTTAGTAATGAGCAGAACACATGAAAGATTTTTATTTCAGTGTTACAACAGTGGCTGGTTTGTGAGATCTTTGCCAGTGAAAGAGATTTACTTCAGGATGTATTTTGGCACATCCGGTTCTTGTACGTTTGTCATTAATATGTTGGATTGTATGGGATTTTATTTTTTCCTCAGTGTCTTGCTATTAATACTTTTTCTGATTTCTGTTGTTTCACCTCTTGGCTTTGGAATGCTTCCTTTTTTTTTTTTTTTTTAGTTTGAATTAGATCTTACTTACAAGTGGCCCTGTAACATTCAAAGCATCAGCAAGATTCTTTATCTTCTGTTTGAACTAGTGTTTTGTTTGTGTTGTCTGTGTACCTAGGAAGGATGGAAGGATAGCAGAATATAGTATGTTTTCGTATTTGAAGACTTGGGATTTGAAGACACAGTGGTTTGGGGTCTTCTTAAACATTATTAGGAAATTTCCTACATAGGTGTTGGGGAAATCTTTGAAATTTGAGAGAGTGTTTTCAAGAGCTGAATCAGCCAAGATAATAAATTACTGAGCAAGATGCTAGCATACGTAGAGAATATCCAGTACTTTAACGTTGATAAATACACTATCATACTTCAATTGCTAGTGTGTTTTATACTATTAACAGAAGAAGACAAAAAAGGTGTTTGTGGTCAGACTGCACCCATATCTCTCACAGGTACGTCATGTAGGTCTCTTATGAGACTGCAGAGAAGTAACTCTTGCTTCAGGGAAGATTTTCTCCTTCATCAGTGTCTGAATTTTCAGAGTCATATTCTTGTCTAAGACAGCTGTTCTTCAACTTTGTGTTTCAAGATCAGGAAGTCTTCAGAACAGGTGGGGCACGGTCCTGATTAACCTGCTGTAGATGTCCCTGCTCAAGCAGGGGCTGACTGTATAATCTCCAAAGGTCCCTTCTAAACACAACCATTATGTGATTCTGTGTCATAGTGAGTCCAGTGTTGCTGTTTTGTTTTTTTTTTCACAGTATTTATCAACTTCTAAATATCCTGTTACTTTGCTATGTAGGACTACTGAAGGATGGTGGGGAACTCTTGGCTGGATTTGCTATGAATCCAGTGGCCAAGAGCCTTTTGTCATTATTCCTGCTCAAGCAAGGTAAAGAAAGGGACCCTTAGAACTGCTATTAAGTAGTTAAAATACTCTTGCATCCTCTTTGGAACTGTAGGGGAAATGTGATGGAGTCTATCTGGAGTACAACCGGGAAAGTTGTCTTTACTTTCTCCTCCTTAAGAGGATTCTCTTGGCAGTCTGTCCTTTAAGGCTCTTGACTAGGGAAGACAAGCACTGTGCTTTACACCACAGGCAGAAGCTGAGATACTGTTGGAAGTTCACACTTCTCTGTGACCATGGTCATAGTTTATTCAATGGGGATTGAAGTGTTATGTTAGCTAGTACATGGGGCAGAAGAGAGGTTAGTTTGGCAACAGGTGTGGCTATCCATACATAACATTTTTGCCACTGTTGAAGCTACTGCTGAGGAAACTGTGTGAAGATAACATTTAGGTGGAAGATCCTGGAAGTTAGAATTCTGTAAGGGTGGGCTGAAATGCATTTAAACACTTACTTTATTTTAGTATGGGTTGTACCATGTTCGTTTTGGCCTGAGTCCCATGCCTCTGCAAGCAAATAACTTCGCTTGCTTAGTTGGCTGCTCCACTGAGGCCTGCAGTCAGGCAGTAGGCAAGCTCATGGAATAAAACATGATCCCAAAACGTTGAAGGCTGGGATACAGGTCTCTAGAAGGTACTTAGCGAGAAGCACTGTGCTCAAAGGTCATCCTTATTTGGGCAAAATGAAGTTTGCGTTATCATTCAAATACTTGTATTACTGCTGCTGTTTCTTTTTTGTTTCACAAGTGTAAAACTGGCAGATAAATGTGGCGCTACACTGGCTTGGTGCCTCATTGGGAGTAGTCGGTGATGAGAGTCAATTGTGGTATAATGGCTTTTTTTTGATGCAATGTATCAACATACTGTGAGATGACCCGGCCTGCTTGTTGTGTCAGCAAAAAATTACTTTGTTGCTTCTTGGTTAACTGTTCTCTGTTCAGCTTTGAAAAGAAACTAAACTGAGACTTAATAGTATCTGTGGACAGTTCCTGCTCTTTCTAGGCTTACATCCATTATTGAATAAGGTCTTCACACCTCAGGGAACAAAAAAGAAGCTACCTTTATAATATGGCAGAATTCATGTGGTATTCTGCATGGCTTAATGCAGCTTAAAAGATGGTGGATGCTTTATATAAAATTGCAAGAACAGAAGCGGTGTCAATATTTTCCACTGCCTAACGTAATGTATGACAGATCTAATACCCCTTTATCTTGGGTAAAAAGGCCAGTAATGTACTTGCTGTTCTAGTTAAGACAGACAAGCAGTTCCTTTGTCATATTTACATTTTTTTTTTTATCTTGCTTACATGAGAGATAAAGTATGTTGTTTATGAATTCTTTCTGTAAAGCCTTGGGTTCTTCTATTCCTTCTACCTTTAAGTGTGCTGCTGGACTTTTTGCCAGGATATAGGCTAACATATACTGAGACAAATAGGCAATAGTCATGATATTTTCTGTTGGCCCATGTAGACATTGTGTAACTGCAGCAAGACAGATAACTAAGTCTTTCTGATTCTGATCTTGGATCATGTTTTGGTGACCCATGCTTCAGCCCATCCTATTGTGAGAACTCCAGTCTGTGGTCTCACTAGTCTCACTCGGTAGACAGATTAGTCTTGCATGAGGCTGTTGTACTCAAGGATCATAGTCCTCGTAAAAAATTTATACTCTGAAGGTGAATGAGTTGGGATTGAGAGCAGTGCTTGAGTACTGTACAGTCTTTCTGGTAGTCTTTAAGGGTGGCCTTATAAGTTCACTTCCAAAATGTTTGGATTTTTATAAAGCAATTGAAGATCAAATGGTGTCTCAACTACTCTTGATATTTTCATGTGATGACTTAGTCATTCAGAGTATTTTACTTTGATGCAGTTTTTCCACGGGATTTGGTACTTTTGTTCCACTCCTTCCACCTCCTCTCAACCCCTGCACCCTCCAAAAGCTTTTGTTTCAATTGGAAATTCAGCACACGTGGTAACTTATTATAACAATTCAGTCATGTCTGCAAGTGGATTTTGAAATGGCTTTTTATAAACTATTACGAGGATCAAGAGTAGCCCTATGGATTTGATGTGAATATTTTCTAATAAGTTTTGAAATTTAATTTGATCTGGGCTGTGTTTTCATGAGTCTTTTCCACTATGGAATATTTCTTTTATGGTATGTTGATGTTAAAAGACATTTGAAGCTGAGCAGGAGAAAGACTGTGTGAGAATCATGTATTGATTAACCAACTTGTATTTTCAGGAACACATTTTTAATGAGCAGGATTAAACCAGAAAAGAAGTTCAAAGGCTTTGACTATGAAATCAAAACTATCTCCTCTACCCTTCCCTCCCTCCCCATCCCCCTCGCCCCCCTTTACAAAATACATAATCTAGTCATTATCAAAAAGACTAAAATAGCTGCCAAGGAGTGAATCTGATATCTGATGGGATTACAGTTCAGAAGTAAAGTAAGGTTAATGTACCCTTTAAAATGTGCAGTTTCAAATGTTACATGGCATGGGTGGTGTTCTTTTAGTGAAACTGTAGCAAAATATTTTTTCCTTCAACTCTGATATATTTAAAATAAAATTAAACCTAACTCAGTAGTCAATGCAAGAAGTAATTGAGATTCATAGATTTCTTTAGGGGAACCAAATTCTGAGGTGATTGATTTTGTCAAATCATACCATTAAATCTACATGGTTTTTTTCCTGTATGGCAGCCAATTCTTCCGTTCCATCCCCCCATAGGGATATTGTAAAGCAGACCTCAGTAAAATTCTTCACCTAAGTACTTTTATGGCATACATACCACATGTGAGAATGACAGTTATTTATTTTTTCTTTTAAGAGTCTTTAAAGAAACATTGAAATTATCCAGTGGATTGCGTTATGTGATTCAGTGCTTCAGGAATGCTTTCTTGGAAGTCCTTACTCTGAGAGTATGGGATCTCCATTATTATCTCTTTACCTATTCCTGAGGCCCATAGAAGGAAAGCATTCTGAAAGAGCAGGTACAGTAACAAGTTTGTTGATTGTATCATCCGTTCTCTAGCTTAGTACTTCATTTACTTATTCAGATTGGTGTATGTTCTTCAAAGGTTCTATTCACTGTAAGATCGTATGGGGAGATCTTGCAATATTTGTGTTGTCTGAAGTGAAATCAGAATTTTTCAGGTTTTCCCTTGGTTATTAAGGTTATCAGACTTTTTTTTTTTTTTTAATTATTCTTCTGAAGTTCAGGTAAAATTTGGTAAGGTGTGCCTTAATCCTGAAGTAAATGAAAAAGTAAATGAAACTTTATTTTTTGGGTAAGTTGGAGGTCTTCAGCCAGTTCTTTAGTGCCTTACCTTAGTGTATATCTTAGGAGGTGAATGTAGTCTACTACAAGGGGCATTCTTTGTATACCTTCGCTAAGTTTAACTCACCCACTCGGTGACACTTATTTTGTTGTTTCTCGTGTTAAAATGTACATAAAAAGCCAGTATCCCGCATCCCTGTGTGGTGTTTCCACAGAGAAAAAGGAAGTCATTGCTGGTGTGATTTCAAGATGCACCCAAGCAGAAGTATTTGATTCAGTTCAGAGGTGCTTGAGCCTCAAACGTCTTTAACTGTGGACTTTCACCCTCTATTTCCAAGAATAAAAATGCATGGTTTTTTAAAAGAAGTAAATGACTGGGTTGAAAGTAGTGTTCATCCATTCACAGATGGTGATACAGGGACTATGAACATGGCTCATATTTTGTGCTGTTATTCTTGTCGTGTTGGCAAATGTAACTGCTAGGGTAAAACTTCCTAAGGAAAACTGCTCACTGTGCTGGTTTCACTCTCAAAGCTGTTGAGAACCTATTTCTAAAAGAGCTTTGTTCTGCGTGTTTCAAGTACTGGTATGGATTTAATGTGTACAAATACTAAATGTGATAAAAATAATCCCTGATGTCACTGTTCTTGAGGATTTCTGATTCATTATTAACAAATGGGCTCTCTTAGGAGCTAAAACAAACTAAAAAAATCATTCTGGAACTGTAGTATAGTATGAGAGGCAAAAGGTGAAAGTTTTCTTTGGAGTGACAGGTACACAGACACCTCCGTGAACTTTCCAGCAGAAAAAAAATTTCTTTTTCCCCTTTCCCTCTGGAATTTTAAGTAACCTTAAGGGTAATACTTAAGCTTAAAATGATATTTCAGAAACAAGGCTGAAGGTGTTTCAAGGCATTCAGTGTATCTGAATATATTAAAAACCTTGAAAAGTTGTGGCTAATTTGAAATTAATCTGTGCTTAATTGGCTTATATGAATGATGGAAAAAAAAATTGGCACAACTGCCTGTGTATAAGAACATCATACAGGCACCAAAACAAAGCTGAAAGTGTTCTGTTGACACTGAGTGTTGCATATTTATTGCTTCAGTAGCAACAACTATGCTTCTTTGTAAATAAAACTGAGCTGTGGATAGTATGGAAACAATGTTGAACTCCTGATCAAAAATTGATTCGTTGGTTGGTTCATACTTTTGCTTTTTAACAAATGATGGCCACAGGTCAATCAGTGCAGAAGTTTGTACATCTCTATGAGCTTGCAAAACCACAGAACATTTAAAGAACTCTTTCAGCTTCTCTATTTTATCCAGTTTCAGCTTATTTTTTTTTTTTAATGCCATTCTATATATCACCTTCTTATCCCCCAATTCAATCAGTGCTACAATTTTACTGAGAGCAGAAGATTCATGATTTGCTACAGTGTCCCAAACTGTAATAGCAAATGCAAGCTATTGCTGCTCTTTGTGATCTCTGTAGCAGGCATGTTCAACCCACCCTGCACATGTGGCCCTGGGCCGCTGGTAATGCGGTCCCAGAAGATCACAAACTTTTAACACTGTGATGCAATTTTTAGCAAAATTTTTATTGGGTCAGTTGTGCACAGCTCAAGCGTTGACTGCGCAGGTGAAAACAAGGAAGGTGTATCACAGTGCTAACTCCACCTCTCGCACCTGCCACACACACAGTCAAATCGAAGCTCACCGTGTGTTACACATTACATGTGCTTGTGGTGCTTGGTGAGTAGAACACTGAAAACCACTTCAACCTACCTGCATATGTTTGTGCTTGTGAAGACACGATTTTTGTTATTAAGCAGGCATGCTTAATTATTAATTAATTATACACATTATACCTACATTTATTCAGTTTTTCTCAGGATTTATAACTTTGACGAGCTGTGCATACCATGGCCACTTTTTTTTTTGTTTTGTTTTGGCATGGAAGTAATACAGTAAGTTAAAGGTTTCATGACAAAATCTAGAACACAGATATGAGTGAACCACAAGAAAAAAAGGCCTGTATTTCAAAACATTAGAATTGATCTATATTTCAAAATTAGATGTAATTTCAAAACATTCTCATGTAAGCCTGGCTTTATAAGTTGTCAAGGAAATAGCAAATATAAAATTGTAAAACAAAACCTGATTAATAAAACTTCTGATTTATAATACTTCTGCAGATTAATAGAATATTATTTACTAATAACGTGTGGTATGCTGCGTGGCAATTTTTAAACAAAATTCTTATAAGAGTGACTGCATCATCTGTGGTGTATGTACCTTGGCACAGAAAAAAACAGTGTTGCAGTCAAACATTCAACTCAGAACAATTTGATCATATCTCTTTGCTATACTTTTATGGGCAGAGAGAAATATCTTTTACTTCACAAACACACCTTATTCATGTCATCATTTTTTGGTAACATGTACATTTGTGAACAGCTGTTCTCAAGTATGAAGCATAGGAAGAGTAAGATTAGATCAAAAATCTCTGACAGTCCCTAACCCTAACCTTGAGAGCTCACTGACAATCGAGTCCCCTGCCACTGAAGCAGATGCCAATGCATTAGTTTCACAAAAGCAAGTTTTATGTTCTTGTTGCCCTCTTCTTTTTTTTTTTTTTTTTTTTTTTTTTAAAGAACGCAGTTTTGTTACTTACATGTTAACTATATTATCTGTTTTATATGCAGCCCAAGACAATCCCTCCTCACTCAGTGCAATCCAGGCAAACCAAAAGCTTGGACACCCATACTTAATAGAGTATCATCCTGGCTTCTGCACAAACAGGACTGATGAAGAAGTACCTTAGTGTGTTGGGGAAGGAAATGACAAGTGTTGTGGTGGGAGCTACCTATTTGCCAGTGAACGAATACAGAGTTAAAGTAATGAGTCTCTGTGAAGAAAAGACTTGATTAGATGAATAGAAGTTTGTTCACTCTGAGTGCATTGAAGGTGAATGTTATATTTTAAAATAAGCTTTAAAAGGAGATAATCCATTACACTAATAGCTGTTGGAACACAAGGATTAATTGGATAAGTGAAATCAATTCACTTGTTCATTTTTTATGTCATTGATGACATTGATGACAATGTCATTGATGACAATTCCTTGTCATCAATTTGAGTAATTCAGAATACTGTTCAGACTATTTAGTGAGTATTGGGGAGTACAAAATAGATGACTCCTGCCACCACTGGTGTTGTATAGGGTGCTGTGCACTGGAAGTTTTCCCGGCTTCTGCTGCTGGCATGTTGTAGATAGAGCTTAATAAAAAGTTGTTTCTTCAGTTAGATGTATTAGGTTGCATTCTGGGAAATGGCAAGATATAATTTTGGCACTAGTGGAGGTGTTCCTGAAATAAGAAACTAGAGAGTAGTTAGTGCTTTTAATTAAGTACTCCTCCATACAAATATACAAATTTCTTTTTTTTTTCTTTTTTTCTTTTTTTTTGCTATTATTATTTTTAGATTTTTTTTTTCCTTGTGTTTACTTCACAAGAGCTCTTTCTATGAGCAAAGGACCAATCCCCTCCTACTTAGAATACTAGTGAAAATAAGACTATCTAAGAAGCTTTGGTATGTGTCTCTGCTGATTTTTGTTTCTCAAGTCATTTGAAATCCATCTTCAGTCTATTTTCAGTTTCTACCTCAGACTTCATCAGCTGCCTTTCATTGGAGAGAAAGGAAAAAAAGGAAAATTTGGGTGCCTACCATTTAGATTAGAGCAGTTGGAAGGGAACTACAAAGATCATAAATTCCAACATGCGCTGACAGGCATGGGTCATCAGCCACCAAACTAAGAAGCCTGCACCCTCACAGCTCAGAAATGTTTCCCAGAGCCCAGCCTGATTCTCCCCTAGCAGCTTTGTGCCATTTCCATTCTGTCATCAGTTCCCAGGGGCAGAGCCCAGCACCACCACTACTTCCCTTCCTCAGGGAGCTGCAGGGAGCACTGAGGTCCTCTTGGCCTCCTCCAGACTGGGTTAAACTGAATGTTCTCAGCCTCTCGTCACAGGTTGTGCCCTCCAGTTCTGTTACTACCCATGTTTCCTCCTCTGTGTGCTTTCAAGTATCTTAACATCCTTTTCATATTGTGGAGCCCAGAACTGTTCGCTGTACTCAAGGTGAAACTGTAACAATGCTAAATACAGTGAGAGAGTCACATCTTCTGACTGGCTGGCTACTCTGTATTTGATGCACCCCAAGTGTGGTTTGCCCCATGGCTGCCCAGGCACACTGCTGGCTCCTGCTGAGCTTGCTCTGGAATGCTTAAAAAAAATTAAAAAGACTTAAAGCTTGCCAATCAGAATTACTGTGCTGCCTGTGCGGTAGCAGACATTCTGATTCAGGGAACATCCATTCTGATCTCTTGAAGTTACATGAATGCTTCTTCCTTGAAGATACTGAAATAAATATCTGTATTATACTTACTTGAACGGTCAATCTGTGCCACTTCTGGCGAAGCAGGTAATGTCACTAGGGAGGAATAACTTACTCAGGTACTGCAGGGCTAAGCTGCCAATGTTGAGCTGAATGCAGTGTTCAGTCATTATTGGTACTCAAGAGCTCAGTCTAGATGTTGTTGCCCCTCAGTATCTTTTGCAATTAGAAGGCACAGCAGAGTAAAGTCTTTTGTGATTCTGAAGAGCAAAAATTGTCATTTAAAAAGAGGAGAAGGAAGTTTTAAAATGCTTTCAAAAGCGGGAGTTATTCTTAGCTAGTTACTGAAGTCAATTTTTGTTAGCATTACGTATCTGTAGGGCTAGGATGAATTTTTATATGGCTTTTCAGATTGCTTTTAGGAAAGATACTCAGCTCTGTAGCTAGGAATCATACTGTGGATACTGTTACTGGTGGCAGTTTTTCCGAAGTTCCAGTCCTACTTAGTGATAAAGGAAAGACATTCTTATTTGCACATAACTATTGCAGGTGGACCAAGAGAAGTGATTCCTTTTTTATAAGGCTAGATTTGGCTTCATGAAGGTGGTGAGCTAGGCAATTGTACTTGTTTCATCACTGCAAGATAACACACTGAAACTGTTCTGAAGTCACTGTTATGTTTAACGGCAAGTCTGCCTTCTGACAGTCTGCAGAGAGGTCATGGTGTCTTCCGGCACCTACCCCCTTGAGTAGGAGACACCATTTTTCAGCTCTTACTCTGTGAAGTGAAATAAACACCCATTAGTACCTAGCTGCATGACATCTTGTCCACTCAGGTAGGATTCTAACCATGCCAACTGCAAATATTTTACTGAACGGACTAAGAGGTTACACATGGCTTTATATTGTGAAGCACTTCATATGTTTCCTGTGTTGTTGCCTTTTTATTAGCTTGCTTGGACTTTCAAGTGTACTACAAAAGCTTGACTGCTTCTACATATGTACTTATGTCGTACAGACCATGATTAGAGGAGGTAGGGTAGTTTGAGAATGCAATGTAGAAACACAGTTGTAAAAACACAGTTGTAGTCTTAAAAGTAGCTGATACCTGTGTCTTGCAGGTCTGCATCAATTCTGTGAGGCATTAAAACCTTGAACTAGTGCTAAGCCCTCTCAACAAAGCTGAAAATCTACTGGGGATTGAATGATGTTCGAATGATGCAGTCTTATTGTAAAGCAAGGTGTGGTGAGAGGGGGATTCTTCCACTGATAAATTTATTTGGCACCAAAGATGCTATCAAATGCCAGAAGTCTGCTTCACTTCCCTTTTTTCTTGTACATTCCTTCTTTCTTGTACTATATGTTCTTGTCAGTTCTATACTTTCAGGTTGACTAAGATAGAAGGAGGCAAGACTGTGATCTTTTTTGATGACTGAAGCATATGGCTGTCAGAATTTATCTCAGAATCTCAGAAGACTAAATAGTGTCTTATTCAGCTCCTAGGCCATCTGCCTGTAATATTGGTGTTACAGAAAAAAAACTCCATCTAGACCTATGTTACTGATTTCTGACAATGTAGCTGTTAAGCTGTTGAGTGCTCTGGATTCTGCAAAATATCTTTCTGCAGTCATGTCATACTCAGATTCTTAAACTCAGATTCTGACTATGGTGTGGTTTTAGAAATGCCTGAGTATCAGATTCTGTGCTGCTTTTTTAACTCACGTAGTTAGAGTCCAATTAGCAGTCTCTTTAGCTTATATTCATCATTTCTGCTCGCTACTTCAGCAACGTGGTGATTGGTTTTGCTTTTTGTTTTTAATCTTCCTCCCTTTTGTTGCATCATGAATTCTCTGTCATTTGATGGAAATGTAACTTTCAGTATGAATCCATTGAGATCTTTGTTGCAGGCTGGTCGGATAAGTGCACATTATGAAAAATAGTCTTACTCTATGTGAGGAATTCATTTTATTTATTTATTGTTTTGTGTCTGTATGTTTTCTTGGTTAAACTGAAGCAACTGCCTTTTTTCTCTTGTGATCATAGCCACACATTCTAAAGAATTAATTTTTTTCCTTAATGGAGAAGTTTAGCCACTACAAGGATAAACTATAGAGAGAAAATGTTAATGCACTGTATTCTGGGTAGACCTTTTAATCACTTTTGGAGGACTGGATTTTTTGCAGATGTGTTATCAGTGGGTTAGTTACGTAAAGCAATCAGAGTTTGACATATTGAATTGATGTAATAGTAGATGTAGAGATTTTCCTTCTTGTTCAGTGAGTCAAACCTGAGACTGATCAAGCGTTGAAGTGAGAAATTCTTTCATTTGGTCATTCTACGCCAGATCCTTAGCAATGGTAACTTCAAAACTTTGAACAAAATAATGAAATTATTCAATTTGATTTGGCAAACAGTAGGAATGGTATTACTACTGTTTGCCACAACTCGTAACCAAGTTCTGTGATCGTTAAAAGTGTGTCTGCTCATCCAGTCTCTAGCAGTTTTGTTTAGAATAATAACCCCTTTTAACCCATTTTTTCCCCAGTCTTCTATAAAATCTGTCGGCCCTTGAAATACAGTGAAACAGTGTTTATTTTTTGCACTGTTTAGAGGGTGGTAGGTATTCAAAAAACATACTATGTATGAAGCTTCAGAATTGTTTCAAGAATGCATGTAAAACGTTACTTCCTGGTTTGCAAAGCTGTTCAACTTTCTGTAAAAGCTGTGTTTGTAAATCGCTGCGTTTAAAGTTATGGAACTTGAAAAACAATGCTTTTTTAGGAAAATATGAATGTAGAAACTAGATTGAAGAGTACGTGATGGCTTTCTGGTTTTGGAGCTCAGATAAAATCAGCTGGTTAGAATCAACTTCAATTTCTGAACAAAACCCTCATTTGTGAGCACTGCTTTTATTTTAACTAGCCCAAATCACAATAGATTACTTTTCCAACTGGCAGTCAGACATCGTGGGTGTACTCTGAGTCCTAGTATTTGTGATGCAGTAACTTCAGTATTGAAATACCTTATTTTTGAAAGATACATTTCTTATTTTGCTTAGCATTACTTCTATTTGGATATTGATAGTTTTGAAAGCTTGAAATAGATCTTGTGCAAGCTGTAATTCTTGATGCAAAGGAAAATTGAACATCCTTATTTCTTGCCCAGATTAGAGGTCAGAGAACTTACTGAACAGTGCCTACATGATGTGTTGGCATTACTTTGGTGAAAGGTGGGTTGTCATCAACTTTTACAGTAACAGTATTACAACAAGTCTGTCAGTATAATCAGAGTGTTTGAATATCTTCAGTTAATCAGTTTTTGTATGAGTCTCCTATACCTTGCAAATTAAGATGTATTCCTTGCCTGTATCTGTAGAAAACTTGAAAGTCTTAACTGGGCAGTACTGATATTTCAATTTTGAATAAACAGAAGTACCGAATTCTGAACTTAAAAACTTTGTTACATGAATTGGCAGGTGTAGTTGGTGTGAGATGTAAGGAAATAAAGATTAATATCTCACTGTAAGTTTTATTCTTGTTGCATTGCTGTGCAAATCTACCTTATCCTGTGACGTAATCAAAGTTTGCATGTAATTTATTTTCTGTTGCAGATGAACCAACACGTTCCTTGAGTGGTCTCATCTTGAAGAATAATGTAAAAGCACATTTTCACAACTTTCCAAATGGGGTAACTGACTTCATCAAAAGTGAATGTCTGAACAACATTGGTGATTCCTCTCCCTTAATTAGAGCTACAGTAGGTAAGTTTGCCCTTGTTGATATCGGTAACATTTTCAATATGCAGAATGGCTAAGTTGGAGCTTCACTAGTGAACTAAAGAGCTATTAAACTCCTAAAGCTATTTGCTTCTGATAACTGTTGCAGTTTTACAATGTTCTGATGCTGATGTTCATTTTCAGTATGTGAAACTCATTTTTGCTTCCTGTTGATTTACCAATTCAGTTCACGTCTATAGGAATATGACTG
The DNA here is from genome assembly GCA_030625065.1 of Alectoris magna. NCBI lineage: Eukaryota > Metazoa > Chordata > Aves > Galliformes > Phasianidae > Alectoris > Alectoris magna. Next base: position 51,749,421 of record CM060564.1, read on the forward strand.
AGTTTTCTTGTCTCTACTATAACTCTTCTTATTTAAAACTCAACTTGTTGCCAGTTTTTGAACATCAAAAAATGAATAGGGTAAGAGTTTGACTGCAGAATTACTTCAGCATTTCACTTGCATCAGTGAAACATTTCTGTTAGTTGCTTTCCTTTTCTCCCAAGTCCACATGTGCACATACATGCATACACTGTTAGGGGAGTTGTTAAAATTACTGTACTATGTATGACGTGCATTCAGATAATGAGCTTTTGCTTTTAGACAGCTTCTATCAGAAAACAGTAGATACATTAAGCAGATCAGAATATCAGCTATAAGAGTGTTTTTAGGTTTGTTTGGGTTTTTTTCCTTTTTTTTTTTTGCTACATGAATTTTTGAATTCCTAGCAGTTCTAGTGCACTTCTTATGTTAAAAGTGCAAGTCTGCATTACTGTTATATATTTCTAGGTAAAGTTGTGTTTCTGCCTGTTCATTGAGAATATGATTTCCTTTAATTACTGATATAATTGCAGTAATTTTCCGTGTCCGCTCCAAAAAGTAGGGGAAAAAAAGATAGAATAAGCGTTAATGCTGCATTTGATAGTACCTAATTCCTTTAGTAGCTGTAGGAAGAAGTCTGCACATATTTTTGTACTTTTTGATTGTAGGAGTCCTATTTGTCAGTTCAGAGGAGTTAGTAGTAGAGTACAGTGGAACTGACCAAGGAAAATATTCTAGCACCATTTGGATTGCTGTCTTAGGGTTGTTTGGTGATTTGGTGGTTACTGTTGGTTTTCTGGGGGCTTTTTTTCTGTGGGGTTGTTTTCAAGCAATTCTTCTAGTATTTTGATTTCTTCTAGTAGGAATTGTTTGTAGGTTAATAGTTTAATTACTGTTGAGCTTTAAGTGATCCTTGCAAGGAGTATTCAGACCTGTATGAACTCAGAAGATGTGCATCAACTGTTGAACTGTATGCTTACGCAAGGGTTCCTATTTACTGCCTGCTGTGCACTTTCCAGTATGAAATAAACGTTGGATCCTCCTGACTTCTGTCCAGTACCCACCAGCATCTTGATGTCACCTACATTTAAATGTTTTGCTACTGTATAGTTGTAATTATACAAAGTTGTAATAGATGGATAGCCAGAAGTTATAGAGGAATAACTCACCAACACTGAGGCTCACAGTTAAGATGGATGCTCACCACAAGGAACTCCACAAAGGAGTGATCTCCAAAAGAGATGCTGCCTTAGTGGTGGTGAGTCCTTACATGGGATCTAGGAGAGGTGGAGTCAAGCTCCACCCCTTCCGGGAGCACAGCTGAATTACCTTCACCTGTGCTCCCGCAGCTGACCCATCACTTGCCTCAGATGGTTAATCAGAGGTTCAGGCTGTGATTAACAGTTTCCCATACAAATACCTACCCGCATTGCTTGTTGGCATTTTCTAGTCAGAGGTGCACACAGGTTTTTGCTGTTCAGGCACAGTCAATTTAATGGGTCACCCATAAATAGGATCTCTGGAATTCTGAGAGGAAGACAAGCAAATACAGCAGCATTGAAATAGCATCAGAGAAGAAGTAATGTGGCAAACAATTTTAATGTTTAAAATTCAAATTTTAAAATGTGTGCTACGTGTGTTGAGGTCTTACAAACTTACTAGGAAGTGAATGCATCTACTTAGGAGATGCTTATGACAGTTCTTAAATCTTCACAGGGATTCTAGTTTGGGTAGGCCCTGCCTGAAAGTTAACAAGCAAAATAAATGGATGAGAGGAGTGGCAGGACTGAAGAAGCTTCGCTCTAGAAAGGAAATGAAGGCAAATGATTGTCTTCAGGGGTGTGATTTTACCATGAAGTTAGCTTTAGGATTAAGGATTTTAAAAATAAAATTTTAAGAGCTACAGAGGCAAAGTACCACCCAAAATAAAGCAAAAAAGAAGCAAGCCATCTTTGCCCCTTTGCTTTCATAAAAGTATGGAGCTTAGCTGCTTTTTCTTTGTGTTCATTTTTGTGTTGTTTTTTTTTTAATTTTAGTGTCGATGCTATGAAGTAGGGTTGCCTGTAGTTGAAATAGTGAGGAAAGAGATGACAATTACACTTAAGTTTTTAACAATTTCTGACATTCCTTCAGAGTATCTCACATGCTTGGTGCTCTCCTAGCTGAGTAGCTGTGCTTGTTAGGTTTAATATTTGTCAAGTGACATAGCAAAAGATTCTGTAATACTGATTTGAATTTCGTTAGACATCAAAGAGCATATTTGTAAAGATTTTTACTTTCAGATTTCTAACCTTGCTGCTTAGGTTGTTGGTGAGAAGGAAGGGTTCCTTTAGCTGTCAGCTCTTGCTCAAATACATCAGAAGTCAGAAACGGCTAAGCTGAGCATTTAATTTGGTTATTCGTGTGCTGTCCACATTTCTGTGACTTAGTGTCATAGAGGAACGACTAAGGCTAATGTCTGCTGTTCCCTGTTGGCCAAATAAAGCAGGAGGCAGGAGAAGTTTCACAATGGAAAGGAGATGGAATGCATCAGAAGTCCATGTGGATTTTTTCTAATATGAGCATGATTATCTAAAACTTCATTCTTATGCTTGTTTCCTCATTATTCTTAAAACTTTTTGCAAAACTTCAAATGTTATATAGTCTTTGCCTCTGCAAGTACTCGGTAGCCTGTTTTTTAGTTTGTCCCTACTAGTTTCTTTTCATAATTTAAAAAAGGAAAAGCAAAACCAAACAGTCACAACATTAAATGGCTTCTCTGCAGACCTGTACAGAAAGTTCGTAATGATACGTATGGTCTGAACTATGTGTACCTCTGTTGTATGGAGCAGCAGGCTCAAGTTGCTTCTTTCCTGCATGTCTCAAAGTATTTCCTCTTAAGTTATCCTGCTTCTGTCTGGAAGAAGCCTTCTTGAAAAATGCTTACTGTTTTCCATTTGCTTGCCACTTCTAGGACCTTTTCCAAAACTACCAGCCCATTTAAGACTTGACATGTGACTTTTCTCTCTTGTTGGTCCAGAGAGTTTAAGGAATTTCATATGTATGTTTGCTTCTGAACCCATGTTAATTCTACTAGTCTGTGCCAGTTCTAATTTAGGGAGGCAGTTTTGCAATGTAAGTACTTTCTCTGGGTTCAAGAACATTGATGTATTTTGTTCTTTTTGTGAAGTTCACTTGAACTACATGAGTCCGCAAGTTGACCTTGCAGAAATGAAGGCTAGTGGTATCTTGGGCTGCATTAGTCAAAACATTGCCAGTGAGCTGAGGGAGGTGATCCTTCCCCCTCTGTTCAGTGCCTGGAGTGCTGTGTGCAGTTCTGTACCCCCTAGAACAAGGCAGACCTGAACATGCTGAGTACAGTCCAACAAAAGGCCAAAATGATTAAGGGGCTGGAGGAAAGGGAGAAGACTGATCAGCCTGAAGAAGAGGAGGCGCAGGAGGAATATCATCAATGTATACAAATAGCTGAGAATGCAAAGAGGCTGAAGCCAGGCTCTTTTGAGTGATGCCCAGTGCTAGGACAAGGGGCAATGGTTACGATCTGGAACACAGGCAGTTCCTCCTGAACACTGGAAACTTCTTTACTGTGCTGGTGACAGAGCTGTGACTCAGGTCTCCCAGAGAGGCTGTGCAGTCTCCTCCTTGGAGATCTTAGAGTTCCCTGGGCATGAGCATCCTGATCTGGGTGTTCCTGCATGGGCAGGGGTTGGGCTGGGTAGACCCAGAGGTCCCTGTGCAGACTTATAGGAATCTTTTCTCTTCATCTGCAGTTATGAAAAAAGCTGGATATGAATGAGTACTGTGAACTGGATAATTGTTTTTTACGTCTCGTGATTCTTATTTGCCTGTTGCCTTGTTGGTTTTTCCAGCCTTATTGCATCAATGGAAGCATAATGAAAAATGTCTTCAGTTACATTATGTCATTCACAGAATATCTTTTGCTCTGTAAAGTTGACCTATGTTCTTATCCATTGGGTGAGCATTTTAACATTTTACCTGAATGAAGATGGTATATAGTGATTAGTTCAATTAAAGTGCTTAGGAAAGGAAAACTTCTCACTTGGAAGATTATTAGTTGTAGTAATACCACATTCTTTAGTGCTTGTACTTACTAGAGGTAAATGTCTGTGTCAGTGATAAATTACGTTACCCATTTCATTTTGTCTTGTACAAAGTCAGTACCTAGGGAGCTTTCTGTGTTCCTCTCTCCAAATTCATTTTTTTTCTGAGTTTTCTGTGTATGCTGGAAATAGAATTAGTGACTTGTTGGGCTGTCTCATTTGTTTGCTGGCTCTGAATCAGCCAGCCTCTAGAGCTGATCACCTGCCATAGTGTGCAAGCTCTTAACTAAGTATTTCAGTCTTAGCGTGTTTACATAATTTTTGTGTAAACATGCTTAATTTGTGTGTTCACAATTTCACTACTATATTTTAAGTTTATTGAATGACAACCAATCTGATGCACGTCCTGTGTTCTTGATTTTATAATGTAATAAGAGGTGTCTTAAGTGCATACTGTGTTTAGTAAATTTACAGCCAAACCTGTCTTAGGGCATGATTGTTTCCTTAATTGGAATTGCTCTCACATCTTGAGCCCTTTGTGGTGGGAGGAAGGCACAGCCATCCTTTGCATTTCAAAGCCTTTCAAATACTATTTGTAATTAAATGTACTTCCTCTTTTTATGCTTGCCACTTCTTAATTCTTTTGTTCTTCTAGAAGAGAAAAAAAAGAGGAAGAAGTGAGTGTGAAACCTGAGAAAATTAGATCTCATTTCCCTCTTTCCTCTTTTTCACTTAGGTATTCTGATAACAACCATTGCTTCAAAAGGGGAATTACAGAATTGGCCTGAACTTTTACCAAAGCTTTGCAGCCTCTTAGATTCAGAGGACTACAATACTTGTGAGGTAAGGAGACTTATTCTAAAACAAATTATCATCTGAAATCTATTATTTTTATCTCTTCATAGATACAGCACATATTAACAATATCTTACGCCTGTATGTGCATACATCTGCAGTCTCTTCCAATAACAGTGGCTCAAGTTTAGACACTTACTGTGTCTTATTCTGCTTTCATGTCTTGTTCCTAGCATTCATTAAAATGAATTTGTTTATTTTACATAAAAGCAGAGTTAAAGATGGAGATGAATTGGCAAGACATCTGAGGTACCGAATGTCCTGACTGGGGTGCCTAATGCTTTAAGTAAATCATCATCACATTGAGTTTTCTTACTTAAACACATAAATTGTTCACTGTTCATGCAGTGTCATCTGGAAACATGATCTGACATTCTATTTCAGGCTAGTGTGAAATGAACATTTTTTTTTCAGTGTGTATGAAGGAAAATAATTGAATACCAGCCTGTTTCAGACTGTGGAGGAAAAAAATGTTGTATGACTTCAAAAATTAAAAATCTATGAACACATAGTCTTAGTTACTTGATGCTGTCTCCGTAAGCATGTAAAGCATTTTGTATAAAATAATCCTTTTGATGAAAAGGCTGGTCCAGTGTGCTGTGCTGTTATGTGGAGTTTTCATTCTCTTTTCACAACAAAAAAAGGAGCTACCTTTTAAGTGTTTTTAAAAATACAATTGAACAAATGAGCATTGAAAGCTAAAATTAAATTAGCACTTACCAGCCATTCTACCATCCAGACATCTTAGAGGTTGAGGTATAAAATATTGAATAAAAGGCCCGTAAGTGTGTTTCAATTTTACTCCAGATTTAGCTCACTACAATTACTGTAGTGATGTGCTGAAATTGTATATTCTGAAATGTTGCTGTCTTCAGAATGTGAAACAAGTTTATTGCTTGATTTTTAAACAGGGTGCATTTGGCGCTCTTCAGAAAATATGTGAAGATTCTGCTGAAATTTTAGATAGTGATGTATTGGACCGACCACTCAATATCATGATACCTAAATTCTTACAGTTCTTCAAGCACAGCAGTCCAAAAATAAGGTAGGTTTAAATACTGTAGTACAGATCCATGTTGAAATATTATTTACATGAGCAGAAAGGTTGATGTTTTATAGATCTGCTTAAATTACTCTGATTTTAAAAAGCTAAGTGTATTAAGCTCTAACCACCACAAAAAAATTTCATAATATTCAAAATGATTTTGGTATGGAATATCATACACTGATGGTAGATTTGAAAGATGTACAAGGGAGTGAAGAGGTTTTTGATCAGTTAACCAGGTATGTCAGCATGACTATTACTGGTGCATGGGATCTCTGTGCCTTCTTACTTTTACTTGTTCAGGATCATTTAAAAAGAAAAAAAAAAACTGTCTTATGTGCTTCATTTGTTTGGTAATGGCTGCAGCAATGGGAGAGTGAAAATACCATTTGCTGATAATGGTTTTGTTTTTGTTTTTTGGGGGTTCTTGCAGGAGAAAGTTTCTGTTTTTTTTCTTTTTTAAGCTATCCCAAAACTTAGAAAACTGTGTCTTTTAACGCAATCAAATTAAATTGGAGGTTGGACCATATTATGTCCAGAGGTCCCTTCCAGCCCCTATGATTCTGTAACACCATGAAAGGAGTTCATCTTTTCACTTGAATACTATATTAAACTGTTCTGAAAAGCAAAAAATTATGACATAGGAAGTTGCCAGAATTTACTTGCTACTGGTATTATTTATCAACAAAAACAGTGGCATTTACCCTGAAATGAGCCAGCAACGCACCCTTACTGCAAAGAAGGCAAGTACTGTTCTAGGCTGCATTAGCCAAAGTACTGCCAGCAGGTAAGAGGCGTGATCCTTCCTTTCTACTCAGCACTGGTGTGGCCACACCTGGTGTACATTGTCCTTTTCAGTTTTGCCTCTAGGTGATCTTTCATTGAGTGATTTGATTCTGAATGATTTTTTATATCTATGTACAGTTTAGAAAATGTTTTTAAGTCACAGAAAATATATATTCTAACTACTCTGTTTATAGATCTCACGCTGTTGCATGTGTCAATCAATTTATCATCAGTAGAACTCAAGCTCTTATGATGCACATAGATGCTTTTATTGAGGTGAGTGAGCATTCTTTGCTGGGAGAGGCAAGATTAAATCATACTGCATGTGTGACTTAACGAGAGTTTTAGATAATGTTTTTAACTGTCTCTGCCTCTCACTGCCCTACTTTGGGATTCCTGTTCTTGGCTTTATATCCATCCTTTGCATTCAAGTTTATTTTGCATGCTTGTGATCCAAATTGATAAGTCTAAATACTCTCTCAGCATAAAAAATAATACTTTGAAAAATACTTCCTTTTCGTAAGTGGAGGAAACATATTTATATAAAGGTACAGCAGTAACGACATCAGTCTGTCACTACCTGTGATGGAGAGTTCAACACTGGTATCCTCATGTCATTTAGTCTGTCTTGGTAATTGGTGTCTTTAGGTATTAGTCCTGAACATGAACTAGAATGGTGTTATTTCAGGTTATCTGAAGTATTTGATGTACAGCTGTTGCACCTTGAAGCATGGTTTTAGGAAAAGAAAAAGGCAGGAAATAATGTTTTTATGCCAATATCTACCATTACCCAATGTTTGGTCATGTGTACTATGTGCACTGAGAGTCTGAAAATATAATTTGCTCTGAAGAAAATATCTGTAAAAAGTAGTAAAGTATTCTCAGGTGTGGGAATGGATGATAACGATTATATTTTTGTATACCTTAGTTTGCCAGTAATGTAAGTTTAAGTGCAAGTCGAACTGGATGGATTGAGACTTATAAACTGATGCTTATATAAACAATAAAAATAATAGTTTATTAATGTAAACTATTGCTTTCCAATAGAATCTTTTTGCACTGGCTACTGATGAGGAGCCTGAAGTACGCAAAAATGTTTGCCGTGCTCTGGTAATGTTGCTGGAAGTTCGAATGGATCGCCTTCTTCCTCATATGATTAGTATAGTTGAGGTGAGTCTCATTTTCTTTGTTTCATGCTGAAACTAATTTGGGGTTGCAGAAATAAGCACAAATAAAAAGCGTTTCTAAGGAATGCTTTTCCTCGGAAAAATGGTAGAGCAGCTCATCCTGGAAACTGTTTTCAGGCACATGAAGTACAAGAAAAAAGCTATGTGGACATTGTTCTGGGCAGCCTGCTCTATGCATCCCTGCTTGTTTGAGGGGATCGACCTAATAGTATCACCACACAAATAATCCAAGATTGTATTCTTATTATACCTGGCATTTTGTTGCTGAGAAGACTATTATTTTATTTTTTATCTGCAAAGTACAGTAGTAGTGAATTTATGTTCTAAAACAAAAAGACTAGATTTTTTTTTTCCAAATGTGGGACTACCATGTACAGTTACTGATTTCATCAGTTCTGTGCATATCTAGATGAGTGCAAATGTAATACCTCAGAACTGTGATTGTTTTTCAGTGTTCAGGTGAAGTTGCTTTTGGCCCTTTGGAGGTTGACAATTTCTAAGCTGAATGCTGCAAATAGAGGCTGCTCTGATTAAGTGAAGGAGGTCTTAAAAAGAGACAAACTTGTATGCACGTAATGGTCTTCATGCTAATGGTGAATCAGTTTTTAAACTAAGAATAGTAATGATCCAGTAACTATTCTATATGGAAGATCTTGGCCATTGTTGTGCTTTTAAAACAGACAAGTTTAGTGCTAATTTGTGTGCCAGTTCCTGGAGCATAATGGAATGGTTTTGTTTGGGTTTTGTTTTGTTCTAGCGTGCACTTCCACATATGCAGAGGCAAATGAGTGGGCTCTGTTTCTCTTGTTTTTATCTGAAAACTTTATAACAGATTTTGTCAGGAGTAGACCCTAGGTTTTCAGTTATTAAATTACACTCATATGTTCATGGCTGGTATTTATCCAAACATGTGGATCATAAGATCTCTCTCTGAAGAAAGTCTGATTTTTTTATATCATATAATACACAATGAGATTACTTGTAATAAATGAATAGTGTATTGATGATATGAAGAGATAATGAAGAAGTGTACTGCAGTCATAAGATTACTTGCTTCCTGTTGCTTTCTTCAGATAAAGACGTGTCTGTTAACACTTGGGGGGAAAAAAGTGCTACCTCTTTCTATTTCAATTTCTGGGAGGCTTCTTCAATGATAAGAGGCATAGAATAATTTAGCATGAGAAAGACAAGAGAGACTTTCAAGGTCATCAAGTCCAACCAGCTACCTGACATTACAAAATGCACCACTAACTTCCTATGCACCACACCCACATGTCTCTTAAATATGGGATGGAGACTCCACCACTGCCCTAGGCAGCCTCTTCTAATGCCTTTCCATCCTCACTGTGAAGAAATTCCTCCTGATGTCCAGTCTAAATCTTCCCGTGTCTGACATGATACCACTTCATTGCATTCTATTGCTTGTCACCTAAGAAAGGAGACCAACACCCAAGACCAACATCCATCTCACTGTGACGTTCTTTTCAGGTCGTTAGAGAGAGTGAAGAGGTTTCCCCTCAGCCTCTTCTTCTCTATGTTAAACAATCTCAATTCCCTCAGCCATTCCTCGTAAGGCTTGTTTTCCAGACCCTGCACCAACTTCATTTCTCTTCCCTGAATGTTCTTGTAGTGAGGGGCCCAAAGTTGAAGTACTTGAGGTGGCATCTCACAGGTGCTAAATACGGAGGGACCATCTCCTCCCTAGACCAGCTGGTCACTGATTAAGAAGTCTCACCATAGCCTCACATAGTCTCCTAAGTCTTTCTTCCCACCTTGCCAAAGAAACAAAAAGATTGTGGTGGTATACTCAGGTTTTTATGGGTACACTTTCCAACATCAGTGGTTTCTTCTGGTCAACTAGAACTTACACAGGTAATTTCTTTTTGCATTGTGTAGTACATGCTTCTAAGGACCCAGGACCAAGATGAAAATGTGGCTTTGGAGGCCTGTGAGTTTTGGCTGACTTTGGCTGAACAGCCCATTTGTAAGGATGTTTTATGTCGGCATCTTACTAAGTAAGTATTAGTAATTACAATCAATTTTTTCTGAAATTGTCATCCTTAAACTTCAATGAACTTGTTCCAAGACAGTCTTAAAAAGGCTGTTTCTAGCCTACACCACGCTTAGAAGAATTTTCCTGTAGCTAGTTCTTGTGCAGCGTAAAAATGGTGGTGGCACAGAGTTCCTCTAAAAGGCTTCTGTTTCATACTTAGGAAGGTGTAGAAGCAACGTAACTGTATTGCTGGAATGTTTTACCTCAAGCTTAAGTCTGTTAACTATCAGATGGATACAAAGATATACTGTTGTGTGCTAAAATCAAACATTCCACTTGACATTTTCTGTAATATGTATTGTACCACGGTGCACATGAAGAAGTAGCTTTGACAGCTGCGAGTTTGGGGATCCCAGTGCAATCCTTCTGAGTGCATAGTCATGCCAACGGTTGTCAGTTTGTATAAAGAGCATGACAAAATGACTTAAGATCACTTCGATTTAAGTTGAAGGAGAATGAATGTCCATGTCTGAGATTTACATGTCTGCATGTCCACAACGTGGCTTGTAACTTTTTCTAGGCTAATATTAGAAAAGCCTTCTTTCTAATAATTAACAAATTTTTCACTGCTCCCAGTAAATGGAGATTCTTTGTGGTTTATTCTTCTTTTGTGGACACATAGAAGATTTTTGAAAAGACTACAGTATTTCTATCTGTGATTCTTGTTCTTCTGGTCAAGACGTGAAGGGGAGAAAAAATGCCTTTTCTGTAGATATTGACATTTATATGTGAAGCAGTCCATTTAAAAAAATAAATAATTTTCATAAGCAATTAGAGAAAGAAGAAATTAAAGCACCTACCACAGCAGTAAAAAAAATAGCAGTTGAAACCAGGAGAACTAATGTTACGATAACTGACTTTTAAGTGTTAAAATGGTTTTGTTTAATTCCTGCTCTTGTAGCTCAGACAAAAAAGAGTGATAGCAAATAAGGAGCTGGACTCAATGATCCTTGTATATCTCTTGAGCTTTGGATATTCTGTGATTGACAGTTACCAGTTCTTCTAACATCCTTTCTGCCACACATATTTACACTGAGAAGTTGACTAGTGTTAAATTTCTTCCAACATAAATGAACACTGATGTTGCAGCAGCTTCATACTACATATTTGCTTTATTTTTCTTTAAGAATCTTCTAAATTTCTGGGGGAAAAAATGAATAAAATTATTAGTATATGAGGGCTGCCTGAAAGTAATGCCTCCTATTTTATTATGCTGGCCCACAGTGCCAGAAGCAGAATGTTAATAGTATGGCAGTAAGGGGCTGAACCTTCCCACCAGTATTCCATTACATTTTGTTGCCATAAGACAGATGGCAGCAAAGGGGGAGTGTGACAGAATGGCGTCTGACGTGGAAAAATCAGCACCCACTGAGATGCACTGATGCTTGCTGAATGTTTCTGGAGACCAAACAGTGGATGCAAGCACAGGAGGGTGGTGGTGGGTGGTGAATTTCAGCAGGGGTAACAGTGAGGCAGGTTTTTATGAGTGTAGCATGCAGGCTCTTGGTCATCACTTGTGAAAACGCATAGGTAATGGTGATGCCTATGTTGAAAAGTGTTTGCTCTATCAAATAGTATTATTGCGCTCTTTTTATCTGTTGTAGTTTCCATACAAATAAATAGGAGACATCAGACTGACCAACATATTTCTCAGGATCTTTCAGTGAAGTGTTTGTTGAAAGCAATTTTTCTTATTAGTCCCACTTGAATGTGGAGCTATGCTGTTAATTAATCTCAGGGGGAAAAAAAGACCACCAAAAAATGCCAACATATTAGAGCAAGGGTGGGACAAGCTCTTTTAAAAATATATTTATATATCTAATAGTACGTAATATCTTGTTCCATTTTGTTCCTGTAGGCTTTCTTATAAAATATGTAATTTCTGTATGCTTCATGAAGTACGCTGCAGAAATGCCAGTGAATTGGTGTTGATCAGAAAGCTTATTACTCTTTCATTAAAGTATCAGAAGGTAACATGCCATTGAGATGCATGAATATTCTACTGTCTTGATCACCTTCAGAATGAATACTTCTCAGTTGCAGAACATATGTGAATTAAGTCCATCACTGGTGCTGATGTAGCATTACAGGCTTGCATTAGCTTTTCATACATGTTTGGTTTGGTTGGCTTTGTTTGATTGGTTTTTTTTTAACCTATGTTAAGAGGGTCCAATGTAGTCTTCTGTCTTCCAGGCTTAGCAAGGTGGGGTTCACAGATGATACTATGGGAGTTTTGAGTTGCTAATGAAAAGTTCTAGACTTATTTTAAAGCAACTTTCAGAAGCTAAGTTTCATTTTATGAAAGAATAATGTCCTGTTTTAAAGGTGAGAATCCCACTTGTTAGAAAGTTAGTGAAGTAGTTAACACTATTTCAGATGATAAATACTGATGAGCATGAAGTGGAGCTTGTGTTTGTATCAGGTTTCTGGGTTTTTGGATTTCTGTTTCTTTTGGAAGGAGTTGCAACTGAAATTAAGGCTCAGGTAACTGAAAATCTTTTTTTTTTTTTTTTTTTTTTTTTTTTTTTGTTAAAGCATTATTTTGATGTATATCAATATCCCTTTGTAGGCTGATACCTGTGCTGGTGAATGGTATGAAGTATTCGGAGATAGATATTATTTTGCTGAAGGTGAGCATCAATTTCTTTCATTCTGTGGAAATATCTGGTTAGTTTCTGAGCTGTGAATCAGAATGATTCATAGGCTGGAACTGGTCTACCATCTATTCAGTGGAGCATTAGCTTTCTGGGGCAAGATGTTGTTGGGATACTAAATGCTATCACTACCACGTTTGTTGGAAAATAATCAATGGGCTTTCCAGCTCTGCTCCTGTCCCCTCCCATCCAGTTTGGGCGTTGACATACTGTTACCCATGACCCGTTCCTGCAAGGAAACCTAAAAAAAAAAAATTCAGCATCAGTTCTAATACCCTTCTAGGTTGAAGGGTATCCCAGCATTTTAGAGTGTGTCTCTGTGCCTTCTGTTTCATTCCTATCAGTTGCAGCTTCTTAATAAGAAAGATACTTAATACTTTTACATGAGTTTATCTCATTTAATTTTTCACTTAAATACTGCAGGAGAATGCAGGAACAATGGCATTGTTAGCCAGGCAGCACAAGTGAGGTGTAAATCTTTCATGTGGCTATAAAATCTTGAACTGAAATTTACCGTACCATAATTGTCCTTGAATAACATAATTGTACTGATGAAACCATTTTGATGACAGGGGGATGTTGAAGAAGATGAAGCTATTCCGGATAGTGAACAGGACATAAGACCTCGTTTTCATCGTTCACGAACAGTAGCTCAGAAACATGAAGAAGATGGCATTGAAGATCGTGATGATGATGATGATGAAATTGATGATGATGATGCTATTTCTGACTGGAATTTAAGTACGTGAAAGTAATGTGTGAAATGTGTTAAAATACAGTTACTTGTGCAATAGAAGAATTGCAGTAAAAAGATTTTGTGTATGGAAATGCAGGGGCTTTGCTTTTGAACAGGAGGAAAATAAATTTTGATGTAATTAGTGGTTTGGGTAGAGGAGGGATGATACTGGCTCTTTTGGGGGGCGGGGGTTAGGGGGGCAGGAGATTATTTCAGGTGGCATTATTGTTATTACCAATATTTATTTTTATATGTAAAAAATTTGCTTCTGACCAGAATAGAGTGCATGAGCTATCAAGAGTGGACATAGCAGTGAGGAGCTGTGCCATAGGATTTTTAGGCCATATGGAAAGGAGGGAAAGTGCCACAAACAGATATATAATATTTTTTGTTAGCTCACTCGTAGAAGGTAGTGAACAGAATTCCAGCAAATGCAACTAAAATTTATTTTGCAAGTAGCCTCATTTGGAGCAGGCAAGGATTTGTCTTCTGACTATGTTCCCCATGAGATTAAATTTACAGCTGCTACTCTTGTCTCTTTGTTGGTTCTACTCCTGACTGCCTGAAAAGGAAGAACAGATTATTTAGCTGGTTATTCCTTGTCCAAAGCTGACTTCTCAGTTATGAACCTGAAGACTTTGGCTAGTAAAATGAGGAAATATGATTTCTTGGGGGCAATAGAAATCAGTTTAGTGGATTAATTTGGTAAAACATGTATTCTTTTTTTAATCTAGAAAGTCAGCAATTAGATTTACTTATGTAAATAGGGGATCACACTGTAGGTTTTTTGACAACTTCATTACTTGACTTTTAGCTACTTCATTCAACTCCTGAGAAGCCATAAAAATGAAATACGTGGTTTTATTGGCTGCCTCATTTCTGGTTCAAAAACTAATCTAGCCATGCTCTTATTGTTGGGCTGTTTCGTTCTTCTCGCTACATAAAGAAGCATATATTGTAGAAAAGTTTGTTCCTATGGCCAGGGGGTTGGAGTTGGATGATGTTAAAGTTTCCTTCCAATCCAAACCATTCTATGATTCTATTAGAGAGCCTTTTCAGCAGTTCTGAGATTCAGACATATCCACTTAAAGTTTTATGCCCAGAGTTTTCATCACAAACAAAACAGTTCTTTGAAGTTTAGGGGTAAAACATTTTTAAGGCTTGTCTGATTTTTTAGAATTATTATTATTTGTAAAGAAGTAACAAATATAAATAAACTATTTTTTTAATAAAGTCTCTTATTAAAAAAAATAGATAGTTTTGGGTTCATTATGCTCTTCTTGTCACTATTGTTAGTAGAGATTGCACTATTAAATACAAATTTTCTGATATTCTTCAGCTATGATAAGCGTAGCTGAAATTGACAAGAGTGCCTTGTGGTCTAGAGTTGTAGTTAAGATGATGTGAAATTGCGGAAGAGCAGAACATCTGGGGAAACCTCCATTGGCATGTGTCATCTGGACTTGAGATAATTTGGATTATCTGAAATTCAGAATCGGCCCCTATTTCTTAGTAGTTTTCTATATTTGACTTCCAGTTTTAACAGAGAAGAGTCGGCAGTGCAGCCTGACTAATAGCAGCAGTGTTTGCTATTAAGACCTGTTAAGTTATTTTGGGAGCAGTCCCTTCTTCCCTGGTAAAAGCTGAAAGTCTTACCTGATGGTTGGAAGTGCAGATCTTTGTTGGGAGTTTGTGCTGTTAATTACCGCTTTGCAACTGAGATCTGCTGTAAGTTGAGGATTCCTTTATTTCATGCAAACATTTTGAACTTCATCTATGAGCAGAGCAGGAAGTCTTATATTTATTCTCTGTTCTAGTAGCTATTACCTCCCATCTGGAACTTACCTATGTGGGCCCAATAGCTGTTTAGATCTGGGTTAGGATTTTTAGATATTACCATATGCTTTGTATATTTTGCCCGATGCCTATCTTGTATATAATTTTGTTCCCTCTGGAACTTTTTTGACAGATTAGTAAGGAACTGAGATCATACTGAGCAAAACAGTGCAATATTAATTCTGTAATACACCCATTCTTTATAAAAATTCTTTATTATTTCTATAAGAGATTATATACTTCAGTGCTCTTAATTGTATTAGTGTACAGGAGTTTGGTTTTTTTACAAGGTTTTTTTACAGAACAAAGGCATGCAGGTTGCTTTCATTCTGTAGGGATTGATGTCAGTTGCCTTGAGACGTGGATCATGTTGCATTATTTTTTTTAAATCAAATGCTGGTTTTTTAATTTTATTTTATTTATTAAGCAATTTCTCTATAGTTTCTCCAGTTGTTACATTCAAATCTCAGACCTTTGCACTTCCTTAGTGTTATTCAGTCCTGAAATTATGCAGTGTATAGAATGCTGCAGTATAATGGTGTGGTTTCCGTCAGCAAGTATTTTAATGTCACTGCGGTGTATGTCTTTTTAGTGGGTATTTAAGTGCTGCAAAACTGGATTTGCAAAAGCTGTACCCTCACACCAGAGGGAAGGGCCGCACTATATATTGTAATGAAATTGGAGTATTCTTTTTTGTAATAATGCCCTGAAGCTGCGCTGACAGCTCAAAGTTAAAATGAGGATTATACTGGCTAACTGCAACTGAGATTAATGCTGTTAATTTCCCTCAGGGAAATGTTCTGCTGCTGCTCTAGACGTTTTGGCCAATGTATTTCGTGATGAACTTCTACCACACATCTTGCCCCTTTTGAAGGAATTGCTCTTCCATCCCGAATGGGTAGTTAAGGAATCAGGTATCCTTGTTCTTGGAGCAATTGCTGAAGGTAAGGCAACAGTGAATATCAACTTAGTAAACCTGTTGTCTGGCTCTGAGACAGTTCTGTGATTCCTTCTAGGTACATTTACTTGTGAATATAAGTATGTGTCTTTCACTGATCTAGTTTCAGTGATTAATCTCTACATCTACTAGTTGGTGGCTGGTGTTATTTAAATTTTGTATGTTTGGAAGGCTAAATAACTTAAATTTTCTTTTATTTCCCCTTTCGCAACTCTTCAGAATGCATTTATTGGTCACTAATTAGGTACTGATTTGATTTGATAGAAGTTAAATATGTAATAAACTCAGCCCCTACATTTTATTCATTGTTTTCAGAAACAGGAAAGATCACTCTTCTGACTTCAGTACCCTGAGCCACTTCTAGTGGATCATTTTCTGTTTCACATATGATAACTTAATTTTCTCTATACTTATAGGCTTTTTGTCCTTTTGTCTGTGTTTCCAGCATCTTTGTCCTTTTGGCAGATGGAAGAAATACATTTGGGTCTGTGTCTGCCTGCATTGTCTTTCTTTATCCCATAGTGCCTACTGAGTACATTTTCTTTCTTGCTGAAAAACTTTTTTGTTGGCTTTGATTTCAGTTCAAGCAAGGTACAAGTTAGTACTTCTGGTAAACCTTAATGTGTTGTTCTCCTTGATGACGTGAAAGGTCAGCTATTGCTGATCAGAAGAAGGAAATTAAATTTCTGGGGGGGAAAAAAAAGTCCTTTTTAATGACATGATTATTTGTTATCAAAGTTGTATCTTTCTGTACTTGTTGTTTTGGTTACTCTTGAGTAGTCTGGCTTAGGACATTGAAGCTTTATAATCTTATTTTATGTACTTGCTTACTCCATTTAATAAAGCAGAATTTCTGGAGATTGGGGAAGCCTTAAAGCAGAAATACAGTTGCATATAAATTTAATTGATGAGGTTTAACTGTTGTTTATGATAAAGTTTCTCTTATGACTTAACATAGATTAGATGGACTTGCTTTGTATATTGTTAAAATGCATTATTATGCGATAGAGCATGACAATGGCCTTTCTAGGAAGAAATGGCCTTTCTCATTAATTCTGGTACTGAAGTAATTGGTTTTTGTTGGGTTTTTTCCTTACAGGCTGCATGCAGGGTATGATTCCGTATCTTCCTGAGCTAATCCCTCACCTTATTCAGTGCCTCTCTGACAAAAAGGCTCTTGTGCGCTCCATTACATGCTGGACTCTTAGTCGCTATGCACACTGGGTAGTTAGTCAACCCCCAGACACATACTTGAAGCCATTAATGACTGAGTTGCTACAGCGTATCCTGGATAGCAACAAGAGAGTACAAGAAGCTGCCTGCAGGTAAGCCAAAGCTTAACCTAAAAGCACTGTCAGTGATATTGCTTCTTCACCAGAAATTTTTTAATGCTTTACTACTGAATGCGTGATCTCATTTTAGCACGTTGTATTGGTATTTTTCTTTCAAACTGGAGTAGATTCGGCTTTCAAATTATTCCAGGTTGTAATAATATTTTAAAAGTTTTATCTGTGTTTCCTTGTACAGTTTGTTTTCAGAGTATATTAATCATCAAGATAAAAAATGTGTTGCAGTAAAAGAAACCATTGATTATTTGAAGTTTCATTGGCTGGAAATCTGTTTTTCATATGCCTTGGAATAAGATCAATACAGATAACAATAGAAAACTATCCTAACATGACATTGTTTATAGCTGTCTCAGTGTTACCGAAAGATTTGAGTTACGGTTACAGGGGATATTCCTTTCTCTCTTGAAAGGAAATCCTGTGAGATAAGATGTTGTTCTCTGTCTTGCCTGCTGATGTTTGAAAAACAAAACAAAATTAATGGCTTTGCTAATGGATGCAGTGTTAACGAGATTAGAATGGCATATGTCTTGTCCATGAAGCTCATCTGTGTCAGTGTGTGTGTGGGCCAAGAATTTACACAGTAGGCTGCTAAGGAGGTTTCTTCAGAAAGCGGAATTAGTTCTCCTTGTGATTGCATGCCTAACACTTGGAGAGTTGTTGGGTGCATTTTAGGTTTTTGGGTCTTTATTTGTTTGTTTTCTTAGATTTCAGTAGTGCCTAAGTCAACACACTGTTCTTGTGCTAAGCTTTGCACAGGAGTAGATACTGTCTGAGATTATTATTGTCTGAGATAAATATAATTAATTTAATGAAATACGCTAAGAAAGTTTTGCATATGAAACACGAGTTCATTTTTGTCTCTAAAACTTTTCAAACATTTGTCTAGCACATTTCTTCAGCTTTAACTTCTGCTCATATCCACCTGTCTTTTCACAGTGATGACCTTTTGTTCAGTCAAGAACAAACAGGAACATGAAGAGTTCTTTCTTCACAAATTTTCAGATCCTACGAGTCAGTTACTACAAATTCTGAAAAATAAAGAAAAAAAAAACAATCAAAAAAAAACCAAACCCTTTCACATTCCTTTTCCATTTGTCTAAAAACATGGTTGAAGTGTATGTGTAGTTAAATACAGCTGTGCTGCACTTATTCAATGCCCATATGGAAAGTTTATGAATGATGTAATATGCAGTGGAAACTGCTAGTAGAAACAGAAGTATCTCTCCTTTCAGTAGAGCTAAAATGGAAATATTAGAAACAATCATGCACCTGATTTTTTTTGTGTGTATTTAGCCAGTATTAGATTTGTACTGTACTTTGAAATGCTCTCTTTGTAGTAGAGATGATCTCATGAAAAACATTGCAGTTAAAATAGTTTAGGAAATTCCACTTTAAGGAAAATGTAGAGCTGTTAAAAGTAAAAAGGTACTTAGTAGTTTTATAAAAAGCAGTATAATGATCCTTCTTGGAGAGAAGCTAAAACCTACATCCTTACAGTTGCTATATTTAGAATTGCTCACAGAATACAAGATGTTTTCATCACTAATTTTTGTATCGTTGCAGATATTTAACTTCCATTTCTGTGATATTGAGGAAAGTGTTCCTTTATTTGGAAACACCTGAAAGATATTTTATTGAAACACATTTTCATGCTTGTATTCTATGCTTTTCTGAAAGAATACATCAAAATAATATAGTAAATAATTTTAAATAATATTAGTGTTATAGTTATGTAAGTAAAACAGCAATTTAGTGTCACAGTTGCGTTGTTTTAAGTAAAAAGCACTTCTGTATTTGGTATCAGAGTAGTAGGGGATTGTTCACCTCTTGCAGTCTTGCATACGTTTTTACTGTTGGGACTGACTGATATTCTTCTCGATACACGTTAGACCAGTAAATCATTAATAGCTCTTGATTTTTTCCTTTAATTGCTTTTCTGAAGCAGCGTGTCTTTTAATGCTGTCATTCACTAGCACTTGATGCCATGAAGTGTTTTTTGACCAAGAGTGGCTTAAATTATTTGTTCATCCCTCACTTTTACTTTTGTTTTCTTTGTCTCTCTGTACCTGTTTTTCAGTGTAGTGTACTACTGTTAAAGAGGTGCCAGTATTGTACTGGTACAAGAGCATATAGGCTTCAGGTGTCGATGCGGCACATGTTAAATATAGTAGGCTTCTTTTTAGCTCAAAATGAGCAACTTTAGTTGTTTCCTGCTATTTAAGTTAAAACATTGTAACTTGTATACAGTAATGCTTTTGGCAGCACAGTAGGCTTTCTGTATATACATTATAGTTTTTACAGCAATTATTTGAATTTTGTTCATCATAATGCAAGATCCTTTTGTATTAATATCAAAATATTAATGCAGTAACCTCAGTCTAACAATTTTGAAAATATACCTAGGATGAATAAAGCTTTATGTTCAAAAGAAACGGATAATGTGGGCTGTTTGGGCTTTGTACTGTAGTTTTTGGTCTGGATTTTTTTTTCCCCCCGAAGGAAACTAATATGGTTTTTGGTTTCTGTTCTTGTCCTTCAGTGCCTTTGCTACTCTAGAAGAGGAGGCTTGTACAGAGCTTGTTCCTTATCTTGCATATATACTTGACACTTTGGTCTTCGCATTTAGTAAATACCAGCATAAAAACCTACTTATTCTTTATGATGCTATAGGAACTCTAGCAGATTCTGTAGGCCATCATCTAAATAAACCAGTGAGTATACCTTACATTCTATAAAAATACTCATCATACTTCTGTAGTGTTTTACGCATTGCAAAACAGAAATACTTACTTTCCCTTGTAGATTTTGATGGTACTAAATGTTTGCATGAAAAATACACAGACTGCATTTACTTTATCCACTATGCAAATATTCCAAATTTTGTAAAAATGGTAAAAATAGTGTTTTCTGTAATGCGCTTCTTGTCATGATTACTTACTTCATTTTCAGAATTTTTCAGCTTAGAGAGATGCGTATCAATACAAATATTACATGAGGCTTAAGAGGAATTGCTGGAATGTACAATAATTTCTAATGACCAGTTTCTTTTTCTAAACTGCTTTCAGCTGCTCTGTGTGTGTATTTTCCTATGTAGTGGAGCGTATCATTAATAGAAATTGTATGAGAGTGGAACAGATATGCAATTTAGAAATAAAAAAAGCACAGGTAATGCAAAAGCCAATACTCTAGTTAAGAGCTTTTTGCTGTTTTTTCTTCAACATACATTTGTTAGTAGAATATGTATGTCACATATTGTATGCATCTTCTTAAGATGGCTGTTTAAATTTGTTCTATTTCGCTGTGGTGCTTCATGTGACATAGATCCACTGGAATAAATCAGAGTTGTTGCCATGGCACTTTACTTGCTGTTCAAGACATCCCACCATGAAAGGACCTCTCTTTTGATCTCTTTGGCCTTTTCGTATAGCCTAGAGGCAAATAAATGGGAGCTCTTGGTGATGGTGGGACTTTCTTCAGTCACTTAGAATATTGTGGTTTTGGACATAGCATTAGCTGACAGTTTTTGTTGGCTATTCAGCTATCTTCTTTGGGCAGTAACACTAATATAGGGATGCCTTGCTTGATGTCATTGCAACTGAACAGTGGCAGAGAATATCAAACGGCTTGTTTCAGAGTGACTAAGTTTATCCTTCTAGACTGATAGAAAATGACTTTCTTCATGCATGGTTAGTTGCTTGAAGATAAAGTTTCAGGAATATGGGGTAACTGGGTTGTAACAGCAGGGTAATGTGAAATGATTGAGAAATGCAAGTGGCAATTGCAGTGCTGATTGAAAAAAAGTAAAAAAATCCATAGGCCCTGCAGCAGTTATAAATTTGTAACAACCCAGACAGCTATGGAAAGCTGCAAAACCGAAACCAAACATAG
This sequence comes from Alectoris magna, assembly GCA_030625065.1. Lineage (NCBI taxonomy): Eukaryota > Metazoa > Chordata > Aves > Galliformes > Phasianidae > Alectoris > Alectoris magna. The sequence continues at coordinate 51,770,808 of CM060564.1, forward strand.
AGGAAAAAATCCACTCTTCAGAGGTGATTCCATGCCTCAGTGAAAAAAAAAATCTTAGAATATAATTTATAAACTCTAATATTAAACTACTTGTGCATATTACAATGATTGGTTTGCAGCACATCAGTTTTCTTTTGTTGAAAAAGTAGAAGTGATTTTTAATATATCAATGTTCTGACCTTGAAATAAACCAGCATGCAATTAAGTATTTCAACAGCTGATGCATTTTCATCCTGAACAGGAATATATTCAGATGCTAATGCCCCCATTAATCCACAAGTGGAACATGTTGAAGGATGAAGATAAAGATCTCTTTCCTTTATTAGAGGTAAAAGTTAAAATTTGAATATCATATATCAGCTCCTTTTACGAGTTATGCTTTCTGCTCAAGAAACTACCTACTAGGAAGTGTAACTGCAAAGGCTTACAGTAAAGCTTGTAGCAGAAGCCACTTAGATTTATTTTCTACCATTCTTATGTGTTTTCCCTGAGGGTCTCTTTATCTTTATTTAAAAAAATAAAAATTAAAAAAAGGGTTTTTTTAATGGTTATGTTTTCTCTTCACTCGCTCGCCTTTCATACCTCTATTAAAACTACTGTGAGACAACCTGAAGGTATGAACCAGACCGTGTCGTCTATTCTCTGTGCTTTCCAAGTGTGAAGCAGGACAACGCTTTTAGAAAATTACTTGAATAACTTTTAAGCAATGTTAAGGCTTGCACATGATCAAAATATTAAACCTTAGTGTAACTCCTGAGGTAAATTACATTAACTACCTTTTGTATATGCTTAGAGGTGGCCAAGAAAGAAGATACTGCTGCCTGATAAATTTTGTCAGCTGGCATGTTTGAGAGAATAGCAGTTAGCTGACATTTCCCTTAGCTGAGCTAATTGCTGCAGTCATTCTGAGTTGTGCATTCACTTAACAGTTATACTGGATGTACTTAAAATGGTAATGTCTTCTAATTTACCTCTCACAAGTAAAAGGCTGTTGGGTGAGGTGAGGAAGATTTGACTTTCTTTTTTTTTTTCTCTCTCTCTTCCCCCCCCCCCCCCCCCCCCCCCTTTTTTTTTTTTTTTTATTTCTTTTAATTTCAGTGCCTGTCGTCAGTTGCTACTGCCTTGCAATCTGGCTTTCTTCCATACTGTGAACCTGTGTACCAGCGTTGTGTAAATCTAGTGCAAAAGACCCTTGCACAAGCCATGGTAATTTTCTATTACTATTCCAATGTTTTCAGAGTAACTCATTAAAACAATGTACGGCCTAGATGGGTTCAAGCAGTGGGTGCAGGAGATCCTCATGAGGTTCGACAGAGCCATGTATAGGGTCTTGTACCTGGGCTGTGGCAACATCCACTGTCATTTTAAGCTGGGTAATGTAAGGGTGGAGCACAGCGTTACTGAAAAGGACTTGGGGTACTGGCCAAAAACAAGCTGGGTGTGAGCAAGCAGTGTGCCCTTGCAGTCCAGAAGGCCAACCACATCTTGGGCCACATCAAAAGAAGCTTGGCCAGCAGTGTGAGGGAGGTGATCCTGCCCCTCTGCTCTGCTCTGGTGAGACTTCACCTGGAGTACTGCATTCAGATGTGGAGTCGTCAGTGCAAGAGAAACATGTACTGTTGGAGCATGTCCAGAGGAGGGCCATAAAAATAATTCAAGGGGTGGAACACCTCTCCGATGAGAACAGGCTGTTCAGCCTGGAGAAGAGAAGGGAGACTGTCAGGTCTCTCTGGGGAGACCTGATAGTGGTGTTCCAGTATGTGAAAGTGGGCTGTAAGAAGGAAGGGGTCAGACTCTTCAGGAGGGTCTGGTGCAGTAGGACAAGGAGACATGGTTTCAAACTTAAGGAGGGGAGATTTAGATTGGATGTAAGGAGAAAGTCTTTTACAGTGAGGGTGGTGAGGCACTGGAACAGGTTGCCCAGAGGGATGGTGGATGTCCCTGGAGACATTCAAGATCAGGCTGGATGGGGCTCTGAGCAACCTGATTTAGTTGTAGGTCTCCCTGTTCATTGGAGGGGACTCCAGATGACCTTTAAAGGTCCTTTCCTACTCAGATGATTCTGTGTTTCTACAAACTATGTAAAGTTAGGGGTTGCCAGGGTCATCTGTAGTATAACATTGAATCTCTGAAACTGTTTTTTACAGTTCTGCATACCCCTGAAAAAATGTAATTCTCATTCTGAAAATGCATGTTTATTTGCTGCAGTTGCACAATGCTCAACCAGACCAATATGAGGCTCCGGATAAGGACTTCATGATTGTGGCTCTTGATTTACTCAGTGGTTTAGCTGAAGGTCTTGGAGGCAACATTGAGCAGCTGGTAGCTCGGAGCAATATCCTGACACTGATGTACCAGTGCATGCAGGTGAGATGAGAAACTGATTTGTCCAAGGATTTTCTTTAAGATTATCAGAAACACTTGAAGAATTGTCATATTTCTTCTTTTTCTTTTTAGGATAAAATGCCTGAAGTACGACAGAGTTCTTTTGCGCTGTTAGGTGATCTGACAAAGGCATGTTTTCAGCATGTTAAGCCTTGCATCGGTATGTTTTATTTGCATACTAAACAATTAACTTGTTTTACAGACTGATAAAAGGCCCCTTCAGCCACTGTTAAGCTCCTTTTTTCAGTGTCTTGCCTTGTCATGTTGTATATTTTCATATTCCTTTATCAGTCAGGGACTGTGGCTTTTTTTCCTTCAAACTGTGTGTTTAAAAGATGAGGTTTTTTAGACTGTAAAGCATTCATTTTGCTGCTTGAGTTTTACAATGTAAAAGCTGCCTGTCCTTCTGGAATATATAAAAATATTTACTTAATTAAAACAGTTGCTTCATTTGATAAATTTCTGAATTTGTACCTTTTACTTTTCTTTCTTAACTAGACTCTACATTAAAATTATAGACAGATGTACTATATATACTGGGCACGAAGCTGGCTAGCTCATCACTAGGGCTTTAAACAAGAGCTACTGGAAGAAGAGGCTGTACTGCAGAATGACAGAGAGATAGGAAGCACAGTCACTTTAAGAACCAGCAGGGGAAAGCCTCAGATTTGTCCTGGAAGCTTGTGGGAGTACTTCTCTAGGAAAGTAATGTGTCTGAAAGCTCAGCTGAAGGGCCTCTATACCGATGCATGCAGTGTAGGAAATAAACAGGAGAAGCTAGGAAACTGTGCACTTGTAAAATTATGATCTTACTGCTGTTACAGAAGTATGGCAGGATGACTCACATGACTAGAATACCACCACTGAGGGCTATGAGCTTTGCAGAAGGGATAGACAAGGTAGGAGGAGTGAGGAAGTTGTCCTCTATGTTAAGAAGATTGTGTTATAGACTGCAGGGATCTCCCTGTGAGAAAGAGTCAAGAACAGACTGAGAGCCTGTAGGTTAAAGTTAGGGACCGAACCAAAAAAGGACAGCTAATACAGTCTAACACAGGGTGCCTGATCAAGAGGAGGCTATTGATGAGGCCTTGCATCAGCTGCAAGAGATGTCATGATCACAGGATCTCGTCCTGATGGGAGATTTCAACCACCCAGGTATCTGCTGGGAAAACACCACAGCAAGGTGCAAACAATCCAGTATTAGACAGTCCCACCAGAGGTGAAGTTTAGCTCTGCATAAGGGATTGTTAAAGAGGTTAAGATTGAAGGAAGCCTTGACTGCAGAGACCATGTCCTGGTCAAGTTTGTGATCTTGAGGAATGTGAGCCTGGCAGGGTGGAGTCAGGACTCTGAACTTCAGGAGGTGGAACTTCAGGCTCTTCGAGGAATTGTTGGACAAGATCTCTTGGGAAACTGTCTTTAGAGACAGAGGAGTGGAGCAAAGCTGGCTTCTCTTTTAGGATGCTTTTCTGAGAATGCAAGAGCTCTCCATCCTCAGAATAAGAAAGCAGGTAGAAGAAGCAGGAAACCAGCATGGCTTGGCAAGTATGTGCTGATCAAAATGAGAGAAAAGAAGGGCATGTACAGGCAGTGGAAACAAGGATGTATCATCTGGGAAAAATGTAGGAATGTTGTCTGGACATGCAGAGATGGGGTCAGGAAAGCGAAGGCACAGATGGAACGGATCTTGGTGAAGGATATTAAAAACAACAAAAAGTGGTTTTACAGGTAGATTTGGCAGAAGAGACAGGCCAAAGACAGTGCACCTCCTTTGATAAATGAAGGAGAACTGGCTTTAACAGATATGGAGAAGGCTGAAGTACTTAATGAGCTCTTTGCCTCAGTCTTCACTGACAGCCAAAATTCTCATATTTCTCACATCTGTGAACTGCTTGATGGGAACTGGGGGAGCAAATTGCCCCCCACTGAAAGGACAGAGCAAGTCAGAGACCACTTCATGAGGCTGAAGTCCATGGGGCCACATGACACGCACTCCAGGGTTCTGATGTGGAACTGTCTGATGTGATTGCCAAGCTGCTCTCCATCATACTTGAAAAATTGTGGCTGTCGGGTGGCCAGAAAAAGGGCAACATCACTCCCATTTATAAGAAAGGGAGGAAGGAGAACCAGGGGATCTATGGGGCAGGAGCCTCACCTGTGTGCCTGGGAAGGTCATGGAACATATCCTCCTGGAAGACATGTTAAAGCACATAAGGGATGAGCATGTGATCTGAGACAGACAGCAGGGCTTCACCAAGGGAAGGTCGTACCTGACCAATCTGGTGGCCTTCTGTGAGGGAGTGATGGCATCAGTGGACAAAGGCATCTACATGGACTTTTGCAAGGTTTTTGACATGATTCCTCACCACATCATTGTCTCTAAATTGGAGAGAGAGAGATTTGAAGGGTGGATTATTTGGTGGATAAGGAATTGGCCGGAAGGTTGCAGCCAGAGGGTTATAGTCCATGGTTCTATGTCCAGATGGAGGCTGGTGATGAGCCATGCCCCTCAGGGATCTGTCTTGGGACCGGTACTCTTTAACATTTTTATCAGTGACATAGAGGATGGGATCGAGTGTACCCTCAGCAGATTTATTGATGACACCAAGCTAAGTGGTGCAGTTGGTATGGTAGAAGGGATGTCATACAGGAGGACCTTGATGAACTCAAAAGCTGGGCCCATGTGAAGATAGTGAGGTTCATGAAAGGAAAGTGCAATGTTTTGCACTTGCATCGAAGTAATCCCAGATATGTATGCAGACTGGGAGAACTACTTGAGAGTAGCCTTGCTGAGAAGGACTTAGGCATCCTGGTAGAGGAAAAACTTAATATGAGCCAGCAGTGTGCACTTGGAGCTTGGAAGGCCGATGGTATCCTGGGCTGCATCTTAAGAGGGGTGGCCATCAGGGTGAGGGAGGTGATTGTCCATCTCTACCATTGGGAGGCCCCTCTTGAAGATTGCATCCAGGCCTGGGGCCCCCAGCAAGGGAAAGATGTGAAGCTTTTGCTGAGGGTCCAAAGGAGGGCCACAAGTATGATTAGAGGGCTGGAGCACCTCTCCTATGAAGACAGGCTGAAGGAGCTGGGCTTGTTCAGCCTGGAGAAGAGAGGGCAGCAGGGAGATCTCATTACAGCCTTCCAGTACTTAGGGGGTGATTACAAACAGGAGGATAATCAACTTTTTACATGGGTAGATAGTGATAAGATGAGGGAAAATGGTTTTAAACTAAAGGAGGAGAGATCTAGGTTAGAAGTCGGGGGTATGTTTTTCATTGAGAGACTGAAGAGGTGCTGGAACAAGTTGCCTAGAGAGGTTGTGGGTGTCCTGTCCCTGAAAGTGTTCAAGGCCTGGTTGGATGGCCTGGGCAGCCTGACCTAGTACTTGATCTAGAAGTTGGCAACCCTGCCTGTGGAAGGGGGGTTGGAACTTGATGGTTTTTGAGGTCCCTTTCAACCCAAGTTATTCTATGATTCAGTGACCTATAGAGAAAGTGGAGAACTTGGCTAGAAGATGTGTTTTGGCTTGGGTATTGTTTGTTCTTGGTGTTTGTTTTGTTTTGTGTTCAGTAGGAATATGACATCAATTATATGCTTCCACAATATTTATTATCTCATCCTTCAAATGTTCTTGATATACACTTTGCCAAATGTATGCTTTGATAGGCTTGGGAATGTAAAGTTCAAGTGGCAGATATTATAACGATAGATGTGATTGCCTTTTGGGTTCTTCTTTTGTTGTTAGCATACTTGAATGTGTAGATATCTAAGTGGTGTTCAAGGATTGTTTGACCTTGTTATGAAACTACAAGTGCTTGTTATCGAGGTGCTTTTGCTTTTTCCCCTCTACTCCAGTTAGGGAAGGGGAGAAAAAGGGTTTATAGAGATGCATAAAGATAAAGCCTATTAGAAGCATTTTAGAATCATAGTTTGAAAAGATTTATTGATCTACTTGGTTTCTAAAATCCAAGTTTATCTGATATATAGCAGAAATGCAGCTCTCATTAATACATGTGTAATATTTTCCAGGTATTTAAGTAGGCTTATGTGATTTAAAAAAAAACTTTTTCTTTTTTTTTTTTTTTTTTTTTATATTGTTCTTTTTAGCTGATTTCATGCCCATTTTGGGAACCAACCTAAACCCTGAATTCATTTCTGTGTGTAACAATGCTACCTGGGCAATTGGAGAAATCTCCATTCAGATGGGTAAGATTTTTTTCTTTGAATCTTTGCACATTTAGCATGGTTAGTAAGTTTTGATATTGTTTGTTTGTTTTTAGTTTTACTGATACTTCCATGTTAAAACTTAATTTAAGGTTGAGATTTGTGCTTGATAATAAATTCAGTGTATCAAATCTACTTAGAGTATACGTATTAACAATCATTTTCTTCTAAATATTTCTTTTTGACTATTTCAGGTATAGAGATGCAGCCTTATATTCCAATGGTGTTGCACCAGCTTGTAGAAATAATTAACAGACCCAACACACCAAAGACATTGTTAGAGAACACAGGTACCCAAAAACTGAAGCATTTGCACTGAAGGAATTACAGATTTATTTTTTTATTATTATTATTATTTTAAAAATTGCGTAGGGGAATAACACCAGAACTGATTGTCTTGCAACGTATTTGGCTTTTTTAAGCAAAAACAGCTCTGTTTTGCAAAAGCTCTTACAAGTCTCAGTCTTGCATTAAATTTTCTATTGTATTCTTAAAGTTGTTGCTTTCTCATCTCTGTAACACTTAGCATAATCGTCATCTACTTGATTTTCTTAAGTATTCTTCAATGTTATGTATGAATTACATATAACAAATATATGCAGTAACTCTTATGGCTTAATATTAGCCTTATTTAAATCTATGCGAGTCCTTATGCATGTGCACTGTGTATCTCTAGTGTTTGAAACAAATATGATTGGTATATATAAAACAAATAATAGATTGTTTGAATTTAAAAAAAAAAAAAAAACAAAAAAAAACACCGTTTTTTAAAATTCTGATCTGTGAGATCACCAAAATCTAGATCTGTGATGGCATTTTTACCCCAACATGGCTGAAGTCATGTACAACTTCTATTACCTGGTTGCAATAAATAAATAAGTAATTCTGAAAGCAAGCCTAAAATTGGCACACATGTTTTATGTTCTGGCCAATAGCTGTTCCTTCCAAACTGGAAACAGTTCCCAAACCGTGCTGGAACTTCTGAGGCTTGTTTCTTTTGCATTTATGGAGTGCACGTTCTGGTAGGAAGAACACCTTCCATACTTAAAACAGAATTTTATTAATAATCTGACAGGTTTCTCATTTACTAATTGGGAATTTTTTCTTTATTATTTTTTTTTTGTCTGTTTGAAAACTTGTTGTCCTCTAAGAAAATATTAGCTTAGTCATTATAACATGACGTGATTGAAAATTACACAAGTTTGTTTTATGCTTAGCATGAACTAAATTGGCGACAGATTTTCAGTGTGTATTTCTCCTCCAGTGTTCTCTTAATGTAAAAGCTGTGCTTTAGCTACATCTCTCCTACTACTCTCAGTTTAGTATGGAAGGTGAATTTGAAGGAAATCTACACAGTTGTGGGATAAAATAGATACTGCCTTTTGAAAGGATAATTTTGGAGCAAATACGTGCTTGTTTTCAAATAGACCGTGAAATAGTATGTCAGCATAAATTCCTTCTCCCCACACTCCCGGCCCCTTTCCTCTTCACTGATGGATGTGTAATACCTGTAACTGGGAGGCATCCAGTGCTTAAACTTTTGCTTCTATCACTGTTGTGGAATTTTTGGAAGCATCCAAACACTGACACTTTCTTTATTCTCTTAATAGTTACTTTAAATGTGGATGCGTAACTGCAGATAAATGTTGAGTGTGGTGTACTTATAATAAGTTTGTTGTGGGATATTGTGCTGCATGTCACTGGTATGTGCAAGAGTACTACTGTTTTCTGCTTTAGCTTGCTACGTAATGAGCCATGAGCACACTTTTATAGAAACAGAAGACTGTGTTAAATAAAAGTAGTAGTATTGAAAGGGAGTACGTGTCAGAAAATTTGACAGAAGTTTCTATTCCTTGTACAAACTGTAGCTGTGAAAACTTAGGGATAAAACTTAAGTGTATTTTGATTTGAAACTTGTATTTGAAAAGCAATTCAAATACATTTTAATGAGTTAGATCTGCTGAAAATTTTAGATCCTGTGTTTTGAAATAGTACATTGCAAGTGAGCAGCAACTTTCATGGAGTGGTTAAAATTCATACTACTAGTATATCCTACACCAAACTTTTATTGGAGAAAGCATCATCTGCTTTATTGCATGTTTCATGAAACTGTTCACAAATGCCTGTTTAATTAGAGTGTTGCATAGTATGTCCCTTGAACATAGGTTTCCTTTCTCTGCTTCATATAAATCTGCTGGATTTTAGTATTATTCATGTATTTTGCTTCAAGTAATCCTGATACATTATTCCCCACCCTCTCCTTTTTCTAAAGATTAATCTTTTGTGAGTTGAGCAAACACCATTAAAACACAGTTATAAAATGTTTTTTCGGTCTGTCCCTCCGTAAAGGACTAGCAAATCATATGAAGAAGCAATTTTGCTTTTCATGTGTATTTATGCCTTTGCATCAGAAGTCAGATTATTATATGACTGCTATGATGAAGACTGTTGTGAGAAGAAGAAATTGGTATTAAAGAATTAACTTTGCAGTTAGTTGCTCTAGCAACCACTTTAAATTATCTATGAGAGTATAAAGAGAACAATTCTTTTTGTTTTCTTAAAGAATTTTTATCTATATGGCATTCGTAGACAGATCACAGTATATTACTTGTAAACACTCTTCTAAACATACTATTAGTCATAGATAAGCATATTAAAAATTTGAATTCTAAATATTGAAAAAATGCTTAGGATACTTTATAATAAAGCTGAAAATTCCTTTTTGTTAAGAGAATCCCTAATAGTACACTTGAATAAGGTCTCAGTAGTGCATGGTAGGTAAATTTAACATAAAGTAAGTGAAGAGGGCAGAATGACTGCATACATCAGAAAGCCTTTTGTTTTTAAATTGTGTTTTTGGTGTTCTCTCATTTACTTTAATTTTTCTTTTACCCTGGAAAGTATACCATATATGTTGCTGCCTCTTATTTAGGGGGTGGTAATAAACAGCACTGGTGAAATCTTATGTTTATTATCATACACAGATTCTGTTGGTTTCTGTTTCTGAGTTATTTGTTGTTTTTTCTTTATTTTTTCTCCTCCCCCCTCATTTGCTCATGTCTTGGTTGGCGTTTGGTGGTGTATAACCGTGATTGCGTTACCTTAGCAATAACAATTGGTCGTCTTGGTTACGTTTGTCCTCAAGAGGTGGCCCCCATGCTACAGCAGTTTATAAGACCCTGGTGTGTATTATTCAATCTTTTTTTTTTTAATTCATTTTTCTTCACTCTCTTTCTTTCTTTCTTCTCTCTATCTCACTTTTAGATATATTTTCAGTTGGTTACAAAATCTCAATCCTTAATCATTGCCAACCATGTGACTAATCTTGTCCTATCAGGTTTGTGAGTTTTTAGTAGCACCGTCATGTATTTTTTTATGTTGTGGCTAACGACTAATTTATGCATGGGATAAGATTGTCACATGCTTGCTGTGTTAAAGCTTGACTATGAAAGAGCGTTTTAAAATCCACCAGAATGATAATACAATGCATGCCAATACTGTAAAATTTAAACTGCGCATTACTTTACTTTAAAAAATCAGTCAGAGGCTTGAAATGCTGTAAGGAATCTATGTTTATAGACCTGTTTTATGTATAAAATAGCTTGCTTGCTGCTATAAAATTTAAATAACTGTTCTGTAAGTGGTATCTGACATAATTCATACTGTGATAGTATTATGTGTTCTGCTTCTAATAATGATAGTTAGTATAAGTATTTCAGATACGTGTTTCTTTTGTATTTAATGGAATACAGGTCACACTTTATAAATGGTACAACAAGAGAACAAGGTTCTGGAGATGATAGATAATGGGAATATGCTAGTAAACACTGCAGTGACTGTTCTCCTTCTGTTCACAATAGTGTTTCAAATCATTTTATTCGTGTGGCTTATTCCATCAAATACTGTCATCTAGATCTGACTTGATTGAATGAAAGCGTGATAAAACTAGCTAAGATTTTTTCTAACTTACTAGGTGCACCTCTCTCCGGAACATAAGAGACAATGAGGAAAAGGACTCAGCATTCCGTGGGATATGTACCATGATTACAGTCAACCCCAATGGCGTATTCCAAGTAAGATGCATGAATAGATCTGGTTTTTTTTTCATTTACTTGCATAAAATGTATTAAAAAATGTATATGAAATATTAAGAAGTTTAGGTTGATGCTGATTCAGTGCAGATCATGATATGGCTTTATCTTGAGGTCAAGAAGATCAAAACGTTTACATTGCAGTGATATGTATCACAATACTTCTGGCTTTCTTCTTCAGTGAAAAGGAGGAAAAGAGGTGTTAAAAATCAGTTTTTGACTTCTACTTAAAATGAGTGTCTAAATAATGAACTCTGACTAACATTGTGAATGTTGCAGTATTTCTGTCAGTGTTTTGTGTGGAGGATCTGTATGAAAATATAAGGCAAAATCTGACATATTAAATCCTATTGTTCAGATGTAATCTAGGCTTTACAAAATAAAAACAAAAATGTTAACTACCCCTTCATTCTTAAAACTTGAGAAGGGAAGATTCTGTTTCAACGTCAGATATATTTCTTGAATAGTTAATGTGACCAGGAAGATGCTCTGTAAAATAAATGTATGTGTCAAGAATAGAATGTTACTTGCTTTTTAGTCTCCACAGCTCTGAAGCTAAGCTATGCCAATGTAACATTTCATGAGAGGAAAGTAAAGGTGAACTTCCTTCTCTGCCTGAAATCCCTCTCCTTGAGACACAAGAATTGAGCCTCTTTCTTGTTCTGAACTTTTCAGATCATTTCACTTGTGTCTTGTTCTATACTTGCCATTTCCCTTCTTTTCTGCTGTCCATTTATTCTTTCACACATAAGGAGAGCTGAAAATTAAGAACTCCTCTCATTTTCCCATCTCTCCTTCTCTGCAGTAGTTATCTTTGGTTCTTATCAAAACACATGTGCACTGCCAACTTAATTATTGAAGAGTGGTATCTTAGCAATATAATAAGAAATGTAACGTATAACAGCAGGTGAACTATGTTGCAGGGATTATGATATAGCTTTGGTTTTAAATGTCATGTGCGTCCCTAAAATAAATTCTGGCTCTGCTTGTAGAGATACAGCTGCTTTTTTTCCAGCTGGAAATTTATGAGACAAAGTTGTGAGTGTGGTCTTATTTCTTGCTTGTTGTTAAAATGGTTTATTTTGGAATTTGAATTGAACTGAAAGAATTTGATTGAACTGAAAGAATTTGAGTTAGCCAGTCGTGTTGTGAGAGAGGAAAGGTGTTGTGGTTTTGGTTTGCCCTTTTTTGTTGTTGTGTTTATGACTTTGGCTTTTTAATTAGATAAACCTCATCAAACAAAGATACCCCTACTCTATATTTCTGTACACCTAAGCATAGAATAATTTAACGTTATTGCCTGCATTAACTGGAAATAAAATCAGTTTTTTAATTAGGATCAAAAATCTTGTACAGTTAATAGAATGAGCTGAGCATTTCTTCCAGACCTATAAATCAGGGTTTCTAACATATGTGATTGTTTAATCTTATAGGACTTTATTTTTTTTTGTGATGCTGTTGCATCGTGGATTAGCCCAAAAGATGATCTCCGAGACATGTTCTGTAAGGTAATGTTTCTCTTATGACAATATATCCTGATTATGGTTCGGGATCCTCTGTTTCTTTCTTGCTGTGTATTTCAATCAGTACTTCTCATATTTGTGAAGCTTCTCTGCAAAGTCATGAACTTTCAGACAAAACATCAGAACAATCTGAAGGTTGATGGCTTTTTTAGTTGTATTTACTTAAATGTGTTCAAGTTACTACAAACTTATTTTTAATGGTGTTGAGAAGTTCGCTTAGGATTTTAGTTTGAAAAATAATCATCCTCAGAGAGCTTTTAATAATGTCAGTCTACGGCATTTTAAAAAACAGGGATTTTTATACCACATTTAAGTCATCTTTGCTCTAGAAAGTGATATCTGTATAGTTCAGGATTTTTTTCTTTTGCCATGAGGAAGCCCACTTTATTTAGCAGAAATGTCTAAAAGAATGCAAACGAAAAATATTACAGTGCTATCCTGGTCTGTTTGTCTTCCATCTTGGATGAGCAGATCTTCAGGGAGCCAGTGTACACTGAATATACGATATATATCCTAGACAACTTGTCAATAGAGATTAAACAAAAGAGCAGACTGTTTTGTGTAAAATAAGCAACAAACAAACAAAAAAACCCACCACCCTGAAATTATCTGTTCCACGTCTTAAGTTAGGAAAAATAAATAAATAATACCCCCTAATTTCAATTTCTTAAACAGATGCTTTTACCTCTTCAGTAAACATCTTTGTTTTCGGAGGGATGTTTGTCAGAAGTTAATGAAATTCCTCTTAAAGATTACATAGAGTGTATTTCCAAGAATGTATTAGGGTCATGGGCCAGTATCACATTTTCTCTTGAAGTAATGCAGAGTGTCAGCATCAGAACAGAAACAGGAATTTTCACATCCCATCTTGAGGAGCAAAGACAGAAAACTCAGCCTTCTAAATTAGCAGACTAGCTCTCTGAGAGGCTACAAAGAAGCGTCGGCTTCAGGAAATGTGCAGTTGTGAGTATTCTGCTGTCAGAGGGAAATAACAAATATGAAAAGCTTAAAAGAAAGTCCAGGATGCTGTCTGTGATGACAGTTTTAAGCAGTTCCTGTACATGTTTCTGCACTGGTCCGTTGGCACTAAACGCTTGCCTCAGTAGATTAAACTTCTCTCAGATGCTTTCCAAGATATTCATGCTGGATCTAATGCATCCAAACTAGACACAGTGGGTTTTGACCACTTTGTGTGAGGGCGTGCGTGGCTTTTTACAGTGTATTCTTTTGTCTTTCTCCATGCAAGAATGGAGGCAAAGCCTTCGTCAAGTGATGGCATATGATTTTTTTAGATTATTTTCTCATTAGACTGGATCCCTTTGCCAACTGAATAACAGATTGTGCCATTTAGGAACTATGGGAAAAAAGCATTTTTCATAGTCCCCTGAAGTCTTTTTGTGTGATTTTTTGTTCGTTGGCATTAAAGCTGATAGAGGAAATAACCCTTCCAAGAGCACGGGGAAGACGGCTATCAGTGTTGAGATCTCTCACATACTCCTTAAAATTTTATCTCTTTTTTTAAAAGCAAAACATCTAAAGAGACTAGCTGAAGTTCATCTGCTAAAACAATACTGGAAGAAGATTTATTTAATTATGATTTTTTTTCTTTTTAATGTTCATTTTCTCATACCTAAACATTTTGAGATTTCTTGTCGTTTTGGTGGCTGGATTGGAAAGAAACACAGGAAAGCAACCTGTGTTTGGATGAGCTCCTTAATGGAGAAAAATAGTTAAACGAATTGTGATGTCTTTACTGTTATATCTGGTTTAAGGACAGCTCTGTTTGAAAATGTTGTATTGAGAGTGAACTCAATAGTATTAGCTTTAAATTTGACAGTGCCCTTTCTGTGAAAGTGTTTTCATGACAGGCCATTCCACAATTAGATATAGTTGAGTTTTAAAAAAGAAAATTGAAAAAATGTTGAGACTCTGTAATGGTTTTCTTGTGAGGAAGAGCTTTTGCACCTGCTTTTGTTCTTTCTTATGTCTACCTTTTAACCTACTGTTTTCAGAGCATAAATACTAAGGCCCTTTTTCATAGAATCATTTAATTTCCATAGTTTTCAGGTAAGTTACCATATTGAAGGGTCCAGACTGAAGCCAGTAGGTGGGGGGGTTTTCTTGTCTCTTATGCTGGCTTTTATAGGTCCCTGCTGTTTCAGAGTGTAAACAATTCTAACAACTTCTGTTTTAGTCACAGTTGTCTACAGGTTCCATGGGAAAACACAGCTTTTATAGGATTGTTTTTAATTTGTTCTAGAAATTAAAAGGCATTAATTCTGTAAAGTACCAGCTGTGGTTCTGGCTCAGTTTTTCTTCCAGAACCTACAGCACATTTACAAATGGAATGTATATACAGTAATCATAACACAAAAAATATGTAGTTTGGCAAAATGTTCAGCATTGTGGAATGGCCTAGCTCTAAGCTGTAAGTCATGTTATTCAATAAATAAATATTAATTTGAATGGGTAGCTATGTTCTGTACATTACTTAACTGATTCTCTTTTTTCTTTTAAGGGAGGTATTAAATATTAATGAAATCTAGTAAATTGGAAAGTTCATCTATACAACTGAGCTATCTAGAGGACTGAAGGCTATTGCATATGTTGCTTGTGAATAATGATCTTGTATCTTCTGTTTAGTGATTACTTCTACTTAACTCTTGTTGCTTTTAGATTCTTCATGGGTTTAAAAATCAAGTTGGGGATGAGAATTGGAGGCGTTTCTCAGACCAGTTTCCTCTTCCCTTAAAAGAGCGCCTTGCAGCTTACTATGGAGTTTAACCTCATGCACTGTAGCTGCAGTCCCATAATTAGAGGTAAACACATGAATCTTCCTTGCAAAGTAGTGATACTGCATACTTTCAGCCTTACAAAAATGTTAGTGGACTAGATAAAAATTTTGAGATGAGCTGTATCAGGTATCTTTCCTTCTTCTGAGAAAAAAGAAAGTGATAATGTTGAACCAAAATCATGGTAGCTGTAGCAAAAGCTACAGCTTTTGTCTCTCTATAGAAGAGTTTACAGTATGCTTGGTCATGTATCAAGGGTAGAAGACTAGGTGTAACTGTATCTGTTCAGGTTTAATAAGTCAGGTAATGAGTATGATCCTCAGGCAGCTTACTAGACACAGGCTCTATGCATGTCTTATGGTTTAGGGGATAACAGATGTAATATAAGGTGAATATTTCTCAAGAACAGGAAAATTAGTTTAAGACACTTTATCCATGTGAAATCCAGCACATTCCTAAGTACATGTTAGATGGTCTTGGCACATAGTCAAGGATATTACAATGATCTGCAGCGTTGCTGTTTGTAGAGGTTGATGTTTTGGGAAGGCTGATGTGTTTATTATTGCAATATTCCACTTTATGCACCAATTCAGAGTGATTACCATTCTCTCAGAGAATACTTCAACTTAATCAAAGAACAGTGACTGTGGATTCTAGAGTGACTACTGTACCACCTTGCTTTGTGTGCTTTCTGTGCAGACTGTATAAACAATGTACCTGTGTATAAAGTAGTGTGATGCTGTGGAGAATTTATTATACTACCCAAAAAAAAAGAAGGCAGGTTAAGTTCATTCATTGAGTCATTGTATAAATGTGGTAATTGCTGTAGAATATTTGCACAGAAATTATAGGAGTGTATCACATAATTCAGTTGTATTGTTGAATGAACATCTGTTTAAATATCAGCCTAATGTTTTTCAGAGTTGGAGGCGTAATAAATTCTCATTGCATTGCATGTTTCATCTGAACAATTGATTATAAATAAGCAAACTTCAAACACATTAATCAGTGAGGGCGTTTTAGTTTTGATGTATGGTTGATTTTTTTTCCTTCTAATGAAGAATGATGCCAAATGGAAAAAAAATAATAAAAAAAAAAAATCTCGATTACTCTCCGTTTCTATTGAGGAGGCAGTCTGGCTATCTTGTTTAATCTTCCTAAAAGTGAAATTGTTATGTTAGTGGAAGGCAACTTTAATACTTCTTGAACATAAGGACTGCCTCATCATTTTGTACGGAAAGGGCAAAATCTTTTTAAAGTATATACAACTGCTTTCATCTTAAGCTTAGACACAATATTGGAGATGTCAGTGTTGCTTTGAAGTATACATTGTTGTCACGAATAAGTCTTCCTGTTGAAAACTGACTCTTTTTTTAAGCAGACTCAGAAAGGGATCATCTGGGCACAAATTCGCTTTTAAGCTTAGGTTGGCACCTACTGCTTTGGAGAAAAAAAAAAAAAAAGCTCTTTTTAATGCACAGGTCTGTCATTCAAGTTTCAAAGTAAGGTTTGACTACACCTTTATCTTTTCCTTTACAGGTCCTTCAGTCTGGGAGACTATGAGGGAGCCTCTGCACCCAGGGAAAATGTTACCCTTTACTGGGGGGAAGGGTAAACCAGTAGGGAATACAGTACAATCCCAACCCTACTGGGAGGGGCGGGAGGGAGGTGTTGCCGTCACTGTATTAAGTCGATGTTGGGAAATGTTTTAACATCTGGAGCCTTTGTGGGTGGAAATCTGTCTCCTATTACAACTCTGCACTGGATGTGAAGAAGAAAAAAAAAAGAATCTTTTCACAAAACAGCACATTCTGGAATATTGTGGGGATTTGTACCAAAATAAGAACCATATAATTGAACCATAGGGATACGTAAAGAGGAAAACTATTTTGCGCACAATAAAGGAAACCTAAGAATGGGGGGTCACAAACAGTAAAAGGCTTTCTTATTTTTTTTTTCTTTTTTTTCTTTTTTTCTTTTTTTTTTATTTTATTTTTTTTTTAGTAAGGATTTTCTACATTATTTCATCCTGCTTGATGGGATTCCTAGGAATTTGCATGTTAATGAAGAACTACACAAATGAAGTTAGTACAGTTAAAATGCAGCTTGTGTCTGTATTAGGAACAGGCACTTGCAGTATATGATATAGAAACACCAATTAATTAGGGTTAACTTAGACAAAATGAAGCAACCTGCAAGCTGCCAAATGAGTCACTCCTTTCATTTTTGGGGTAAAGGGAGGGACACTTCAAAGGAGAGGTTGACATCTTAATTTTTACATTAAAAAGAATTTAAGGTAGTGGATATGATTTGATTATTGTACTTCATTAGATTTAATTTCTAGAGTAAGGCATTATTCTTAACGTGCAGTTTAAGGTTCAGGCATGCATTCTGGCTCATAGTGATCAGAAGTAATTTAAATTAGTGGGAAAGTAGCATGCTTGCATCACATAGAGTGAAATTGGTATACATTTACCTATGTTGCGCCAGTTTTGTGTTGCAGTTTACCAATTCAGTATAGCCCTGCATTTAAAGTTCCTTTTCTAAGATTCTGTGGATTTTATTTTTATTAAGAATATAGATATAAAGTACTGTAGTTAACAATTAGGCCTTGAAATACCTTTTAGGATCTGTTAAGAATAAGATTGATATTGTATTGTGTGTAACCTGCACAATGTGGAAAGCTGATATAGCTGTGCAAAATACTTGCCTCTGTGCTGTCAGTGTGATGTGCTTTCTGCATGGTTATATACTAGTGATTTTATCAGAATCTCTGAAAATGAGTTACATGGTAAGACCTGTTAAAGGCTGCATAAATGTTAGTTGGCACGTAAAGACAGTTGTAGAAGTTGATGACATGATTGCTATATTTGTGTTTATTCCCACTCAACATATTATCTTCTATGCTTTCTTTTTGTTCAAAGCATGATCTTAACGAGATGTTTAAGTTAATGGATGTAATAATGCAGGGTATCTACACTGTATCGGCGCATGTTGGTGGCCCTTTGTGATGTAGTTAAAATGCACAAGGGTGCAAGTTTAAAGCTACAGAGTGAAAGTTGGTTTGGATCCTCTTCATTTCATTTGTTTAGCTTTTCTGTTGTGTTTTTTTTCTCTACTTACATGTATTCCTGTGAATAAATCCTTGTTAAGTTAACCCTTTACTTTTCCTTCCATGTGTATTTTCTTATGTACTGTGAATGTGAAATTCTAACTGGTACACTTGATCTTGTGTCCATCTGAAAGTGGCAAGTCTTTATTAATTTAGATTGCCTAAAGAGTATCCCATGATGATAAAGGAAAATGGAGAGATTTTTAACTCTGCTGGTCAGAGCTGAAGCCACACCTTTCCATTTTTCAAGTGCTGCATAATTAATCCGCAAAACAAAATTAAGCCATAACAGCCTTTTTATAGATTTAGTTTCTCACCTTTGCATTGCAGAATGGATACTGGATAACAGGTTTTGTTTTTGTTTTGATTTTTGTTTCCTTTTGTTCGTTTTTAAAAATCACTCTTCTTTGCATGGTTCTATTCTCTGAGTGCTGAATGATTTAGCTATTGCACTGAAGCTTGAGCTGTGTGAGTGTGAGCTTAAAAGTTATGTTTAAAGAGGACATTTTTTTAATGCATGATAGCATGAACATTTTACATGCACCTCCACCCCCCCACACTTTGTTCTTTTTACGCTTGAAGAATAGTTTGGATATGTACTGTATGAAGTACATTCAATGATGCTAGTACGTAGTGTTTTTGTTTGTTTGTTTTTTTTTTGCAAAATTGCATGTGATTAAATTGCTTTCGAATTACTTTGCTTTGGTAGCAAATACTAAATTCCTTCTGAACTAATAACTGAAGTAAATTAGAAATAGCTTTAGTCACTGAAAACAATTGAAAACCCAATTCTAGAAGAATAATTTAGCAAGATGGGGTATTATTTTAGACCCAAACTTGCTTTACTTTTGAGTGTGTTTAAGCATTAGGTACGAATTTCAGAGAAATGGCGTTAAAATTTTCATAAAATAAAAAACATCTAAGTAATATATAGCATTACTACTAGAATCTGAGATTAGTTAAACTTCTTAAATTTCAGAAAGACCCTTTAACCAAATAAAACCACATCATCTCAGATTCATTTAGAATACCACTTTTGTACATACATATTTTAATAGGTATTTGTACAGATGTGAGCTGATCTGGCAGAACAGCAAGTAAAGTAATTAAAATAAGGCAGAAATTAACATTACTGGCAAAGTAGTCATTTGTATCAGTAAGTTCTCTCATGGTATGTTTTAAAGCAAATAAACCATAGTCCTTATGCATAATATATTGCAGAAATTCACAGAAGCCATGTAAGGTATAATGGGAAGTAAGAAAAGTTCCAAATCTGCATTAACAGTTACAATTCCATTATCGCATCATGGGATATATAAAAAGCATCTTAATTCTTGTGGTGTAGTCTTGACAGTTTTTGAATGTTGACTGAATGTTTATACTGGTAGAATTGTGAGTTTGTCTTTGTTACATTCCAGTGTTTTCTGCCTCTTGGCATGCTAAAAGCACGGCTTACTTCATTTGCTCCTTACACACTGAATAAAGTGCTGTTAGTGTGCTAAACTACAGAAATAGCCGCTGCTAAGTAATGGTGTAGATTTTCTACTTGAATATTTTTGTTGTAGAAACCTCAGGAGGTCAGTGTTTACTGTTTTTATATATGCCTTTCTCCTGTTTTGAGTTTCCCTTTTTGAAGGATTCTGAGAATGAACAAAAGCTGCTGATCAACCTAAGTTGGTAACAGAAAGTATATTTAAAATCCTTATAAATGCATCTTTTTGGCAGTTCTAAATTGATGATATTAAATTATTCTTAAGTGAAGTTCAATTCTAAATTTGTTTCATTACACATTCAGGAAACTGCTCTTTTCATTTAGGAAGAGAAGATTACAGTAGTTCATTATTTTAACCAGTGCAAGCAAAAATAATCAATTTTGTAATTTTTTTCCGAAGCTTGATTATTTTCTAAATCGGTGAATATGTATATAGTTAAACTGTAATGAGCTGATTCTTATGCTTTAGTTTACTGCTCGTTAATGCTTGTACTCAGAAGATACACTTCTAGGAGAATGGGTTTAAAATTTGTAATCATAATTTTTTAAAGTTACGAAGTAGCATAAATTTTGTAACTAACAATATTGATACACACTGTGATTTTTTTTTGTTTGTTTGTTTGTTTTGTTTTGTTAGGACTTTTATGTTAGCATCAATCTTAATTACTTAAACTGCATATATTGTATAATAGTAAAATGTATATTTTAAAACTTCAAGTGGCTTTCCTCAAGCGAAACTCATTGCTACTTAGGAACACTCAAATACTAGCTTTATCTCAGGTGAATACTCTTGTACCCTTTTTGTTCAGAACACATGCTTATAAAAATGTGTCTTAATTCTATCAGTTCATGTATTTCATGGTAGGCAGCTTCTCTGTCTTAAACTTATTCTAAATTAACCTTCTACTGTGGGACAATAATGACTTTTGCTTCACCTATTTTATTCATATTGAATGTATTAACAGATAAAGGTGCAAAAACATTCTTCCCTTGAGGAGAATGCATCCATATTCAAACAACTGAAATATTTCTTAAAAAATGCTTTAAATGCAACATTGTATTGGAAATCTTCTGTTTCAGATTTTGTCAAGGAAAGAAGTTGCAACTTAACACTAATTGCTTCAGTACTTTCATGGGGATAATAGATGCATAAAGCTTCTATCTAGGGTCTGAAGAGTAACTTTTTATCTCAGATAAAGGTTAAGCTCAGCAGTGAAATGACTGCCATAAATTAAAAAACAAGAAAAATAAAAAGTCTTGCAGTTATCTCACATAGATGCTGATGTAATTTGCATACGTATTTGTTATATATTACATAAATATTTCCAGTAACCTCATCTTGAGTAAATGAAGCTTGATCAGTAGCTGTGTATTGCACTCACCTATGCATTCTCCAGATGACTTGCATCCATCAGTCTAGTAGGTGTTCTTCTCCAATAGAAGCTGTTTTTCTGTCTGTCACTGATGCTTGTTCTTTGCACTTACGGTTGGAGCAAGCCAGTTTTAGATTATTTTAAATGGGGAAACTCTGAGGTGAGTACTCTTGTTGCTTGCCTTATGGAGTATATTCTGTTAAAATAATAACTCACTTGAATGTATGTATGTGAGGGAAGTTAAAATGGCTCTATAAAATATGTATCCCTTTGTGGTGTTACAGTATACTTTTTAAGTAAGCCAAATCCACATCTCTAAGAATTCAGCACTTATAGTATCGTTTTTCTATAATCAATTCTATTGTGCTACTTTCACCTTAGGTATCTCTTTACTTACGTTAGGTGAGAAACAAAACAGAGAAGGCCTGGGTGATTTTTATGGGGATATTTAAAAATATTAGTATGACTAGGTATATCTGGCTGGTGAAGTCTTCAGTGTAATATTATCTTTTTTCATGGGAATAGATAGGTAGGTATGTTGTATGCTGTCTGACTTACTAAACACTTCCAAAATTTTAAATTGGATGCAGTATATGAACAGTTTAAAGTGAAAGATGACTGGATCTTTCTGCTGACAACTTAGGTTGTATGTTTTGCTTGAAAGCTTTAAATCTGATGTTTCTGTATCAGCCACAATGTCGGAATGTTTCCTTCAAACATATCCTGCAACTTCTCAAACTGTACTAAATTGAGTGATCTTTCTTGAAGTCTGCCTCTGTGCTAACAAAACTTCATTTTGAATAGAATATGGTTTTAATTTTTGATAAGCTGCTGAATTTTAAAGAGTTTTTGGGGCCACCAAATATTTTGGATCATGCAGAGAATATATATTGTACTGTAGTAATTTTGTATTTACGTTTGTATGATGTGACATAATAGATGTGAATGTTAATCACTGCTTGACTATGTTAATAAAGTTGTTTAAATATAGATCTTGCATTCCAATTTTTAATGAAAAATGAAAATTTTGTGTTTCGTTTTACATTTCCTGGGTCATTAGTGGTTGAGATATGTCAGTTCTGAAATTTGTTCTTTATTTAGGTGGATTTTTACTTTATACAGTCTTTTCAATAAGTTTTGGTCAGCTCAGTTTAAACGCTTCATGCTGCCTAGGGACAGATCAGTGCAGACATAAGAGGTTTACCTGCTTGAATTAGTATCTTTTGGGTCATAAGAGTTAACTGCTTTACTGCTGAAAAATTACGTGGGAAAATCACTTTTATTTGAAATACCAGATGCTCAGGAAGGGAGTGGGGGACGGAACAGATTTCATGGCTCACTGTTATCAATAATCTGAATAAAAATACAGAAAAGTATTAAAATTAAAAATAAAATAAAATAAAAGTTAATAAAGTCTTTCAACAAAACCTTGAACCTAGAACTTAATCTATATTTGTCTAGCTGTTATAGGAACATGATCATACAAACAGTTTAAAGATCTGGACATCCACGCCCGTGGATGAAAGCGTAAGACTAATGGTGATGCTTAATGGGGCAAAATCCATATAAGTTGATTTGAACAACTCATGCTCAATATTTCACACTTTACATATTGAGAACTTGATTATGCATGGTTAGCACCAGCAGCTTAGATAGTGTAATGATTAAATTCAATAAAATATGTTGTCATGACATCAAAAAAAAAAAAAAAAAAGCAAACCAGCTGAGTATGTAGCAATTAATTTCTATTCAAACTCCGTTTAACATAGGGATTTAGACTTCTGCCTCCAAAGAGAGAAGAAAGCCATGGAATAGCTATTAACAGCTGTGTCCAGTTCATTAAAGAGGTGAATTCCTTCCAGCTGTGAGACTCGATGCACTTAAGACTTTATGGAGTGGGTGGCACAGAGGAGCATTTCCTTTCAAAGAGCCCCTCCTCTCCTTTTGTCATAGGGTACCTCTGGTAGAACCCTGCTTGGCATAAAGGTACGTGCACTAAGTATTCAGCTCCATCGGCTCAGAGCCTGATGTTTAGCTGTGGCCTCTAATTTTGAGTCTGGGCTTGATGACTACTTCTTTACACATACAAGAGATGAGCAGAGTAAGTACTAGCATATTGAATAGAAGTGACTTTTTGCAGTCAGATTGCAGCAGTGCAAAGGATTTTCCTTTCAACATCTGTCATGCTGTTCCTCTTTTTTTTTTTTTTTTAAGTGAAAAATAAAACATTTCAGTAGGAATATTTAATTCATAAAATATTTTCTCATGTTCACAGAATGGATGTTACTAGCTTCTCTTGTCCCAGCATGACTCAGAATGAAGCATGCTGCTTATATAAGTTACTAACGTGTAAAGCCCATTTCTTTCAGAGGCATTTGCCCTTGTTCTACATAAAATGAGCAATATATACTTCCAAAAGATGCTCGAATATTGATGTGTATGTTGGTAGGCTTGACACTTTTTTCACTTATCAGTCTACTTTAAGGAAAATAGATGTAATTATGCTGTATGCTTATTTTAGTGTGTATAAATGATAACATACAAGGATTCACTTTGGAATCACACAGCCTTGAGGGGTTTTTGTTTGCCTCTTTGGTTGGTTGGATTTTGTTTGTTTTTGCCAGGCTTACACTAGAATTGTGAAAGTGAACATTCTAGCATTCTGTTTTGTAGCTTCAGGTACAAATAATTTTTTCAAATCTTTGTTGACATGTTTTATTTCCATATTTTAAATATGAAAGTGCTATGTTGACAATCTTTTTGACTTTTTCCTATTGCCCTCTCTTACAGTCGTAAATTTTCACTACTG
The DNA here is from genome assembly GCA_030625065.1 of Alectoris magna. NCBI lineage: Eukaryota > Metazoa > Chordata > Aves > Galliformes > Phasianidae > Alectoris > Alectoris magna. Next base: position 51,794,606 of record CM060564.1, read on the forward strand.
AACATACCTGGGAAATTAATCTTCCCCTTTGCTTCCAGCATACATGTTAACTCGAATATGTAACTATTGTACTAATACTGTCATTAAGCTCAATTTATTTAGCTGTTCAGTGTTCCCATCTGCTCCCCCGGAACTTACTGCAGGTGCCACTTATATTACTGTACACAGTGAGAAGAAATGGCACTGAGTTAGCCTTTTTACCTTGAAATGATTGTTAAGGAATGTCCCGTGTTTTAATTCAAAGTTTAGTCAAGATACTTTTTGGAGTTACGTTCACATTGGCTTGTTTAGACGATTCCTTGGCTTTCAGATAATGAAACTGAAGGATTCCTCAGTTTCAAAACTCAGAACGAGGCCTTAAAATCGAAAAAATATTTAGATTTTATAATTTTGAGCTTTTCTGTGTTTTTCTTCTTAGAAATGCGTCTTGACACAAGACATGTTGCGTTGCCCTCTTTTAACTTGATGGTATCCGAGAAGAAAAATTCAGTCATTTTTCATATTTCTGGTCATTTTCATTATGGAATGTGCTTTCTGAAACATTTTGGATCTGTATCCAAAAACCATGACACCAGGTCTGTAAATACCTACACCTTGCAGTGTCAGAAGTTCTTTGGAAGAGCAGATGAACTACCTGACTAAATAAGAATTCAGGTGTTTCTTTGATTCTTTATATGCCTTAGCACAAGAAAGCTGTGTTGCTTTCTCCAGCACTCTTCCAGGGGGAGAAATAGCCAGTGTTCATTTTCCATATTCCATTCCTCTTGACTCTCAAAGGCTTTATACGTTAAAACTGTTGTCTTGAGTGAAAAGCATATGAAAGCTGGAACCTTGGACCTCAGCTCTCACTTTCTGCAAGCATTCATTCAGCTGTGTTTCTCAGTCTGTGAAATGGTAGTATTTAGAAGGGGTGTGGCAAGATCTGAAGAGGCCAGAAGCGAGTAATTGGCCACTGGTATAACTCACAGCTTCATCTAATTAAGAGCCATAGGCATCTCACAGGTGCTCTTAAGCAAACACACCAAAAAAACCCTTCATAATCTTAATTTTAAAAATGACAACAGGATGTTATGCAATGTGTGTGGAGACAGGAGGCCCTGTAAATTATCACTAGTACCCATCTGCATGTACTCATAAACATTCAGGCTTCAGGATTTTTAATCAGCGGTTTAAGAGCACTATGAAGTTCAAGCCTGTTTTCCAGCTGATCAAGTTGCTACCTTCCATTAGTAGGTGCTGAGATGCCTGTCTATGGATGCTGTAAAAAAATCAAGGGTTAAATATTCACATAGCATGGCTTCCTCCTAAACACAACCTGTTCACTGCCTATTCTGCCCACTACTACTGCTCAGATTTTTACCTCAGTATTTTTACTTCAGTACCTGTACTCGTTTATTTTTACCTCTTTCACAGCATTCTCAATGACTTCTTACTAAACAGCAAAAAAAATCAGATTAATAATTTTTCATTATTTCATTTACTGTGTTATCTCATCCCTGAGACTTTACATTTCCTGTTTTGTTAGTACAGTAATAATTATGAGCTATACTTGGTTTAATTAAAAGAAAAAGGTCCAAATTCCACTACACTGCATTTAAGTACACTTTCCTAAGATAATGTGCAATATTAGTAGAGCTTTGGGCTTTCTACCATGGGTTGTCTTTTCTATTTCTGCTGTATTTCATAATCAGATTGGAAAAGACCTTTGAGTTGAAGATCGCAGCTTGCTTATGTGTAGGTGCAATAGAGCATTTTGGTATGAAGTGAGGTTACACAGAACTTGCTCCACTAAGTACTTCAGATGTATCAGCTTTATGTTAAACTCAAATCTTTCAAACGATTAAGTCTTTTTTTCATTTAGGCCATTTTTCTCTGGATTGCAAGCTGCTTCAATTTCATTGATTATCAAGTTTTCCAGGTAAGTGCTTTAAAAGTATGCATGCAGTACCATGTACCTGACAGTATCACAGCGTAATAGTTCATCATGTTATTGCCCCACACTGCAGAGAGCGTAAGTGAGAAAGCTCAGTGTGGTGAATCTGTAGTAATGTATCTCTTGAATATATTAGAAATCACTCAGAATTTTTCATTCAGGGCTAAAGACTTTCTGGAGAGAGTCCAAATGAAATTTACAGCCTTTGAACTGTAGTTTATAGTTACTGGTGTTAAATAATACTTACATCAGATTTAGCTGATTTGATGAAACAAGATTTTGGCAATGCAAGCAGAAGACTAATAAAGGTGGGGTATTGGTACTCAGTGACTCACTCTGAAACAATGCTGTTGGGTTCTTAATTCAAGTAATTGAAATAATGAATGGGATGTGATCAAGCGTGGTGACTAAATCAATAGAGGTGCACTTTTAAGTATACAGTGAGTCAGATGATGCAGCCTAATGGAATACATCATTCCAGGGATGCTGAAAACAGTGCAGCTGAAACTTGCTAGTGAATGGTTCGACAGAGTACAAAAAGTCACTGTTAGCTTTGAAAGAGCCGTTACCAGAAGTTGGAAAAAACAAACTAACATTCAGCTGATTTCTTGTTGTAATAAATGTGACTATCTATAGCTGTGCATGTACAACTCTTCTTAAGTTCAGAAGTAACAGAAACATCCACTCTGCTCAGAACTGAAATCGGTGCCATGGTCTCACCTGTGATCTCTCATCAGATGAGAACTTCAGTTCATGTATACGTTTCAGAAAAGGACTGGGTATATGTTAAGACCACGTTGGGGAACTTCCAGTACTCTTTGAGTAACTTAACACTGGCCAGATTTTGTTTATTTTAATTTTTTAGGGTTTTCTAGCTTTTATTACTGTCTATGCAATTTCATTGCAGTTGTTGTACTAAAAGAAAAAAACAAAAAACAACAACAAAAAGGCTTCAATAAGTCTCCAGCAGTTAGGTCATAAGTGAGTGAATTATTAAGCTTCCAGGTAACGTCTGCAGCAAGGCAGGTACAATTGTGTGGCTAGAATATAGTCCTGCTAATTTTAAAACCCTACAATGTAACTTAATTCTTACCACAGTCAAATGATCCAGGAGACTCTCTTAGCAATTCACTGTCTTCCTCTTTCCCCATCTGTTGTTCTCCACTACAGTGGTAAAAAAGAAAAAGAAGCTCTAGTGTTTTTGTATCTCCTTCTGGTGCTCGAATTCTTTTGTAATCTGTCTGAACTCACAGTGTAAATTCTTATGAAGACTCCTTGTGGAATATTCTTAGAAAAGAAAAGCAAATGCATTCTACAGATGCATTTCAATCTGGTATGTATTTGAGAGGCATTAGATAACTCCAACTCCATCTTCACTTTCTCTTGAAATAGTAGTGCAGTGTGAGATTAGGTATTATACCTGCATTGGTTTCTTAGTAATTTTTAATGTGCAAATACTTCAAAATATCTCTTTGGCATTTCATTATGACATTAAGTAATGTAACAATTGCCTAATTTAATTCTAGTTATCTGGTTTCTTCATTCTGTTTTCATCTTCACTTGTAGGTTCATGTACCAAGGGTGTACCCAATAATTGTGTGCGGTTATTCCAGTTGGAATTCATAGTTGATTTTCAAATGGTTAAAATGTGAAGCAAATTAGCTTAGCTTCCATGGTAGAATGCAATACATAATTTTTGTTTTTCAATTATATTCAAGTCTGTAATCTAGATGTACTATAGCTTTGGTATTGTATTTCAAAAGTTCACAGAATCACAGAATTATCAAGGTTGGAAAAGACCTAGAAGATCATCCAGTCCAACCATTACCAATACTTCCCAGCTAAATCATACCCCTCAACGCAACATCCAAATGTTTCTTGAACACTCCCATGGTCGGTGACTCCACCACCTCCCTGGGCAGTGCATTCCAATGCCTGACTACCCTTTCCAAGTAGTAATACTTCCTAATGTCCAGCCTGAACCTCCCCTGGCGCAGCTTGAAACCATTCCCTCTAGTTCTATCACTGATTACACGAGAGAAGAGGCCGACCCCCAGCTCACTACAACCTCCCTTCAGGAAGTTACAGAGAGCTATAAGGTCTCCCCTGAGCCTCCTCTTCTCCAGGCTGAACAATCCCAGCTCCCTCAGCCGCTCCTCATAAGGCCTGTGCTCCAGACCCCTCACCAAGTTCTTCCAATCAGCCTTAGCTAATATAGTGTGTTTTCTCAGATAATCTGTAGTCCCTAAAAAGATTGTACAAAAAAGTTAGCATTAACACATAAAAAAAATCAGAAGGTGGAAATACAAGAGGGTAGGAAAATTGAGATGAAGAAAGCAAACTGTGGAATCAGAGATGCTTTTCTGAGAGAGGTACAGCTGAAGACCTGCTTTCACATGTATGTAACCAACGTTAATGACAAATGGCATTGTTTTACAAAAGTGAGGATTGTATGAATGAAAAATAACTATTCATAGTATCTTAGAATCACCAACGCTGGAAAGGACCTCCAAGGTCATCCAGTCCAGCCTTCGACTTACCACCACTATTTCCCCACTAAACCATGTCCATCAGTACCACATCTAAACATTTCTTGAACGCCTCCTGTGATGCTGACTCCATCTCCCTGGGCAGCCTGTTTGAGGGCCTGACCTGAAATTTTTCCTGATATCTAACCTGAATCTCCCCTGGTGCATCTTGAGGCCATTCTCTTTAGTCCTATTGCTAATTACATGAGAGAAGAGGCCAACTCCCATCTCACCACAACCTTCTTTCAGGTCATTGTAGAGAACTATAGGGTCTCCACTGTGCCTCCTCTTCTCCAGACTAAACAATCCCAGCTGTCTCAACCACTCCTCATAAGACTTGTCCTCCAGACCCCTCACCAGTTTCGCTGCCCTTCTTTGAACACACTCCAGGGCCTCAAAGTCTTTCTCGTAGTGAGGGGCCCAAAACTGAACACAATACTCGAGGTGCAGCCTCACCAGAGTTGAGTACAGGGGGTAAGCACTCCTCTGCTCCTGCTGGCAACACTATTTCTGATACAAGCCAGGATGCCATTGGCCTTGGCCACCTGGGCATGCTGCTGGCTCATGTTCAGACGAGCATCAACCAACACCCCCAGGTCCATTTTTCAGCACAGTCTTCCAGCCACTCTGCCTCAAGCCCGTAGCATTGCTGGGCTTTGCTGTGCCCGAAGCGCAGGATCTGGCACTTGGTCTTGCTGAACTTCATCCCATTGGCCTCAGTCTAGTGATCCATCCCCATGATGGGCTCCCTTGTAGCCAAGAAATCTGCTCACCTCTTCGTACTTCTACTGTGAGGCACATTGTTATGGTAGTTCAAGCTTATGCAGATGACAAAAATGAGAGTGAAAGTGCTTTTTAAACTCTGAAGTATAAATGCATATATAATGTTAACCCAGAACATTACTTGAATCTTCCATGAGAGCTTGTGCTGGCATGCAGTGGGAATATTTGTTTTATTCTTCAATACTCACATATAGTTATGGCTATCAGAATAGCATTCCTTTCTGTCCGCTCCCATTATGCTATAAGAACAAAGGAACAATTGTACTGGGACAGCAGCTAACTAAGCCAGTATCCTTCCTTGGCAACCACTGTAAACCAGTACCTAGGGAAGAGATAAGAACTGTAAGCAATATTTTTGCAAAGGTTTTTTACAGGCTTTCAGAATTGAGTGACAGTATTAGGTGCTGTAGTCAGTAACCCATTGTGGGAATACAAGAAGGACTGTACAGAGCAGCAGCTGTGGAGCAAGATAAACAGCACAAGAACCAAGAACACCTCTAGAAGAAGAAGGAACAGCTCACGGCTCTGATTGAATAAGCACCCACATGAATGGTGCTTGAAGAGTGTTTGTAGAATGTTCTGTTGACGTGTAGGGGCGAATGGGAAAGCTAGGAAAAGAAAACTTGTGAAGGTATATAAGTGATGTGAGAACTTGTAATGAATGATTTAGGTCATTCACATCTGTGTCCGTGCATCAGACGCAGCAACCCATTATAGATTTCTCTGAGAAACCTTGAAAATTTGTCCAGTTTCCTTGCAGAAAGATCTCAATAAATTGCCTAATTACAGAAACAGCACATAAAATCCCACCGCCCACACTAAATGTGTTTTTTTTTTACCAAATTTGTAATTGAATTTGCAAGACACTGAGTACTGACTTTTGCTATTAACTTCCATGCCGCTAGGTATTAGGCAAGAAGCTTGTCTGACAAACTGTAGAGCGTGACTGGATATTGATGTGGTAGCACATGGGCTGATTTTTCAGTCACGTTCACAACATAATACTCAGCAGCTCGTTAAGAAAAACCATCAAAAGCCTTGGACTTTCCTTATCCAGCCATGTCTCCAAACAAGTGGTGTGTTTAACAGGCCTCAGCAAGCGTTTTTTCAGAAGTGCTACCATAAACGCACGATAAGAGACAAGATCTGCAGGTAAACTGGTTAATTTAGGAAACAGCCCTTTGTTGCTGTTAAAGCTCATTTTGTAATTTTTATATGGAGTTCAAGGGGAAGTTCGCTTATGAAGAAATTAATTTTGTTGTGGAGAATTTCAATGTGAACTTGTGAACATAGGCGCTGATCCTGAATGTTAGCCTTATGAAAGTGGTCTTCTAGATAACCGTACCTATGCTGCAGGAAGCCTTAAAGTTTGGTCTAACGTTCTGCATTTTACTTCTTTTGTTGTTGTTAATAATTTGTAAAAAGCACAGATAGATTTGATGCTTGTGTGATACCAGATTGCTGCAGCGCAGCAGCAGTTGCTTTGCATCTTGCTGCAGCAATAGATAAGGGATTATTGTATACCTTTGAAAACGTGGAAGATGAAGTCTTTTCTTAAAACTACAGACGGGAACCTGATTCTCCTTCCATCATAGCGTAGTGTGTATTCCTGTGAGCAGTCCCATGGAAAAACAAAACCCTCAGCTCCAATCACACAGCTTTTACTTCACTGCTGGTCCTGATACACATTCTTACAGACAGCAATGAACTGCATTCATATCTTTAGGCCAGGAACGTCATAGTGAAGACGGCTTTCTTCTACCAGCAGATAGATGGCTTTTCTTAAACGTAGCATATGCTTCTTGTTTATAATTACAGTGCAGATGCTTGGAACTATCATGGAAATATCCAGATCTAACAGCCTTGGGACTTCTGAACAAGTTTTGACTAGAGAAAGGGTCCGGAGGTTTTCTGTCTTGACATTGGCAGCTCTGGGAACTTTGCATATACTGGAAGTTTAGGAGGATGCTGCTGGAAGGAGAGGCACTGAGCGGAGCTGCAGGGAGCCATGTACGAAAGCTGCAGTTACCAGGGGTGGTTACTTCAGTTTACGATGATATTGTTCTTGGTAAAAGGAGCTGAAATTTTTTAAGGCAGAACGAGTTACAGCGGCTTGTACAGACACAAGTGATACTAATTTAGGTGTCCTGTTTGCCCTTGTGTATTTTTTTTTTCCCTAATTAAAGCCTGTGGTTCCGCAATCTTCTGCACTACATTTTTCCTAACCATTTGGATTTGACGGAGGTCTTTAATCAGCAGAAAGACCTCAAAAAACTATCCACGGTGCTGTGCGCACACTGGCTCCTGAGCGAGCTCAGCGTTCGGCTCTATTTTCGGACAGAGGGCAGTAAGATGTAGGCGAGGCCTCGGGACCGAGGGTGGGAGTGCCCAAGGCGCACTGACTGACAGCACGGGTGCGGTCACCGCCCCTGCTTGAGGCCCCGCAGCGTTTCGCTGCGCTCGTAACACCGCCCTCGAGGCGTGACGTAACCGCGTTCGAGCCCAACTGCCACAACGTTTATACAACGCCGCCTTCTGCGCATGCCCGCGCCACGCACCGCCCCCTCCTGGTCACTGTCCTGGCTGCACCTGCGCAGAAGCCTCATCGGACCGCACAGCCCGCGCGCATGCGGGGCGGGGCGGGGCGGAGCCGCCGTGTGGAGGGAGGCGGTGCGCGGTGACGGGAAGGGCGGCGCGTGGCGGCGGCGCCTGCTTCCTCCGTCGCGTCTCGGCGGTTGGGGCCGGGCCGGGCGAGCTGGGGCCGGGGCGGCGACGGCAGGATGATGATGGCGTACTTCGTGGAGAGCTTCTGGGTAGGGGAGCGCGGCGAACCGTTCCCGCGGCGAAGCGGGTGGGAGAACCCGGCCACGGCGGGAGGCAGGCGGGGTGCCTGCGGCCGCCGCGGCAGGATGGGCTGCGGGGCTGCCCCGGGGACGGTGGTCGGGCCTGGCAAGCGGGCCGGGCGAGGGGGAGGCGGGGAGCGCAGCGGGGCGGGCGGCGCCGAGCCGTGCCGTGCCTTGCCGAGCTTCTCCTCGTACCGCGCTCGGGGGCTGCCAGCGGGGCCGGGGGAGCCGTGCAGGAGACCCCGGGCGGCGGCCCCGGCTCCGGCGTCCGTCTTCGCCGACGGTTCCGGACAATACCCCGGCGGCGGCGCGGACTGCGCCTCCATCCGCTTGCTGCTTTTGTACCGGCGTGTCCGGAGGGACGGCGAGCAGCCGGCGGCCCTGTACGTGACACGGTTTGTCACTCCGCTCCGTCTGTGTGCTTAGGGCTGTGGGTACGCTTCCGTGGAGAAAACGTTAAACGCTGAATTCGGATTGTTGCCGAGCCTTCCTTCAGAGCTCAGGCAATCCGAATTCGTTGTGGAATGGGTCTGAAACATCGCAGCCGCCGTTCTCGTAAGCCCTCAGCCTGCTTACGGGGCTGCTGCTCGGCTGCGCGTCGGATTTTACCGTGCGTCTCTATTGACGACTGGGGGAAACGTAACAGCAAATATTTGTCGAGACAAAAAAAAAAAAAAGAAAAAAGGAAAAAAAAATCTTGTAGATCCATCTGGTTCTGCATAAACAATGGTTATTCTTAGTGTGTGGAGAATGCTGACTTCACAAAGCGTACTCTGCGAGGAAATAAAACAGAGCTGCAGCCTGGCCTCGTGTTTTGTTTGTAGACTTGTTTAATTCCGACTCTTCAGTTTTGTTTTGGACAAGATATTAAAATTAGATGATATGATCCATGATGTGCTCCCTTGGTATACGAGCGTTCTAGATTTGAAGTTTTGGTGCAGGAGATGAATAGGAAACAAATATGTGGCGTGTTTTCATCTTGGGTAAAAGTAATATTCAAGTAAGCGTAAAAAGTCAACTTTTCATTTGAAAAGCCAGCGTCTCCTCCTGAGAATAAACCACACGTTTTTATTCTGTTCTCTCCACTGAAATAAAATATATGCTATGAATTTTAAGTTTTTAATCTTTGAACTGTTTCACTGGGAATGGTTCACTTTGGCAGTGAGCAGTTGTGTTAAATCAGTGAAGACGGCACCGTTCCTATACGTTCTCTTCCTCTTCATACCTTTGCAAGTGCTGCCAACAAATGCAAGGCAGGTGACATCTGCTTCCCCTTCTCTGTCAGCGTTGTGAATCCTCTGCCTTACAGTGCTGGCCAGATTCCTACTGTGGGTTTAGAAACCAGTGTCAAAAAAGGAAGGTTTTCTTCTGTTGGCACAGTTGTTTTTTTTTCCCGCCTCCAAAAAATGACATAAGGCAGGACAAGAAGTGTATTCTTCTTGCTTGTTTTGCAGTGGTGGCGAAGACAGTAGGCAGGATCTTGAAGTTGCAAAACTTGACTGAGGAATCTTTGTAACACTGTGGGCAGTTTTGTGTAGAAATAAAGTAAAAGGGAGTGGGGACTTCTGCTTCCTTGCTGATACGGCCAGATATCTTTCAAGAAAAATACAGTAGCATCTAAATATGCACTTGCATTAATGACAGAAGGCACTGCTATTGTCAGAAACAAACATAAATACAGGTTTGTGGATGTTGGGTGATGAGCCTTGTCTATCTTTTTGGAATGGGTTATTGTTTGGAATTGTTACTGCAACACTTTGGAAGATCTTTAGCATAATCTGTGTGTGTTTTGACATGGTGAAAAGGTGAACGTGGAAAGAAGGAGATGTTAAATTGCACTGAATGCGTAGCGACAGAATGCTACAAAGAAGAACCCATAAATACAAAGAGTTCTGCATTGAACTCTGGAAGAATTGTCATCAGTTTTTTGCTTTTTCCTTGGCCTTCTAGGTAACACCAGGTAAAATATTTAACTTTCTTTTCTGCTGGTTTGGTCACCGATGTAATGGAATATTATGTTTTCTAAAGCACTGATGTGAAATAAATCCAAAGCAGTGTAGAATCATTAAGGTTGGAAAACACTCACTGCTGAGATCATCCACCACCACATCCCTACCATGTTTCTCAGTGCTGCATCTGCATGGTTCTTGCACGCCTGAGACAGCCTGTTGGAATGCTTTACTACTCTGAGGAGAAGTTTTTCCTAATGTCCAACCTGAACCTCACCTGGCTCAACTTGAGGCCATTTCCTCTAATCCTATTGCTAGGTACACAGGAGAACATTCGCACCCCTCTGTCACCACAACCTCTCTTCAGGTAGCTGTAGAAGGGAATAAGATCTCCTGTGAGCCCCCTCTTCTCCAGACTGAACAATCCCAGCTCCCTCAGCTGTTCCTTATAAGACTTGTGCTCTAGACCCTTCACCAGCTTTGTTGCCCTTCTCTGGTCACACTCCGGGGCCTGAACATGTTCTTGTAGTGAGGGGCCCGAAACTGAACACAGCGCTTGAGTTGCGTCCTCACCAGAACTGAGTATGGAGGGAAATCTTTTATTATTTAATGCACGTGTTGTCATGAGTTCACAGCTGAAATGGCACAGTAGAAATGGAGCTCCGGGTCTTGTGCTTTGGAAAGCTCTCTCTGTTTTTTAAGTTTTTGATAGGAATAGACATAGGAAACCTAAAGTGATTTATTTGGAAAAGTGGAGCGCTGAGTGAATGTTTCTTCTTCATTTCTTGCACGCTGTTTAGCTGCTGTCTTCTAAGAACACGCTAAAAATGTGCTAATTTAAATTTAAAAAAAAAAAAAAAAGTTTTAACTTCTTTACTGTAAAGGTTATCGTTGGACTTCCATGTGTCTCTGCCCATAGCACGGGGGTTGGAACTAGATGATCTTCAGGGTCCCTTCCAACCCAAGCCTTTCTGGGACTGCGTGTGTGTATTACTTCTAAAAGCAAATGAGTAGACGTAATTTTATTTCTTGGTGGATAACATGAGGAAAATATACTTTCTCTGTGGTGTTTTTGGGCCTGTCACATGCTGGCTGCAGGTGACTGCTGGTCATTGTGAGATGAATTTCAGGACGTGGGGTTCAGAGGCCTGTAGTGTTGCTGTTAGAGTTGTGCTTGCAGGGTGCTGCACGCTGCATTTTCAGGTCAGTCAGGAACAGTTTGGGGGATTGGGAGGGCTAATTTGTTTGTGGTATCAGAAATTATAAATGAGTAGTACGGGCTATAAATGGCTTCAATTCTTATGACTGAGTTTCAGGCATTCAAGTCACATGGCCAAACATTCCCAACTCCTGATTAGGATGTTGTCGTAAAACATTGGGTGCTTGCTGCTGAGTATGTGCCGTATCAAAACGGTGCTGTAAGATGGAGGGAACTCCTGCAATATTTCCATTGTGAATAACTAGGTTTTGTCACTTTGAATACCCTTACGCTGGTAGAGGAGAACAAAAAGCATTTGTTAGAACTGAATTGCTGTTTTCTTAACACGACATAGGAAGTGCAGCGTAAGCTTCAACGTAAGTTTGATTTTAAATCACCTGATGCAGACTGTACTCTTACTAATTGTAAGACTATTAAACCATTTCAGGTTAACCAAAATAAGCCATATCTAAGCCAGTCGTACATATCCACTAATTGCTTTAAATTGATTAAACTTTTGGAAGCTTTGTGTACAGCTGAAGCTGGTCTCTGTGTGATGCTCTGCATGTTCAATTTTTGGGAAGCTTTGTGACGTAAAAATACATGTTAAAATTGTCTTTGACGTTCTCCTTATGTTACTTTTTTCAATTGCTTGTGTTACCTGCAGCTTTTGACAATGATTGTGGGGAAGATTTCCTTTTTTCTTTTTTTTCAGGAGTTCTTACAACGTGTGAGGGCTGGCTGTGTGTAGGGTTAGTAATCTCAGCTTTGTGAAGGGTCTTGCTCTAAAAAAAGTAGGATGTATTTTCTTGCGCACCTACAGGCTGTGATTGACACTGAGACTTGTTGTGCTTCCATCCGCAGTCCCATTCATATGTTTATGCTTGGCTTGCAGTTGGATGCTCAGTTTTCGGGAGCACGGCTGTGCAATATTTGTGCAGCCTCCTCCCTCTTTGTGTATTGTGTATTTAGCATGAGTTGGCAGTTCCTCATCTTTTTGTCCCGGAAATATTTTTGATTACCTAGATGTAGAGAAGAATGTGTGTCCTCTGTCATATGCCCAAAGCTTCCCTGGAGCTGGTCTTCATGTGATTTATTGAAACTAGAAGAATGAAATTGAAATTGCCAGGTAGCTTTGGTGTTCAAACTTCTCAGAATGTTTCCAGCTGAGGAAGGCAGGCCACCTGTATCAACACTAGGTGACAACTCTTTGGGTGTTTCAGTGCACTTGATTCTGTGTAGCTCTGTCAGACACTCAGTTGCTCAGTAGCTAGCTTTCAGAAGTGTAACACCATCACGTTAATCACAGGAATGTTTTTGTGTATACCAAGTAGTTGCCTAGGTGGCATGTGTGAAACATGTTAATTGTTTGAAACTGCACCAGGCCATAACTGCTAAAAAAAAAAAAAAAAACAGTATCAAAGCATCTAAAATTAGTTTAAATTTACCTGGAATTGAGTTGCTTTATAGCATTGCTCTGTTTCTTTAGAGTCCTACTCTTTTATTAGTATAAATGGACAAGCCATAACAAATAGTGTATATCTAAGTTGGTGGGCGAAGAGCAGGGGTTTTTTTGTTGTTAGTATTTTTTGCAGTAAAATATGTAAATTAATTGCTAAATGGAGTACCTTGTAAGCTGTTTGAGTCATATCTAGTAGGTGAGACTTGGGCAAGTTGTGCGTAGTTTCAGCAAATATGAAGGCTGCTCCAAAAGTAATGCAACCTATTTCATTATCTTGTCCCGCGCCATCAGAGGCAGGTGTTGGTGGTTTGTCAGTAGTGGTGGAACCTTCCTGACAGTATCCCATTCCATCTTGTTGCTGTGTGACAGATAGCAGCAGACGGGTCCTCTGACAGAATGGTGTCTGACATGGAAATGTGTATGAAGCAAAGGTGTGTCAGTGCACCCGCTGACATTCATTGGTGCTTGCTAAATGTCTATGGAGACCAAACAGTGGATGTGAGCACCGTGAGGTGTGGGTGGTGTGTTACAGCTGTGGCTGCAGCAACATGAAAGACAAGTCATGTTCCACATGGCTGTGCGCAGCTGTCACATCACAAAATGAAGAGCATCTCAGTCAGCTCACCTGCATGAATCAGCATATTATGGCAACAGCGCTGTGTACAGAGCTGACTGTTGTCTCCAGTGTGTTGGAAACGATGGTGGTAAAGTTGTCATCTCAGAGAGTTTGTGTCAGGTGTGTCCCACGAATGCTCACACAGGAACTCCGTATGCTACTTTGTCAGGACCTACTGAACCGGTATGAGGCTGATGGTGACAGTTTCCTGGATTTTATCATTACTGGTGATGAGATGTGGTGTCATTGCCGTGAGCCAGCGTCAAAATGATAGTCCATGGTGTGGCAACATGTGAATTCCCCATCAAAGAAAAAGATCAGGGTGCAATCCTCATTGGGTAAAGTGATGTGCACCGTCTTTGGGATAGGAAAGGCCTGGTCCTTCTGGATTTCTTGGAACCTGGATAAACCAGCAGCTCTGACAAAGCTGAAGGCTCGAACTTCCAGAGTGAGGCCAGAGAAGACATCTTCCTCTTGCAGCATGATAATGCCAGGCCCCACGCCAGTTTGAAGACTGGAGCACACTGCCAGTCTTGGCTGGACTGTCCTACCACACCTACCATAAAGTTTGGGTTTGGCTGCTTTTAACTTCCATCTGTTTGGATCGATGATATACAGCATTTTCCTGGCAGCGGTGCCATTATAGCAGCAGTGAAGTAGTGGGTTTCTTCTGGTGCAGATGTTTATGAGGATGGTATGCTGGCTGTTGTTCATTGCTGGTGAAAACGCATAGCTAATAGTGGTGAACGTGTTGAAAAATAGTTTTGTAGCTGAGAATTTTTCTATCAAATAGTGGTTCGTGCTCTTAGTATCTGCTGTAGTTTCCATGGAAATAAATGGGAGGCATTACTTTCAAAGCAACCCACATACTTTATTGAGAGCTGATCTTTACCCTGCAACCAAACGTCAGAATGGCTGCAGTCACTACTTGGCCTATCACTGTGGCTCTGAGAATTTGATACAAAGTTTTTCTTCCAATAAGACTTATAAGCCCCTGTGATTTATCTGCATGAGGGGTCTTTCAGGCATTATGTTCAGGGGTGTGATTATTCTGCCAGATGGGAATACTGAAAAATATGGGCATGCTTCTAAGTGTAAAAGTAGCTGCAGAGCAGCTTCTCTAGCAATGACCAAATCAAGAGGCAGAGGATACAGATTTTCCTACTCTCACCCTAGAAGCTGAAGCAGAGGGCTGTATTTCTCATATTCTATTCACACTTGTGTGTTTTTTTTTCTGTTTAGCATTTATTCGACGCATGTCAGTGAGTTGATTATGATTTGAATCACTTACAGTTAAAAGTGTAGTTTCCTTTTTGTTCCATTCCTTCAGTGTGCTGTGGTGATGTTATCACATTTATAACTGTGAATGGGGTTGAAGGATGATTGTGCATACTCAGCCACTACTAATGTATGTTGTAAAAGCATAGGTTGGAATGGTTAATTCTCTTGCTGGGCTTAGTCAGAAAAAGTTAAACTTTGTCCCGTCTTTTCTTATCAAGTTTCTAAAGCTTGATCTAAATAAAAACGTACCGCATGTGCCTTTTATTGTCCTACCTATTCAGTATCACTATGAAGGAATTGTTTGCAGCCATCCTCTTCTTACTTCTCATACTAGCTTAACCAGTAGTAAATATCTAACTAATTGTGAAAACTTTATGGCATTAATAGTTGGGAAACATTTGTTTACACTAGGTAAAAAGAGGATGTTACGGTAAAGTGTGTTAGCGTTTTACACTGATAGTTACACATGTTAACACTGAACGCTTTTAGTCCAAAGAAGATAAAGCTTGTACTTAGACAATGTGATTTGAAATGTGGGAATTAAATGAAGCTGCAGATGGCTCAGAAATTTCTGGCTACTTTATGAAAGGAAGACTTTTAAATTCAGGATTACCCTTATGTGCAGTGAATCATTTATTCTTAAGGTTTTTTTCGAAGTCTATTAAGCAGCTTAGTAAAACAGAGTTCCTGTAATGTGTTTCCTGTTATGTTCAAGTCCTGGAAATGCTGAATTCTGACTTCACAATCGCTGACAGGGTTACTTTCATTTCCATGAGAAAATCGTTGCAGATAGTGCTCTGTGGAGGGAAATGGAATGGTTGTCTGCCCTGGGGTTCTGTGGCTGCAGTTCACTTTGTATATGGTAGCTCAGCTGTGGGCTCCTCATTATGGGCTTAAGCAAAGTGTTTGCTTGTATCTGAAGTCTTGCTTTCTCTCACAGCTTACTGCAGAGACAGCTATGCTCTGTCTGAATGAGAGTTCTCTTATGGCAGCATAAAATGAGAAACCAACAAGAACGCCAGCTTCTGAGGAGAGAGTTCCGTTAGCTTGGAGGTGAAAGAAGAAAACTAATAGTAAACGTCAGAGTAATTGAATTGGGTCTATATGGATAGAGGCCCACTTCAATTTCACATTCTTCTGCTCAGTTTTATAGTTGTCTTCTGTTGAGAAACAGTGGGGTCATTCTCAACAGGTGGTATTTTACTCCCAAAGTGAAATTCAGAATGGTTTTCAAACTCATCTGGAACTCTTGCACATGGTCTGGTATATTACACGTGATAAAAGTCTCCTCTTTTTTTGAGGTCCAGCTAGCTCATAGAGGAACTTGCCTCTGACTTGATGCGCAGTCTGTCATAGCAGTGGGTGTGGTCATTGCTTCTGAGCAGGAGTCACAATTCCTTCTGCTGTCTGTTGCATTTATTTGTTTTCAGGACAGTTCATGCTGGGCTTCTAATGACCCTAGCTGTTACTGTTGGCATCAGGAAGGAGCGGGTGGAAACATTTAATGAAGAAGAACTGGCTATAAATGCAGTTTTATGCAACATCTGTGCGTGGTAGTGAGGAAAAGCAAGCAAAGCTGTTGACGGCACGTGTATGTGTGTGTGTATGTAAGCATGTAGAGCATACATACTTATAATTTTATTAACTGGGATACATTTGTTTCCTGTTAGCAGCAGTGTGCACCTCCATTCTAAATATGGAACTTTTACTCTGATGCTCAGTACATGAATATTTGGGCTACTGTTCTTAAAAAGAGTCTCTAAATGAAGTGGGTGTGGGTAGGTCTTACAGCTTCCCTAAGTAGAACAATGTCTTCTCTCTTCACTGAGGTAGCATTCTTTATTTCACAGAGGTAAGAGTATGTCTGCAGGTATGGTTAGAAGATATTATAGTTAGAGAATTGTCCTCAGGTTAACTTTTGGAAGTCTTGATTATATCACTTGTAATTCAGCAGTTTCAACGTCTAGGTGTTTGTGCTTACATAGGTGGAGCCTGATATTGGTAAGACTCGCTGTGCTTGGATTTGCAAGTGAAAACATCTTTTTGCTGTGTCTGACTTAAACCACATAGAACCAAGTCTAGGAGCCTGCTTTGGACTTGCTGTTTCTTTTAAAGCATAGCAAATTTCTCATATAGACTCTTAGCCTCTGATGACTGTTTATAATGTATAAAGGATGTGGCTTTTTTTTAAGTTTAGGAAACTATTGCTGTTTTCTGTTGTGCTGTCAACTATTCAGCATGAGAGTAGGAACAGAACTAGGATTGATTAGAAACCTTTATTTAAGTGGAAAAACTGGTTTCCTCGCATATACAGTTTAAACTTTATTTGCACTTACGGAGCAAGTTCTTGATGGCAATTCGTTGTTCTGGATCATGCAATTCTGCAAAGGTTGTGGAGTTTTTTTTCTGATAGATTGTCAGCACTCGGGAAAGCTGCAGCCAAAGGTAGGGTCATGGCTGTGCTACCCTTCCTGTATTTCTAAACTGGCAGGAAATTTATGGAGCTGCAGTATAGAAGAGATTAAAAACATTGTGAACAGCTATACTTAAATGTTAAGCAGCAGTCTGTGCAGCACATTTTGTTCAATGTATTGGTTTAGGTAGGAGGAAAGCATTAAAACCAAGGAAAGAGAAAACACACCATTAAGAACAAATTCCTGCATGATGCCTGCTGGAAAATGTGCTTACTGGTTATTCATAAATGCTTACCTCCAAGCATTATAACTATTAAATTAGAGTTTTATTTTGTATTCTAATTGGAAATATTGACAAGATCTTAATTATAAAATTATTCCAGTGTTTTTGTAGCGTGATGGCATTCATTGGGATTTACATTTTGTAAACACTCCAACTTAATAAGGTACATGTTATTGTGCCAGTAATCAGAATTACACTGTGCGTCGAACTGCAAGAAAAAGGTAGTTAGATAAGGGTGAAACTGTTTACTTCTTGCGTGTGAGGATATCTGGCTTCCTCAAAACTAATTAGCTAGTTTTTAGTTCTTAGTTGCATTCCACAAGCACAATGTATTTAAAAATCCGTTTGTGTAGCATTGTATCTTTTATCATTAGTTACTCCAAACAGCTTAATAAATTGCTGTGGTTAAACTGATACTTGAAATAGTGAGAGCACATTTTCAAAAACATGACATTTCCTGCTAGTTGGTGCTCCTGTCCTTTTATTTTTCTAACTTAAAAAGACACTCTGTACATAGCCCTTGTAAAGCTGGCTGTATTTTTGGAGTGCTCTCTTCTGCTTGCACTTTTCGGAGACTTCTGTGTAATTGCATTTATGCTAGACTGATCTGCATTTTGATGAACATTTTCAGGTTGCAGCTTACTGAAGCCTTAGGAACAGTCATTTTATACTTGTTTATTCTTGCTGCTTCTTGGCTTTTGCTTGTTTCCCCCAGCGCTTGGAGGAAGTAAGCGAAGAATTCCAACTGGTAATCTGAATGAAATTGCCTTTCAGTCATCTGTTATTTGTAAATCTGTGTAAATGTTTGGTGTCCTTTACGGGAACCTGCTGTGTTAATGATAAGACTGATGTCTGTTCCGGTGCCATTAAGGCTGCTCGGACGTGGGCCTGCTGCTGCAAGGCTCCTCCACCTGCCTGCGGCTGCTGCCACTTGCTCGGGCTGCCAGCTTCCCACTGCTGCCTCCTCACTCCCACCTCTTCTGCTAGACAGTGCAGCTGATCGCATCCTCATCATAACCTGCATCGCCGACCTTTATTTTTGTTTGCCAGCTTTATTTTTCAGCTGCATAACTTCCCTGATCAAGTGTGCTTTAAGACCATACGAACAAATTTTGTTTCTGAACAAAAAGTACAGAAAAGATTGGAGAAATTTATGATCAGATCATGGGCTCCTCTTACTGGCAGCATAGAGCTGCTGTTGAGAAAAGTCCAGGATTTTACTTCAGTCCCTCTTTCCTTTCTACTCTAAACATGCATGCAGCATTCCCAAGGGCATACTACTGTGTTTTTAGCAGCAGTGATATGGATCTGAGGCATTTGGGAGGGAGGAGGGGAATGGATAGTTGACAGGAAAACTCTTATAGTTGCTGTGCTATTTTACTGTGCCTTGCCTCGCCTTCCTTTTAATTCCTATTGTTGCTTTCTCCTGCTCAGGGGAAGTTCACTGTAGTGCCAAAGGCGATAAGCAGGCTTAGTTTATTAATTAGTGTTTAGGTCAGTGTCTCAGTTTCAACAGTGAGATATGTCTTATTGAGTGGAAAATAATTTAACTTTTAAAACTAAAGACAAAGAGAAGATACCCCTGAAGTTGAATAAATATGTTATTTTTACTCATTTTTACAAAACAAACAAAAACTAATATGAAGAATTAAATTGGTAGAATATCCTGTTATCCTAAAGTCTGAATTCTAGTTCTTGGGAAATAGTAAATATATTGGAGAATGAAGAGGGTGCACAGCGTTAAGTATGTGTTTGTTAAGATGGGAGTCAAAAGAATACAAGACCTCTAGAAATTGAGAAATGGCTTTGAATATAGCCTAGAAATATGGGATAAAAGAGTTGTCAATAGAAAGGTGGTAGTGGCTGCTGAGGTCAATTTAGTTCATTTTACATGTAAGGGATTGAAAAGAACTAACAACCATTGGTAAGAAGCTGAACTGTTAGAAATCATTTTTTTCATGAAGCATGCTTAGTTGTTGAAATGCATAGGTTCTGTACTTACATTCTGTGATTGCTTTAGCATTTTGTGATTTATGGTTCTGCTTTCTTTTTATTAATCTGCAGGGGGAAAGGAACAATGGCTTTGATGTTCTCTATCATAACATGAAGCATGGACATTTGTCAACAAAAGAATTAGCAGACTTTATTAGAGAAAGGTAGGTATTCATCCTTGCTGATTCTGGGTCTTTAGTATGTGGTTTGTGGCTTTCAATTCAGTTTATCATTACATGTTTGTTTTTTTTTGCCGTGGATGTTAGAACTAGAATTCAGCAAGTTTTGCCAGTATGATCCTAAAAAATCATCCTTTCAGGATAAAGGTAGTAAGAAAATAATTTTTCTTTTTTTTTCTTTTTTTTTTTTTCTTTTCCGAAGTGGAGATGTGATACGTTGGGATAAGAAAATATGTGCAGAAAATAAGACAGATTCTTCTTTATGGGACAGAGAGAACAGGAATGAGATCTGCCTGTGTGACAACTTCCTGAACAGATGACCTAGTGCTTCTTTCAGTCTTATTTTATAAAGAAGACTAACTGCTGCTACTTAGGATACAAAAATTTCCATTCTGGATGAAATTAATCTGTCTGGTTCCGACTGCTGTCCTATTCAGTTACTGACACCAGATGACACATGGAAAAATCTTGTAAGAGGCTAGCTGAGAACCTCTTTTAGTAAAGGTTTCTTGCACAGTGAGAGCTGTCCAAAATACAGCCTTTGTTTTCTGGAATTTGTCATCAAAATTCCAGTTTCTGCCTGAAGTGACTGCAACGAAATGTCGCCACTGTGCATCTGGCAGGTACTTAGAGACACTGATATTTGCATAGTTTCACAGTGACTTGTAGTGGAGAAAATGACAAAAATCTTTCTGCTAAGTAGAAACAAGTGAACTTCAGAGGCCCTTTGTGATGAACAAGTTCCTGTCCAAAGCTGTACACAAACCAAGAGATTTTGTGTTTTGAGAACCTCTTCATCCAGGAAATGCATTATAAAGCCAGGGTTGTGGTGCAGCCTTGCTTTAGAGAGGTGTCAAACTCTGTTAATCATAGAATCCTCATAGAATGGTCTGGGTTGGAACAGACCTTTAAGGTCAGCTAGTTCCAACCCCCCTGCTATAGGCAGGGACACGTCCCTGTAGACCAGGTCGCTCAAAGCCCCATCCAGCCTGGCCTTGAATGCTTCCAGGGAGGGAGCACCCAGAGCTTCACTGGGCAGCCTATTCCAGTGTCTCACCAGCATCACAGTAAAGAATTTCTTCTTGATATCTGGTCTATACCTACCCTTTTCCATTTTAAAGCCATTTCCCCTTGTCCTATCATGACATGCCCTTATGAAAAGTGCCTCCCTAGCTTTCTCTAGGCCCCCTTCAGGTACTGGAAGGCTGCTATGGGGTCCCCCAGAGTTTTATCTTCTCCAGGTTGAAGAACCTTGACTCTCTCAGTCCCTCCTCGTAGGGGAGGTCCTCCAGCCCTCTGATCATCTTTGTGGCCCTCCTCTGGTCATACTCCAACAGCTCTGTGTCTTTCTTGTGTTGGGGGCCCCAGAGCTGAACACAGTACTCTAGGTGGGATCTCATGAGATCAGAGTAGAGGGGCAGAATCACCTCCCTCCACCTGCTGGTCACACTTCTCTTGATGCAACCCAGGATACAATTTGCCTTCTGGGCAGTAGGAGCACATTGCTGGCTTACGTTAAATCTTTCATCAGCCGACACCTCCAAATCCTTCTCCTCGAGTCTACTTTCCAGCCATTCTCCACCCAAATTGGATTTGTGCTTGGGAGTGCCCCAACCTAGGTGCAGGACCTTGCACTTGGTGTTGTTGAACTTAATGAGGTTGGAATGGGCCCACCTCTCAAGCCTGTCCAGGTCCCTGTGGATGGCATCCCTTCTCTCTAGTATGTCAGTTGCACCACTCAGCTTGGTGTCATCTGCAAACTTGCTGAGGGTCACTTGATGTCACCTAAAAGATGTTAAATAATATTGGTGCCAGTACCGGTCCCTGAGGAACACCACTCATCACCAGTCTTCACTTGGACCTTGAGCCGTTCTATTCTTCGAATCTGTTCAATTTAGCTACCAGAATGTCATGCGAGACTGTGTAAATGCTTTGTACAAGTCGAGGTAGATGACGTCAGTTGCTCTTTCATTATCTGCTGATGCTTAGTATTAAATGCTTAGGGCTCCTGAAACTGAAATTTCTGACATCTTCAGTCTACATACATTAAATGTTTTTCCTGTGAAGTTACTAAAAATTATTTTTTCTTACAAAACTTCCCACCTTGCTTATATTCTGTGTCTTTGTTGCAAAGTAATGAAGAGATTTTGCACAGAATTATCTATTCCCTCCCTTCCTCTGCAGAATATAGAATGTTACTTCGCTGTTACCTTTTCTACTAAAAATGTGAAGACAGATGAGCAAGAATCATTAGGTGCCTCCTACATGTAGTGTTTTTATGCCTTGCTTGTACCTGATTTTCTGGGCTCTTCTCTATGAAAACTGAACTTAGATGTTTGTACTCTGTCCCTTTGAACATATTAGCCAGTTTTATTCAAATATGGAGAGACAGGAGTATGAAAACTGAAAATTCCTGGGTAATTCACAGACTGTGTATTACTGATGATACTTATAAAAACTTAAGTACTTAACTAGTGTAAATATGTTTGAAATGTGCTCATTTCATAGACTGTGTATGTACTGTATCTACTGTTAAAACCCAGTACATTCCTATGAACAAAATGTTTCCATTTTGGCTGGATCCTGGATCTGGTGAGACACACTGGAAGCTACTAAGACCTGTGTGGCCCTTGGACCTCATCCATGTGGGCACTTCATTCGTCATTACAAATGCAACTCTAGGCTTTCTAGGGTTAGATAATTTTTCTAGGCTGTGTTTAGTTTGCCTATACTAATTCACTTTTCAACACTGTTGTTTCATGGTTTCGTTTTTCCTTTTGAATATTTATTAATGGTAAAGTTGTTAAAGAACTGAGGGTCAGTTGGATCTTTGGACAATTCTTTACTGCCCTTTGACCAAATATTCTGAAAATGTGAATGGGAAAGACTTATGTAATTAGTAGTAACTGCTTTTGAGGAGGTTCAAAAGTATGCCTGACAGTGAACTGTGTGGCGGGCGATCTGCTCACTGCTGCTAAATCTTGGATGGTGCAGGATATCTATCTTTCAGCTGAAAGATAAATTATATTTGCTCCATTCTTGATAAAGTGCATAGACATTTTGCTTTTAAAGGAGTGATAACATATAGAGATCATGTTGGCCCATAGTTTTCTTTTCTGTTATGTAAAAATACAGACTTTACATACAGGGAAGATTTGGAAGGTCAATTATCAATTGTGTTTGCGTGTATTTAGCATCTAAGATGTAAACATGTATGTGTGCTCAACTAACTACTGAATAGGTATTGTGTTGGTTTTTCTTCAGAAATCTTTCAAACATTTTTCTGCACCAGCTGTCTGTAAATGTAAAAAGAAACTCCTTAATTGGAAGAAATTGGCAATGCGCCAATTCCCATTTCAGTTTAAATGTTCTACATATCCCAAGCAAAGACAGATCTTTAAGCAAGTGAAAATTAATTTAAACAGGTGTTCATAGCACGTTACTCGTACATCAGAGAGCTCTAGGAAGTCAGTGAATGCAACAACTGAAGATAAATGTGCCCAATTAGTCAGCAGCATCTTTTGGTTGTTAGTGTTTGTTATGTGCAGATAACACGTAGCAAGTTTCATAACTCCCAACTTGTGAAGGTTGTTTGCTGAAATATTCTGTAAATTGTTCTGAAGAAAATTAAAAAAAAAAGCTCTGGGCTATTGTTGATAATTTACCACAATGAGCAATGTGTTGTGATAATTAAAAAAAAACGTCTGTGCTTCGTTCGTGTCTGTGTCACTGCTTGTTACAGTGAGTGGAATTTACTAACTTTTTCAGATCATCAAGAATACTTACCTCTACTTACAGGAGGAAATGTTTCATTTCACATGGTGAATAAATTTGTAGTTATTTGTAAGTGAGATTTAAAATGTACTTGAGTTGCTGCATTTTACAGCTTCAGGGTTATTGCCTAACCGTTCAGCTTGTCATTTTAAAGTTCAGTAGATTCAAATGCATCCTTTAAAGTTTCAGGTGACTATTAGTACTTTGTTTCATATGTTCATTAATCATTGAATATGGATTTCAGGTGGAAGATTTAAACAGTATGTTAACGGTATGTATGTTAACTTTAGTTAATAGGATGGTGAGGAAAGCTGATGGGAGGAAGACTTGAAAGGAGTCACTACTATTATATGCTGTGTGACTACACTCCATGGCAAGTGCGCCGGTAAAGGAGGAAATTAATGGTGACTCCTGGATTTTGAATCTCCAAATGACAAGTAAAAGTATGGTTACAAGTGCAGGAAAACTGTAGTGAAACTTTTTTTGGGGGGGAAGAGGTTGTCCTGAGGAAATCAGAATATATTGAGAGATCCTTCTTTAAAAAGTAAGCATGAACAGTGGAACACAATACATTTTGCTGCATATTAAATTACTGTTCAAACTCAAATGCCACTCTGCAAAGAACCTAAAAATACAAAAATACAAAAAAAAAAACAAAACAAAACCACCACCCCTAGAACTGTGAAGACAAGATAAGACCCCACGTTATGATGATCAAATATGATTGTTCAGTTTATTCAGTGGTTTATTCCATTATGTTAAATAAACATTCAGTTTATTTAATGGTTTTATTACAAATGTATTTGATCTTTTTGTTCTATGAATCTCTAATGTTAGGCAGGTGATTATTACCATAGAACGTTAAAGTCAGAAGGAAACATGGAGGATATAAGAAGGAAAACGTTATATTTTGCAAGTCTCAGATCCTTCAGTTTTACTTATTTCAGTTCACTTCAGCATTCTGTCACAATGTTCTCAGATTTATTTTTGTTTGTTTGTTTACATACTTACGTGTTTCTGCATATAGTTTTTGAGGGATTGTTAAAATGGAGTAGTTTTCGGCTGAAGGAGAAAGTCCTCTGCTTTGCGTCTTTAGAATCCATGTTAGTCTGTCTTCAGATACCTTCAGAATTTAAATTATGCTTTTGATCATTTTCTTTGGC
This sequence comes from Alectoris magna, assembly GCA_030625065.1. Classification (NCBI taxonomy): domain Eukaryota; kingdom Metazoa; phylum Chordata; class Aves; order Galliformes; family Phasianidae; genus Alectoris; species Alectoris magna. Next base: position 51,819,004 of record CM060564.1, read on the forward strand.
AGGGCTACAATAGAGGAAGCATATTCAAGATCAATGACAAAACTTGCCAAATCAGCAAGCAATTACACACAGCTAGGGTAAGTGTATATGAAAGACAAGTAATTAACTGTGTACGTGGTAAGAAGCCAATTTGATTCTGAATATTTTATTGATGATGTTGTAGACAGCATAACTTTGTCACCTCTAAAAATCATTGTTAGTCCCTCAACTAATGTGCAACCATGCAAGATACTGTGGAGCCATGACAAGAACAAAACACAGCACAGTTCTTTATTCACCGAGGAGAGAAAAATAAAAAAACAAAACAACAATCATAGAGAGACTGCTCCTCTGTGTTCGGGGTTTCAATGTCAAGTTCTTTTCAGACATAGTAAAGAACTTGACTTAGTATTATGTGCTTCCAAACCTAATAATTTTGAGGAGATAAAATTTTATATTTGGTTTATGTTTTATAAAAGAATAGAATGAATAACAGATTAGAAGTTTTTTGTTGTTGTTAGAAATATCAGGGCAATAGCTCAGACTTTCTAGATGAGAGGAATTTTCTTTTTATTTGTAGTAATCAGAGCTAGAGTATGGAGTTGTCAGTGGATAGTTTGATGACTTGTTGCTGCTCTTTGAAGGTTCTCTGTCTGTATTTGGGTAATAACATCAGTGTTTTAAAGGCTATAAAATGGTACCAGTTTTGCAGCAGGTTTAATCAGAAAACAGGTAGGAGTGCATCATCAGATCAGCTCAATAAATCAATTCAAGAAATCTGAATTGGAGGAATGGCCTGCCCTCCATTGTCCTTTAACATATAGTTATTCTCTCTTGATCAGTAGGTATCTTCTAGATGCAGATGATCTTTACCAGTACGTTTTTTCCTGCATTTTGCAGCTATAATAATTTACAACAATCAGAAATGTAGCTAGTCAAATAATGTTAAGTTTCTTTGTGCTATTACTGTATGCATATAAAAATTCTTACACATGTTAAATTTTTGAGCTGTTCTTGCATCATCTTTAGGAGTATCATTTATCATTCTGGTGTGTTGATGACTGAGAATTGAACCAACTTTTACTTTTTACCTTTATTGACTGTAATGAGTAAAAGCCAGAAAGTACTGAAGTTATTAGACAGTATGAAGGATGCTCCAAAAGTAATGCCTCCTATTTTACGCTGCTGGTCTGTGACACTGGGGTGAACGTTGGTGGTACAGTAGTAGAGGTTGAACCTTCCCACCTATATTCCATTACATTTTGTTGCTGTGTGACAGATGGCAGTGCAGGGATAACGCACTGATGTTCATCAGCACTTACTGAATGTTTAGAGAGACCAAACAGTGGATGTGAGCACAGTGAGGTGATGACTGGTGTGCTTTAGCAGTTGTGACAGTGAGTCTCCTCTACTAGTGCAGATTTTTGCATGCACGGCATTCAGGCTTTTGTTCATCACTGGTGAAAATGAGTAACTAACTGTGGTGACTATGTTGAAAAAGAGTGTTTTGTAATTTGCCCTCTCAAAAGATGTTATTGTGCTCCTTGTATCTGCTGTAGTTTCCATGGAAATAAATAGGTGTTACTTTCTGAGTGACATACTGTCCATTTGAAAGATTTAAAAATGACATTATTTATAGCAGTTGTTGGTGTTTGTTTGTTTGTTTCAGTTTAGGAATGCAACTTAATTTCTGTGAAGATATTCATTATGCTTTAGCACTATTAAGAAAAGTCCAGCTGGTTTAAAGGAAAAAATCCCAATGAACATTAATTTTTTTTCCTCAACCCAGGACGTTTGCACCAGTTTGGGATGTTTTCAAAATGTCAACAGAAAAACTAGCAAGCTGCCACTTGGATCTTGTGCGGAGATTACAGGAGCTAATAAAAGAAGTTCACAAGTATGGGGATGAACAAATTAAAGCATACAAAAAGGTTATTCATTTTTCTTATGCATGTCCAAAGACTTGTTAACATTGAAATTCAAATTATTTGTTTTTGACAACTATGTAATATTTGGCAGACTAAAGAAGAAGTTTCAGGAACATTGGAAGCAGTGCAAAACATTCAAAGTATCACTCAGGCATTACAGAAATCAAAGGAAAACTACAATGCAAAATGTCTTGAACAAGAACGTTTGAAAAAGGAAGGAGCAACACCAAGAGAAATTGATAAGGTAGTTCTGTGACATCTTACTTAAAATTCATTGTGTTGTCAATCTAATACGTTCATGTTATATTAGCAAGTAATATGCTCTGAAAGAGTTAAAAATAGGTAAACTATGGTTATTTTATAATATAAATACTTAGAATGCCTTTTTATGTTTTGTTTACACTTCTTTATTTGTTCTAACTTCACTGCAGTTCTCGTTCTTTGTTCTATGATTACCTGCATCATATAATAATTTTTCTTAGTAGCCTTTACAGAAATTGTGTATTGTTGTTTCATCATTATTACATTCTTAGACGCGTTTTCTTAGATAAATATGCCAACTCTCAATGACTGTACTTGTTTTTGAATTGAGGAGTAGGAACTTTTGTGTTGTCCTTTCAGCTGAGACAAAGTAGGTAATTATAGGAGTATTTGAAGTCTGTTCCATTGAATAGAAAGATAAGCTAACATTACATTCAGAATTAATTTAAGTTACATGAACTAAACCCCCTAGGGATGAATATCCTGATGCTGTATTTAGCACTGTCCTTGTGTCATGGGAGAGTTTGATCCGTTCACAGAATCACTGAGTGGTTAAGATTCAAAGAGACCTCTGAAGTCATCTGAACCAACCCTCCTGTTCAAGCAGGGACACCTGGACCCAGTAGCCCAGGACCGTGTCTGGATGGCTTTTAAAGATCTCCAAGGAGAGGGTTCCGCAACCTCTCTGAGCAACCTGTGCTGGTAGTCTGTTACTCACACAGCGTAGAAGTATTTTCTGTGTTGTAGTTTGTGCCTGTTGCTTCTTGCCCTGTGGCTGGGCGCTACTGAAACAAACCTTGCTCTGTCTGCTTTGCACCCTACCTTCATATACACTGATGAGATCTGCCTGAGCTTTCTCTTCTGTAGACTGAGAAGCCACGTCTGTCTCATCCTATCACAGAACAACAGAATGGCTGAGGTTGGAAGGATCCCTTAGCTCCAGTGTGCCTTGCACTGGAAGGCCCAGCACTGAATGCAGCATTTCAGATGCAGCCTCACCAGTGCCGAGCAGAGGGTAGGGAGCACCTGCAGGGAACACTGAAACTTTTTGCTGTTTTAAGGAGAGAAGGTAGTAGTAGAAGAAAGTAATCATGTTTCCCTGTCTCTGTGTCTTCTCCCTTTTTTAATCTTGATACCTCTGCCTTTTTCTGTTTCGGTTATGTGATCTGTGTAAGAACCTGTTCTTAGTTGAGAGATCTTAGCACCTTTTTTCTGCTATCTTGGTGGAGCAGATAATGTTGGTTCACTGATGACAAAAATTGTCCTGTTGACCATGTTCTGGTTGTTTTTATCTCTAATACAAACCTTTTTTTTCTCCTGGTTTATGTTTTAAATGACAATCTATATTGGACTCTAGATATGAATAAGCATTGTGTGAGACCACTGATGTTTTGTTGCCCCAGTCTATTGAAAATGCATGCTCTTGCAAATAAATTGATTTTTTCAGTAGGAGAAGTTGACTTGATGGAAGGCTTGCTCTTGAGATGTAACACTGCAATCCTTTGTCCAGTCAGAAACAACAACAACAACAAAAAAAGCTAATGTCTGTTTAGCTGCAGAAGAAAGAAAGAGGAACTATCATAGGAAGAAGGCAATTTTCTACTGCTTTATACATCTTCCATGAGATTATTTTTTTTTTTCAAACAATTAGGGCATGGTTGATACTCAGATAATGCTTCAAAAAAAGTTTCTGCTGGGAACCTGCAACTGTGACTATCAAATCGTTTCTGTCACATCTTTATTCCAATTTACTCTTGTAGTTTCAATAACATGATAAGGCTTGCTTTCATTTATTTTTCTTTTGGCAGAGAATAGTTTTATTATGGTTAGCAGAACATGAAAGATGTTTTTATCAAAATGATACAATAGTCACTTTATCGCAAAGTGGGGAACCTGTGCCGGTATGCCAAGAGCTTATCATAAAGCTTAACATTCAGAGAGATACTTTATTGAAGAATCTAAGGAAGTATCAAAGCTTGCAGTTTTTGCTGCAGCTGGTAGTGGTAGCTTGTGTAATAACTTCCTGTTGTTCTCTGGCACGTTAACTTCTCTGTTTGTAGTGACTTGACAAAAAAATTCTTGACTGATCCTTGACTGAATAGAATTCTGGCAATTGCTGTACCTGACAATGGACACATCCAGTTTTCAGAAAAGATTAGTAGCTTATCATGAAATGCTCACATTTCATCATTTTGTCTGCCTTGTTGAATAACTGTTTTCTGTAGGTGCCGTTAAGCACGCAACGCTCATGATTCTGTTCACAGACAAACATGATTACCGGAGGCAGAGAATATTTTGCTTGTCTCAAAATCCCATGCATACAGAGTTCAATTACACAGTACTTTATAGAAGAAACTTTAAAGTTTCCCCAGGTGAACAAATGCTAATGCTATACTTAAGATTTTCGGTTATTTACATTGGAAGTTGCCGAATGGAAGAATCTCCTTCTGGCAGGCATCTTGGTATTTACTCACTGGGAAATTATAGCTAGTGCTCAGCTCTGCAACTCACTGCAAGCGAGTAGTAGTCGCTGTTTTTACTCTGGAAGCAATAAAATTCATTTGGAAGATTTCAGAACTAGAATAGTAAACATGCAGTCCTTACTGGTGTCATTAACTGGAAGCGATTTATGAATTGGTAAAATTAGGGGGAAATTTCAGTGCAAAAAAGGCATTCTGAAAGAAGAAGCCAGCAAAAAGGTGATGAGAATAATATTTGTCTTGTAACTTGGAAATAGCAATTTCAAAGGTTCAAAAAAAACTTAATCCCATATTGTACTATAAACTTTGAAAGTAACTTCTTTTACCAGAAAGAATCATTTCATTGTTTTCCTGTCTATGCAATACTGGGATTCTCCTATATTTTCTTTTGTCTTTTAAGAAAATAACGTACACAGAAAAAATTTGGTTTATTGCCAACAAATGATGGGAAAAAGATCAGTACCTTATGAACTCAAGAAGTACTACTGTAAACAAATCTGAGCTGCATGAATCTGTCCCATCAGTATATTCTACATAAATTTAATGTTGAAGTATCTCCTCTTAATCTGTTTTCATTATTTTTTCCACATTCCTTATTTTCCTTCTTTCGCTTCTAACAGAGAACTGTACCTTTTAAATAAACGAAGCCAAAGGCATTTGATTCTTTCAGCGTTGCAGTAGTAACTGTTTGCTCTGAAGTTTTTCCTGGCTTCCTGTTTTTAAAATAGTTAATAAATAAATAGTTGTAAATGTAATTAGTTAATTTCATGAATACATGCTTTGAAATACTAATTTAAAAATAAGTACAGCTTGAATATAAGTTATTTTGTGGTAAAAATTTGTTATGATACATTAATGTTTTAATACATCCCAGTGTTTTCTTAGATTATTTTAGGCTTTCACTTAATAGTGACATTATAATCCTTGGATTTAATTGTGTGTGTGACATTTGGCATTTTTTGTACTGATTTATAGGCAGCAGTTAAATCGAAGAAAGCTACAGATACCTATAAACTGTATGTGGAGAAATATGCTGCAGTTAAGTCTGATTTTGAACAGAAAATGACAGAAACTGCGCAAGTAAGTGTTACATTAAATGAGGTGCTTTTGAAATAGGTTCATACGTTCTGTTTTATCTCTCTGAAGATGTCTGAAATAAAAGCTTTTGAAGAGTTGTTTCAGAATAGAATGATCTCCTCTGGAAATGGATGTAAGCTTTACTGTCACATAATAGGTTTGAAAAGCAAACAGTGACAATGTGTATTTTGATGGAAGTGTCCTTGAATGACATGCTGGAATACAAGAACTCCGGAGAGAATTTCCGAACAAGTATTCAGTGAGAAAATAAAATGAACTTCTGAAATTATTGTAGATGCATTGTTATCACACAGAAAATCCTTTGAATTACTGATGAGCCGGAATTCATTCATAGGAGTTATAACACTGGGACCCATCGTGGGTTTTTTTATTATCATTCTGACAAAACATTTCAGTAACTGCTTGATAAGGTGTTTTCCCTTGGGGGCTTAGTTGAAAAACCCTTACATCATTCGAACATCAAAGAAGTATCTAGAATTTTACAGAATTTCACTGTATTACAGAGGATGTCAAGTTCTCTGTTTGCTCTTGCTTGTTAAAATTTCTTTTCCAAATCTCTTCATAGCAGACATTTTTTCACTGTCCCGGATTTCAGAAAACATAACTTACCATTTCTGCTCTTAGTTATATTTATCTGACATATTTATTTGCTTAGGGGTTGGGTTTGTTTTTGTTTTTTTTGATTCAGAAAGGTTTCACAAGATAGAATTTTACTTTTGGTCTGAAATTCTTTGTTCTTCTTCCTAGTTTCAAAGTTTAATTTTTAGGCATGAATGAAATTATGAGGGAAGTTAAGTCATACTTGCGTTACAAATGTAGAAGTAGAAAAGTGTTAGTATTTTCCTTAACTTCTTAGAAATTATGATTTTACAGTAAGAAGATATGAGTATCTTGACATGTCAAAAATTCTGCTCTTCTAAATTATAAGCCATTTTGCTGCTTTGAAAACTTTGTTAGAACTTGGTCTTACTGATATCTGAGTAGTTATTCAACACAGCTGTTAAAGAAAGGATACCAAATATACCAGAATTGCTCACTACAACCCCCCACCTAGAAAAAAAATAAATGAGAAATGAGTCATTCTCTGCTGTTCCAGTCCAAAATCTGTTCACTTAAATTGTCCTGGGCAGTTCAGGTAAAATTATTCTGACTGCACCAGCATCTTGAATTGCTGTGGCTTCGTTCTAGGTAATCAGGTATTAATGTCCTCTCTTAGTTGTCCTGTTCTCTTAGTTAAGTCTCCACTAAATTCCTTGTGTAAATTTTATGTATTTTTCGCTTGTGTCATTTATTATCTTTTCTGTTAAAGGTGTTAAAGTGAAATGACTTGTACTGCATGATTTTGAGAAGTTGAATTGCAAGTTGTATTTTTTGCTGGAATAAACATGGAAGATTGTATTGCGATTATGGGGGGATAAGAATATAGTTTGGTTTATCATCTAGAAGTTGGATTTTACAGATATTCTTCACGTTGAAAGATCTTTTTTCTGAGCAAAACTGTAGTTGTACTATACAATTGCTCTGCAATTGCTAAGAAAAAATGACATCTCACCTGCCACCTTGCTAGAAGCTTTTTTTTAAACATCGCATTTTTAAATATTTAAACGCATTGCAGGGTCTTGGAAACAACCAAAATAGCTGAAAGTGCTAAATCATTATTCTTTGACAGCCTTCTTTCTTAGCTAGAATTGTATACAGTTGACTGTTTAAATGACTTCAGTGTTGAGCAGTTTGCATGTAAATAAAGTTCAAGAATAAGTATTAATTCTTCACATTGTAAAACTTAAAGAAAAATGATGTTTACAACTTAGGAAAATTGTGTATGCTGAATTGGACAATTGCAGATACTGTCAAAGATTTTTTCATTTTTATTGTAGCAGAAGTGACTTTAACTTGAGTCTTAGCACTACAGATATGTTTCACTATATCCTTTCAAAACAGGCTCATATTTCAAAAGTGAAAATAAACAGTTTGGTTAATGATTGTTAATGATTCTACCTGTGATATGAATTATATAGTCACATTACGGTGTTTGGATAGTCCTGGATCAGAACATTTGTGTTAACTAATCTACAAGACTAAGATGTCTTCTCCTTCAAAGACTTTAATTGTTGAGTATGAAATAGTAAATAAGAAAGAACTGTGAGAGGTGGGGAGCAGGAAGGAGATAGTGCTATCCACTGACATAATAGGGAAAGATCTCTGAATGGCCTGTTGTTTTGATATGCATCATTGAGAAATGCTTAAAGGAGAATAGTAGTCAGTTTTGCTGAGTGTCATGTGAAAATCTAAACAAACATGAGGGAAGCAGCATTGACATAATTTCAAAAATTTGCTTTGAGTTTAGGTCAGTATTTGTTATAGAAGCAGGCTGGAAAATCACGTTATATTCAAATGCTGATGCCCTGATCATGACTGAGAATAGGTATTATAGACATGGGCCATGGATAAGCAAAACAATGTAGTTTGTCTAGTTAAGCAATCAGTAAAGATAGTGGCATCATAAAATAGGCTACAGAGAATCCCCGTATTTTCTGTAATCCAGAAGGAAGGCTGCTGGGGAAAAAATGCTGTTTTAATCTGCCTCACTGGTGGATAGAGAGGCATACAAGTGTGGCAAAAGAAAAACTGAGGGTTTAGAAGATAGAGATATATAAATTGTCTGTGTAGAATTGTGCTTACATTTGTGAATCAGAGTACAAGGAGGTAGGAAATGTAAAGAGATCATCTTCAGAGAGCCCTGTAAAATCGAAGAGAGGAATTAAAGGTGCTCAAAGTTTGGGTGTGCTTGAAAAGACAATTATGGAAATAGGAAGGAAATCAGTAGAGATCAGGAATGAAGAAAGTTTAAAAGGTGATTATGCTTCACTGTTAAGGAGGGTTAGAACACCTTTCTTCTTGAGCTGTAGCTAGGAAAGGGCTGTTAGAGATCACAGAATCATAGAATCACCAAGCTTGGAAAAGACCTCCAAGGCCATCCAGTCCAACTGTCTACCTATCACCAATATTTTCCACTAAACCATGTCCTTCAGTACAACATCTGAATGTTTCTTGAGCACCTCCAGGGATGGTGACTCCACCGCCTCAATACAGGAGGTACGTGGACCTGTTGAAGCACATCCAGAGGAGTGCCACATAAATGATCCAAGGAATGGAACACATCTCCTATATGAGGATAGGCTGAAAGAGCTGAGACTCTTCAGCCTGGACAAGAGAAGGCTCTGAGGTGACCTGATAGTGGCCTTTCAGTGTCTTAAGGGGAGCTACAGGGAAGTAGGGGACAGACTTTCTAGCAGGATCTGTTGTGAAAAAAACAAGGGGAGATGGCCTTAAGCTCAAAGGTATAATTAGGTTGCATAGAAGGAAAGTGCCTTTTACTGTGAAGGGTGGTGAGGCACTGGAACAGGTTCCCTAAGATGTGGTTGATGCCATGTCCGTGGAGACTGCAAGACAGGATAAGGCCCTGGGCAACCTGATCTAGCTGTGCATGTCCCTGTCCATTGCAGGGGAGTTGGACTAGATGACCTATAAAGGCCCCTTCCAACTCTTAAGGTTTCTATGATTCTAGTACCTAACTGCTTTTTGAGAGGTTTTTCCTAACGTTCAACCTGAATGTCCCCTGGTGCAACTTGAGGCCATTTTCTCTAATCCTATTGCTAGTTACACAGGAGAATATTCCAACACCCATGTCGCCACAGCCTCTCTTCAGGTAATTGTAGACAGGAATAAGATCTCCTGTGAGCCTCCTCTTCTCCAGACTAAACAATCCTAGTTCCCTTAGCTGCTCCTCAAGACTTGTGCTCTAGACCCTTCACCAGCTTTGTTGCCCTTCTCTCGTCACACTCCGGGGCCTGAACATGTTCTTGTAGTGAGGGGCCCGAAACTGAACACAGAACTCAAGGTGTGGTTTCACCAGTGCTGAGTGCAAAGGGGTGAGCACTTCCCTGCTTCTGCTGGCAGTGCTATTTCTGATGCAAGCCAGGATGCCATTGGCCTTGTTGGCCACCTGGGTATGCTGCTGGCTCATGTTCAGCCAAGTGTTGACTAGCACCCCCAGGTCTATTTCTTCCACACAGTCTTCTAGCCGCTCTGCCTCAAGCCTGTCGTGTTGCCTGGGGTTGTTGTTCCTGAAGTGCAGGACCTGGCACTTGGTCTTGTTGAAATTCATCCTATTGGCCTCTGCCCAGTGATTCAGCCTGTCCAGATCCCCTTGATGGACCTTCCTGTCCTCAGGCAGGTGGACATTTCTTCCCAGCTTGGTGTCATCTGCAAAGTTACTGAGGGTGCACTCAATGCTCTCATTCAGTTCATCAGTAAAGATACTGAACAGGACAGGCCCAATTACCAACCCAATTACCAACCCCTAGGGAAAACCACTCATGACTGGTCATCAGCTGGATTTAACCACTCTCTGGGCCTGACCCACCAGCCAGTTCCTTACTCAGCAAAAAGTGTACCTGTCACGGGCCACGGGCTGCCAGCTTCTCCAGGAGAATACTGTGGGCAGCAGTGTTAAAGGCTTTATTAAAGTCTAGGTAAGTCTAGGTAGACTATGGCAACAGCCTTTTTCTCATCTGCCAGATGGGTCACTTAATCATAGAAGGAGATCAGATTGGTCAAGCAGGACCTGTCTTCCATGAACCCATGGTGGCAAGGCCTGATCCTCTGTGATCTCCCTCAAGATGATCTGTTCCATAATCTTCCCTGGCACTGAGGTCAGGCTAATGGACCTGCAGTTCCTCAGATCCTCCTTAGAACTCTTCTTGTAGATGGGAGTCACGCTGGCAAGTCTCCAGTCCTCTGGGACCTCTCTAGTTGACCAGGAACACTGTTAGAGGGTGGAAAGCAGCTTGGCAGACACCTCCTCCAGCTCCCTCAGCACCCTTGGCTGGATCCTATCTGGCCCCATGGTGTTGTGGAAGTAGCAGTTCTCTGTTTCTGTCTGGATCATGGAAGGTTTATTCTGCTCTCCTTCTCAGACTTTTGGATCAAAGGGTAGAGTAGCCTGAGGATAACTGGTGTGACTTCTAGAGGCTGGTATAAAGAAGGCGTTGAGAGACTGAGCCTTTTCCTTATCCTCAGTGATCTTGCTTGCTGCCGCATCTAGTAAGGGACGGAGATACTCCTCAGTCCTTCTCTTACTGTTAATATATTTGTAAAAAGGTATTTTGTTCTTTTTTACTCCAACAGCCAAGTTGAATTCAAGCTTGGCTTTTGCCTTTCCAGTTTTCTCCCTGCGCATCCTAACAACTTCTTTGTACTCTCCCTGAGTTGCCTATCTCTTCTTCCACTGAGGTAGATTCTCTTTTTCTCCAAGAGCCTCAGGAAAAGCTCCCTTTTTATCCATGCCAGTCTTCTCCCCCACTAGCTCATCTTGCAGCACAGGGGTTCAGCCTGCTCCTGCGCCTCAAAGTCTGCCCTCCAGAAGTCCATGGTAGCAGTTTTGCTGCCCCCTCTCCTGACTGTACTATTCAAGAACTCTACCAATTTATGGTCACTCTGTCCAAGACAGCTCCTGATCTCCACACCTCCCACCAGTCCTCTGTTTGTGAACAGCAAGTCTAGAGGAGCACCTCCCCTTGTAGTCTCTCTTACTAGCTGCATCAGGAATTTATCTTCCATACATTCTAGAAACTTCCTACACTGCTGCTTCTGCACTGTATTGTATTCCCAGCATTAGAACAAGGGCTGGCAATCGCACAACTTCTGCCAGCTGCTCACTGAACACCTCATCATCTCTTCATCCTGGTTAGCTGATCCGTAACAGACCCCCACCAGCATGTCAGTCTTCTTGTTGACTTCTCCCCCTGATCATTACCCGTAGAGAATCAACCTTATCACTCACAGCCCCAGGATCAACAGCACTGAAATGCTAACATAGAGAGCCACACCACCACCTCTCCTTCCTTCTGTATCCTTTCTAAGGAGTTTATAGCCATCCATTGCAGCACTCCAGTCATAGGAGCAATCCCACCATGTTTCTATAATGGTAATTAAGTCATAGTTTGTCTGCTGACCAATGGCTTCTGGGTCGTCCTGTTTGTTGCCCATGCTGCATGCATTGGTGTAGATGCACTTCAGCTGAGCCCCTTGCCTCACCTCTAATCCCATCGTCATTCCCCTATGCTTGTCTCTAGTGGCCTGGTTTTATCCCCTTCACCTTCATACCTGGTTTAAAGCCTTCTCAGCAAGTACTGCCAGCTCCTCTTTGAAGATCCATTTCCCATCTTTGAGACATGTAAGACCCATCCATAGACATCAGGCCAGGTACTGAATAAATCGCCCTGTGGTAAAACAAAACAAAACAATATTCTTGTAATTGCACTGGCCTCTCAGCCACATATTTATGAGAAGGGTTTTCCTGGTCCTTGCAGTATTGCTCCCTGCTACTAGAGGAATAGAAGAAAATACGGCCCACACACCCACTCTGTCCACTAACAGCTCGAGTCCCTTGAAGTCCTTTGTGATAGTCCTCAGAAAAGAAAATGTTTGAAGTGCATTTAAAATGGGTGTCAGATAGAGGTCTGGATATGGTGGAACAGTAGAAAAAAATCTAGACAAACTGCAAAGGTTACATACAGTCAATTTAAAGACCAAATGAATGAAGCAAAGTTGAAGCAAAGGAGTTAGATTTCACTGAAGGAAAGAAATAAGAAACGTGCATCTGTTGTGATGAGGAGGAGAGTGAGGGAGCTGAGGAGGTGCAAAACAGATCTGGAAGGCGAATCTCTGGGATCAGATGAAAAAGCAGATGAAACTTTTCGGTAATGCAACTAACAGAGAAAATAGTTTTTTAAAGAACAACCTTCAATCCTATTTCTTTTTAGTAAAAATAGGTCAGATTTATCAAAAGACCGAGATAGTTGAAAGTTTAAAAAGACAGTGGAAAAGCTTGGTAATGGTTCCAAAAGGGTATATTAAGAAACACATTGTTTTACTATTCTGTGGATTTTGCACCTTCCTTTGTTAAACATCATGATAATTGCAATAATAATCTGAAAAAATAGTCAATTTTTTTTTTCTGTTTAGAATATTTAATTATTGCAGTTTAAGGCTTAACATTTCAAGAAAGACTTTGTTATCAATAATGACTTGTATTGGTTTACAGAAGTTTCAAGACATTGAAGAAACACATCTACTTCATATGAAAGAAATTATAGAATCATTGTCAAATACCATAAAGGATATTCATTTACAAATAGGAGAGGTAATTTTTATGTTATGATTTGTTTATTTGGATTAAACTATGTATTTTTTCTTACCTACTAAGTAGAACATTCCTTACTGTGTTGTGGATCACATCTTTGAAACTACAGTAACCTTTTAAACCAAAAGAAGATAAATAATAACAAAGCAGAGGATTTAAAATACTCTCAAGCAGCTTTGGTTCTTTTAACCAAATATATAAAACCCTGAATGTGTCCTGAGCTTGTTTTTCAGCTGTTTGAAGGAAATTTGAATGTCTGTTGAATAGCCATTGAGGTCTTTTGAGATATGTGTGTTTTCTTCTTCAAGCACTTCTGAAATTTCTTACTGTGTGGATCACCTCTGATTCTGTTTATTGTACTGGAAATCTATTTTGTATCTGAATTCAGCGCAAACCAAAAATTTTACAGCTTTCTGTTTCATTTATAAGTTTGGGATCACGAGTTTTATAGTACTCTGTAAAAACTTCCTAGGCTGAATAATCAATCATTGAGTTTTATACTAACAAAACAGAGTGGACTTTGATGATCTGAAGAATGTTTAGTGTATTTCTAAGTCTTGTTCACTAGATACTAAATCAGCAATCATTTCACATTTTCTTTACCTAGAACTTGAAATTGTATCAATCAAGAGCTCCAGAATGTTTTATACACCTTGGTTTTTGTGTGCAAAAGGCCTTTGGTTTTAAAAGAAGCTTTGTAGTATGTTTTGTTTAGATGCAAATTGGTTTAACTAATAATCCTTATTAAAAAAATCTACATTTTTAGGCATTGCAGTGCAGGTTTATTTGAGTGCTCTTCATTTGAGTCACTATTTTTTTTCAGTATTCAGGTTTTCTGCTCATGAATGGTAGTCACAAGGGTCATGCTATTTATTTCTAAGGCAAATATGTACTGCCTTGCTTGAAAAACTTATTAACAGCATGTGGTTGTTCCTTTGCCAGACCAAAAACATTAAAACAGTAGTGCTTTTACTGAAGCAGGTGGGACATGTGATAATACAGCAGTAACTGTTCACACCCTCAACTGGTGCTGGTTTAAGGGACATCTTGTCTTCCTGACATTGTATGGAACATTTTGTTGACAAATTCAGAAAATGGTACGTAGAAAAGTAGCTTAGATAGAAGAGGTAGGAGAAAATCCTATACCTGCCATGTGGCTATATTCTTTCATTGCCCGTTGGAGTCTGTATTGTACACAAATTTGCAACTCCTAAAACAATAAAGGGATTTCCTTGATATAATAATGCCTGTTAATTTCTGAAGTTCTTCATTGTATTTTATAGGGAAATATTATTATATTAACTCTAGTGTTAAAACTAAACGCTACTTAAAGTAAAAAATTATAGTAATTAAAGTAATGTAATTAAAGCTCCCATTGTGTGTGGTGTTCTGTTGTTTTTGCTTTTTTGTTAAGGTACATGAAGAATTTATAAATAACATGACAAATACTACAGTTGAGAGTTTAATACAGAAATTTGCTGAGTCAAAAGGAACTGGCAAAGAAAGACCAGGTAAGAGATTAAATATAACAGAGGAAGAAATGTTAATTTCAGAACCTTAGATTTCCACCCCTATCAAAATGTCAAACCCTATTTGTAAAGTGTTATTGCTGTAGGGCTCTTATATTTTGAATTCTCAGAATTTATTTCTCTTTGATGTTAAATGTTTCAGAGAAATTGGATAGGACATCATTATTCATTTGTAGGGCTTATGTTCATAAAGCATGGCAATTTGTAGCTCTGAGTCTCTTGATGTAGATCTTTGAGGAAGCTTTTAAACTACACCATTCCTTGATACAAGCTTCTTTGTCCTGTATGCTTCTGCATAAATTTTATTTCCAAAATGTAATCCAAATTCATTGATATATTCAGAACAGATGTGTGTGAAGCTGGTTATAAAACTTTGTAACAGTGGGTCTGGTTTCTTTGGCTAACTTATAAAATCATGCTTTTTAATAGATTATACTTTGGTGATTTGTTTCTTTATCTAGGTTCAGATTGAGTAGTACTTTCTGAAAATTTTACTTGTTGGATGTGTTGTATAAGGTTTTTCTCAGCTGGCAGAAAAAGGTAGTCTCTCCAGAGTGTGCATCTGACATTACAGGAAAAACACTGAGTTCTGTTTAGTATTCAGACATGAGTATGTGGTCACTAGTTGTGTGAGCACAGGAATTCAGTTTTGTTGCGTTGAGAGTCCTGTCTAGCATCTTCAGGTTTTTTCAGAGCAGAGATGTGCACAACAGTATATGTCTTGAGCATTTTTACTGAATTTTTAAATACGGTGACCAGATATAACATTGTTTGATGTTCACCCTGTGATGCTGATACCCTAGTGGGCAAAAGTAAGACTGTGTGTGGAACAATTGTCAGATGTTTCCTGTGTGTCTTGTAATTTTTAGCTAAAGAAAGAAAAAGTACGCACTTCAGGAGTTCACGTTCAGTTGGACTGAGGTTAAGATAAAGGTGAATGTTCAGTACTGAAGCCTCTTTGACTAGCTGTGGTGATGTCGTGGCTAGGGATCTCTGTTTTGCATTCAGGATCGTGACTCCCTGGGTTATAAAGACCTGTGCTAATGTATTCCACAGCACTGTGCATTTCAGACCATACACATGTGTTTTTCTGTAGGACAACATAATAATCATAGGCAAAGTAGAACTTTAGTTTTTAATTTAGTGGGAGAAGTCGCACATGCTGTGTGTTTTATTTGCTGATTTATAGATTTCATCAAATGCCATTTGGATTCTCTTGAGTCAAACAAAAGCACTTACTATGGCAAATTTCATTTTTTCAATCAGTGTTTTAAGGATGGAGCATATTTTTAGTGTGGAAACATTTGTATGCACCTTGAATTATTTTTACAGAGTGAAATTATTTTGTTTATAGCAACTTTCATGCAGGGGAGAAATGTTATCTAAAGAATACAAGTTCACAAGAAGCTGTGAGATGTTAAAGATAGGATACACAAGCCACTATTGCTCTTAATTGTAGTCATGTAACTCAGAGAATGAAACAGAAACATCCAGTGTGGGAGGGAAACTTTTTTCTTGGTTCAAAACATGCTTTTCCACAAGTTAGTGATTTCGTGGTAGAAAGGTATTTTAACCCATGGTGCAAATGCTAAAAGTGTTTCCGTGATGTGAACTTAGTAATTGCCCTGGAAAAGTAGATGGCTTTTCTGAGAAATCAAAGCATTCACTGTATAAAAATGATAAAGACTCGGAGTAGTCTTTATCATAAATAAAGAAGCCTTATGACATTTGCTTTTAAGATTCTGGTCTTGAGTACAGATGAAAGGAATATTTTAATAATCTTCAGTAGTATGTAGGCATTCTCTATCCCATATTAGTTTGAAGCCGTTGTACTGAATTAGTTGGTGGGACACATTCTGAGATACTGAATATTAGAATAAAATGATATGCAGAACAAAATATTTTAGTTTATTTCAGTATATTGTAATTATAATACCTGATAGCAGAGTTCACTTTCCTATTTCTACAGATAGAAGTATATAAATACGAATCTGAAAGGAGGTACTATAGGCAGGCTGTTTTATTGTGTGAATTATAAACAATTTATGATCTTTTTTTCCTGCCAATTACTTTCTTAAATTCTCATGCGCCTGTATGTAATTTCTCACTTTGCAGTGATGTTGCTTATACAGGATTATTTGGGCTCCCTCTGGTGGCTGATTTCTGTTATCTGAAGTCTTAACATGCAGAGTCTGGAGGAGTTTAATGCACTGGTTTTCTTGTCCAAACATACTTTCTCTCAAACAGTAATACTTCATGAGTTTTTTAAACTTATCCAAACAGTATCCAAAGTTCTACTTATTATTTGTTTTCTACTCTTATTCAGTGTTAAAATGTCGAGTTGCACATTTTAAATTTTAAATTATAAGAAAAATCACTTAAATAAAACTTTGATGAAAAGAAAGAGAGATGTCAGGACCTTCCATAAGCAGTCAGACTTGTGTTCACAGTTTAATACATTCTCTGAACCATTTTCTGAAATTTATTTGTTCCTACTATTAGGCCTAATAGTAGATTTGAAGTTGAAATCAATTGGAAGATACTTTTGTTTTGCAGTGTTTATCAAAACCATTGCTGGCCACTTCAGATGAATCTGTTTTCCATCTGACAAAAACTGCTAGTTCGTGTTTTTTGGAAAATTTGTTTATGACATGTCAGAAAGTGTCTGTTTTTCTTCCACCCGAGTAGATGTTATATTGATACTGGAGTTGATGTAAATTCCATATTTGTGGAATGTATTTATTCTAATACATTCTAATATGCTAATCTTCTATAAAAAAATGTTGTTTGTTCCAGGATCAGAAGCTTCTAGAAAGTATGAGCTCATGTTCTTCCTAGACTTTTTTTTGTCTGAAATTGTCAGGATAATACATACTGTGTGTAAATATGCAGCCTGTATAGTTGTAGCCAGTCATGAATGCTTTTCCATTTTTATATTGCTCTCTTCTCATTTGTACAAAACTGACTGTATATGTTTGTGCCTGTATTAGTTTTTGCCCACTACATATTTTACCCAGAAACTCGCTTTGAAAGCCAAAAGAGAAGACAGCTGTACTGCATTGTCCAAACAAAAGCTAAATTTAGCTTTCTTTCATTAATTTGTTCTGATCTTATTGTTAGTGGTTGTTGGTAGTTTATAAAGTTATTGTTCTTATTTTTGCAATTTTCTTAAAACCGAATAAAGAGGAAAACAAGAATTGTATTGTAATACAGAAAACAATGGAAAGCCAAAATCCTTGCTGGCTGCATAACCATCCAATAAAACAATTATCCACAGATGGAAATTACTACATATGCTGTGCTATTATTTAGTGTGAGAGAGGTGCTGAATTATCTCTTCACTATAATAAAGAAATATTAATTGGTCTTCTGCTGGTTTGAGCCATCTTGCACAGTCAGAATTAGCTTGAACATGATTTGCTTTCCAACTCTGTGTCCTTACCCATGTGAGCAGAGAGTGAAAATCTGATAAAGAGAAATCAACCACTTACACACTGTATTCTAACTCTTCCAGCATAAACACCTAGAATTTATTCTGTGAAAAAAAAAAAAAAAGAAAGTCTAGAAAAATGCTACTCATCTGTAAAAATGCTTTTCCTTTCACTTACTATTCAGCCGATAAACTAGAACTGTAGGAGGGGTTTGATATCTGCATTTGCTGAAGTATTGTAAATTGGCGTCTGCAATCCGTGCACTCTTTCTACAGAAGCAATTGAGAATATTTCCTGTCCACAATTACTGTGAATCAACCATCACTGGCTCTTGCGTGTTCTCCTTGTCTCACTCGTCCTTTTAGATACTGGGAATAACAGTGTAAGATCTTTTAATTAAATGATGCTTCCGTAGATAAGAAGATTCAGAAAGGTCAGATGTATCGTCTTTGTTCCTTTTTCTTCCTTCAACAGTGCCAGAAACTCAAAATTTGGGCAGTAATTGAATAGTAATCCTAGTAAATTAATGTTTGGTCTGTGTCTTTTTGGAACTAGTGAAACCTATTTTGCTTTATTTACCAGTGCGGGAAAAAAAATGGCCTTAAGGTTCCTGGTTGCTCCAGTCATCAGGAAGTTTAAATAGCAAATGTAGACGTTAATTCAGGATATATACATTTTTAAAAATCATTTTGAAATTTGTCTCTCAGGGAAGGCTTTCAAGTAGTCTAGAGTGACTTACAATAGCTATCATGGCCAAATTATCAATACCACTAAAGGCGGAGAATATCAGAAAAATGTATGTTCTTCATTGTGCTGGTGATCCTTGCCTGATCTGGGAGCTCTGATTCTGGAGCGTTAGCCAAATTTGTATCTTAAAGTCTTAAAAAATAATTACTTATTTAGGTATGCTGTTGCTGCTGAAGGCAGTGTGGGAATTTCAGAGACTACAAAACTGTTGACAAACCATTATGTTTACTGCTTGGATTGTAATCAAAGCAGTTTAATCTGGATTCCTTACAAGCTCATTATTGCTGCCAGCATTGCCTGTTACCAGAATTGTAAAGCATCAAAGCTTCAATTTAGTAAACATTTAAAAAACAAATTTTACCTAGGCTTTAATTCACTTTATGCAGTTAACTGGGTCGTAGATCATTTAATGTTTTGTGTTGCTGTCTATTGGCTGTGGTGGGGATTAGTGCAAAGCTCAAGTGGGAGTTTTATGGCATGCTATTAGGCCTTCAGCAATTGCTTACATAGACATTTTTAACCTAGATGTCTGTGAAGCACTACTTAGTTATTTTTTCCACAGCGACTGCAAGAGCATTGAAGTGAGTTGCACTACAGCTGCAAAGCTGGTGCAAAGTAATGATCATAGTATAAACACACAGTTCTACTAACTTCATATTAACATTAAGTTAGTATTTTGTGTTAAACTACATATTGCGTCTAGTGAAGAAATGAACAAGATGCAAAGAGTAGACAAAATGACATTAGGAACAATTGTATTACTTGTACAAAATTTCAGAAACAATTTAGTTCCCTGAGATTGAGAAGCAAAACAAGAGCTGTGGAATATTGAAGCTTTCTTTGATTAAAGCTGCAAGCTTTTTGTGTCCTTCTATAATAAACTCTGCTTTGAGAGAAGGACTTGAAACACTGCTGGGTGTGGCATTCATGTTTCCCGTAGGTTTGCTTGATAACATAATAGCTTCTCTCAGAACACTTCTCTCAGAAGCTAAACAACAGCAAAGTACATGGAAATGAAATGTAACATGACAAAACTAATTTTTGAACAGCTCTGCATGACATCTTTGAGCTTCTTTTCCACAAGGATTTACAACAAAGCAAGTATTCCTTTTATGCCCTTACCATTTATTTTCCTTATATTTTCTGTAAATATTGTTAACATCTTAATGCTGACAACAGTTTTGAATAGGTGTGTAAGTAGCCAGAAGTGTCTTGGTTTTTCAAAGCCTGTATCCACACATAATTCTGCACAGAAGGTTAACAGAAGAATGACTTCAGTTTTTAGCAATGACAGTATCCAAGAAATTCAGGAAAATATACTCTGTAAAGGAGGTGGTCCTTTGCTTTATTTCAGAAGTTAATGGAAGAAATAAAGTGTGGGTAACTCTTAGGCTTTCTCTAAGAGGAGGGAAGTGAGTGATTTTAATTTTTTTTTTAATTTTTTTATTTTTTTCCTCCAAGTATATATATTTTTAAGCTATTGAGCATTATTTTCAAGGAAGAGGTGCAAGCTCAGTGTATCCTCGTTCCTATCCTAGGGGTGTCTTTTATTTGCCTGCTAAAACTAGGTCTTTTCTTTGACAAAAAGTCTACTGCAGCTGCTGTGGACTTTAGGGAACCTCGTCTGCCAGCATGGGTTTTTAATAATCAGATATACCTAGCATGAAAACTTGTTTTAATTGAAAGAGAATAAATTATTTATTTTAAATGGTCTGTCTTGAGAGGGTGTACAGGTTTTGTTGTGACATTCTCTCAGTGCCTGTGAAAGATAGGTAGCATTGCACTGAATTTGTCAACCAACTGGAAGTCTAACATCATCTGACAGGCTGGGCTACAAATGTGGTGCTCTGAGGAAGTTAGTTAAGGTTTTTGCTTTAGGGTGATTGTGTTTTAAGTATTATCAAGAACAATTCATATCAAAACCAGAAAAATTGTGCCTGTTGTAGCATCTTCACTGGGTATACAATGTTGTTATTACTTGTGCATCTGCATTCAAACCTTGGGTGATCATTTCCGGCTGCGTGAATAGTTGTACCCATTCTATTCAAGAAAGAGGAGTTGATCCAGTTGGGTGAATATCCACTTCTTCTGAAATTCTCAGGGAAGTCAGGAACTGGATATGATAATTCCCAGAAAACATCTGTAAAACAACCAAAGGTCAGCTGCAGTCAATGGAAAGAGCATAAAGGAGTGTACTTCACTGATGTGTTAAAAAGAACCTAGTGATGACAGTCAGAAGTTACATAAAAGTAATGTTAAAAATGCTATTGCCACGCAAGCTGGGATCATTCGGTTGTTAGAGTTCTTTGGACTTGCAGTTCTGTGATTTCTTCCACGGATCTACCTAAAGCACTAAAATGAAATATAAATATGTTCGGCAGCAGGTGGGGCAGGAAAAAATGCAAAGTGCCTCTAAAAGTGTTATACAAGTTGCAAAAGCTTGGATACTGTATGATGAATTGTCATGTTTACTTCAATTCTCCTACCACAAACAAAAACAGCTGCTGACGGAGGCAGATATTATTTTGGGGCTGTGGGGAAAAAAGCAATATTCATTGCAGTAACCAAAGTAAGAAAAATGTGCAGGATAGCCACTGCTACAATAATAATAATTTTTAAAAAAAGTATTATTGAAGGGCTTTTAAACATCTGAGAATAGAAATAGTGTTGTGAGACATGGGTTATGCTAATACAGTAATACTGGTCATATAAGTAGTATAATATTATATGGAATTAATGCTGAGGGATTTGAGGGACTTTGTTTGTTTGTTTGTTTGAGACATTTCTCTTGTAAGGCATAAGAGGCATCTGGACACAGATGTCAACTAAGTAGCCTTTTCAAGCATGTAATTTTAATAGCAAGCAAAATTGAAAGAAGCATACCCTCTTTTTTTTTTCTTTCAGAAGATAAAGTTTACCAAAAAAAATAAAGAAAAAAAAAAGGAAAAAAGGAAACTTTCTGAAATCTAAAGAAATTTGGAAACTGTTTTATAAACATCTGTGGTGTAGTTCATTTTTAGTAAACTGTTGTAATGTTAGAGAACAACAGCTTGAATCTTGTAACACAAACTTCTCATTTCAAAAAAGGTTTCAAAGTAGGGAAGCAAACAGGGTAAACTCAAGTAAACTTAAAATCTTTGGCTCTATTAACTTTCTAATAAACTTGAAATAAATCCTAAGCTGTGCATATAGTATCCTCCCCCTGATCAGTAAGCTGTGCCACACAGTCATGCTTCTAATTAACTCATAATTTCATTGTTGGTCATAGTGCAGCATGGAATTGCTTTGTACCAGTACTGACTGCCACTGTACAACTCCTGCACTGAATTGACTGAGTCAACTATGTCTGTATACTCTTTCTTGATCAAGAATATCATTTGGCATTTGAAAATGACTTCTCGCTGCTTATGTTTGACCTTTTGCATCCATGGTAGTTGTCAGAAAGTGCAGAATCTTGTCTGCTTCATCTTCAGTATCTAATTATTGTCTTCTTAATTGTCATACATCACCATCTGTATCCAGAAAAGGATTTCTAGGAAAAAAAAAGTATAAGAAATTCTGTTACTCATTAAACTTCCTACACTTCAGGAATTTAGTTCACAGGGTGCCTCAGTTCCACTATTGCAGTTGATGCAGTTCAGAGGATTTGTAGTGCTGTATCATTTTTTATAGACAGGAGTCGAAAATTAGGGTGTTATCATAAAACATTTGTCTCCTTTTGCAGCCACTGACTTAGATACTGGTGCACTTCCATGATATTTCTTAGATAGTTTCAATGTCCAATACAAGGATAAAACATAAATGTTATGCATATTTTGTGTTTTTGAGCAATGAGATGTATTTCAGGGTCAAACTTGACCCTGCTTCAAGTAGCTCTTTTCTTTGGGCATAAATGGAGAGAAGAGGGTTGTTGTTGCCATAACATCCTTAATATGTTTCTCTTGCGTTTGTGGATTCTTCTTTTTAATTATTTTTTTTCCCACAGAAATGTCTCATGTACTCCCCTTGAGGTGTAGGAAAAAAAACCCCAACCCTGAAGAATTTTGCCATTGCTTTTTTTGCTTATTGTTGGCACATGTGTGGAAACTGTCATGCATTAATCAGTACTTATCATTTTATGGCTGGGGTGGAGAGGTGACTAAACTTGCATTCTTTGCTTTATTGCTCCAGTAACTAACTCTTCTGTACAAGTAAATAGGGGGGGGAAAAAAAGTAAAGGAAAGCACTTTTTAAAAAATCCTACAGAGCAGGAAAATGTTGTATAATTACAATGAAATTTATTTTCTCTACCTGAAAAATAAGATGATCTCTCTGTCAGGTGGGAAAAATAAAAAATAAAAAAAAATCTGCATACTATACATTCTATTATCTTTTTCTTTTTTCTTTTTTTTTTCTTTTTTTTTTTTTTTTCTTTTTCCTTCTCTTTGCAAACAGATCTGGTCTTAAACCTCCTGTGGTTTCACAGTTTTGAGTTCTGGACTTCAGCAAGAAGCTTTGGGCTTCGTGGTTTATGCAGTATTCAACAGTTAGAAATAAGTGATTCTTTAGAGATGAAAGATACAGTTCAATGTACTTAATGTCTGGTGTTGCAGAACCGGAGTTGATTCTTGTGTAAGAAAAACGGTATTTGTATATATCTGTTTCTTTCATCGCTGTATACTTGCACGTTCTGCCTGCAACCTGAAAGCACAGAGCTGCATGTCACAGGTACTTCACGTTATAGACTGGATACATACAGTCCTGCCATTTCATTTTCACAAGATGTTGCCACTTTCTGCCCAATTTGATAGAAACCTACAGGTTGCAAAGATTTGATAAAAATGAAGGTACAGGTAAAGAAATAACCAAGTTAGTCCAGCCGTTTAATTGAGTGGCAGTTGTAACAATGTTGGTTACTCAGTGGGCATCAGCAAAGAGCTAAGTGTATGTTTATCGGTCTGTTGGCTGTGCACATCTCCCATCCAGTTGTTTTCCAAGCAAAAAAGAAACTAAAGAAAGCAACATGCATGCAGATGCAGAGCGAAGCATGAGGGTAGAAGAGGGTGAGAAAGAGGGTGTGAGTGCTGTCGAGAAGGGGACTTGAGAGCATTGCATTCTGCTGATTGATTTCCTGGCTGAGGTTAGTTTTTCTTCTAATTTAATGAGCTTCATAAAGCTGCTGAAATTTTCTGTGTCTGTCGTTTTTGTGTTCAGGCGTTGCAGGGTAGTTGGATCTCAAACTTTGAACTGCTTTGGATGTGTTCTTAGTGTCTCTCAGTTGAAAATTCTTGTGTTGTCTGAGCAGTAAGAATGATTTTCTTTCTAACTGAAGATGTTTGTCATCTTAATTTAAAGAAGAAAAAAATCTACTCTCTTCTTGCTGCTGGCAAACATCCTAATCGATAGTAATTGTTTTAGAACTATGAAGGTAATGATTCTTTTCTTGTTTGTTGTTTCTGTACTAGCCACAGGGAGATCTTGCCCCTTGAGAGTAGCGTGCTTAATGTGTTTGTGGAGTTGTATACACAGTACCTGAAGAGCCTGAGATGAATGCTCTTTCCTTTGATCGGATGAACGGGGTGCAGGGCTGAAAGCCTTGCAGCAGAATCAGGGTAAGAATAGATTGCTTGCTCAGTGAATGCAGGCAAAGTTTGCTCTCCTTTTATGTTAATCTCATCATTTAAAGAGACATTGTTTGGAAGTGCTACCCATTTTGCTATTACTTATGAGCATAATTATCTGTGCTGTCACTGACAGCTATCTTTTTTTGAAAGAAGTACTAGCATTCTACTGTAGTTTTGGTTGTTTTTTTGGTTGTTTTTTTGGTTTGTTCTGTTGGTTTTTTTTTACAAAATAATAAAAAAGTAGGGTTCAGTCAAGTGTAAAGAACTCTAGAAAGCTAAGTTGATACATAAGCCTGAGGACATAAAGAAAACCTAGTAAAACATTCAGTGATTGTAGTGAAAACCATATATAAATTATTTATAGAATTAGATTTAAGGATACGACTATTACCTCCATTATTTCAATATTTTCTCTCAGTCTGGCCTGCTTTCAGACATTTTTTCTATTTTAAGTATTTTATCCTCATTTGCAAGGTACAGCTGAGCAAATCCATGAGCTAATATTTGCTTGAGACTTCCCAGTATGATAAATACTAGGGCTGCTCTGAAAGTAATGCCTCCTATTTTTTGATGTTGACCCACCACATCAGAGGTGGATGTTGGTGGTATGGCAGTAGGGGTTGCACCTTCCCACCAATATACCACTACATGTTGTTGGTGTGTGACAGACGGCGGTAGAGGGGCACTCTGACTAAATGGCATCTGGCATGGATGTGTGGATGAAGCAAAGGTGTGTCATTGAATATCTCTGCGTGGAAAAAATGGCACCCATTAACATCCATCGATGCTTGCTGAATGTTTCTGGAGATCAAACAGTGAATGTGAGCACAGTGAGGTGGTGGGCTGTGTGTTTCAGCAGTGGTAACAGTGGTATGAAAGGCAAACCACGTTCTAAATGGCCATGCACAGCTGTCATACCACAAAATGAAGAACATCTCTATCAGCTCAGTCAGTGGTGACAGTGACAGAGCTTCTCCACTGCTGCAGATTTTTACAAGCACAGCATGCAGGCTCTTGTTCATCCCTGGTGAAAATGCGCAGCTAGTGGTAGTGACTGTGTTGAAAGTGAACATTTCATAGCTGGGAATTTACTCTATCAAATAGATACATGTTAGTGTGCTCTTTGTATCTGCTGTAGTTTCCATGGAAATAAGTAGGAGGCATTACTTTCGCCTGTGCATAGGTTTTTACCTCGAAGACTGTTCATCTTTATATAACGCATCATTACAAATAGGCTGTGTTTAATTTAGTTTCACTTCATTGCTTCTTTTTAATTCTAGAGTAAGAAGTTACTTTCTGCAGAAAAATAAAATTCTCCTTACCTTCTCGGAAAAATGCTTCTCTTTCTGGAAAGGGCAATAAAAAAGGGAAGTTGGTGTTAGAAATTGTAATGATGAAAAAATATTTTTTGGTTTCTAAATTTGAAAGCTTGGATCAGGATCAGATGATGGCAAGAAAAAGATTGCTTATGTGTTTGTGTACATACAAAATTGACCTTTGTGATGCAGCTTAACATCTAAACACTAAAAGCAGTCATTTGTTTTGACAGCAGAATTAATTGAGGCTAAACCAGTCGAAATTCCACTTGTATCAAGCTGTTCATTAGGAATTGCTCTCTGGCCTTAGTGCTGTCAGAAAAATAACCTGTTCTGCTATGATTAAATAGCAGAATGATGGTCGGTCCACTGAATTTGAGAGAGAGGTTGAATAAACTTTCTACTGCGGAAACAATTCAGAAGTGACACGCTGCAAGGGGGGTCAGAATGTGCATTGATATCCAGCTGAGCTGTCAACTGGCACTGGGCCAGGCACGCAAAGCTTTGCCATTTGAAGCAGTATGTGAAGCATATGCAGTTTTAAAAAAATTGTGCTCCCTTCATGCATGGTTTCCTATCAAAGAGAAAAGCTTTTGTTTTTATCAAAAACAAAAGTATTGTTTGTTACTATATTTGTAACTCCAAGAGCGGATTTACATATTTTTTTTTAAAAGCTTTTGGTTGAAACAGATATGTTAGTGTTTATATGTGTACATGCATGAGTGTAAACTGATTCCTTGGAATGGGGGGAAGGGCAGAATTTTTTTTACTTTCTTAAGTGCCTGAGTGTTTTGAGTTACTGAAAATTAAATGTAGTTAATAAAAATACTTGCTTCAGTGGGGGAGATTTTCTTCCTGCCGGGCATAGCCTTCTTTAACCAGAAAGGAGACTGTTTTCAAAATCACATACCAACATAAAACAGTTTTTAAGTCATTTGTTGACTGCTTGATTTGTTTACCTTTATAGCTTGGCAGGATTTTCCAGTTCATTGGCATACTTACTGTGGGCTCTTTACCAGAGTATGACTTAATATTGTTTGCCTTCCTAGTGATGATACTAGTTGGCTTTTTTACCTGCCTTGTTTATGTAAGAATCCAAACAATAAAGCTTCCTTATTTTTTTTTCTTCTTCTTTTTTTTTTTTTTTTTTTTTCATTTTTCACCTCTGTTAGGCAAATTACCAGTGATTTCAGTTGTTCAATCTTAGCAAAGCCTTTATTTCTGCAGTGCTTACTTCATCCTGTGCTAGAGTTGGTGTTTGGGCTACTTTCAGTGTAGTTAAGAAAGAACATGACTGTATTCAAAACAATTAGCATTACTTTGTAGATAAATCTAGTAGAAGGTGTGAAGGTTGTTACTTAGAAAAACAAACCCTCTTCTGCTATTGCCTTGTGCATACTCTCAGAGTCCTTCTCCCACAGATAGAAGCTAAATATGCAGTAGGTACTACATTGTACTTAACAGTATAGTTGCATCAGCGCAATTATGTTTTCTCCATTTGTCTTTGAATAACGTAAGTATCTTTGTAGAGTGTGCCATCCATTTTTCTTTTTATTTTCATAAAAACTCCATGTACTCCCATGCCTCCTGTAACAAAAAAGTTGTGCCTGTATTTTCCAAATAGGCTAGGAGGTGCATCCCAGGCTGCAGACTGTTACTTAATTTATATTAGTGCTGCAAGCTGTTATATTAATAAAAATGGAAAATGTCAATTTATTCAAATTATGCTTTTCTGTTATAGCAAACCATAGCCACCTCATTTTCAGGAACCATGAACTGATTCACTGCTGATCTATTTGCTTCAGTCTCTTGTCAATTAGCGGCTGTTTGTTTCCACGCGTCTGTAAAACCATTGCCCATTTGCCTTTTCTTCCTATCTCTGTCAGTTCCTGCAGGTGGCATGCTGCGAACTGTAGCAGCTTGGATTTGAAAATGTTTTAGGATGATGCTTGGTGGGAACATTTATGTACAATTAGAGTAGCTTACTGAATTTTCTGGCCCCCTCCGTTGTAGGAACTAAGTTCTCGTTACTATACTGCTAGCTAGTTACATATACTTAAGTGATTGAAATGCCACAGGATATTCGTATCTCTGTTGTAAAGACTAACCTATATTTAGACGGTCCATACTGGCTTTTTTTCTACCCTCTATAGGTACCATATCAAATAAACCTATTAATTTTAAAGATATGAGCAGGTATTTCAGATATTTAAGTCACTGAGATACAGTTCTATTTGTCAACTTAGCAACAGGCAGACTAGACTTCAAGTAAATTATGTGGAGCCTGAATCAAGTCTTTTCTAAACTAGAACACTAATGCAAGATCTTTCATTAGAGGTGAGCTGGATCTTAGCAGTTAATTTTTACTTACTTAAAATGTCTTAAAATATACATTTGATTTTCACAGTCATACTGTAGTTCTAATACTATGTTTGAGAATAGACTTACTTCTCAATTCACATTATTTTCTTTTTATGAAAAGAGGAACAAAAGAAATTGCCGTGCTTGGATTGTAGTACTGCAGATTATTATCATTATTGCAGTGTGGTACGATCTAGAAGGCTCTTTTCAATGCTTTGGGCTGTCATGTGGCAAGGACTCCTGAGAATTTAAAAAAAAAAATGTCAGCTTCAGGGAATGGCTTCAGAATTTTTGAATTTTCATATTGGTGATGATGAAGATCATCACCAATACCTGTTAAATGTGAAATGACGGCTTTTCTTTCTCTGGATGTTGCAGTGGAAAGGCTATTGGTATCCTTCCTTTGGAAATTTCAGAAATTAGGCTGTAAAGTATTAGGTTCTGTAAGCAAAAATATCAGTGCTGTTAAGTCAATCATAAGGGTTTGGGGGTGAAATCCTCATTGGAATTAACCCATTATCTGTGCTTCAGTGTTTGGGCACAAGTATATTAAGAAGACTGCTTTCCTCCTGGGGAAGTGGTAGCACATCCACATCTCCATGTAGCTGTTATGAAGGTTACTGTCATACCAGCACATGAGTTTTCATGCTTTGACATGCATCTATCTATTACACTTACTTGGAAATCTCCATTTTTTTTGAGTGTGTCATCTAATGATTAAGAAAGCGGGATTTAGAAAGATAGATGATTTGGTTGTTCAGAGAAGAAAGTTTTTTGAAGTTTCTTTGCAGTGGTGGCACAGATTCTTTTGTTATCCAGATACATAAATACAGTGGACAGTGGTGGGGGGTTCTTCTTAAGAAAGCTCTGAAATCCTTATTGATGCTTTTCTTCCATAGCAGCGTGTGCCTACGACCTTTTGGCTGGCTGGGAGACTGCATAGTGGGAGACAGTGTAGCCACAGTACACACTGCTTTCTAGCTGGATGACAGTGTTATTACCTCTTTGGGCTCAGAGCCATCTGCTCAGAAGAAACTCCCAGCTATTTTCTGGGCTACCAAAAGCTCGTCACATCTATTCTGTTTTCTAAATTGGCTTACCATAGAGTACCACATAAAATGTCTATTTCTGAAATGTTATTTTGGTTTAAAAATACTACACCCCAGGCAAAGTGTGCTCTTCACAGCAGGCATATAGGGAACAGAACTGTTGAGAGATCTGAAGTTACGGAACAAAACTTGAGAAAATTTAGAGCTACTGCAGAATTCAGTATTCTGCTCAGGAAAGCAAAATGTGAATTTGCCCTTGCTTGCCTTTGCTATAACCAAATAGTAGAACATGGAAGAAGCAGGTTAAATACAAATTAATAAAAAATAGCAAAATTCTTCCTTGGATACTGGAAGAAAAAGATAACCTTAATTTGTTAGTCTGTGGATTCATTAGTGATATCCACAAGTGTTGTAAAATTATGAAGTTCCAAAAGATGAAGAGCTGTACAGGAATTTGCTTTGGATAGAAAAAGTAAGTTAGGATTAAGTGTTTCTTTAGAACTTCAGCTGTTTCACACAATTTGTTGTGAGTGAAAGCTGTTTTCTTGATTGATATTTTACTTTCTAGCAATAAAGCAACTAGTAGATGCAGGGAAAGGAATGAGGATGTGGGGAGAAGGGATTTCTATATTAACTACACATCTTGAGGGAACATAAACCCATTTGGTTTCATTAGGAAGAAAGTGCACCTAATATCTCCATTCATGAATCGTAAGCCCTGCTTGCTGAAATTCATTGCACTTTTATCTCACTACGGTCTTTAACAGTTCTTAAGTAGTTAAAAATATTTCAGATCAAAGAAGAACACATTGTTGAAATGACTGACATGAACTAGGGGAGATATTTCAGTACTGAACACAAGTATCTCTTAAAATTAAGGCCTTAACAAACTGAAATGAAAATCTGCCTTCAAAGACAAACACGTGTAAGTTTGATGTGTTTTAACACTCAATGTATTAGTCTTTGTTTTCTGCTTGTGTTGAAGTGAAAATGAAAGATACCTGAAATAAGGATGAGCTTTGCAGGAATTTGGAATATTTATGTATTTTAGGTATTCATTTGGAAGTCTTAACAGGATCGGTGGTAGTTAACTGGGACAGGTAAAGAGGAAAGATGGTATTATGAGAAGGTTTTAGTATTGTTTTGCTCTCAAAATATGTTTAAGACTCTGTTGTTTGCAGTTTTTCCCTCTGTTTTTGTGTTGGGAAAGAGTGTTTGTGGTAGGCTTAGCTTCTGTGTTTTTTTCCTGGCCAAATGGAGTACGTATAAAAGAAACAGTTGAATCTCTAGAAAACTGACGAACAATGTACTGTCTGTAGTTCTGAAGAAGTAATGGGTTTGTTCTTCAGCTTCTGTTTTATACTATTTTTCTGCACTTCTTTCCCAACATGTTTTGAATAGTATAGCTAAAATAAAATGCTGGTGAAGTCATTAGAGGTATGTAGATATCTGCAGTTCTCTGAATCTGTGTTTTCTTCCTTTTTTGTTGTTTTGCTTTCTGAGGTATGCAGATGTGCTGATTTGTGGAGCGCAGTGACTTTGCTTTAGTATGAACTTAAGAAGAGCAAAGGATGAGTGGTTGGAAGAGCAGCTTAAAATGTCCATATGCTTACAATATATAGCAGAATGAGAGATCTGTTTGGAATCTGCATTTTGTCAGTCATACTGAATAATTAGACTTGCATTTGAAGTTTTTCATTAATTTAAAGAGCAGTTAGAGCAGTTAAAGATTGACATTTGAAATTGGCCTTTTGATGTTCTGCTTTCAGAAGCTTCATTTGGAGGCTCAGTAACTGCATTATGATAAAAATGGGATATGAATGATACTAGACTCTTGTGCTAATGGTGGTTCTACACTTTTTTTTTTTTTAACTATCAAGGAAAAAAATGTAGACTTAGTGATTATTACAAAAAATACAGATATCTGTGAGATTTCAAATAAAGTAGCTTGCAGATTTAAGCTAATATGCATAGAATAACTCAGTTTGTTTATCATTACTGGGCATGGATTTACATCACCAGTTTCTTAATTGTCTTTATTTTTGTTTGATATAAGGAATAGAGGGAATGGATGGTTGGACTAGATGATTGTGTAGGTCTTTTCCAACCTTGGTGATTCTGTGATTCTGATTCTGTGATAATTTTTATCGTTCGAGAAATGTTATAAAAATATTCTATTTATACTCATTTGAATGCAATTTTACACTTCAAGAGTTAAGTATACATTTTAGGGATTACATTGCAAATATAGTCATTTGAGGTAATTAACCATACAAATCAAGTGCAAATAATTTCCAGTTGTGTAATTCACAATTCTAATTCATAGCTAAATTATTATTTATTCTCATCGTGGCATTTTTAATTGCAGAATAGTGTTTTGCTGTCTTATACTACTTAAATCAAACTTCATCTTTCTTATAAGATCTGTTTATATCAACTACTTATTTTGAGACTGAGAATTACCACATTTATTTTGAAAAGTGTGCCAGGGAGAACACTGGAAAGTGCTTGCAAGCACACCTTTTGTTTTATGTGTGAGCATCTGAAAATTGCATAGCCTTTGGCATTTTAGTAAGTGTTCTGGAATAATATTAAATTCATTAAAAAGATAAATCAGAGTATTTACAGTCATATTTGTTTAGGATTAGAAGTGAAAACAGTTTCTGTATATAAAGTTTCCACAAGTAGTTTGTTTCCAGTTCTTTTAATTAAAATTTTCAAGATTTCAGCCTCCCTTGCGGTACTGAAATGTATAAGTTGCTCCAAAAGTAATACCTTATATTTGTTTCCATGAAAAACTAAAACAGATACAAAGATCACAGTAACACTGATATAGCAAATTCTCAGCTACAAAACACTGTTTTTCAAGAGTCACCCCCATTAACTGTGCATTTTCACCACTGAAGAGCATAAGTTTGCATGCTGCGCTTGTAAACATCTGTACCAGTGTAGGTGATCCACTGTTGCCACAGCCAAAATGTGCCATGCTCTGCTGTTGCCACAGCCAAAATGTGCCATGCTCTGATCCCCACAAACATTCACCGTCAGTGAATGTCTGTGGGTGCCATTTTTTCCACATGGAGCAATTCAGTGACACACCTTTGCTTCCTATAGATTTCCTTATCAGACACCATTCTGTCAGAGTGCCCCTCTGCTGCCATCTGTCACATGGTAACAGCACGTAATGGAATACTGGTGGGAAGGTTCAGCCTCTACTGACAAACCACCAACATCTGCCTCTGATATCACAGGACAACATCATAAAGTGGGAGGCATTACTTTTGGAGCAGCGCTGATAAATCCAGTTAGAGGAGAGGTTGAAAATGAATGATCTGCTGTCTTACAGAATTGGAAGCACGTTGTTCTATAATGCATGTACCTATGAACTTGTGTGTACTCCCTGAAAATGGAAAGATAAGCACTGTGTTCCACTGTTAGTATGCTCTGTGTTGTTTTCACTTCTGTGGCTGCAGTTGCAGCCTTCTCTTTCAACATGGCCCAGGGACCCTATTCTTGTTATTTGCTTTCTTAACACTTGCTCAAATGCTGGTGGGATTCTTTCTAACTCCCAACAAACGTGTTTTTGAAATCCATTGCTTTTCTGCCAGCTCAGCTTCCTAAAATGGCCTGTGTTGGGGCTAAACAAATTCTAGACTTAGCTCGACTGAAGGAATGAGGGTTAAAATTGCCCTTTGCAATGACACCTGTCTGTCACCTTGTGTCAGATATAACAGGAAATTATTATAGGGAACTTACTTAGATACTGTACTTAAACAGTACTGGTTTTATTTCATTTTGTCTTGCTCAGTCTTAATGATTTCTTTGAAGTTTTTGTCTTCTTTATTGCTGTGTTTAAGGTTCTCTATGTCCCTTCTAATTGTCTTAGTAATTGGCCATGAAGAAGAAACAGAGGAAATAACTTAGGAAGAATGTGGATCTCAAGATCGGGGCTATAGCTATCCTTTTTTCATTTTTGACTTCTCCTTGCATGGCTCTTCTATTAAAATAAGATAAATCTAAAGCTTTGTATTGATACTATGCTATAGATACAATTTGAGAGAAGGAAACAGAATAGTTTCACCTGGTTGTAATAACATAGGATATTAAATTATATTTGGTCAGCATGCGCTGTAATTATAATTTTTCACTGTGAAGGAGTAAAAATATTTAATGATATGCCTTATGTGTAAGATTTTATCAACTGTTTGACCATTGGCTGTGCCATTGTGGTTTTCTTTTGCCATTTAAAATCCCAAATAGATTATCTGATGTTTTCAGGAAATATTAGCAGTGGATAAAATATTTGTGTTTGATTTTCACTTGGAATTAAATTTAATCTAATGTTTATTTTCATTCTAATTTGTTTAAGGTCCTATTGAATTTGAGGAATGTAATACATCCAGTGCAGTTGAAGGTGAGTTATTGTAGCACAGTTATTTACAGTACATGGTATCTGAAACTGAGGAGCAAAAAGTAGATGGCTTGTGAATGTATTTAACTTGAAAGTATTTTAGCAGACTTAAAAGCAGTTATTATTTTGAGAAACAAATGTAAAAGAAAATAAGACCTGCAGTAATTGTTTATAAGCCTAATGCGTCATTGTCAGATGATTTTAATGTTTATTATAAATGTACTTTTGCTAAGACCTTATGTTTTGAGAGGTTTGGATTTGTTTCAGTTATGTCTGTGTAACTTAATTTACGAGTGTCAAAATATGGCCCAGACTCTTTCCATTGTTGCTATGTTAGTCGTACCAATTTTAATGCAATGTTATGGTCACAAAGGCTTCCTTTGTTGGTGTAACTTATTTTACTTAGGGAATTGTTTAAAGTGGTTAAGAACTGTTTTATTTGCATACACTATGTATTTAGTTTTGGAACAGAGGAGCTGACAGAATAGCTGTACTGGCCGACAGTTCTCAAGTTGCCAAGGCTGCAGCTGAGACTTAAAGCTTTTTCTTGACTGAAATAATGGGGATCCCTGTTAAGAAACCATTCCGATATTCTATTTATTGTTGTTTTGGTCTGGATATGAATGTCAGACTAGCATCTTAAAGTAATTTTGGAGCTATTTGTGCCCCTGAGAAAACATAAGATACAGCTAATTTTACAGCTACCTGATTTCAGAAATTTTTAATTATTTCACCTGGAAAATTTCCAGGAGTGAAGAGATTTCTTATGTGCTGTGTACATAAGTCACTCCAAAAGTAATGCCTCCTATTTATTGCCATGGAAACTACATCAGATACAAAGAGCTCAACAACACTGTTTGATAGAGGAAATTCTCAGCTACAAAACACTGTTTTTCAAGAGTCACCCCCATTAGCTATGCATTTTCACTGCTGATGAACATGAGCTTGTGTGCTACGTTTGTAAACATCTGTACCAGTGTAGGTGACACACTGTTGCTACTGTCAGAATGCACCATGCACTGCCTCACTGTCCTCACATTCACTGTTTGGTCTTCATAAACATTCAGCAAGTGTCAATGAATGTCAGTGGGTTCAACCTCTGCTGACAAACCACCATCTGCCTTTGATATCGTGGGGCAACATCTGTTGCCGTACCCTTGGCAACCCATGTTCTTATAGCCCTGCGCCTGCATTGGACTATCGGGCAGGACCTGCCCGGGCCACAGAACTACACATAGATACCAATATGGTGAGCAGTAAAATGGCGTTTATTATATCGCATGGCTTGCTTATATACCTATCCTACTTCATCTACTCCCCTCAAGCATGCATTATCCCTTCATCACAGAGCAAGGGGAGAGTCCTACCACGTCACATCCCATGCTAAAAGTAGGGAAAAGAAGACAGGAGGGGTGGCATGACTCCAAATTCACTACTGGCTACAGCACTGGAAAATCATGAAGTCAGCATAAGCAGGAAAGCCAAGTTATGTTCACTTTTTTATGGGCCAAAGATCTACTTCTAAGGAGAATCAGTGGCTTGGGATCATTACTTACTAGGATCATAAAGGGAAGTAAGAACTGGGTGTTGAAGCACAGTTGCACATAGGGGCAGATTTGGCTTCTGATCCAAATGCTGTTCTGTCCATGATTCTGATCCACTACTGTTCAGCTGGAGAAATAGCTCCTGTTGAGTTTCTGTGAGCAGAATCCCTTTCTTCATAACTAGAAGTGCTTCAGTCTTTTGTAAAAGAGTTAACAGTCTAGCATACTGAATAGTACATGCACTGCAAATCAGTTTTATAATGACTCGCATTAGTAATGTGTTGTCTGAACTGTATTTTGATTTTTTTTTTTTTTTTGGTGTGTCACTTAACAGCGCATGGGAATAATCTTACAGATATTTTGTGTTTCCTTTGTTTCGCTTGGTACTATTTCCATTGCTACCCGTTTGTATCAATCGTATCAGTGTTTAAAAAGTATTGATATTGCTAAGCACCCATGTTTGGCGCTGCTAGCCATACGCTCATCTCTTTGATCTTTGAATGATAAGTGTTTTGTTTTGCAGGGATAAAACCAAGGAAGAGGAAGCCATTTGGTTTATCAGGAATAATGAAAAAAGAAAAAGATACTGAATCTGTGTAAGTGTATTTCCAGCTTGAAGTTTCGTCTTGTATGAAACTTATACTATATATATACACTATACATACTTGTGCAAGTATGGATGTGAGCTGATGCTTAATGAAAGTTTGTGTTATGACATGTTTAGAAAAGTGCTGAGAATAGGAAAATGTCATAGCTGTTTACGATTTTTGTAGCTATTTAAGCTTTTCAGGAAATAATTTTTTTAAGATAGTGCTGAAAAAATTAATTACCTAAGATGTGATTTTTTTACACATATGAAGTGTCTTATAGATATTTTTCTTTTCGTGTATAATTTTAACAATTATATGCTTCTAAACCACATTTTTTCTTCCTGTTGTGAAGATGTAGTTAAGGCTCCAGGATGTCACATGTTTTAAGTCATTCCTCTATATTTCCGTTCTGTGATTTAGTCCTTCTGCGCTCTCTTCAGTATTCTCTTATGCTGAAGTAAATGCTGCGATAAATGTACACAATATAATTTTGATCAGCAAAAGATCAAAAGTTACGCAGTATGAGTTTTTTGATGATGATTTAGTTTAGAATATAGAATGTTATAAATATTTTATATTAGTGTTTTGAATAGTTGTTTGTACATGTTTTAGAAATTACAATCTTTATAAAAAGTGATTTACTACACATTTTTGGGATGCTAGACTTGCAACTTTGAGCAACAGTATGCTCATTCATTTGCCTTTCATTCCTTGCATTTGCTTAATTATGAAGCTGTGATTCTTCATATTGAGTTTTGAATACTGTTATGTGATTGAGTTTTGTACTTTTCTTGTTCCAACAACAACAAAAAATTGCCACTAAATGAGTTATTACACAAGCTGATCTCTTGTCCTGTATGTCATTAACTTGCTTGCAAACCAAGCATCTCCTTCCATTTATTCTTTATCAAATAATGAGATGAGTTTAACACGCCTCCAGGAAAATTTAAGGCTCAATGTTACTTTTCTGGAGTCAGTAAAGGCCAGGAAGCTCCACATTCATTCATCTCAGATGTATCCTTGACCCAAAACAGAAGGAAATTTTCTTGGTTCAGAATGCTTGTATAAAAGCTACCTTTTCCCAGATACGTTATACTTACTATTGAAAAAATAGTACGTCTGGCTCTTTCTGGGAGAATTTTTGTTTTTCATTATGTAGTGATGTCACCAGACAACTAAAATCAGTGCAACCACTCTGAAATGGGAAAATAAGT
Source organism: Alectoris magna (assembly GCA_030625065.1). Classification (NCBI taxonomy): domain Eukaryota; kingdom Metazoa; phylum Chordata; class Aves; order Galliformes; family Phasianidae; genus Alectoris; species Alectoris magna. The sequence continues at coordinate 51,855,752 of CM060564.1, forward strand.
TGCCTTACTTGCAACAATTTGAAGTTAAACTTGATTTGTATTATACTTTTTGTTTCTATTTTTACTCACAATGCAAAAATGAACAGATGCTGAGGTTAGTAAGAAAGAAGTATACCTGCATGATACTGACCTACTGTGTAATGGCATATGATTTTTACATGATTTAACATGGCATAGATTTTTACAAAGATCCTTGCATTAATCCCTAATTTATCACATTACATATTTAGAACATCATGTATTTGAATATTTGGTTTCTAAGTTACAGAGGATCCATTATGTTCTTAAGTAAAATATTTTAATAGTCATTTATCATCTCTTTATTGCTTGTCTAAATTTTGCTTGATTTCCTCTTCAGCTGATGATCTGCTTACAGACTCTGCATGATAGAACTCTGTGTAAGAAAATTTTCTGCATGCAGAGGTCAAGTCCTTTCCTAATGTCATATTAAATTGGACTGGCAGCTTGTTTAGCCTGTGTAGAGCTCCAAACCTAGAATAAGTAACTCAAAGTTTCTAGGCTTTTCAATTTATCGTTAATGTGAGGAGTTTCAGTCTCTGAAGAGTTGACACCTAAACTGGGCATTGTACCTAGCAGTGTTTTTGCGCAGGTAAATGTCATACACAGTGTGCTTTATTACATTTTTCTGTACAGGTTCAAATAAGTATTTCACTGCTATTCATTATTTGTTTGAGTTAGTTATTAGCTAGAATCCTTCGATTCCGCCACAAAGTCCTCGATTTCTTAAATACATTACTTGTAGTAAAAAAAAGACCTGGTCCTTTAATCTTAAAAGGTCATGCATCTAGCAGTGTAAAAGTACATGCATCTGAAACCTGATGTCGTTGTTTTCCACCTCACCAGCACTTAGAATCTTTTGGGTACTTTGTCTCTTCAGGCTGCAAAATAGCTTTTGAAATAGCAGCTTCTGTTACTCTCATTTCAGCTTAACCAGTAGGGGGGGATAAGACATAGGACGATTAGACTCACAAGTTTTCTTTTGTGCGCAGCCTTTCAGAAAAGACAGAATCCTTCATCTCATTGTCAGTACCATAACAGGCTGGACTGAATGCTGTATTCTTCCTTCCTTATTATCGTATCTGTTTTGAAAGATGCTGTAGCTTTTACACTTAACCCATTTAACCTTTCAGGGAATCATAGAATCGTAGAATCACCAAGATTGGAACAGACCTCCAACATCATCTAGTCCGACAGTCCACTTACCACTAATATTGAAATAATGAAAGTTAAGCTTTTTCTTCAGTAGCAATGAATCACCTAACAAAAAATAAGATTTGCTACATTAATCAGCTGTACAACATTTAAAATTTCAACCTCAGATATCCATATTGAATTTATGAGCTAAATCTTAATCTAAAACATAAGATGCTTAGTTAAGTAAAGCTTATGGTATAGTATACATACAATAACTACAGTGTAAGATACATCATTTCCAAATCTGGAATTTATTTGCCTGAATCTGTTGTTAACATTGATTTTTTGCATCAATGTGGCATGATTTTGAGTAAGCTTTATGTGCACGTTTCTTGCTGAAGAGCATCTAAAGCAATGATAACAACAACAAAAATAAGCTGTGTTTTTGCATCTTTGTTATGCTCTGTGGCATGTCTGGTTGTTTTGCTAGTTTTGTTTTCTGTTTTCCTTAAGTAGATTCTTTTTTTTTTTTTTTTTTTTTTTTTAATTTGACTGCATCAAAATGTTGTTTTTCAATTGCACTTGCATTTACAGTGTTATTTGTCAAGGTGCAGATTAGAGGGGGCCTGTATACTCCTGAACTATTACCACATACTTGAAATGTAATTCCTTCTCTTTCTGTATATATTGGTTACTGCTTTAATCCAAGTTAGTGAGGAGGAGTATAACATATACAAACAATGCTTTTGTAATCACTACCTTCCTGGCAAACACTTTTACAGAGTGTTTTTTAAGATACATTTATTTTTTCCAGCATTTTCTGGTGCTTGACTATAACAATACTTAACAAACGGGAACTGGGAATGAAATTCCCAAGGATGAAAGATCTGAATTCCTTCAGGAATAGTGTTAATTGCTTTAAGAGCTGGTTATTGTACAAAATGTTTCATTAGGATTGGTAACTTTTACTTACTGTGCACCTAATCTGCAGAGACCTGACTCTTAAGTGTATTCATCCAAAATACAACGTGTCCTGCCTCCCATTGATTCTTTGTGTCTTCTCTATGATGTGAGTTTGGTTTTTGAACATTTGTTGTGAATTTTTCTTCTGTGGAGTTTCCAGCATAAATTTTTAGAGGGTTTTTTTGTTGTTGTTTTTGTTACTGTTTTGTTTTTTAAGTCTCATCCAGTCATGTGTAGATAATATAGTGAAAATTTTTACAGACTTGGTGAGGCAGCTGAGTCCAAATCAATGTTCCAAATTAATTGAAAGTATTAAAGGAAGGAATCACTGGGACAGTATGAATAAAACCATCTATGTGTTGTGTAATTGTACCTTGTCTTTAATTTTTTTTAACAGGGAGTGTCCAGATGCAGACTCAGTTGTAAGTAGACTTATTTCTAACACAAATGTGTATGCTAACATTAATAGACACTGCAATGTAATGGAACGTGATTTATGTGCAGGCTCTGCTAAATATTATTTATGTGATAGAGGATTTAGTATTTCACTAACGTAATTGAAGTGTTACTTTCACTCAGAACATAGTCTTTCACAGTACATAAAGATGTTCGTCTTTAATACATTTATATTTCCATCCATTTCAGATTTTAAACAGGATATTTTTACAACAATGATTTGCTACTTTATTTTGCAAGTTAGTAGTTTGAACTGCTTGTCTAACAGATTATAAGTGAGTTAAAGGTTCAGTATGTTTTCATGAGGATCCAACTTTGCATCATCGTATTCCTCTGCATTATTACTATCTCCATGAACAACACTTCTGAAATTAATGGAGTTCTGCTTGACTGCTTGCAATAGAGTATAGCGGTATACTTTTTAAAATACTGCTTTAAGCATAGTATTTCTAAATGCATTTTTTTCGTTTGGCTCTCAGCGCTACAATTTTTTATTTTCTATTTTTTTAATAAAAATAAGTAGTAATTGCAAATGTTAGCACTTTTTATTTACTTAAGCCTTTTGTTTCAATTGAAACGTGTAGGCTGTCTTGAATTATATGTAGTGGAGATAGGAGCTTCCTGTAGCTGTGGTAGGGAGTAATTTACAGAATGGTTTAAGTCACTTTCTAGAGACTTGCAAGTTTTTTGGTTCACTTACATGCCAACTATATTGAGCAATTTAACTCTCCAGATTCACCTGTTGTAGAAATTTCTTCCTTGCATATGGTGTCTGTAGGTTTTGGTACCTAGTAAAATACCTTTTTTGAGTAATTTGTTTTTTAAAAAGAATCTACTCTGACCTTTTTTCTTAATTTTGAAAGGTTAATTTTGCTATGTGATATGACTGTCTATGAAGAGCTCTGTAAGCATCATATGAGACAGTTGTTTCATCCTGTACGAAGTTATCTTGGTTTAAACCAATTTTTTATTTTTTTTCTTGAGTACATTTAAAGCTACGTAAATTTAGAATTATCCCTATAATTATTAGGCTTTTCAGGGAAATAATGTCTTTTGACAGTTTGGGTTGAGTCACTGGGGTGAAACACAACTGGGTTTGACTCGCAGTGTTTATTTTCTTCCTTACTTATTTTGGTCTCTACATTTTTAGAAAATAATTAATTCAACTGTAAATCAATCTGACATTCTTTCTGGCTGCATGTGGAAGACCATTACAATCATTTAAGTTAATGGTTCTATCTAAATACAATTATTTTAAAAAATTAACTTTCATAGCTTCTAACAACAAGGCTAACAGTTTCATGGACTTCTTTTTAATGCACAGGTGGTTTTTTTTCAGGCATTTAGAGCTTAAAATTTGATCTGTCATTTCTTCTTGCTTTTTACAAGCAACAGTATTCTAAGTGGCAGAATGTTTTAATAGCAAAATCTATTACTGTTATGAAAGATGATGCAATGTACTATAGATGAGGTTTGTCTCACTCCTTGCAATCAGGTTGTCCCCAGAGTGTTTTAATGCTGGCATCCTCATTTAGAAGGTCACATTTCACTCATTCTTCTCTTTTTCTTGTCTTTTACCTTAAGGTAAGCTATCCTTTCTGTTTCATTTTTCAAACCTAAAAGTGGTTGCTGCTATCCATATTGTTATCTCTGCGTGGATTTTTTTGTGTAAATCCTTGCAATGGATTATGAATTTCAAGAAATTGGGCTTGAAATAGTATCACTGAAAAAAAAAAAAAGAAGCTGTTGTTATTTTTTTATCTGATTGCTAGCAAAATACTACAGGTGACTTCTCAGAAAATTCAGCTTACTTAAGGTGCCCCTTAATTATGATGGTAACCTTCATCTTTGGTCACTCAATAAAATCTCAAGGTCTGGATTTTATATTAACATTATCTTTTCTAAAAGGCAGCATCTGCTAATTTGTCAAGAATTTTAACTGTTTTTCTCTTTAGAGGAAGGGTTGTAGGAGGTAACCACACTGCAATTACTTATTATTATACACACTGCACTACATATGTTGTATTTTTAGAAATTGAAGATCCAATGTGAATTGACTTAAATACTTGATCTACCAGTGTGATACTGTGGATCTTTGAACATATGTTATGTAGCCAGTTCCATCTGGCTCTTCTCACTACTCCAAAATGAATAATGCAGATTAAAAATTCCTGCGTTGTTATGTGTCAGTCTACACATGTAACTTCCATTAAGTTTAGCCTTGATAATTAAGAAAGTAGAAAGCTGACAGTGTGTAAACATGAAAGAGATAACAGCTGAAGTTTAGCTGTGTACATGTGTTCATTACCTACCAAATTGCTACATGGGCAGAACTAATTGTCTTGTTTCCAATAGGTTTGACATGTTCCTAGGTCTACAGGAAGTTAAAAGCTCTAGCAGAATTTTTCTTCTGGTAAAGCATTTACAAGATTTCACTTGTGTCCAGTAAGGTCTGAGTTTTGATTGCAGTCTTTCCCCTGTTTGGAATATGGGCAGATCTCTCTCTTCTACTTCACTGCCTTTTTTCATGAAAACTTTAGTAATGTAATTATCTTTGAGTCCTCTGTTCTGTCAAACCCATTTGAAATTGTCCAGTAAGTTCAAAAGTAATTAAGAAGGGAGTCACAAATGCACAGAACGTAATGCTGAACCTTTTTACTATATAGGAAACTATAATGAAAACAAATATACTGAGGCATCCAAAAGTTTTCATTAACCTCATATCTATAATATAATACCAATTATATAGGTCTATAGACTTTTTATTGCTAAGTAATAGCTGGATTTGGAAGTATCATACTCTTAATTTGTGGAGAATAAGTATGACCTTAATTATATTTAATTTTTCATATTCAATCTTTTTCTTTACTTACATTTCGTAATGTGCAGTTCTGACCTATTTAGAATAGCTGCTGCTATTACAGGATATATGCCTTTCTAACCAGGTGGAACACTCCACATACCTTGTTTTTCTTTTTGCCTCTCTGTCAGTGGGACAAAATGACTGACTACTCTCTTCTTCCATGTTGTTGTGGATTTTTGTATGTGTATGTGCTATTAGGTATCCTAAGGGGAGAAGGCTAAGAATGCAATTAAAATCTTTGTACTTTGGGGTGTACCTAGGTCAAATTTGCATCTCAAATTTATTTAAAGTGGAAAGGCTCCTTTTCCTGCTCTTTCAGGCTATAAGCTTCAACTGCTTACTTAGTTTTTTCCACCTAAGTGTGCAGGAGGAAGTCAGTGTTCGTCAGTAAAAAGACAGAGTATTCATCTGGCAAAAGAAGAAATAGTAAACTGTTCAGCTCACTGGTAATTGGATGCATACTTTGTGGAAGATAAGAAGCTCTCATAACCACTGTAGATTGCTGAGAAGAAAGGCAAAAATATTGCTGAAGTTCAGTTAAGGTTCTTTGGTTTTTGGCTCAGTGACTGACCTATGAGCAGTGCTGCTGTTGCTGATGAACGGACAAAGGAAGTAGCTAGATCGCAGAATACTTCAAATATTCTTTTTTTTTACTTCCTATCTACCTTGGAGGAATCCATAACATGGTAGCAGTTTGGTTTCTCCCATGGTTTTTAGATTATAGGTGGGACAAAACATTTAATTAATTAACAAAGTATTGACCAAAACTCTGAAAATTAGTTTTGGCAATAGAATTCTAAGCCCTCATACTTCTTGTGTATGCAGTTTTACTTTGTTATTTATTGTGTCCTTTTGTTATATTTCTTCAAAAAGAAATTCAGACCAGAAAGTTTGTGAAACGTACTAAGGCCAAGAGAAAGTTATAAATGTGTTTTTTATACATGCATATACATAGACATATATAGCTATTTATATGTGTGCAAGCATGTATATATGTTCTTGAAACTAGATATTACTTGAATCAGTAATGTGTTGTATCACATCTGCAAACATCCAGGATTCAAGTCATATCCGTACTGAGCATTTTTGTGTTTTTTTTTCCCAGCTCTGTTGCTTGTGCTGTGTTTCCCCAGTAATAATATCTTTTACGTATGTGTCCAGGCTGGAAGAAAAATTCAATGTTGTACATTTAAAGACTTTTGTAGTTTTTCAATTCATCTTAACCATGAATTATCCTGATCTATAGAAAGCTGGCTATTATGACAACTAAAGTCACTTCAGAATTCTGAAGTTGCAGTAGGAACATGTAAGAACCCTCTAGCTATATGTTTTTGTTCTGTTTACTTGGATGTCAGGTTTCATTAGTGTTTTTTGGCATATAAACAAGGTCGGCCTGAGGTCAAGCGTAGCTAAGAACCCTGATTTGAGCAAGTAGAGCTAAGGTACTGGACCGTGTGATCCTACTCTTATTACATTTTTTTTTCCAGTTTTTTGTTTTTTTTTTTCAATCAAATAGTGGTGAAGGCCATGTCTTCAAAGTTTAAAGAAATTGCATCTAAATGCTCTGTATTTAATGGTATGTGTTTTTACATTTTTACTGTCTTTAGTTTGATGTGCTTTCTAATTAGGTATGGTATCACCTATCCTGAACAGCATGGTGTTTCTTAATCTTTTTGGCAAAAATTTTGGTCTTTATTTAAATTCTTTCCATTTAATTCACAGTTGCTAAGTTTAGAAGGATATACAGAGGAGAATCTCTCAGTAAAATATAAGACACACCATTTGTGATTTCTAAAGAAGGACAGCAATTTTATGCTTATCTAAATCTATTCAAGCTGAATATGTCTTTAAACCTGAGCTCAAATTTTAGATTCTCTGGCTATTTGCTAGCTCACTTGAAGTTTCTAGTGTAAGTTACTTCTTATATCTCATGACTTTTCTCAGAAAGATATATTTTGACCATAATGTATATTTTGCTTTCATTCAGGCTGCCTCCCCCTGTTTTCAAATGCAATACAGATAAACTGTTGGTACATTAGAATAAATGTATTTTTTGTATATATATATGAATCTTGATGTTTTTATTAAAAAATTGAAACTTGTGCAGTCAGTACATGTAGAAGATGTCTGGGTTCTGTTTTTTTTATATAGTAATCTTAGCTGTGGCATCTCAGTTCACAAAGTCCTTCATGGTCTTTTCATTTATTCTTGTTTTTAATGGCATAGTTAGCCACATACAAAAGTATGTCGATCTATATAATCATATAAAAAGTATATATAAAATAGTATATAAAAGTATATCCATGTACACAAGCGTGGCTTTTTTTTCCCCATATTATTAACATTATCATGTTAGAAACTTGCTTCTCTTTGTTCCAAAGCACTTTTACTGTCGCTAGGCATTCTAAATGATTTTTATTGTAATTTTCTCAATTCATATTTAATTACCTGCAAAACTTAAAAAACGGAAGTTCCAGGTTGTTCAGTAGCTTTTAAAGTCCAGGACAGTGCTGGAGTTGTATTTTAAGATTCATCCATGCTTTTTACTTAATGTAGATAGCTTTTGCTGAAGCACCAGTATAGTCTTGCTGACTTTTCAGAGGGGAGAAAATTTGCAAGCTGTGTAACCTGGGCTGCTTATACTAACATACTGAAGCTTTGACTAGTTGTTAGTAGATATGTTCCTGCATCAGCAGAGCCTTGAGTGGTTTAACTGGAAGAATTAGAAGTCGAAACTGGGAAAATATTTGGGGCAGAAAGAATTGTAGGCTTATTTACCTAATGTACTTCTGTTGTTTTCTGGCCTTTTTGTAGCATACCAGTAAAAGCAGGTGATTAAACCTCATAGGAAATGGATTTTCATAGGAAATGTAGAGGTCGTTTTGTTGCATTTTCTACTTTCTATAGAGAATAACTTGGAATAGCTGCAATAATCAGTGTTAAATAGTGATTACTTTAATTAGCCATCATAATCAAATTTTAATTTGTCAATTATATGAGATCCATTTGAATGTAAGATTTTTTTTTTTAGTTATTTGTCAATACCATTTTTTTGTTGTTGTTTTTAGAACATTCCTGACGTAGATGATGAAGGATACAGCATTAAACCAGAAACAACACAGGATATCCTTTTCACTACTACTGTGCTAATGTATTTGATCTTGTAACAGTTTTTTCAAGACAGAGAATACTGCCTTAACGGTTAAACAGGGGAAGATGTCATTGTACTTGTGTTTCAAATTTGCATTCTTATGTTCACAGTTTCTGCAAACTATGTAGAATTTTGACTAGCCTCAATTCTGTATGTCTGTGTAAATGTTAAAATTTAAATCTGATGTATTAGAAATAGTAAAATAGAAATAGTTGTCTAAAGACAACACAGATGTGAACAAAAACTTTAAGGCAGCCATGCAAATCTTTCTCTGTGAAAAGCTTTCAGAGAGTTCATAAAGTAGAACTATCTTAAGCATGATAAACAGTTATCTGTTCTATATCTACACCCTCCGCACAGTCTTACAACATCATTAGAAAGATTAGGAGTGCCAGCAGTCCAGAAATAGAAAGCAAACTTATGTTTGTTAGTGAAGTCACTCTACCGCACGCAATTTTTATTGTATGTTCACGATTGTTGTGCTAAGTAGATAATGTTTTTGCCGTGAGTCATTTTTCATGGAAGCTCATGATTTTTCCTGCTCTTTCTCTGAAGAAGAAGATTTTTTCCTCTTTCTCCCAGCAGAAACAGCCTGTGTTCAGGACCTGAGATCTGGCTTGTGATAGGTCTAAACAAGCCCTTAGCAAAATCGCTAATTTTTAGGAATGTATTCTGCTTTTCTGAGGAGAGACTAGAAATAAAAGGTAAATTTACACTTGCATTTACCTTAAATAGTAAAATTTTTTGGAGTTGAAAGCACCTTGAAGTGAGTCGATCCTTCACAGCTTCTCTGCTCTTATCAATTTTGCAGAATATTCTTCTGTTGCCCCCAGGGAAGTTTGCTTTGCTGGTAAAAACAATTATGTTATTTACAAAACTAATATAAAAGTGAAAGACTATCATCCAGTTCTGGGGGGGACATTACTTTATGTTTTGTATATAGTTGTGAAATGGAGACAGGAGTGAATAATGTTCGTTCTTAGTAAATGATTCACCCAGACATTCTTTTCTCCATTATCCTTACTGTCATGAGGAAATGGAAAAGACTGTACATCTAGTGGCAGAGCTCAGTGATTTGCAATCCTTGTCAGCTAGGCTATACCACAGCTTCAAAAAATCTTGGCCAGATTCAGGAAGTCATCAGTTTTCTTCTTTTCCTTCCACTAGCATCCAAGGATGGTTATTTATTCTGCATATGGGAACTCTTAAGATGATTTGTTGGCAGTCAGGCTTTGTAAGGCCAGTCTTAAGTGTTGAAAAAACTTTCATGAAATGACCTTTCATTTCATGGCATTCGCATCTAAACTGATCTTTGCCAGTAACTATTTAATAGACTTCAGCGGTCAGCCTGTGCCACTTTACAAGAGCTGTGTACAGCAGCCTGATAGGTAGGAAATGAACCTTGAAACTCAGGACCTTTCAAAACAAAGCAATTTTCTGAAATAAGAAATGACATGTCTTTAAAGTTGTGTTTTCCAGATGTGGTTGATTTTTGAGGATGGGTAGACTAAGATGGAGATATCTGAATATTGCTTCACCGGATCTCAGGGAGACTTTCAGTTCAGTTGGATTTGGAATGCCGTTAGGGTTTAGGGTTTGACATTTGTCAGGGAATGCTTTGAAGAGATTTCATTCAAATGGCTGACTTTTCAAAGTGAAAATAATGGAAGCAATATATAGGTTATGTACTCTACACCCAGATGGCAAGAAACTTTGTGTTAAGAGTGCAGGAAATTTTTCATTTTGTTTCTTGTAAAAATAAATGCATTTTTAAGAGTCAGAATAGACCTTTCAGAGCTTTTGCCCAGTGGAGTTTATATGCATCTGAAGAACCATATAAGGAACCAATGCTACATATATTTTGCTTGTTTTGAAGGTTGAGTTGTCACTGTGATTCCTTTGTAGGCTGATGGTAGTGTTGCATTTACTGGACAGCCTTCTGTTTAACTGGCATCCTTTACTGTGAAAGTGTCAGTGCCACTCTGCAGAAATGGCAAGCTGTGATGGCTGCTGCTCCTGCTTCCTCTGCAGTTCTGCTTGGCAGAGGTTCCGTGGACACTCCATTGTCATTTCCACCTTAACTGAGAAAAACATATCAAAGAGAACCATTTCTATTCATCCAGTGATTCTGACTCTGAAGATGATGAACCCAGGAGGTTTCATATAGAAATAAAACCTGTACAGCCAAATAATAGCTCTCAATACACTATGCCTTCATTGGATGAATTGAAAGTTTCTATAGGAAACATTGCTCTTTCTCCGGCAACATCTGTAAGTAATTTTGTTCTTTGTATTTTTAATGAGTAAAGAAGAAAAGTCATAAGGAATATTTACTGTAAATATTAAATTTATTGCCCAGAATTTATTCTATATTCTGGTTCTTTTCACTGCAGAGTAAGTTTACCTTAATGCACTTTATTGCAATATAAAATAATTGTCCCTTAGATTTTAACTTTCTTGTAACTCTTAGGAGTGCACAGACTTTTAAAACTGGTTATATAATGTGGATATATGAAATTTGTAATGTGCAGCTTTACTGTGTGCATCCTGCCTAGTCACAGAATAATCTTTCATATCAATCCGTAGTACTATGAATAGTTTTGAATTAATCTAGTGCGATATTTAGATCAGAATTATGATGGCTCTGATTACAAGTAAGATACTACACATAACATTAAAATGCTAATGGTGATTTTTCTATTTTTCCCCATGTTTTGAAAGCAGAGACACAGTCCTGTAAGTACAAAATGACTTTTTATTCATCTTTTTAATTGAAAATCAAATGAGCACAAATACTATGTGTGAGTGTTATTGAGTAGAACTTAGGAATGATTTTTTTATCTGTCGGATGTACAGTGTGATATGAAAACTGTTTAGTCTTACTGACGTAGCCTGCAAAGTGGTTTAGTAATAGTGCTGACTTTATCAGCTCAGCAGACTTCTTTCCTGCCTTTTCTTGTCCTATGGGGTGGGTGTGCATTGGTTCTGTCACGGCTCATGTTCTGGTTTTCTATAAGCTCCGAAATGTTTTACCTGGCAAAGCAAAACACCTCATAGAAAGTTGAGTGGAAACATGGGCCCTGAGACTATTAAGCATTCTATTTGGAAATTGTTTTTAAAAAAAAAAATAATTTCCTTCTGTTTCAGGCACAAATGAATCGAAATTCATCCAGTAAGTATGACTGTTCAACTTCTAGTCTGTTTATGCTAGTTTTTTTTGACATAGCGTGAAAATGTTTTTTTTTTATTGTTTAAGAAATAAACTTACTTGGTATTTTAAGTAGGAAAATATTTATCCTGTTAATTCTGGATACCTTTTTGGTATTTTCCTTCAAACAAACTACTCACAGTCAATTCAAAGGACAAAATTAGCTTACCTGGTCAAAATTTTAAAGCAGCTAGAAACCTCCATAGATCTCTTCATTATCTGTATACTTAACTGTTCCCTGTGCTGGGAATCAGGTGAGACTGTGACTGTGATGAAGAACAAGTACAAGAGTCAAATGGAGATTACTTCTGTGTAAGTTCTTGGAGCCCTTCCACCATCTTGAGTATGATCCACAAAGTTGCAAAGTACTCTGTTTTAAAATGAAAAATACAAAAACTGACCATGAAGGCAGAGTGCGTGAGTCTCAATCCTCTGGGTTGTCTGGGGGCTTTTTTCAGTGAGAAAATAAGCCTGAATTGCTGAAGAGTAAAATTGATGTAAGCAGTATAATTTGAGGAAGAAATTTCAGGTAATCAGTACTTCCTTCCGAAACGCGTTGCTCTGTATAGTCCCCTTCCTTCAGAGGGTATTTCAGGAGCATCTGAATTTACATTATCTGAAATAATATATTTTTCCCCTTTCTGTTTTAATAATTCATAATTTGCTTTGAACAGCAATGATAATCATTTGCTATCTTTTTATAATGAAACAGAAATATTTATATTTTAGCATACCATAGCTTTGGTCATACTACTCTGTCTTTTGCTTAGGTGAGGAGTTAACAAAATCAAAGCTTTCAGCTCCAACAAATGAGTAAGTTCAACTTTTATGTCAAATTAAGTTTGGGGAGGAGGGGGAGATTTGGTCTTATTTTGCTCCAGTACTCAGAAAGTCATTGGAATTTTCAGATGACTGCTATTTTAAGCATCTCTTGCATTATAAGAATTAAAGAGTGATAATGTAACGTTGAAGATTTCTGTTTACTTGCTTTTCCCTTTCTAATGCATTTTCTTCTTTGTGGTGTCTCAATTGGTATTTAAAATTACATGATCAAAAATTGATGCTTTAATTTTTGCTTAGTTTCCATTGCATAGTGTTCCACTGCAAAGTGTTTAAGATCACAACCCCAGAATGTGGACAGTTTATACATTACTTATATGCATATGTGCTGAAACAAATCAGTTTATAGATGTATGTCTTGACGAGAGTACATCCTAGCATAATGACATATGTCCATACATAAAGTTGCACCAAAGTAATGAAGATGTCAATTCAGATAGTTTAATTATGTGTAAACTAGTTCTACAATTTGTAAGTGCGTTTACTTTTAGATGTAAAGACTAACGAATACCAAAGATGAACTATCAGTGCTGTAATTTGTTTGTTATGAGTATGTTTGCCTTTGATTTGTATTCCAATTGTAACTCTTACTATAGAAAGGGGAACAGTGACCTTCTGGCATGGGATCCACTGTTCAGCAGTTCTCTTGAATCTTCCTCTTCGGCCTCCTTGGCATCCTCATCCTCCTCAGGTAAGATATTTGATAGCAGGGAAGTGTTTTCTGCATATTCTTCAGGATGTTCTGTGGTTATTTCTTTAGTAATTGCATGTGTTTAAATCATTAAAATGAAAGAATTTTTAAAGCGGTATCCCATGTTATGAATAATACTGAAGGTATGATGTATCAGGCTTTCAAGCTTGGGAGCAAACAGGGAGGGGGAACACAAGAAACCGTTGGAAAATTGTATCTCGCTTTTGTGTTGTTTTTTTCCTTCTCATCCTTTCCAAAATTGATCATCTGTGCTGAAGGAATAATATAGTCAACTTATTTTGCTGATAGGGCTGAAAGACTAAGTAGAGGTTGTTGCAGCAACTATGAGCTAAGCTAAGCATCCATTTTGAACAGGAATAGATTTCTTCTTTTCCCAGATAAGGCTGCTGGACTATCTAGTGCAAAGCCTCCATAACACTTTGCAGTGAAGAGTCTATTTTCTGTATGAGTTCATGATTCTGTTACGAGAGGTGTGTGAACAGAATTGAGGGGCAGTGGGAGAAAAGTGGCAGGACTGAGGCTGGCATGAGGGGGAAAGTTTGTCACACCACCTGAGAAGAAGTGAGTTGTATGTATGTTATGCTGAAAAGAAGTTGTGTTTTCTCAAAATAAGCTGTTTTTCTAGCTATATTATTGATTTGGTCATAGATCATAGCCCTGTAACTGCACACAAATCTCTAACTCGTGTTTATTCCCCATACTTTGTGCTTTGGTGTACAGGCACTTCATAGAGGTGCCCTAGCTTTAAGAGTTGGTAGAAAGGGTTTGGGGAATCTCTCCATTTCAGAGCCTTGTAGACCTTTCCTTGCTTACATGCAAGCACTGAAGCCCCATATTGTTGACTTTGTGATTTCTTCCTCTGCTGTTTGTTCCACAACTATCACCAGCTCCCTTGAAGGACCGCTGGTTACTCTTTCCATACCTCATCATCCCTATGAGGCTAGCTATGCTAATGGCAAAAACATCTTTGATCTATGTAATGAAGTGTGTCCAATCTTTCCCAAGCCGATGCTGATCTGTATACAAGGTTTCATGGTCACAGAACCCCAAACCCTGTCACCACCACCAGTTTTGCAGTCATTTCCTGACCTCTTTTATTACTGCCCTGCTGATGCTCTTTCCCCTCACTGGCAAGGTTGAGTAGAAGACAACCTAAGCCCTGTGCTATTGACTACTGCTCCTACCTAGAGCTCTGTAGTTAGTGCCGATGCTGTGAATTAGAAGTATCATGTATGCTTCATGTGGAAGAATGGAGGTGTTAGTAGTCATAGGGTTCAGCAGTCAGCTTCAGCAGTCCCTCCACAGTATCCTAGATTCCCAGCAGGAAGTTGATAGCTTGAGTTGATAGATGTGTGCCTTTGTCCTGTGCAGCAGGGAGTCACCCTTTATAGTGACTTGACCTTTTTTTTCCAGGTAGTCTTCCAGCTGGCATTATTAAGGAGTGCTATATTCACTGCAAGTAGGTTCATGTGTCTTCTCTTCAGCTGTGAGGGCAGTAAACCTCAGTTGTAAGCCCTAAGGAGAGGCAGGACCTTTCCTTTTAGTGCCTGAAGTCACCAGCTTCTGTCCTTTCCCTCTGATGTTACATAGCCTGCTCATTTCCTCCTGTAACTCCTCCACTTGGTGGCATAACTTCTTCAAGACAGTCAACAACTGTCCTGCAGGTCAGGTCTTGGTGTTAGACACACTGCCTGAAGACTGGGACTTGGAGGGCAACATCTACCGACTGAAGCTTGGTTTGTGATTAGTTGATTTTTTGCTACTCATGGGCAGGAGAGTAAAGCAGATTTAAAAAGTTGGTACAGTACCTCCTGTCTGCAGAACTGTGGAGAGAACAGCCTCTGGCTGATGAGCAGCGACAGGATCAGTAGCCAGACTTCAGGGGGAGTCTGCACATGGCCTTGCACCTCCTAAAAGTGGCTTATGTGCAAATCCCTACATTTGATTCCCTAAATATCTAGATATTTTGCATTTGTAATGTTTCTCTGCTAAATAATTATTAAAAGGATTGTTGTTCTAGGAATTAACCAAGCTGTTCTCAGTAGCGAAAATGATCCATGCAGTTAAGTAGAAAGAAAGTGATCTAAAATATATCAAAGTAGTAATACATTTGGAATTTTTTTAACTGAATTGCAGTAGTTCGTATTGTTGTTGAAACCAAGTTAGCTTCTCATGCTCATTAATCTGCAGCTTTTAAAAGTACACAACTTTGATCTGATTCTCTTTTGAAACCTGTAGAAATCAGTGTTTCATTTCCAACTTGAATATTAATATAGATGATGCTGTTGTTGAAAGGTTTTGACAGTTTCAATCCAAAACTTAAATTGCTTAAATGTACAATAAATTGTTTCCTTTATATACAAAGTATGATCTAGTACATCCCATAGATACTTTTGTCTTTTTCCTGTTAAAGCATTTCTTAGGATACTGTTTCATAACTTTGTGTTAATCATTGAACACGTAAACCACTGTGGTATTTTTGCAGGCTGTGGTTTATGCAGCATAAAAGTAAACTTTGGTCATCCATGAATAATCCTGTTTTATTAGACATTCAAGCTAGTTTTGTTATCTTGAACATATACAACATACATTTTTAGTGATCTACTGATATTTTATGAATGCTTCTTTTATTTATCTTCCCCACTTTTATAAACAGGCATTTTATAAATAATCCTGCGCATTTCCCCATAGTTTTGCTGTGGGATTTACAGTTGCATTTCAAAGGTTTTGAATGATATTTTAAGTACCTAAGTACATAAAATACATTTAAAATGTCAGAAAGAAAAAGCTGAGTTAAGTGTCTGTTTGTCTGGTCTTAGATAATATACTTGTTCATGACAGAAAGAAAACTTTAGAGACCTGTGCTTCTAATGTGAACTTTTAAATTTATTGCTCTCTTTTTAATTCTCTGTGTCATTCTGCTGTTGCTCTTAGCTTTGCCAATCTGCAAGACATTAAAGAGTTGACTAACTGCATTTGCTGCTTCTGTTGTCATCTACTCCAACAGGCAACAGCCAAGTGCAGGGAAAACTTGTGGAAAACTCTCATTTTCTGGCAGGTTGAAGACTCTGGGATGAGAGAAAATAAACTGGGGTAGATGATGCCTCATGCATACTGTGACTCACTAAAAATGGGTTGATACGATCAGAAAAATAAGAAGCAGGATCTCATGACTTCAGTGTCATCATTCATTCACTGAACAGCCATTTATGGTGGGCCTTTCCATTACAGGTGTGGGTAAGAGCATAAATGTTTGGAAGGAACATAGAAGAGTAGATTTGATAAAGTCATTTTGAAAGAAGTTGAAAGGAGAAAGCTGTTCAAAGGAAATAAAAATGGATTAGGACACCAGAAAGGAAAGTAAAAGGACAAGAGGAAGTTAAACTCAACATGATATAGAGGAAGTTAGAGGATAAACAAAATCATGAGAACTTGGGACTTAAGGGGAAAGAAAAACCATAAATTACTTCTTGGCTTGCATAAGAATTGGAAAGTGATGTGGCTGACAGTATGAACAAAGCCAATTGTGATACATGGCTGTTTTGTTTTTCTTTTCTCTTTTATTTGTAAGTGGTGTAGTTTTTAGCCTAATAGAGCAATTATTTTTCATGCTGGCTAGTAATGATGCAGAGGATATTGATATTGAATACATCTTTTAAGTCTGGATTTATATTTTATCATTTCAGTATTCCATCTTGTTTCAATTCTTACCTTTTCCTTCAGCTACTCTAAGAGAGCACAGTAGGAATTCCTCCTCATCTACCAGTGACTTGCCTGGATGTAGAGTGTCTCAGTCTTTGCTTGGACTCCAGACAGATTCTGGGTCTGGAAGCCCATCCTCACCAGACTTCATAATTAGCACTTCGTGCAAATCTGGTGTAGAAGCACCATCAGGGAGTATCAGTACTTTATCCTCTGTTTCGTGGTCTCAGAGTCAGTGGATTTCCTTCGCTGATGAACTTTTTACAATTAGAGACACAAGCACAGACAAGAAGGAGCAACAGAGATTACATTTTAAAACTGAAAATGCCTGCCTTGCCTCTTCTGCTTTGCTTGGGAGTTCTTCCAACCGCTGTGCTTCTGAGGATCAGAGTGACCTTTCAAATAATATTATTTGCCATGAACAATTATTCATTGAAGAAACTGGCACTGCTGCCGAAATTTCTTCCACATCATCTTCAGCACATCTGGACTGTAGTTTAGTGTCTCCTTGTGTTCGTTCAAACAAGGGTATGGCAAGCATGCATTGTGTACTGCTCTTTGCTAATAACTGACTCCAAAAAGCAAGCTTTGGACTGATTTTTCATTTCAATATTCTAGCTTACCTAATGTTAAAATTAACTTCTTAACTTAGAATGTACTAAATTGCTTGTTAGCACCAATTTCAGTGAAACTTAGGTCACTGAAATAAATATTCAGCTTGACATAAGAAGAAAAATCAATTTATTTAACTGTAAAGGGACTTCTTTTTCTGAACTATATGTAGCTTAGCTTTTCTGGAAATACACATGTATTTTTCTGGAATGTCAGAAAGCAATGAAGTCTCAAAGATTAAGCACTTGATTTTGCATAAACAGTTCCATTTTTAAACAGATGTATTCTAAACCTGCTTTCTATAGATCAGATTAAATAAAGTTAAGTAAATTTGACTGAGAACAGTTCCTTCCTTAACACCCAGTATTTTAAAGAGTGCATCATATTAGAGTAATGCTGCATACTGAAGGAGCAAAGCAAGAAGCATTTGGGCAAATGTACCATGATTTGCTGAATACCTGTGATACTGAAGTGGATTGCTGTTGTTTAGCATATACTGTGTAGCCTGGGCATATGGTGGATGTCGTCAGTATTGGCCAGATTTCTTCCTAAGTCAGCAGTGGAACTCTCTTACCTCAGTGAGGGCAGAGTTATGCTGGATGCCTGAGAAAATAAAAATTGCATAACGTTAACAACATTAATCTTAACATTACCTTAATCAAAAAAGAACTATCCAGAGTAATTTCACAGAATCATGGAATGGCTTGGATTGAAAAACCACCAAGTTTCAATCCCCTGCCTTAGGCGTGTTTGCTACCCACCAGCTCAAGCTGCTCAAGGCCCCATCCAGCCTGTCCTTGAACTCCTCCAGGGACGGGGGCATCCACATCTTCTCTGGGCAGCCTGTGTCAGTGCCTCATCACCATCTCCGTGAAACACTTCCCCGGACATCTAATCTAAATCTCCCTTCTTTCAGTTTAAAACTATTTCCCTCTTCCTATCACTGTCTACCCATGTAAAAAGTTTTCTAAGTTTGCTCCAAGTACTGCAAGGCCACAGTGAGGTCTCCCCGGAGCCACCTTTTCTCCAGGCTGAATACGCTCAGCTCCTTCAGTCTGTCTTCAGAGGAGAGGTGAGCCTCTCCAAGGGCTCCACATCATTCTTTTGCTGGGGGCCCCAGGGCCAGACACGTTACTACAGATGGGACCTAGTGAGGGCAGAACAGGGAGAGATAATCGCCTCCCTCTCCTTGCTGGCCACTCTTCTGATGCAGCCCAGGGTACTGTTGGAGTTCCAGGTTGCAGGTGCACACCGCTGATTCATACCCAGGAGTTAGTCCATCAGGACCCCCAAGTCCTCTGCAGGACTGCTTTCAAGGAGTTCTCCCAGTCTGTAGACATCTGGGATAGTTCCAATCAAAACACAGCACCTTGCCCTCCTTTGAGGGAGCTGATAAGATATGCAGCAACTATAACTATGTATTAGGGTTTTTATTTTGAAGTTCTGGCATACTTGTTGGATGACATTTAACATTTATTTTCAAATACAATTCTCTTCAGAAAAGTGACTGTGTAAAAGTGGCATCTTTAGATTTAGAAGGACATGGGGGCAGTATTTTGTACTGCTCTGAGATCTGACAGGTTGGCTAAAAGAGATAATAAGGAGCTACTGCGTTTTTGCAATCAACAGAGTTATTTGCTGAATTCTTTGTGTTAAACTGGCATTTACTTATTGAAATCAGTGGAATTTCAGAGGGCATGATCTGATGTTAACAGTTTTGCCATTATCAACCAGGACCAAATGTGAATTTCCACTGAATTTTTCATTTATGTAAGACATGAAAGATTGTCCTATATTCTGAATCCGTATAGAATATACACAAAAATGGACTCAGTTAAAACCATCTTTTTGCATACAGGGCTCTGAGATTAACTGATAGAAAATAGAGAGCAATGAGAAATACCGTGATGCCATTTTTAGAGTCACTTTTCAGAGTATCTCATGGCCCCTTTAAAATCATTTTTTATTTCTGGTGAATCGGTTTTATTCAAGTGAATACCTATTCATGTTCACTGTGACCTTTCTAACTTTGATTTTCTTACATTTGCTTTCTTTCAGCAAGACCCACGACTCCTCTTACTGTAGGCACCATTGTACCCCCTCCAAGGCCTGCTTCAAGAACGAAATTGTCTGCAGGGAAACTTAGTGGAATTAATGAAATAGTATGTATTGATTTGTTAAAAAATTCTTGTTTATAAATCAATTTCAGATACACCACTCATTCGCATTGTTACAGTGGAGTTACTTTCCAGTCAGGGCTTAAGAAATCACATACTCAGATTTTCACCACTGCCAGATAGGTATGGGCGTTGTTTGAAATAAGTGTCTTACTATAACAAAAATAATTCTTAACTGATATTGGATTGTTTTTAATTGAATAAATACATAGTTTGAAAATGCATGGATAGCATGTGGGGGGGATTAATTAAAAATTATTCACAGTGCCAAATTCTAGCAAAGTTACTAGCAAAGCTTCATTGATATAGGAATATCACCAAAACTTTTGGGAATTAGTGTTGTTAATTAGATATAATCAGTCATGTTTTGATACAAGTAGACATGCTGTGACTTCACCCTGCCTTTGGTGGAGGTGACTGGTGGAGGGAGGTAGTGGATTGCAGCAGCTGCCCACCAGGATAGAGAGAAGTCATCTCTACTCCCTGCCTGCAGTGCAAGTCCACCTACCGGAAAGGAATGTGTCAAAGAATGAGCATACTCAGGCAGCATATCAAACCAAGCCATGCTTGATCTCTTCTATGAATATTATGATTCTTTAGGTTCCATTTGACTTACTTGAAAAAACTGTTACTGTGATAAGATCCTCTCCCTTCCTGTGTTTCAAATTAGCAAGATACTACGCGGCCTAGCAAGCCTACGGGGACAGGCTGAGAGAGATGGTACTCTTCTGCTTAGAGAAGAGAAGGCTGTGGGGGGAACCTTATAGTGGCCTTCCAGTATCTGAAGCGGGCCTACAGAAAAACTGAGGAGGGCCTTTTTGTGAGGGCATGTAGTGACAGGACAAGAGGAAATGGCTTTAAAATGGAAGAGGGTAGATTTAGTCTAGATATCAGGAAGGAGTTCTTACTGTGAGGGTGTTGAGACACCGGAACAGGTTGCGTCCTGTTTCCCAAACTCAACCACAGTGAGGTTGTGGATGCCCCCTCCCTGGGGGTTCAAGGGTTCAAGGCCAGGCTGGATTGGGCTTTGGGCAACCTGGTCTAGAGGGAGGTGTCCCTCCCTATAGTAGGGGGCTGAAACTAGCTGATCTTAAAGGTCCCTTCCAACCCAAACCATTCTATGATTTTACAGCCTCCAGGGAAAATTCAACTTCTCTGTTTTATGTTGGAAAGTAGGGTATACAAAGCATTAAAAGATCTAAGAAACACTTAGACATTTATTGTGAAATGAAATGAAGATCTCTTCTACTTACAGTACTTCTCATGTTTGTAAAATTAATTTTTAAATGACCTTCTGCCTGTTTGATACTCTTGTGATCTCCTTTGTTCAGCCTAGGCCATTCAGCCCTCCCTTGACCTCTAATTCAAGTCCACCACCTGCAGCTCCCTTGGCACGTGCAGAGAGCATCTCCTCAATATCCTCTTCTGCTTCCCTTAGTGCAGCAAATACACCTACAGTTGGTAAGTTACATTAACCGTATTAACTTATTAACCATATTAACTTGCTAGTGGTGGCCTAATTCTGCCACTATGTTTTGCTTCTGCCACTATGTTTTGCTTATGTTTCTTAGGAAAACCATTCCTTGCATTTAGTTGTTCCGTGTGTAAATCTAGTCTGGGTACCTCAGGTATCCTTTGAAATACCTACATCTAATTGGCAGGACAGTGTTCTGTCCTGTCAGAACAGTTCATTTGATTAGATTAAATTAGATTAGATTAGACCATTGATCCAATTTTGACTTGTTCTTCAGTGAAAGATCTTTCAAAACTGAAATACTATATAACTTCATATTTTGTGTTTCTGTGTGTGTGCTCATCAGGCACAGCCTGTTATCCTGTACTTGTTTGGAATTTGTTATTTTATAAGTGCAGAAATACTTAAGGATGCTGATAAACTTGAATGAATGTAAATGTTCAAAACAGAATGTCTATGCTATTTGTATTTGTTTTTTATTGTTGTAATTTCAGTTTCCAAAAAAAAACCACAAACATGCATCTTTTTCTTCAAATTATTGAAGTATATTACCTAAACAGAGCTGGTTGATAAAAGCAAGAAAAATAGTCAAAAAAGATGAAGATGAAAAGCAGATCAGTCTTTACATATTGTCACAAATTTCAGAAGATTTTCTCATGTTTTTGGGGGAAAGTCCTTGAGTTTTTATATTTGGTTGCAACGAACAGTAAGGAGATTTCAGAAGTGTTTTGTTTGCTTTTGTTGTTGTTGTTTTAAATACATTTTAACTTGCTTCTTTAGCAGAATTGCAATATTTCATTCCTGAATGCTATTACACTTCAGTCCCAAGTTAAGTCAGACTTGGAGTTAACAGTCTGTTATCTGTGAGTGTTACTGATGCCAAGGATTTCTCAACCAGGCTTAGTATCTCTGGAGAGCATCCACACAGCTTCCTAGGGGGTATTCCACCTGGAAGGAAGTACAACA
The DNA here is from genome assembly GCA_030625065.1 of Alectoris magna. Classification (NCBI taxonomy): domain Eukaryota; kingdom Metazoa; phylum Chordata; class Aves; order Galliformes; family Phasianidae; genus Alectoris; species Alectoris magna. The sequence goes on from CM060564.1 coordinate 51,878,031, forward strand.
ATTTTCTCGTACTGCAAGACCTAAGCTAGTAAAATCTGACGAGCGTTAGATGCTGTGGTAGTGGCATAGTACAATGTCTACTAATTACCAAATGCTGAGGCCCATCACAGAAAGATAACTGATATTTTGATTGTCAGAGTCCATCCAGACTCACTTATTCAAGCCTTAGCAGTTAGTGGCAGCAGCCTCGATAGCTCCAGTTCTCTGCACGTGCATGTGTGTATGAAGAAGAAGGTAAGGAGGTGTGTGCTGCCAAAGGGATTTGGCATGATTGTTAACCTGGTCTAGCAAAAATAAACTCAGTTCTGTCTGCTTAGTGTGTGGGAATTAAATGGTCCTGGAGAGGTGGGTGCAGAGTGCTGAATGACTTTGGGGCATGAGAATGCTCTGCACTACTGTCTATATTCTTTCAGTTTTTGCACAATCTGGTGTTTGTCTTACTCTATTCTGAATAATGGTGAGGTGAATGTGAACTTGTAGGTATATTTCTTCTATGTGTCAGCATTGTATTCATTTGCAGAGAATTTATATATGTAAATTAACATCTACTTTTGCTTGAAATATTTTGTTTTCCTGCAATGTTTTGTTTCATTTAAACATGATAGAGGATGATCTTTTGATTGGAACACTTCCTACAATAGAAAAGCTTTGTGACACACCACCAGGTATTGTATTAGATGCAGATTTACATGTTAACTAATCATCCTAATCCAGTGCACCTAATAAAATCGCATTTCTTTCAAAAAAAAAAGTTTCTCCAGCCATTTCTGGTGTCTGGCAGATACAAGTAGCTTGAAAACTCAACTACTTAACGAGTTATGTATTATCAAAATCACCAAAACTCAGTATAACTACTTTAATACATTATAATCTCCTACCTATCCTTCCAAAACAAGCCAAAACCTAGTCTTTTGCCTTCCATTTTGCATTACAACTTCCATTCAAGATAGGAGAATACATTTTAGCTCCGATAATCCTCATTCTCTTAAGACAAGTTAGGCAAAATTTTTATTTTTTTTCATATTATACAAAGCTATGAAGATGCAAGTGAATTAGGGTGTACTTTTTATTTCTAAATGAAAAAAATCTTAGTCAGTATTAAAATTATCCAAGTCTTCATGCCTAAAGTGAACTGAAACCACTTGATCAAATATTGTCCTATTTGTGATCAATGATGCAGTCTTTTTTTCTGTAGTTTGCCACCCTTCTTGTCCATGTCAGTGCCACTGCGTGTCGGCATAGCTGAGAGGCTGTTAGTGGTGATCAGGTTGAGGCAGATAGTAAGGCATCAAGACCAGCTTAGCTGGCATTGCTGAAAGTCCTCCTGCTAGAAGCTTGAGCTGCAATCCAGGATGGCACAATTTTGTGGCATCCTGTCCCTCTGAGAGGTTGCAGCAAACCTGGAGAGCACCGAAGCAGGATATTGCTGCATTACATTTTTAGGCATGTGTTTTCAGCTGCAAGGCAACAAAATCTGGAGTTCAGTTAGACAGGTATGTCTTTCAGTTCGTTGGTTTTTAGCAAAGTGTTTATATTATAATTAATCATAAGAGGTCTTGAAGTGTGAGGGCTGTACAATTAAGTAGTTATTCAGATACATCTCAGAGAAGTGTATAAATGTATGTATTTGCTTTGGTGTTACCAGAAAAATGTAAAAATAAACTTATTGTTCCTGACGAGTTTCCCTGTTCAGTCAATAAATGAATATTTTTCTTTTACTGATAGGGAAATAATTTAAGTATTCACATTACATAATTGTCAGATATCAATGTAAAGGTATTTACAAGGCTATTATAAGATTTAGATAGAATGGATAAATCTGTGAATAGTCTGACCGTTAATACAGTATAATGGTCTCTTACCTGTTCTACAGTTGTTTGTTTTCCATCAAATGCATATTTTGGCTTGGATGGAGAATACTTCTGGAGCTCAATATTTCATCAAACATAATTTCGTGAATGGATCTGGTTGTTGTAATTTTTTTGAAGTCACGACTTCTGGATTCTTAAGACTACTGAGAATCACAGCTTTTTTTGCTAGATTTCAGGAAGAGACGTAAACACTGTAAACTTCACCCCTGTGCGCTTTGAAAGAACAAATAAAAATGACTTAATGCTCATTTAAATAATTATTTTTTCTTTTTTAAAGCCAGCATCATATTAATTCATTCGCTGAAGAATTTTTGGTTTTGAACACTTGTGGCCAGAGCAATGCTTTGCATCTAAGCAGTCCTGAAGCTGCTCTAACACTTTTTCATAGTGCTGGGAAGTATTCTGAACATTTTAATACCTTAGGCAACAAATCTTTATGGAGAGCAAATTACGAAAGCATCAAAATTAGACCAACTCTCCTGTCTTTTCCTGTCCTGTTGTTTCACTTTCACTTATCTCTGAATTTAAATGTAAAACCTCGTATTAGACCTTCCTTGTGGAACAAGGTCGCAGTTTCTTTTTTGTTTATGGATGAGTTCAGAAGGCACAGATGCTGAGTTAGAGTATGTAGGATTAGTATGCCATTGGCAATATTGTACAGGATTTTGTTTCTACTTCATGATATGAAATTAATTTCTCACTCATCGTGCAGCAAAAGACTATATCTTCCTTTTGGTAGATAAATTAGGTCATATAAACCAGTTCAGTAGTGGTACAAAAAATGGTTAAGATGCTCTCTAGTATGCTGCTGCTAGTGAAAAAGATGAAACTTCTAGTATTATCATTTATATTTTAAGTAGCTGGCTCCACATAGAAAACACCAGGAGAAAGTAAAATCCCATGACAATCAGTTTTGTTGGTTGCACACTTTAAAAAAAAACGTTGGCGTGAGGTCTACATTGGTCTCTATAGCTCTGCACTTTAACTCTGTTGTGTATGCACAGGCACCTATGAAGGCTGATACAAGCCTGATAATTACATTTCTTGTGAACTGCTGTGTGTGTCCAGGTATTTTCAAAGGATTTGCATAAATGTTAGAAAACTTACAAAATATTTTTACAGTAATTTCTGCACAGAAATTCTAACCTTTGTTGTCTGAAATAGTTAAAAGGAAAATCAACAATTCATTAATGCGGGATAATATTAATGTGTTTGCATTTAAGTTCATGAAAAACTGTAGCTCAATTCTTTGCATTTCCCTGACCATTTTATCATGCATTTTTCCATGCAGTAAGCATACAGTAGGTTTTGTGTTTTGTTTTTTAACGTATCATAGCTAATGTCTAATGTCCTCTGGATCTGTTGACTTCGGTGTCATTGTTAGCCATTTTAATGCAGCATTTCTATGTCTCGTGTATATTTCCTTATGTCTGTCCACTGACAATATGTCATACCAATAGTCCTGTTTTCTTAGGCTGCTAGGCAGTGTTTTGATGGTGTGATTGTACTGTACAATGTTTTTTCCTGATAGCATTCAAGTACTACTTCAGGCTCTACTGTGATTGTGGTGGTAGTAATGTCTTGTGAAAATGACAGATATCAACCATTCTGAAATCTATTGCTAAGCTTTCGTAAGTTAAATCTATACACTGTATGTATTCTAGGTGTTTCACGTGGTCCCAGCCCTGTCAGCCTTGGAAACCAGGACACCTTGCCTGTTGCAGTAGCCCTTACTGAATCTGTTAACGCCTACTTTAAAGGAGCAGATCCCTCAAAGTTAGTTAAATAGTAAATTGTTTTCAATGTAATAAGTTACAATAAGAAAACACACTGTTTTTGCTTGTAATTTATTGGGGAATGTGTATATGCATTTGTAAGGGGTTTCACCAGGCTCTTTCCCCTAGTGTAAATGACAGCAGTGGCTCATTGCTCTCTATTGTCTTGCTAGGAGCTCGTATATATCTGCTTTACAAAAATGTGTTCAGTGAGAATATTGAAAATGGGAAGGGTTTTTGTCATAGTCATGTATGTACTGTGTGTAATTTTGGGCAGCTGTAAAAGCACCTCCTTCACCCTGTCACATCCCGTTCTATGCTACATAGGCTTTGCCTAAGCATAGTTGTGCCACATTTTCAAAGCCTGAAAAATATCCACTGAGACTACTGTATGCTTAATCAGCTCTGCTTTTATTTTCACTTACTTCACCTGACTTTCAATGTGAAAGTCATAATACATTGCCACATGTGATAATTACAGTGCCACATTATCCTCATTTAAAATTGATGTTTTGTTATGAATTCAGCTTATCAAATTGTGAAAGTATAGTGATTGCTTTACAGTCAGTATTAAAATTAGGAAGTTAATGAGTTGCAATAAAAACAATATTTTCATTCTCCTAGATGTATTGTGAAGATCACTGGTGATATGACAGTATCATTCCCAAGTGGGATTATTAAAGTCTTCACCAGCAACCCATCTCCAGCTGTGCTCTGCTTCAGGGTAAAAAACACAAGCAAACTAGAGCAGATTCTTCCAAATGCACAACTTGTATACAGGTTTTGTATTATTTTTTTTATTTAATAGTAAATTACATGATTTCTAAGATGTAAATTGTTGTATACATGTCAGAGTTCATTTGTTTATACTTGATTCAGTCCCATTAATTAGTCTTGTTTACCTTGTTTTTTCTCTGCTGCCACCACTAAAATTTTCAGTAATTAACTGGTCCCAAAACTTACAGATTGTAGCAGGAACCATGAAAAGTAGTTTGCAAATGTAGCTGTGCTTTTACACGTGTTTTATAGATGAAATGATATCATAAACAATTAAAAAAAAAAAAACTTTTTTCCAGTCAAACTATGTGAACAATGTAACTGATTACAGATATGAAGAAAAAATGTAAAAACTAGGATATATGGATTTCTGTATACAGTGGCAACAGTAACTTTAAATGATGAAACAGTAGCCAAATAGTAGGAGCTATGCCTAATCTCAGTTGTTGCTTACAAGTTTATTTCTTAAGCTGTATCATTTTTACAGTAGACCAAAATATGTGTTTCAAGTGTACAGCAGTGCGCTTTGTAGAATTCTTAAGAAAAATATGCGCCTGAGTGAGCAAACTAATTGTTGAAATCATAGCATTGTGATTTCTTTTCCAAAATTTAGGGCAGTTGTAAAAACTAATTATTTAGCAGGGATTTGTTACAGCTGAGCAGTTTCTGTTTCATTTAGTAGAGAAATTATTTGGAAAATAGTCAAACATTCATACGTGGTACATTGTTTTTAATTATTGAAATAGCTGAAAGAATTAAGCTGTGTGCATCACTTCTTTGTGTTTAATTTCATTTTGATCGTTAATAGTTACGTTTCAGCATATAGAGTGAATCGTACTGAAAAAGTGTATTTTGAAAAAAGTAGGAAAACGTCTAGTATTCCTATCTGTGTGCTGTAACACTTCACTTCTAATTAGAAGTGATGCATGTAAAGGGCGCTTAGGAAGTTTAAACCATATGGTAGTAATACGACTTTTCATCATATACTGTTAGGTTATCGTTTGCTTAGTATTTATAGAAATGGCAGATTTTTATGAGAGTGATATTTGTGGACGCATCAGGATTTGTTTTGGATTGCACCTAATGGTGAAGCAGCAGAATGATTTTACAGTAGGTTTCATTGTGTTAGGTCCCTGTAGGGTTAAGTGCTGATCTGTATTTTAGTAATGATTGAAGTAGTAGGAATCACAATACGGTACTGAGAGCCAGAGTCAAAGCAAATCAGGGAGACTACTGGTCTGTAAGTCACTGTTCCAGAGTCAAACTACTGCACTCACATTTTCTGTGTTCCAGGTGTTCATTGTCAGCTTCAGTCTGCACATGCTTCCTGCAGATCTCCTTAGCAGTGGCTGCAGTTTCTCACTATATCCACAAATATCCAGTGAAGCCTTTTAATTGATAAATGATTTGAATTTTGTTTCTGAATCAGTTTTCTTAGAATCTTCTTTGTTGGTTTTTTATTCTTTTTTTTTTTCAAAATACACCTATTGCAACCAGAGCTCAAATTATTCTTGATCTACAAAAGTGCTCCAGTAGTTCCCAATCAGGGTTCTGATTGTGCTGTCATTTGTGCTCTTACCTACATACAGGAATTGTTTAAAACAAAACAAAAACAAAAACAAAAAAAAGTTACTTAGATTGAATGTAACAGTAAGTACCTGAAATACAATTGTTTGTAATAATTTGGGAACTGTTTGTTGTTGAAGTAAAAAATTCAGAGAGCTTACATTTTTTACAAATGTGAAAATGTGGTAACACATACAGCACAAGTCTTAGTGATATTGTATCCAAAAAGAATTACATTTTTTAGGTTTTATTCCAGATTAGATAATGCTTCTTCTAGAAGACACCTTTTACATGACCTCATATACATTCTCACAGCACCCGATAATATTATGAATGAATTTTACTAAATATAAAATCTGAACCTGTCATAACTGCGTCCTGGGTGTGTCAGTCATCAGTGGAGAAAACTCATTTCTCCATGACTGGAAGGAGGATTTTAACCAGACAAGACAAGCAGGTTATTTCCCTTAATAATAAGAAAAGCACAACTATGTGATATAAAACACTAGAACAGTTGCTTCAAGTAGTGAGGAAGAGGAAAGATCTGTTCTTAATTTTTAGACATCAAAAATAAGAGCTTTCAGTGCTGATACCTACCTTTCTTTTTCTTTGTAGTGATCAGTCACAAAGTGACTCCACTACAAGGGATTTTTGGATGAACATGCAAGCTATAACTGTCTACCTCAAGAAATTATCAGAACAGAACCCATCTGCATCCTATTATAATGTGGATGTTTTAAAGTATCAGGTAAATATTTTTTTCCCTTTGGAATTTTTTAAGAAATGCTGGCTGATTCCATATCTGTTCAGAAATTAGAACTGTTCTTTGCCTGATAGCATGCAGATGAATTGTCATCCTGCATCTAGATCAGCTCTGGGTATGTCACCGTCTGTAATACATGGGCTTTACCCTAGCTGAGTACATTCTTGTTATGCCTTATACCATTCCCTTGCATTCCTCTACAGTGCAAGTATGAAAATGCTGAACGGTGCTGCTTCTACGTGTTTGTTAGCAAAGCCAGGTTTTCCTTGAATTTAGACATCTACAGGTTTTTGTTTGAGTTTGTAGTTCCATTGTATGTGCTTTTGTAATTGCATAATTTTTGGATGTTGTCGTTGATCAGATGTTATACATGAGAATATATGATGTTCTCTCTCTTCACAATGAAATGAAACAGCTCATCCTGGAAACCATTTTGAGGCACAGAGCAGAGAGATCAGGAGTAGTTATCAGACTAACTTGATAACTCTCTGTGATGAAACAGCTGGCTTAGTGGATGAGGGGAGAGAAGTGGACACTGTCTGCCTAGACTTCAGTAAGGTTTTTGACACTGCGTTCCACAAGATCATCACGGAGGAGCAGTTGAATTATCGGCTGGCTAAGCAAACAGTGAGGTAGATTAAATGGCTGAATATCTGGGCACAGAAGGTGGTGATCTGTAGTGCAAATTCTAGCTGTAAGTAGTGGCGTACCTCAGTGGTCAGTAGTAGATCATGCCCTGGTTCACAATATCGTAGGGGTTGGAAGGGACCTCTGGAGATAGTCTAGTCCAACCCTCTGCTAAAGCAGGTTCCCCATGGTAGGTTGCATAGTAAAGCGTCCAGATCTTCATTAATGATTTGTATGACGTAGAGGAGTTCACCATCAGCAAGTTTACATAGGACACAAAACTGGGAGGAGTGGCTGATACACTAAATGATCATGCTGCCACCCAGAGAGACTTAATTTGGCGGAAGAAAAGCTGCCAGGAGCGCCATTAACTTCAACAGAAAGAAGTGCAAATAGCATGTGGGGAGGAACAGACACCTGGAAAGCAGCTTGTCAGAAAAGACCTGGGAATCCCAGCAGGCACTTTATTGAATATGAGCCAGCACTGTGTCCCTGTGGAAAAGAAGGCCAGTGGTATCCTGGACTGCGTTAGGAGGAGCATTACCAACAGACTGAGTGAAGTGATCCTCCCCCTCTGCTCATCACTGATGTGACTATAGCTGAAGTCCACTCCTGGACTCCTCAGTATGAGAGAGACTTGCAGACATTTGAGAGTCCAGCAAAGGACCACACAGATTATGTAAAGGAAAGGGTTTGGAGCACCTTTCCTGTGAGGAGAGGCCGAGAGAGCTGAGACTGTAGAACCTAGGGAAGAGGAGCCTCAGGGGCAATTTTATCAATGTATATAAATATCTGAAGGGAGGGTGCAAGTTGACCAGAGCCAGGCTCTCTTCACTTGTGCCCAGAGGGCATTAAAACTTCAGTGCCTGGAGACAGGACGGGGAAAAGGCTGGGGTACTGAATAAGTACCAATGAGAAGTTTTGCCTGACCATATTTATTACTGCAAGGATGACCAAGCAGTGGCACAGATTGCCTAGAGGTTTTGTGGAAACTTCTTTTTAGACAAGCTGTCTGGACATGGGCTACTGGCTCCAGGATGCCCTACTTGAGCCAGAGAGGTTGAACCAGATGATCTCCAGAGGTTCCTTCCTATCTCAGCCACAGTGTGATTCTGTGGGAAGATGTTCTGGCTGTCAGTGAAAAATCTTCATAAAAATTAAGGTTCATCTGAAAGAGAAAACAAGGATTTCCTACCCCTGCATTGAGATGGTTGAATTTCTGAGCCAACTGTCTTTACGTTTAAAGAATAAAAATAAAAAATAATTTTAAAAAGTCGATGCAGCTATTAATACTACGGTAGCTTTCTATATCTTCCCAATATCCTGCCAGACTGAGTTTGTAAAAAGTATGCTAAATTCAAAGAGAAATGTTGGAGGAAGAGAATTTTTCTTTGGATTATAGAAATGAACACTGTGGGAGATGGAGAGTTATATAAGGTCTTTACCATTGGGGTAAAATGAGACACAGGCATAAAGAAGCCACGGTGGATGGAACAAGTCCTGAGCTGCCAATAGAACGAAATGGGAAATGGAAGGTTCCTCAAGTAGATTAGGAAGATGACAGGGGTGTGTAGCAGGGTGGCAACATGAGCTCAACTACAGAAGCAGCAGCTACCAACTCTCCTGCACCAGAAAGATAATGTTTTCGATAGGTAAGAACTGTTCTGCTGGCAGTGTGTCCAGTGATGGGTATTGCCCTTTGCTTCTTGCTGTTCAGACATCTGAAATGATATGCCACATAACTGCTAAGGATTAATTAATTTTGGTACAGGCAACTTTCTTGTGTGTGGTAGAGTACAAGACTAAAACAAAACTATTTTGACCAAAGAAAGCCAAAACAGAAAGAAGTCTCATGGGTCAGAAGGAGTTTAATTCATTTTTTTAAATAATTTAATTTAAATGTAAAAGAGTGGGAATTACTGTAAGCTGTGATAGTCTTCAGAATTCTGAGATTAAAGGTTCAGAGGTGAGTTGTTTTTTTTATCTTTTGTCAGAATTTATAGCTATTACAATCATTCCATAATGATTGGAATGATTGGAAAGGAGAGACTTCAATTAAGCTGTTTTCAATGGTTTATTTTTTTAAAGGTATCTTCAAATGGCATCCAGTCCACTCCCTTGAATCTTGCAACTTACTGGAAATGTAATGCTAACACTACTGATGTGAGGGTGGATTATAAATACAATCCAGAGTCTATGAATGTGCCTAGCATGCTGTCTAATGTACAGGTTGTGGTACCGGTAGATGGAGGAGTAACAAACATGCAATCACTTCCACCTGCAAAATGGTAACGTTTATACTTTTCTTTCTATTATTTCATATTCTTTTCAGTGTATTCATTAGTTTTGTAGCTGGAAAAAAATTCACTGAAGGAAGCAGCTATTTGTGTTTTTTCTTTTTTTTTGCAAAGAAAATGCAGAGGATGTTTTCTGGTCCAAAACAGACCACACGCAACCCATTCATATCAACTGAAATGAGACTATAAGCAACCATTCCAACCATACAATAATACAGCCTCTATGAAATTTCCAGTGTTTGCTTTCTTTTGGTCCAGCAGACAGGACGGTTATTCTTAGTAATGTGATTTGAAACCGAAATCTCTTAATGGTTAAAAAATGTTATCATAGAATCATAGAAGGGCTTGGGTTGAAAGGAACCTTAACAATCATCTAGCTGCAATGCAGTGGACAGGGATGCCACCCACTAGATTGTATGGTTTATTGTGTATGTGCTCAGATGTAGATGAAACACAGGTGTGATACCAGTGCTGTTATAGCCACAGGTGTGGAATGTAGAATTGCATGGGCTGCTGTGGGGAAAATGAACTCCATGCGAGCCAGACCCAGCAGTTCCATCCCTCATTCCATAACATAACATAAATGTCATGCTCAGGTTCCACATACTTTTATTATATTTGTATCCTCTAGTAATCATTACATCCAACCTACAGGTTTATACATTCTCATCAGCCCTGTTCCCCATCTCTTAATAGATGCATGGATACTATTTACCCATTTCATGTACCCCTCCCTAAATATCTATGGGGCCCAGCAATGACTTAGGTCTCATCCCAAGGAGGTCACTCAGTACAGGAAAAGCAGCTGTTGGTTCCTGGATACCAACCACCAGCTTAGCTTGAGCCATTGCTGCTTCCTTGCGAAGATGACCTGTCAATGGTTCTGCAGTGTTATCCTGTAACATATAGCATTCGTATAACATACAGCATCGTCCTGATTATTACCTGCCACCGCCTTCTAAGCTTGCAAGCTGTTTGCAGCTGCACTTGACAGGGAGGCATAAACCTTAGATTTCTACAAATTTGTGCAAACAAGCAGAAGGTAGTGGCAAAGGGCAGAGGAGTACATCCATGGAGTGGAAAGCGAGCAGAACTCAGGCACTGCACCTGTAGTTAGGCAACTTGTATATACTTTCCCCATTGTAATTTAATTCCAGGACTGTTTATTTCCCAGAGTGACAGGAGGCCTTATTAACTGAGGAAGATGTGGAGGTTGAGAGGGAAGTATACCAAGGTGAAGGGAGTAAGATCTTCTTATAAATTAAGATTCAAAGGAAGAATAAACCATTTACCAGATAGATTTTGGTATTTCTGTAGGTAGTCCTCTTAACTGTTAAGTGAAGAAAGTGGTAATACAGTATCATTTTAAGTAGAAAAAAAGTGTGCCAAAATTGATAGTTGATACTGGGTTTCAAGAGAGTGAAACTTGTAACCAGATCGCCTTAAGCTTATTCTACTGCAGCAGATTCAGTACACATGCAAAACATGACCAGTACTTCTGGTGAAGCTAGTTTCCCCTCCCTCTGTCCAAGCTTCTTCCACAAACCTAAGTGAAAACAGGAACAGTCTCCCAGAACACCTAGTGCTAGCTAGGAAGGTTCAACACTTAGTGACAGTTTCACAGCAGATTCATCAGAGTAACGGACTCAAGCCAAGCTATTTTGCCTTTCACTTAGGCAACAACCCAAGGCTAAAATTTTGAGCTTTACAAGTTGACAAAAAAATAACTAGTCATATCCCAAACAGCTGTATTGTTTGTGTCATTCTGCATCTTTGTCCTAGAGGGTTGGGTGATGAGCTTTTGGGTTTTTTTTTAAGAATAAATGTTTTATAATTCTGCCTCCAGCATGTGACTGCTATCATCTGTTCTGCTTGCATGAGCATTTCTCTCCTGCTATACCAATGCCAAAGACAATTTCAAACCTGTCAGCAATTCATGCCACTTACAGCTTTAAGTTGTTGGCTTTCCATTGCTGAAACGGTGCAAAATGCTCAAAGAGTTCAAATGTCTGTCTAGTTTGGAGACTCCAGTGCTTGGTGCCCTTTTCTTTCTTGCCCCTCTACGGAGTCAGAAGTTAAACTGTGTCATGAATGTAAATCATGCATCACATATGCCAGCTATAGTTTTATTAGAATGGAAATGGGATGTTCCCATTCATACAGCCCGGAGTCTCACATAGGTGAAAACAATCATCACTGTTCCCACTTGTACCATCACTGTCAAGCATAAAGATTCAGCTTTCAAACTTCTTCCAGTGTGTTTGGCCTGTCCCTGCTCTTTGAGACCATGCAGGTTTTGGAGTTGTCAGGTGGAGCTGTACCTGTGCAGAGGACAGTAGTGACTGTATAAAAAGGTGGCATGTATGTCTGAGCTCAGCTGCAAGCTCAGGTGCAATGCACATGTTTGCTTTGTGTAGCTCTCCACAAACCCATGCTGAAGTGATCAGTATTTCTATAAACCTCCATTTAGAAATGTGGGTTATGCGTGCATGGTCTTGTAAAGGACCTGGGTAAAGTTAGGGAAATGAAATTCTGAAAATTGGTGCTTGTGACTAACCAACCTTTCTCTCACAGGAATGCAGACCAGATGAAAGCTTACTGGAAAATATCTAGCATTTCAGAGAAGTCTGAGAATGGAGGCAAGTTGAACTTTTTTTTTGTTGTTGTTCTACAGAAAAATGGTAACAGTAAAAATGTAATCATTTTAGCTTCTGCACCCTCATGCATTTTATCTCATCTTGTATCCTTTTGACCAGTTCAACTTCTTCTCAATGAAGTTCCTGCTGAAAGATTTTGTTAAAAGTGAGATGGTAAAATATAAATAGTTTGTTAATTGTAAAAGGAAAATTGGTGAAACCCTGGGAAGTTGTTAGCTCTAAAATAGATATTAAACTGAGTAAGGAAATCACTACGTCAATGCTGTTTGAAAATGAACAGATTTTCAAAGAAAAAATACGTAAAATATTTGATAAATTCTTTTGTTTTTTTCACACACTGACAATTGAGATGAAGTAGAAAGTGTGGAAGGACTGTAATGAAAATGCTGTGCTAAGATAGGCTCAGCTACAGATTGTTCTTGACCAACATTTTGAGGCTCTTTGTTTTGGCAAATGACTCCAAAAACAAAAGAATAACAACAAAAAAACTATGCCTATCTGCTCAGAGTAGTGACTTGTATAACAGTATTTCGTAAGGAATCAGTAGATATTCTCTGTCCAGCTGCCTTTCCCTGAAGTCCATTTGATATCACAGTCCTTACTACCTTTGTAGATATGATGTTTTTCCGAATTAGAAAATCAGAGACAAAAGGGAAGCTTCTCATCCACAAAGCCCCTGTGGATAAATGGCCTTTTGGTGTTAGGAGTATAATGATGGGCATTGTGAAAGCGTACGTTTGGCTTTGAATATGTTGGGTTTCATATAGGAATCACAAGCCTGGGAGGGGAAGACCTGTTCTATTGCTGCAAAGGCTGCAGGTTTGTGGTGATCATTCAAACAAAATTTGAGGGAGTTTGATCTGCCAGAGGTTGTTGCTGTAGTATAGTGTACTTCAGTCATTCAGTGACCTCACAGTTGTTTGCTTCCTGTCTTCCACTTTGATTATGTAGGGATAGCCTTCTTGTTTTTCCTTTTTGTTACCAAATCTTTTAAAAGAAGGAAGTCACACTAAAACATGAACGCAGCCAGATGCAGAACTACTCCACACCTGCAGAGCAGCGTAAAAAGGGCTGTCATTGAGGCAGATCACAAGTTGTGTGTGTTCAGTGGATTTGCACATATCTCACTGGTTCTGTGACCTAATCTTCTCTTACTGACATCTTTTTCTTGAGCATAAATGCTTCGTACTCACAAGTGAGGATATAGTCTATGAGAAGTTACAGAAGGACTGTTACTATTAGTACAGATGGCTTGAAGTACGCTTTGTTCTGGTGCATATGGTGGTAAAATGTGTATTTTTTACAGTCCAGCACATTATGTGAGCTGTGAATTGCAGACATATAAAACACAAAGCCAACTTTGAAATACTTGAATATATGAGTATCCAGTTAGCCAAACTATGATGTATCATTGAAGAAATGTAATGGACTTTAAGGCAAATTTATCAGGAACAAGTCATTGCATAAAACAATTTCATTCATTAATTCCTGTTTTTACCCCAGTAACATTTTAGTCACTAACTTTCCTCAACAATTAGCAGCTCCTACTGAGTAGGAATAGCAAGTTATTTTACAGAAGTAAAAGTGCTGGACTTTTACTATTCCATTGTTATTTAAATCTCATTTTATCCCCGCTAGATAGCGCAAGAACAAGAAAACCCACTTGCTTAAGAACTCAAAAAAGGGAGAAATAACTGTTTTTTAATACCTTGTGCTATCCTACAGAAGTGCGACTAAAGTAATTTTGAACTATTGCTGCTGTACAGCAACACTGAACTGAGCTTCTCCACTGTCTGTAAAAAATCAACTGAAATTTTTTGGGGAAAGGTATTTAATCAGATCTTGTCTTAGTTAGAAAACTGAGATTTTCTTTCCTTACTGTTTTCTGTAGGTTCTGGATCCCTCAGGGCAAAATTTGAACTTTCAGAAGGACCCAGTAAACCAGCAACACTTGCAGTGCAATTCATAAGTGAAGGAAGCACTCTTTCAGGAGTAGATGTAGAGCTGGTAGGCACTGGCTATCGGCTTTCCCTCCTTAAGAAGAGATTTGCCACTGGTAAGATGCTGACATGTTTATATATTTAAATTAATACAACATATTCTGTAGGAGTATATTATAGAACATTAAACTGTTGAATAAATACTTACCTTTCCTTAAAACATAGCTGAAAACTACTTTGTGGTTTTTCATTTCTCCATAGTTAGTCAAACTGCTCACGGGAAAGTACTGACAAAATCTGTTTTATCAACTGACTACAAGAAAAACCCTGCCTTTATTTTTCAGGACGGTATATGGCAGACTGCTGATGAACCTGTGAAAGTCATGTTGTTAAAGGAGTACAAGAAGCCCACTCTGCCCCCTCTACTTTTCAAACACTATTTTCACATGCATTAATTTTTTTTTAAATGTTGACCTACTTTGAGGCTGAACTACAGGACAGAACATGCACTTTCAAAAGGCATTTTGCAGAGCTTGTATTACTTTATAATAGCACTGAAGTTAACTTCAACACTGTCTGTAAATGATCAACTGCAATATTGGGGAAACTTTGTTAAAATTTTGGTAAATTTATATAGAAGTCAAAATAGGAATCAATAGTTGTAACGAAAGTATGAAATTGTATGTTATACTGTAAACATTAAACATAAAAATGTAGGAGGGCAAGTAAAAATATTTGAGCTTTCCATAATACTCATTTTTCAGATTCCTTAATTGCCAGTTTTTAAGGAAAACAGGGGCAAACTCATGTGTAGTTCTTCCATACACTTGTGCCATAAAAATATTTGAGTTAGAGATGTATAAAAAATGTAACTTGATGCCCATGTATCATATATTATTAACGTGTATGTTGTTCTATATAGTGTTTTTTTTCTCCTAAGTGCAATGTGTTACAAAATTGCAAAAGACAGAAAAGATTTACTTCTGCAGTTAGTGAATTTTATGGGCGTTGTGATTGTTTGAATTAATGCTGTAGATTTAATTTATTTTTATATGAATTTCATAACATTTGTGCCTTTAAAAAAGCCTGTGCCTATCCAATTTGTTATTCATGTGCCTCACTTCCTCTTTCAAAGTTTGGCCATTCATGAAGAAAGTGTGGTGTTTGTATAACACAACTTCGTAAAAATTCTTTTGATGGGGATTTAAAAGGGAGATCTGCAGAAGCTGGAGGTTGTTTTAAAGGACATTAAAATAGTGGATTACTCCCTCATGGGGTAATTGCAATAAATGCATCCATAGTAAAGGGAGATGCATCATGCAGGACTTTGAAATTTTGATGTACTAACTTTAATGTCACCAAAGATGTGAATCTTGAAAGATGGTAACGCACGCTTTTAAAGGAAACAAGCATTTCCCTTTACGTTGACTGCATTAAGTGCTTTTGGAATTGTGTGATGTGAATGTAAACAGTACTTTGGGAGGAATATCATTTAAGAAGGGGATATTATGGCAGCAAGATGACTATACTGCCATTTCTATTAGTTTTACTTTTTTCTGTAACTAGCAGTTTTAATATTTCTCTTCTTCTTGCTGCAGCCTAAGCACAGAAAAGTGACACGTTAGTAACATTTTTTAAAACAAGTTACTAGTTTAGAAAATCTTCTATGTATTTGTATTATCAAATGATCTTTTCAGTACAGAAATCAAAAGTATTGGGGCAAAGTAATTTAATAACCTTCAAGTGGGAATTTTATATGACCATTCTGAATACCGATATCTATTTCAAATTCTCTATTAAGACAATAAAACTTGCTTGAATTAATTCATGCAAAACCAGTGATGAATTGGACTGCTGAAGCTTTACAATAAATTAAGCTTTAGAGAGGCTACATAAAATCTGATGTATGCTATACATTTGGCAGATGAGATTTCCGTTATTAGCTCTAAGGAGATATTGGACTTTACACCTGATTGGACAAGTGTATCTGGCTCTTAATTTGGTGATTTTTATCGAATGGGGAATTTCTAACAGATGTAAAATGGTACAGTCTTTTTACTGGAATCTTAATTGTAATCTGCTTTGCAATCAAACTGTGTTTAACATGACAACGTTTCATTAATGAAAACCCAGAACCGTATAGCTGTTCTTAATGAACTATTACTTCCATTTCTAAGATAAATGAAGTAGCTACTTTTCAGCACTTTCAAACTAGTCTTCATTCGGGTGATAATACATACATTTGCATTGGGTGCAGGTTACAATTTTGAAGCCATACAACTCTATATAGACTTTTTGTAGAGAAATTCAAAAACAGTGTAAAAAGTACGTGTAGTACTCTGATGGGGAAGAGGAAAAAAAAAAAAGCAAACATGTAGCAAGCTGGTTCTTGCTTGTGTATACAGCGATATCCTTTGTAGCTGCCTCCGAAAAAATTGATTTGTAAACACAACTCTAAAGGATCTGAGTTTTTATGGATTATTACTACGTCAGACTGTAAATTAGAGCACACAACTTTATCTTACAAAAATTGTAAATACTTCTGATTTTTCATAAAATGTAAATTTAAAAAAAAAAAAATGTTGCACCCATAATAAACGTGTAATATATAATTTAAATACTGATTTATACTGCTTATGCTTTTGCAATCAATCCCACCGGGTTTCCAAGCAATACAAAAAGATGACGAAACTGTCTGTACTAAATGTTTGTCAAGTGTTAATTGGTTTGTAAGTAATACGTAGTAGACATAATATATGAACTGTTTCCTATACCTAAAAAGCAACACGACAAAGCTGGGTGGAAAGACAACTTCTGCTTCTTTAGCAGAGCTAAAGAGCTGCATCTGTACTGTGCTTGGGAAGACGTCCAGAACGTCTTGTGCCTTCACTACATGGATATTAATAATTAGGATTAGGCAAAACTGCAGAGACGTTTGTCAGAAAAACATTGAGTTTGTAGACATGAGCTAACTCGTTGCTGCTGTCTCTTAATAGAGCTGCCAAGTGCTGTACATTCCCTAACTTCCTTAATAAGCGTGTATTTTGTCAACTGTGCAGTTCCACAAAACAGGAGGTCATTTAAGTAATACTGTTTCCACTGTGAGAGAATACTTCTTCAGAGTTGCAAGGACAGAAACAGAAGTTGGAGCTGAACAAACATATGTTAGAATCCATTTCTTTCCCAGTCCCACGGTCTGTATAGTTTAATAAGTAATGACTTATTAAATTGACTTTCTCAGCTGGCTGGATATCATTTCAGTAAGTACCATTCTTGTTATGCTGAAAAGTAATAGTCCGAGGGTTTGATTATTATCTTCTGCTGCAAGATGGGAGTGGAGAATGCAAGTGCCCTGTGGCCACTGCCCTGTGGCCTGAACAAATGTCCATCTAGCTCAGGACTCTGTCTTCAGCAAAGGCAGAATAATGAACTGTGGCAAGGAGAACTTCAAAGCCTTTTGCTTCCTACTCACCAGTATCCTCAGCCACTGGCTAGGGATGTAAAAGGGTACAGCTCTGCACAGTCCTTTTAGTCATTTAACTCACTGCCCTGGCATTTCTGTTAACATTTGACGTGTTGCTGTAAGCTGGTGCCCAGGTACTACTCAGAACTGGATTTATACTGCTCAAGCAGGGTTGTCATTATCAAAGTGCTTTATCAGGTAGTTTTTTGGGGGATAATGGGCTACTTCTACAACTGCCAAATAACATTTATGTAGGGTATTTGAAGCAGATAAATTACTTGATTATCAGCTGGAACTGTGTGGGAGTTACAGCATTGTGGGTTTTGCCATCTACTAGAAGGGAAGTTCTTGCATCATGCCTAAAAAGCATTATATTTCAAGTTTTGCATGTTTGAGAAGTTTAAGATGGGTATCTTAATATCTGTGTACCTTTTGTTTTCTTGGCATTGCTAGATAATTGGTTTCCATTTCAGTTGTCATGAAAGTGTGGTCTTACTTGAGAGCACATAAGAAAAAATTCAAACTCCTGCAAGGACAGAGTAAGCTAAAAACAGTTCAAGGAAGTAAAGCAGCAAATAGCACACGTACTGCAGGGTGCCTTTGGTGGGACTGATTTCCAGGACTCTCTACTGAAAACCTGATGTTTATCTACAGCTGTGCATATTATTACACTGCTGGGTATTCCTTCTCAATGCTGTTTGACCTCCATGTTTCCTGATATGTTGATTTTTTGAGTTCTCCTTTAGTTGATACCAGTAGAAAGCATCCAGCCTTTAAAGAATAAAGTCGTCTTAGAAACACCAGAGGCCTCTTCTGAATTACTTACAGTAACTACCCAGATTCTGCATTTTCTTTATCTGCTTTCACTTCAATTTGAATCCATTATTTCTGGTTTTAAATCAGGGATGACTATTCTAATTATTACAACTCAAAGAATTATTTGGTTTGCTATTGTCTTAGTTGTATTTCTTGCTAAAACTTTTGTTCTGTAACTTAGCATGTCTTTCATTCCTAAACCTCAGCTGTTTAAAAACAAACGCTTAGTGATGAAGGCATCAAATATAGAATCATACTTCATGTTATGTTGCCTGGCTGGATGGCAGAACCAAATAATTCTTACAGGCAAGTCCCATTACTGCATTGAATTTGTTGTTTAAAATCAGTTCAAACTAATCCTACAGGCAAGTGGTACTTCAAGGTCAACTTGAGATTTTGTTCATGCTTAGAAAGTGACAATCCCATGTCCAACATCTCTACACTAATTAAAAACAACTAAACTCAGTTAGACTACTGCTTCACAATGCACCAGCTGGGCAGTCTGCTACTGCCAAAACACAGAAGCCACACTTCTCCTCTTCACTCACTTGCACCAGCTCCAACATGTTTCATACCTTCCTGGGAGCCAATTCCACTTACCGACCAGACATAAGGCAGATGTATGCTAGGCTAGCCAGCTGGACCAGCCAGCATCAGGGTCTGGCAAACACCTCATCTAAGAAGGGGCAGGGAACAAGATCTTGTTTTTGCAGCCACACATTGTACTCCTGGCTCAGATGCTCACTAAACCACAACCAGAGAGAACTGAAAGCAGCCAGCTCAGGTGGGGTAATGGAAGACTTTTCTTGATAGTGGCTATGAAACCAGAAGTTATAAACTACAGGAGACTGATAAGAAAAGCAAATAAACACGGGGGGTAAGGAAGACCATGTAGATAGTTTAATCGAAGGTGATGGAGTTTATTCCAAAAAAATAACAAAAATCGTTTCCACTGTGTTACTGGACCCTTACTAAATCATATCAATACCAGAATCAGTAAGAACACAAAATACGAAAAGTAAAAGTGCTTGATAATTATTTTGTCACATTTGTTAAAACGACACATAGATTACGCAGTGGAAAATACTTTGCAATCCAACAATATCTAAAAGAATGCGAACAACTCTCCTACTAAATATTTTTAAACCTGCAGATCAGATAACATTCAAAAATTTAGGAAGATGGATAAGTCCTGTTATGGACCATTAATTTTCATTTCTTGAATATTTAAGAAAGCGTAAGAAGATTGGAAGAAAGCAAATACTGTATCAGTACAAAAAAAGAATCACAGAATATCCCAAGCTGGGAAGGACCCACAAGGGTCATCAAATCCAACTCCACACAGCACCACCCAGAATCCAACACTGTCTGAGAGTGTTGTCCAGAGCATAGAATCTCCAAGGTTGGAAAAGACCTCCAAGAATATCCAGTCCAAGTGTCCAAATGCTCCTTGAAATCCAGCAGCTCAGGGCTGTGCCCACTGTCCTGGGCAGCCCGTTCCATTGTTCCACTGTTCCCACTGCCCTGTGTGCGGTTGGCCCTTTGGGCCGCCTGGGCACACTGCTGGCTCCTGTTCTACTTGCCGTCAAACAAAACCCTCAGATCCCTTTCAGCTAGGCTGCTCTCCAGCCTCTCACTGATCCAAATGACTGTAATATAGAGAAAACTAAAGCACAGTTAAGACAATATCTACCCTAGCTATTTGATTTTTAAACAAAGGCTCTATTAATTTTTAAGACATACATTCTAATTTAAGGAGAAAGTGATATGGAATTGTCCCAGCCTGCACTTCACTGGTTGTATGAGAAAACTGCAGTGGTGTATATATACTGTAATATATACAGGTTAACTACTTGCTCAGCCTCGTAGTTGACCTGAAGGAAGAGGTGGAGAGGCTGAGAAGCATAAGGGATTCTGAGAGGGAGATTGACTGCTGGGACCAAGCCCTATCAGCTCCTAGATCCAGGCAGCCAGATGAGGCTCTGCATGGAGAATGCCACCCCCCTGCTGCTTTGCAAACAGGTAATGGAGGGGAACCTACATGCAGATGGCATTCCTGCTACAGTGAACCCACTGTCCTCCCACCCTCCTGGGAACAAAGGCAAGGAATTGGAGGATGTAGGTCAGTGGCATAAGGCCCCTTCTCGACGATGCAGGCGTGCCCCCCCGGTGAGTCCCCAGCCCCCCCAGCTGCCCCTGCAAAACAGGTACAGTGCTCTGCAGGGACAACTGGATAATGGTGGTGATGATGGATCTCATCGGTTGGTGCTTTCCAAGTCTAACCAGCCTTCTAAAATTAATACATCATCAAATAGGAAAACACGACGGGTCATTGTCATTGGTGACTCTCTGCTGAAGGGAGCAGAAGGGCGAATATGTAGGCCAGACCCTCTGCATAGGGAGGTCTGCTGCCTCCCGGGTGCCCGAGTAAAGGATATAAAGAAGAAACTTCCTTCCCTTGTCAGGCCCACTGATTACTATCCTTTGTTGCTGTTTCAGGTTGGTAGTGATAATTTACACAGGACTTCCCTAAGGACTCTGAAAAAGGATTTCAGAGCCCTGGGGAGACAGGTGAAGGGTTCGGGAGCACAAGTTGTGTTCTCCTCTATCCCTCCAGCTACAGGGAATAATGAAGGACTTAATATAATGGGCCAGCGGGTTAATACCTGGCTCCAAGCTTGGTGTGCTCGGCAGGCATTTGGCTTCTTTGACTTGGCCTCTGTCTGCAGGAGACTGGACCGGCTAGAAACTGATAGGAGTGGCTTCTCCCAGCGTTCAAAAAGGATCTTAGGCTGAGAGTTAGACAGATTCATTCAGAGGGCTTTAAACTAGGTATGAAGGGGGATGGGTATGTAACTGGGGTCACTAACACAAAGTCGGTGCGTAGCGACCCGCTGCTTGCAGGAGAGGGACGTGCTTGTATGAACCCATGGTCTTGTGCCTTCGTGACGGAGGAGGATGACTCTATGAAGTGGGAAGGGGGTAAAGGCAGGTCCAAGACCTGGGGAATCTCCAGTCTTTACTGGACGAGGCTGGGAATGTGATCACATACGATAAGGAAAAGGCAGAGGTTCTGAATGCCTTCTTTACGTCTGCCTTTAAAAGTCATCTCGGTTATTCCCAGGGCTCCCCACGCTCTGGCTCGGTAATCTCGGCTAGGGAGCAGACTGAACCCCCTGTGATTCTTGAAGAAGCAGTCAGGGAATTACTACTCCAACTGGACTGCCACAAGTCCATGGGTCCGGATGAGATTCACCCGAGAGTGCTGAAGGAACTGGCGGAGGTGATCGCTGAGCCGCTTTCCGTTATCTTTCAGTGCTCCTTGTTAACGGGTAAGGTCCCAGAAGACTGGAGGCTTGCCAATGTGACTCCCATTTACAAGGGGAACTACAGGCCTGTTAGCCTGACCTCGGTGCCAGGGAAGGTAATGGAATGGATTGTCTTGAGGGAGATCATGCGGCAGGTGTGGGATGACCAGGAGATCGGACCTAGCCAGCATGGGTTCATGAAGGGCAGGTTCTGCTTGACCAATCTGATCTCCTTCTACGATCCTGTGACCCGTCTGATGGATGAAGGAAAGGCGGTTGATGTGGTCTACTTAGATTTCAGCAAAGCCTTTGACACTGTCTCCCATGCTATTCTCCTGCAAAAGCTGGCAGCCCGTGGCTTGGATGGGTACACTCTCGGCTGGGTAAGGAGCTGGCTGGAAGGCCGGGCCCACAGAGTGGTGGTAAATGGAGTCAAATTCAGTTGGAGACCAGTCATGAGTGGTGTTCCCCAGGGGTCGGTGCTGGGGCCTGTCCTCTTCAACATCTTTATTGATGACTTGAATGAGGGCATTGAGTGCACCCTCAGTAAGTTCGCGGATGACACCAAATTGGCAGGGAGTGTCGATCTGCCTGAGGGTAGCGAGGCCCTGCAGAGGGATCTGGATAGACTGGTGAGCTGGGCCGAAGCCAATGGGATGAGGTTCAACAGGACCAAATGCCGGGTCCTGCACTTTGGCCACAACAACCCCAGGCAGCGCTATAGGCTTGGGGCGGAGTGGCTGGAGGACTGCGTTGAGGAAACAGACCTGGGGGTACTGATTGATGCTCGGCTGAACATGAGCCGACAGTGTGCCCGGGTGGCCAAGAAGGCCAACGGCATCCTGGCTTGCATCAAAAACAGTGTTACTAGCAGGAACAGGGAGGTAATTGTCCCCCTGTACTCAGCATTGGTGCGGCCACACCTCGAGTACTGTGTTCAGTTTTGGGCCCCTCACTGCAAGAAAGACATTGAGGCCCTGGAACGTGTTCAGAGGAGGGCTACGAAGCTGGT
Source organism: Alectoris magna (assembly GCA_030625065.1). Classification (NCBI taxonomy): domain Eukaryota; kingdom Metazoa; phylum Chordata; class Aves; order Galliformes; family Phasianidae; genus Alectoris; species Alectoris magna. Next base: position 51,900,903 of record CM060564.1, read on the forward strand.
GAGGGGTCTGGAGCACAGGCCTTATGAGGAGCGGTTGAGGGAGCTGGGATTGTTCAGCCTGGAGAAGAGGAGGCTCAGGGGAGACCTTATAGCTCTCTATAACTTCCTGAAGGGAGGTTGTGGTGAGCTGGGGGTCGGCCTCTTCTCTCATGTAATCAGTGATAGAACTAGAGGGAATGGTTTCAAGCTGCGCCAGGGGAGGTTCAGGCTGGACATTAGGAAGTATTACTTCTCGGAAAGGGTAGTCAGGCATTGGAATGCACTGCCCAGGGAGGTGGTGGAGTCACCAACCATGGGAGTGTTCAAGAAACGTTTGGATGTTGCGTTGAGGGGTATGATTTAGCTGGGAAGTATTGGTAATGGTTGGACTGGATGATCTTCTAGGTCTTTTCCAACCTTGATAATTCTGTGTTTGATTCTGTGTGTAATTTCCAACAGAACTTCGTAAGAACTGTTGAAGCTGCAGCTCTGATTAACCATTCTCCCTGGTCCATAACTTCCTAGAAAAATATCTGTATTTTTTTTCTTTGCTTTTGAATACTTACAGATCCATCAGAGTACAGCTCACTCTCATTTTAAAACTGAAGCTGTGTATCCTTTAAACATTACACCAAAAAGACGGCTTGTAAGCTGACATTGTCATAGTAGTTTGGGTGAATCATCTACACAACGGGAAAACCTTAGAGGGAAAAAGATGCTCTGCACATATCCATCTCCTTCAGATTAAATTAATCAAGAAAATGTTGAAGAGATGGACACAGTATGTCAAAGTTCTATTACATGACTGTCAATAGCGTTTTACTAACAGAGTTGTTCCTTTTCATAGAATCATGGAATCATAGAATGGCTTGAGTTGGAAGGGACCTCAAGGATCATCGAGCTCCAAGCCCCCTGCTGCAGGCAGGGTCACCAACCTCCACATTTAACACCAGACCAGGCTGCTCAGGGCCCATCCAGCCTCGCCTTGAACACCTCCAGGGACAGGGCGTCCACAACCAATCTGGGCAGCTTGTTCCAGCACGTCACCACTCTCATAGTAAAGAACTTCCCCCTGATATCCAACCTAAATCTTCCCTCCTTCAACTTTCTGTTTCCCTTTGTCCTGCCATTATCTACCCCTGTAAAGAGTTGACTCCCCTCCTGTTCATAGGCTCCCATTAGGTACTGGAAACTGCAATTAGGTCACCTCACAGCCTTCTCTTCTCTAGGCTGAACAAGCCCAGCTCTCTCAGCCTGTCTTTGTAAGGAGGGCACTCCAGCCCTCTCATCATCTTTGTGGCCTTCCTCTGGACCCTCTCCAGCAGCTCCCTGTCATTCTTGTATTGTGGGCCCCAGGCCTGGACACAGTAGTCAATATGGGGCCTCAAAAGGGCATAGCAGAGAGGGACTATCACTTCCCTGTCCCTGCTGGCCACTGCTGATAGAGCCTTGCCTTCATATATACAGATTAAAACACCATTAAGCCTACCAGGGATGTGTACTACCTGGTAGCGTGCCCAGAGTGGTGAGGTTCACAGCCTGGTTGTCTCAGAAGGCATACTAAACCTTGTGGAACCAATTTTATTTATCCAAAACAACCCAGCTAATCTTGCACAACAAAACCCAGTGAGGTCTGGGTTTCCCTGCAAAAGTTCTCCTCTTTAAATAATGACGTCTGCCATCACAAAGTGCAGCGACACTACAGCAATATGTTCTCTATGTCCTACTTACAATCGCTTTTCTGGAACAGTCAGGATAAGATTAAGAAAGGAACAGTCTGGAAAACAAATGAAGTAAAGTTTGTTTGAAGCATGAAGGACACAGATCTCCCTCAAGTCACACTCCCATGCTATCCTTCAAAATAATGCTCTGCTATGATTGTGAGGCACCTCAGCGGTATCCCACTTCCACTGGGGAAAAGAACAAGGGAACACAGCTTCAACAGCACCCACAGCCTGAGTGCCCATCCAGACACAGCCGCTGCTGGATACCTCTCATGTACAGACACATTCCAGTCTTTGAGAGAAGTTAAAGCAAATTCAAAGAGTTTTTTCCCCTGTGTGAATGTGATTGTAAAAGCAAAGCTAAATACCCACTTAGGGTGCTTAGAACACAATAGTTACTTAAAAAATGCAAGAATTTGTTAGACACTGAAATAAAATCCAGAAAAAAGTCTAGAAAAAAAAAGAGATGATGCTATTTCCCATTCAGTGCATTAATACCAAAAGAGTATCCTTATCTCTGATACAAGATGCTCATGATACAGGATGTCACTGTACCTCCTCTGTCAACACTGATCCTTTTGCTAAGACAAATGTAAAACACCGTATTCTGACCATCCAATTCAAGCCAGCTTTTGTCAGTTCAGATCTGAAAACAGCAGATCTCATTATGTACTTACAGACACTTCCCAGCTGCACGTCTCATTCCAACTGGGACCTGACCCAGGATTTCTCTTGCGTTCAAACTCTGCCGTAATTCTGAGAGTGAATGCTACAACCTGCACCTACGCTCTGGAGAATTCATAAGATGAGAGGACAACTACACCCAGCAACAATGGATACAGGAAATCTGCCAGACCAAAGCACACAGTTCTGAGCAGTCTGAGCTGGCTGCCAAGAAAAGAGCCCCCGGACTCCTGAACCAGTACTGCTCATTCATGGACAAGTTAACTGAACACAGCAATCACACATCAACTTGCATTTTCTCCCGGTTAAGAATGTACCCAGCTGCTTTCCACCACCCTCAGGCTGAGCTCTGGCTGCAGGGGCAGCAGGAATGGGTGCATGCAGGGCCGCCCTCATTCCTCACCCCATGCCATGACTGTTCAGTGCCATGGGCTCTCAGCAGCACCAGCTAGAGGACCGCCATACACCACTCTTCACATTGAATGCATGTATGATGAGAGAACCCAACAGATAAAGATGCAGATGTGAGCTATCAGACTGTCTCTACTGGCCAAAGCAAAGATGTTTTTGTTGGGTCATTATGTACCTCTTAATTTTAGAGATTTTTAACCAAGCCACCACACAGCCAGCCTAGCTGTGAGCACTCCCAGCTGAAGAAAGCAGACTCTGGGCTGTGTTGTTGGGGCTTTTTCTGTTCTCCCGCAGGAGGGATCCTCACGGGGCAATGGGACAATGCCACAGACCCAGGATGCTGTTCTGGGGGTGTCAGTGTCAGGCTCACCCTCCCTCCCTGTGCGGCCAGCACAGTACTCTGTTCTGTGGTTCTTTTGTAACTCTCTGCCAGGCGGCTGCGAAGGAACGCTTTAGAGTTTGGTTATGTTCAGATCAAAGCTGACTGACTGTGGGCAGCAATGTTTTTTGTCATTCCTGTGCCTGTGAGTTGGCAGTTCTAACAAAACACACGCTTTTTTATCCTTGTATTTCTAAGTATAACTCTTTTGAGTCTAGCAGAGCTCAAATAAACAAAAACACGCTGTTCTTTGCTATTCAGCTGAGCTTTGCAGTAACCACGCGCACCGCGTGCTTGCTGTGAGTAGGCACTGCAGAGATCAGTGTGGGCTGGAGAACTAGATCTTCCTCATCCTCTGTGCCATCATCCAATTTGTTCTGCACTGTCACAGTAAGCAAGCTACAATCTATGAGGTACAGTTCACTGCACGTTACCTCCACGTGTTTTTGAACACCTCTTGCTTTAAAGCACACCAAGAAACACTGAAACATAGTAAGTGTCCTGGTTTTGACTGGAAAAAGAGGATTGTCTTCCTAGCAGCTGGTATGGTGCAGTGTTATTGATTTAGGATGAGAATAATGCTGATAACAGAGATGTTTTGGCTGTTGCAAAGCAGTGCTGCACAAACTCATAACTCTGCCCACAGGTTTTACATTTTGCCAGTTCTCCCATGCATTCCACTTAGGGGGAGTGAGAAAATGTCTGTGTGCGGCTCAGCTGCCCACCAGGTTAAGACACAACAGCAAGGTTTGTGTTAAGACACAACGGTGTCCATCCAAGGATCGCGTCTGGTTTCAGAACAGAACAGCAAAGCTTCCAAGTGTGCTGCAAACTACAAGAGCTGAATGCTTCTCATCAGGCCACAGTAGCACAGCCTGGCTTCTCACTGTGTTTTCATCTAGAGAAGTTGTGCAGATCGTATTTAGCGTTTTGAGCTGAAGCACAATCTCAGCACGTTCGGTATTTCACACGAATTATCTCTGAAGAGACGAGATTTCTCCAACAGCTGTGATTTTACTGATCAGTCTCATATTGCTAATAACACACTAATCCACCTTCTGCAGTGAGGAATTTTAGAGCGTGTAGAGCCTCCCTACAGTCCCTGTGCTTTCATTTCTACAGACAGCAATTGTTTGGCAAATAATCCAAAGCACAGAAACGGTTTTGCTATTTACAAATGTTGATTAAAATAAAAAAAGGAAGGGGGGAAAGGGGAGATATATAGTAATTTTAGTTCATATTTCATCAGATTGTTGCTTCCATCACATCAGCCATGACTAATTCCCCAGCAATAAAATACAAACAACTGTGCTTCCCTGCTCACCACCCCAAATGACAATGTTTTGGGGGTATTTTCACAGGTGCTCCTGACTTCCACAGGTCTGGGCTCCCTGTCACAATCAGCTTGTGAGTGCACCATACTTTTCCATGGCTCAAGGACAGCTTTCTATGCCAGTCCAAAATACTTCATATTCTCTATTGACAACAGCATCTAAAATTGGTGTCCTACAGCAGTGTACAGGCTTTGCACCACCAGCTCTCTGGCTGCTTTCTGGTATGGGGAAAACCAATTTAGCTTCATTTTTGCCACATACTACTGCTCAGGATCTGGAAATAAAATATGCATAACTATGCACAACTCACAGTTAAACAGTTACTATGTTAAAAGCCAAAATAACTCTTATCTGAAATCACAAGGTCTGGTTCAAGATTGCAGTTTTATGACTACAGCCGTGCTACAGAAATCAACATCCACTCAGTCCACTGAGAACTGAAACAAGGCTGAACGAGGAGTTCATGGCCTGAAAAACAGTATTCTTGAAATCACTTCTCCATCATCTGATGATCCTCGAGGTCCCTTCCAAGCCAAGCCATTCTATGGTTCTGGTGTCAAGTCCTGAAGAGCAATACTACAACAAGCCCAAGTGGCAGATGAAGGGGAAAAGCTAATTAAAAGCTTTGGAGAGAAACATTGTCTGCAAGTGCATGCTAACCAATAAGATTCCTATATTTTGTCAAGAAGACAGACTTCTTCCTTTTCTTTTTTCCTTTCTAATTAAAAAATAATAATTCTTAAAAGGGGGAATTTCTAACATATGTTAGGTTTGGTACAAGAAGTATTTACACAATAGGAAAAGAGAGAGGTCTTACAACACAGCAGTGATCCTCTCATTTAATTACACCAAGCAACAGAAGAAAGTTCAGCCTGACAGGATAGTACAGAAATGAACACCAGCGAAATGTTTTATTATTAAAGCTCTATATTGGAAGAACAATAGAACTGGAATCAGATTATATAAAACTGGCACATAAAATTAAATCTCCACATGTCACTGTTGCCACACATCATAAAATAGTCTGACTTTACACTGTGATGCCCCCTTTCTCTTGCAGCCCTCTTGTGTTCACAACAGAGGGTCTTCATCCTCTTTACTCTCCTCAGGCATTTTCTCCCTGCTTTTTTCTTCACAGAAGGCAGAAATCATTTCCTCCCCTTCTCTTCTTACCATGGCACGTTTCACAGCCGCATCTGAGCATTTCACATCTGATGCCCAAGTTGGTGGCAGCTGAGCTGGGACACAGGGTAACATCCTGAATCCTGAAGCAATAGGATCTTGAAGCCTTCTGCCCCATGACAGGTTTCTTCTTACACCCCACACATATTCTTACTTTTAGTAGGTCCCCACTCTTTTATTTTTCACTCTGCTTTTCCACAGTTTTAACCCAAATCCAGAGGCTCTCCAAAACCACGCATACCTCACCTTCCCCATTCCCCTTGTCTAGCAAACTGTCTCCCTATCAAGAAAGACTTTGTCACACTCCCTTCCCTCCTGCCACCCACTCTGCATGCACCATTCCACCTTTCACCCCACCCTGGCTCCTCTTCTGACTCACACACAGCCACACTTCCCTTGCCGCTCACCAGCCACCAGGCTGGCCCCAACCAGTGGAGCAGCTTCCATCTCATGGCTATTCAAGTCCAGACAGTGGCACGTGCTTACAAGCAGCACATCTTCCTTCACCCCTCGTCCTCTTGCAGAGCTGCTCCCACCTGTCTGTGCCTTTGCCTGCCCACCTTTCTTTGCCTTTCTTCCTGTTGGATGCTGATCTCTGACCCTGCACCCCCATGAGAGTTCAATGCTGTATTCTCATCTGTGGCTGAAGCCATCCTCCTCCGCTGGTGGGGGCAGCCCTTACCCACTCAGGGGTTTGGAACTGGGTGAGCCCGGAGATCCCTTCCAGCCCAAGTTATTCTGTGACTCATTCTGTGATTTTTCAATTACAGGATCGTAGCATCATTTAGGTTGGAAAGAGCCTCTAAGGTCACCAAATCCAAACACCACAGCACCAGCGCGTAACTGGTACCAGTCAGGCTTTCAGACTACGGGTCTCGTGAGCTCTACAAGCCCGAGCACAGAACCCTGCCCAAACGGCAAGGCAGGCAGGAGGAGCACCACCTCCAAAAGTACCAGGCACGAAGGGGTTGACTTCTCCAGGCCACGAGAGGCAAGAGGGGACTCAGCACAAAACCCAGCCAGCCAGGTCGAGGAAATCCTCGGCCCACGAGGACCTGCACGGGGCAGCTGGCGAGCGATTAAAACAACGCAGCGCTGCTCAGCTGAGAGGCGCTCTGCCAAACGCGCGCCGCCGCCCCCCGCACCGCCCGCACCTCGGCCACCCATGGGACGGGCCACGCACTGGCGGCTCCGACGGCTGAGCGCCGCGGCGGGGGAAACCGAGGCGACGGGAGGGCGTCCACCGGGCGGGGCGTCCTGCGCGGGGCAGGCGGGGACGGGGCGGTGCACGGCCACCGCCTCCGCCGCTCGGGTGCCCGTAGCCGGGCCAGGGTGCTCGAGAAGAGGAGCCGGCTGAGCCGCGACAGCTGCTCGCGGGTCGGCCGGGCAAGGGCGGGCGGCAGGCAGGCAGGTAGGAGCTCGCTCGCTCGCTCGCTCGCCGGCCCCTGCCCCTGCCCGCACCTGCTCCGCTGGCGCTCGGGGCTGTGCGGTGCGTGCGGCCGCCGCGTGCCGCCATGGCGGGGTGCGGGAAGCGCTCCGGGCAGAGAGCGGCGGGAGGGAGGGATGGAGGGAGGGAGCGAAGATGGCGGGCGGTGGTCCCCTCGCTGAGGGGCCGCTGCGAGGGGCGGCGGCCAGGAGTGCTCGGGGGGAGCCGGCGGGGCTCCCTGCAGCCTCGATCCTGCGGTGCGGTCTTTCCTCTCCTCGGCACCCGGCTGTCAGCCTGCTCGGGGGGTTCCCCCGGGATGGTGCTTTTCCCTAACGTTGCGGATCTTGGTGTCTTGTCTGTGGCTTATTGCCCAAGGGCAACCTCAAGAAACTCGTGCGAGGAAGCTCTGGGCTGCTTTTGGGGTTGTACGTTTTCCTGATGGTCACAAATGTGTCATCTCGAAGGACTGTAAGTCTGTCTGCCTCTGCTTTTTGTGGTTTGATGCCCATCATCTCCATCTAGAAGTTGCTGTAGAGTGCTCTGCCTTGCTGCCTGCTAAAATAAAATCTGGCTGTGGCTTTAATCATGTGCGTGGGCCGCACCTCCCTCTCACATCTCCCTGTTCTCCCTGCAGGTGCTCCAGAAAACAAGTGCTGCTTTGCCCTTGTCTGCTGCGAGTGTCATGTAAACAGCATCCCACCGCCAGGGACCCTGTGGAGCTCTCGTTAAACGTGAGTCCTATTCTCGTTTTCTGTATGGCATCCAGCCCGTCACCTGGTGAACTCTGCCTTGCAGGCTCCTGTCTGTGGCCACACACCCTTCCTTGTGTCAGTGTCAGGGCACCTTCCCAGCCAAAGAAGGGAGTGGGGACTGCTTGTAGACCGGTTTGTATTTTAGCTATTTTTCTCTTATAGCCTGCTGGGATTATGTTGACAGCTTCTTCAGGAACTGTAGCTGTGTCTGGCATCAGACAGAATCCCTGATGCTCTGCCAGCCTGTGGTGAGAAGGATTCCCTGTGCGTATGTGTCTGAAGACTGGCAGCGTTATCCTGCTTTCTGAAGTGTCCTTCTGTAGCTGCTTCCCAGCACATCCCCAGATGCTTATTCTGTCCCACTTGCAACATTCATAGATAACAACACAGTGTTGTCCTTACTCTGTGAGCTGATAACCATTGTTTTGTCAACTCATACAGACAGAGTTCCTTTCTGTGGCATCTGCTGACTGCTAAGATGTCTTTGTGCACAGCTCATAAACTTTGAAAACCCTTCTCCTGGGATGTCAGATTTGAATGCTGTATGAAGTCAGAATAATGTCAGGCACTAATTAGAGTCTGCATATGTATGAGTACAAATTGGCATCTCAGAACTTGTTAGTGCTTGTAGCCTTAATGCTGCTTGAAGGTAGGAAACTGGACATATATCCAATCAGGCTAGTTGGCATTTACATCTAGCTTTACACACAAGTAATTAAAACATTAGAGGCAGGGAGGTACATGGGAATAAGGTGGCAAACTCCAGCTTACCTTAAGCTGACCAGCTCTGTTCACAGAAGAGTGCCTCTGCTGCCCTTGAAGCTATGACTGCAATCTGGGGGAAAAGCTGTGACATGATAACAGAAAATGTGGTGGATGCAGACGCAGGTGAGAATGGAGAAGGAATTTAGACAGAAGGGGTAGAATACAGAGCCTGTTAGAGTTTTTGTGTGAGAGTTATATTGAATCAAGTTGAGAGGACTTCCCTCCAGATAGGTAGTTCTATTAGGATTCATAGTTTAATTTGTAACCTGAATTTAAAAAAAAAATCATCATCAGAGAAAAAAAAAAAAATGGATGGTTCTGCAAGGAACAGCAGGAATGAGGCCTGCAGTGTGAAAACACAGAACAGAGAGTCAGCAGTGTTTTAATTCTTCCAACACCTTTTTCTTTTAATCCTCCATTTCTGAATTCATGTAATAACATGAAGATGTCATATTTCACATGGGTAAAATAAAGTAAATGTATAGCCTTGGTATTTGCAGTGGAAATCTTGGAAAATACAGTAATTCAAACAGAAAGCAAGAAGTCCTGGGTTTATACGAAAAACAATTGTACCTTTTAATTTGTGGAGATGCCCATAATGTGAAAGCTGTAATACAAAATGTTACACACAAAAACAACAGCATCACTTCCTCTTCTGTACACCTGGCATAGGCCAGACTTATAAAAGGGTAAAGCACTATACCATTCTGTCTTATAACCAGAGTTCCTTTGCAAGTAGTGTTTTCAATTCCCTCTTCCCTCATGCTTAACTGCCTCTGCACTGCTGAATTCTGTTCTAGACGTTTCTGACCTGCTGTGTCTATATCTGCTCTCAAGTTTGGAGTAAATATAAAGAGAAGAGAGAAGACTCCCATACATCAGGTGTATGTGTGGTGATACCTGATCTAGAGGAAATATTTCAGGCACACAGTCAATACAAGCTGCTTTCTTAAAATACTTCTTGAAACACCAGAGATGCAGCTTAATATTAAGTTGGGTTTACTATCGAGATATGGTAGTAGCACAAATGAGAATCAGTCTTCCCTTGGACTTTGTAGAGTAAAATCTGTCTTTTATCTTCAGAAGCACAACAGAGTGTTCTGAATGTTCCTTCTCTTTAAAGAATTAAGAAAATATGTGCATGCTTCATTTATAATGTGTGTTTAGACTCACAGAACAAGATTAGTGGAAGTGAAGCAGGCACTGTGTTGGAGCAGTGAGATTAATGACTATTCTACCAAGTCAGCCTCAGCTTACAGTTATTCCAGTCATTCTTAGCAATGAGAGATTGTCCTCAGAACAGGGAAGAGGTAACTAACAGACCTAATTGACTGGAGCAATGAGCTTCATTAGGACAAGTCCCTTACTGTTGCTACTTGAGGTAACCAGCCAGGAGATTTTGTGGCTTCCTGCAGTGGCCTTACAGCTTGTTTCTTGCCCTTCATGTCCTGAGCTTGCTGTGCCTTTTGCTGACATGCTGTTCCTGTGCTGCTTGAGGTCCAGCAGTAGCAGATCCAGTAACTTCATCACTTGTGTCTGTCTGTTCACTCCTTTCTTTAAATGGAACTCTGCTACTATGAGTCTCTAAGTAAAGTGAGTCAGTGTATTGCCTTTAGTGAAGACAGATAATTAGTTAATTATGTATGTGAGCGACTGGTGGATTTTATGGTTCTGTTTTGTTTTCATCCCAGTGGGGCACTGCAGTTACTGGGAAGTGACACAGAGCTTGTTGTGGCTGACACATGTTCAACAGTTTTCTTCCAGAAATCACGGAATACTTTCTTACGGAATGACTGCTGTTGAGGCATATGTAAGGAGGAGTCAGTCTAACTTGACTTGTAGCTTGCAGTTGTCTCGGTGCAGGGCAGTGGAAGCTGGGAGAGGCTGAAGGTTAACTAATAAACAGCGGTAGCTAAACCCGTTCTTCATTTCCATCTGAGACAAGCTGCTCCAGTACCTGTGTCCTTCACGATATTTCCAAGTCGTAAGCAAAGAAGATCAACCTGGGAAAGTGCTGGTGTGAGGAAGAAAGCCATTAAAACACTGCTGTGTGGGCAGGCCTGAGTGCCTCCTGCTGTCAATAAGAGATAAGTTTTACCATGGTGCATCCAGACTTGCTGTTTTCCAGTCTGAAATTTCCCTTGCTTTCAGGTAGCTCCTTGTGCATGATGCCACTGTGATTGCAGGTATCATTCTGATCTCTGTGTCAGAGCAGTGCAGACTTCCCTGTTAGTAATGGCAGCAGTGAGTTTTTTCTAGAGCTCACCGAATAGCACCCTGTCCTAATTTTCAGTAAGGCTTTCCCTGCCCTGGTATGTCCACATCAGCAGATTGGTTGTCCGTATGCACAAAACTACTACTGGCCTCAGCACTAGTCTCTGTTCTCTTTTTGCTTCTGAATCTAAGCTCTGACAGGCCAATAGGCTTGAAACCTTCTGGGACCACCTTTGTTATTCTTTTTAAGGCTTTCTTGCAGCAAAGAGAAAAGGTTTGGGAGCAGGGGAGTTGAATGAAGTGTTTTACATGGGTGGGGTTTTTTTGGGTTTTTTTTGTTTGTTTGTTTGTTTGTTTCTTCCCTGCAGAATAGAACCAAAAATCTTCCATGTACTTGCTCTTGTAGTTATGTAGGACAGGAGGCTGACAGGAGAGAAGCTGAGAAGTCTCTTGTGCCCCTGGAAGGAGAAAAAAGATATATATGATCTGAAGAGGTATGTGTTGCTATGACTTACGTGTTAGAAGATTTACTTGGTAAAAAGCCTGGTAGTTATCTGTACTCAGTTGCATTCAGGTTCTTTCTTTCCCTGGTTTTCTTTTCCTACTGCTTACTACAGAAATTTTGCCTAGCTTTCTTCAAGGGTAAAGTTAGCCTGTCCTTGTTCTAAATATTCAGACTTTGATATTAATGTCTCATTAATTATACAACTGTAGTTCCAAAGTACAGTTTGTTGAGTTGTGCATCAGCAGTTGTGTTGTTTTCAGTCTAACTGCAACTGACCTGTCATCTGTATTCAACAGCAATGAACTTAATCAGGCCCTTTATTCCATAACAAAGTTACTGCGAAAGGGAGAATGTACCAAGAGCATGTGGTATCAATGGGCTGAGTACCAAACGTAGCAGTAAAAAACACAATGTAATTCATTCTGCTGTTTCTTTTCTTCTTTTGACTTCTGTATTTTCACATTCACAGGTCAACTGTGGATTTCTGCCACTGAATGCTATCAGGAAAAAAAAAAAAAGGACAAAAACCAATGCATCAGTTTGAGGAGATTCAGTTGTAATGTATTCAGTGACTGTTCCAGTACCAGTAGGAGAAGCAAGTGATGGACAACATAAGAAAGCTACTCTTTTCCTTTTTTCTTTTTGGGGCCATATTGCTCTGTGGTGGATTTCTGCTTTCAGTTTTTACCTTACAGTCATGCCCTTTTGAAACCTTCAGTGACTGTAGTGGGGTCCTGAAGGCTTCTGGGCCTGTGCTGGCTGTAACTGGATTGCTTTGCATTTTAATTGCAAGATCAAGGGCCAGGCTTTATATAAGCCAAAGACAGTTGCAAAATGAGCAAATATGTAGCCTTTTTTTTTATCAAGGAAACTGTCAGTTTGCCCAGTTTCTCATCTTTGGTTTCCTGTTTTTGACAAGTGGAATGCTAATTAGCATCCTGGGCATTTGGGTCCCTGGCTGCAGCCCTGGTTGGCCCAGTATACAGCTCAACCAGACTAACAGTTCTGATGGGGACCACCAGGGCTGTGGATTCCTGTCATTTCAAATCCTGGGGCCATTGATTGTGCTTACTGGGTTGTGTTTCTTCGTGATAGCTCATGTTAAAAAGAAGCAAAACTTAAATCTCAACGAAGAACCTTTGGAAAACGAGGAACATCCTCAGAGCCCTGAATCTTTTCAGGTTACACTAGGTGAGTAAATAATGTGTGAACTTTTTAAACTTTCTATTTGCCAGGGATTTACCTCCAAGCGTCACGTCATTGATTCTGTCATCTGCCACCAGACAAGCCAGTGGGAAGGTTGCTTTGCCTTAGATGTTTTCTGTGTGATCAGTTCAGTTGATTTTCTCTTGAGGAGATAACCTTTCTTTTGGCAGCATCTGATTGGCTGCGTGAAAGAAATCACATAATGTGGCACAAATGAGTCCAATCTCACTTACTTCCAAGCAAGTGTTGCTAACACTCCAAATCATGTGTCTCATGGTTTCTGTGACTGTGTCTTACACTTACGTTAGCCTGGAACTCTGATCCCCCTCCTAGACAAGAGAATCTGATTCATAAGCTTTGTATTGTGTTTACTTGAATAATGTCCACCTCTTTTATCAATCTTCAGATTTAATTGCAACATGGTTCTGTTAATTGTAGAGCATACTGTATTTAATGAACTATTAAGAGGGAGTGATGTCCTAAGTAGTACCCTGCTGTTAATAAACCATGAATATATTCAATATATAGATTATTCTGATAACTTTCTAGTTTGGAGGAAGGATAAACGAGTCAATTATTGCATTGCTCAACTGTCATCTGCCAGGGCTTGAAGTCCAGTAAGCACAGCATTTGCCCTTCTATCTGTCAGACTGATATACAGACCTGTAACCTGATGATCCTCAAAAACCATGATGGTTTAGTATCAGTTTTGCAAGATAAGTCAAAGGGATATAGAGAATCAGATTACTTTTTAAAGGCAGTAAAGTAAATTTTGTGGATTCCTTCCTTTCATAATCCCATCAAGAAGCGTAAAACTCCAAGGTTAACGGATGAGGACTTAATGACAGTCACCGCTGTGCCAGAATGTGCCCCCACCTAACTCAACATCTGTTATGTTCTGTGACTCATCAGTGCAAATTCAGGAGGAAAAAAAAAAAAAGAGGTGCCAGGCAATAATGAATGTTTATATGAATTATTCAAGCTCAGTGATTGTTACAAACTTTCTTTTTAAAAAACAAAAATGGAAGCTCCTCAAATACTAAATCAAATTGACAGATAAGCAACACAGTACACTTAAAACTGAATTATTTATCTATAGCTTTGTGGTACTCATGTTATTAGTGTGCCTGAGTTATTTGGGAGAGGAACTGTCAAAGCATTCAGAATCACAGAATCGTAGGAGGTTGGAAGGGACCTCTGGAGATCACCTAGTTCAGCCCCTGAATAAAGCATGTTCCCTACAGTAGGATGCATATGAAAGTGTCCAGGTGGGTTTTGAATATTTCCGGAGAAGAAGACTTCACAATCTCTCTGGGCATCTTGTTCCAGTGCTCTGTGATTCTCAAAATAAGGGATTTTTTCCTCATGTTCGCATGGAACTTCCTGTGTTCCAGTTTGGGCCCATAGTCCCTTGTCCTGTCACTGGGCACCACCCAAAAAGAGGGTGGAGTCATCCACTTGACCTTCCCCCCCCTTTAGATATTTATAAGCATTGTTAAGTTCCTCTCTGTCTTCCCTTCTCCAGGCTGAACACCCCCAGATCTCTCAACCTTTCCTCATAAGGGAGATTCTCCAGCCCCCAGTCATCTTTGTAGACTGCAGCTGGCCTCTTTTCGGTAGTTCCCTGTCTTGAACTGAAGAGCCCAGAACTGGGCACAGTACTCCAGATGTGGCCTCACTAGGGCAGAATAGAGGGGGAGGATCATTTCCTTCAACATGCTGGCCATGTTCTTTTTAATGCACGCCAGGATGCCATTCTTGGCATCTTCTCGGCCAACTTTTTGTCTATAAGCCTTCTCCACAGAGCTTTCCAGCGTATCAGTACAGGTTAGGGGCTGACATGTGTGGTTATTCCTTCTCAGATGTAGGACTGTACACTTGCCCTTGTGGAACCCCATTAGATTCCTCTCTACTCAGCTCTCCAGTCCATCCAGATCTTGTTATATGGCAGCACAGCCTTCTGGTGTGTCAGCCACTCCGCCCAGCTTTGAATTATCAGCAATCTTGCTCAGAGTACACTTTATCTGTTCATCCAGGTCACTGATGAAGATGTTCAACATCATGTAATCAGTAGTCAGGGCTATCTATGACTCAAATGTTTTTTTTTCTGTCAGTATCTACTTCAAGGCTATACTTAGAAAACCCCTGTTTTAGATGCATGGGGAAAAGCCAAGTAGTCGTCTGCTCTTACATGGAGCTAACAGTAGCTGTTGTCTTCATCCTTGCTGTTTCTGAGGACAGCCAACATGTAAGACCAACTTGTCTCTTAGCTAAGTGGATTGCTTCCTCCCACTTTTTTATAAATATTTTTTTTTAATTAAAAAAATATTTTTTTAATTAAAAAATTGATATTTTTTAAAAGAAATATTCAATTTATGATTGTGCTGCTTTTTTTTTTTTTTTTTTTTTTTTTTTTTTTTTAAGTACTCCTGGTTTTGAATGAAACTTCTGTGTACTTCTGCATTGCAGAATATAACAGATCCTTATGTAGCATCATTGCTTTTTATCTTAAGAGGTAGACAAGTACCGACACCATAATTCCAAAAGGTGGGAAACATTCTGAGATACAGTTAGAATAGACAGGGGAGCTCAGATTTCCAGAGGTAGTAATTGTTGTTTCTTTTTCATAGGTGATGCTGTGTTGATGTTCCCACCTCCACCACCACCTTATTTTGCTGACCCTCTGTCTCCAGCTGTGACACATTGTCTTGTGTCAAGTGGTTTCCCTGCAAGCAGAAATCCTCCACCGTACCATTCTGTATTCAGTGATGGGTAAGACTGTTTTATTGTCTATTTTATTGTTGTTTGTTTTAAATCAGAGATGGTATCCAAGGCTATGTTTTTAAATAATCACTATTAACTCTATTCTAGGCACTATGAAGTTTTCTATTACATCAGTGAACTTCCTTCAGATACTTTGCTTTACTGGCATTGATATATCCTAGTATAAAAGAGGAATCACATTCCAGAGTATCTTCCACAAAAGTTAAACTTTTCAAGTTTATTACTGGAAGGAATATCTGATGATGTTCTGTGGGGTTTTTTTGTTTTGTTTTGTTTTTTTTTTATAAGCCTTAAATCCATGGCTTTATTTAGATGTTACTTGATTGGAGTCAAGTCTCCTCCGCAGACTGTCAAGGAAAGGTACTCCTCACAGCAGTGCCCCAGTGACATTATATCCATGCTGCCAGATCCTAGGAAGCCTCTGTAGATCCAACGCAGTGAGTGCTTCACAGTACCTATCCAGACACCCTGTGATGCTGGGAGTGCTACTTTAGTTTGTGTCCTGTTCTCTTGGTGACTCTTTTGGAAAGGTCTGTGCTGGCTTTCCATAATCATTCAGCGACAGCGTGGTGTAACAGGATATATTGATATTGTGGAGGAAGAGCAGAGGAGGTTGCAGGGAGCTTAAAGGGAAGCCTGCAAACCCAACTTCGTCCTAAGATGAGGAGGATGTCCCATGCAGCTTCTTTTCCACACACTGAACATAGGTGACTTGCTCAATGCTGCCTCCACCAAGCTTGTGCAGCAAGAGTTTCTGAATGATTGAGGAATTGCTTGCATCATAAGAATTTGCAGAGATATCTCCCTGTGGGATCCAAGCAGTGGGTTCCTATCTTGAAGGTGAAAGAGGCCACATACCAGAACTAGATAAGGCCAGGAACTAGATGCCAACATACCTTGAGCCCTCAACTTATTTTCATGCTCTTGATGATTCAGAATTGAGTAGGCTTTACCCTTTGGAAGGTCCACTGAGTATTTTAGGACTTGTTCATCAGGATGTCCTTAGTCTACAAGGCTACGCAGCATATGAAGCACTATCACTGCAACAAGAACCCCAGTCTGCATAGCTATTTCCACACAGTAGTAGCTACTGGGTCATTTCTGTAACACCTTTCCACTATGCTCCAGACTTTTCTGCTCACACAAGGTGGTAAATTCCACAAGTAGCCATACCAGCTGTGTGCCTCATGTCAGTACTTCAAAATTCTACCATCTTCCCCTCAAAGCAAGCAAGTACAACCTCAAAGACCTAAATGCCACAGGAGAAGGTTTGTGATAGCAATAGTGATTATTCCTGTTACCATACTGTTTGAATCCACATTTGTGCTTTCCTATTGTAAACGCACACACAGCTTCAGTGCTGTTACTGAGAGATGAGGTGACTATGCTGTGTTCCTGCTCCTCGTGCAGAATTGTTGGGAGTAGAAATGTACACACAAGCATGCAATGGCCCTGGGAGTAAAACATAAAGAATGAGTTATTTTGCTTTTCTTGGCCATCTCTGAGGGCCATCTCTAATGTGAGATGAGCAAGGTACCAGAACAGTGTTGGTACCAGAGATCACTGTAATGGCCAGAGGAGGGTTGTGAATACCTCACTGCTCACTTTGGCTTTCAGTGTGAGCTTAATAGTCCACTGGTGTCCAGTTACTTCTGATTCTCTGTCTCCAAGCAGCAATGCAATTCCATATATCTAATGCATTGCTGGAAAGCTTATTAAAGCTTCAAGTTACTTGTAGTTTAAGATCTCAGACAGCTAAGAATTTTTGTTGTAGTTATGCAGTTCTAAGTCTAGTAAACATTTTTCACAAGAAAAGAGGAGAATGGACTGTGGTAGACTGCAAAAATGAAGATGCATTAGAAGTGAAGGTTTGGATGTTTTAATGTGATTGCTCTGCTAGAAGCAACTAATACCCCTAAGTCAGGCTATGATGTGAATTGGAAGGGAGCTTGTTTGCTCTTTCCTGCTGAAATAGTGGAATTTTTGCATCATAATATGGCATATAGTATGAAATTGTAATGCCTACGTAAATTGCTTCAGGGATTTCTAAGAGCTGTGCATTCATATACATTCATGTAAGTCAGGGGTAAATTTCACTTGCTATGGAAGAAGGAACTATATTAATACACAATTTTCTGTTTTATAGAGTACAGTTTGCAGATGGTGAAAGAACAGTTGCTGTTAGAGATGATGAAACTATATACACAATTTCTGTGTGCAGTTCGCCCTTGGGTGTCTCCCCAGTGCGGTTTTTCTCCTCTGAACCACCTCCAGACTATGAAGAAAAAGCATCGGTGGAAAGTAATGAGTATTCCGTTTCTTCTTCTCTTTCATCTTTTTCTTTAGTGACTTCTGACACCAGCTTATAGAGGCCTGTCAGATAGACTGCGTTTTCATATGAAATTGTACACTCAGATTTATGATCGTTAAATTTATTTACATTTTCTAATAAAATCAGTAACACTGCCTTTGTCTGTCTTTTCGTTAACAAGCATAAATGATGAGTTTGGGTTTTAAGAAATATGAAATAATGCTGGGCTTCTCAGTTAGTAGTAAGAAGGGATTCAGTTCACTACAAGAATGTTGAATGTTCATCTTGTCCTGTTCTACAGCTTCAGTTTCTATATTTAGTTCTTTACATAATGGAGGGAGTAAGTTGAGACTATTTTTTTTTTTTTTTGCTTGTTTTACTTAAACCTGCTTGGAATTTCAAAGAAGAAATCATTAGGCAGTGTTTTTATTTCTATTTTTGTATTACTTGGTGGAAAATACTTGTCTGCTGTTACTGACTTCATATGTTCCCTAGAGCATCAATGATAGGAATCTTAAAATACTGACCATCATAAGATGGGGAGCTAATATGCTATGGAGACCTTAGCTGGTTACTTCTTGATCTGCCTGCTAGCAAACACCACATGGTTTAATTTAGAGTCTCTCTGGTCCTTCTGTAAGTATAATGCCCAAGAAAATCAGTTTTATCCAGCAGAAGAGTCCTGTGACAACACTGAGAATGGTTAGTAGTCTAATATTTTAATTGTGGTAATGACTGATTTCAGGCAGTTTATACTGCTGTTGTATTTTGTTTGTGGTTTATACAAGCAGTACCAATTAACTTCAGGAATGAGATTCACTTAACGATAGTATTTTCCAGGAGCAAACATTATTTACCAGCTAATGCAAGAGATGCTATTTCATGGAAACGCGTGCAACACGTGTTTATAGCTGACAAAGCGCTTCCTACACTTCCCTGTATTTCTTTCAGAAATACAGCTTTCTTTTGGATCATCCATACCTGTGTGGCTCCTTAGGTCAGTGGTTGCTGCCTGCCTTCACCATGGATTGACAAGAAGCTACTGGTCCACTTTAGATATCTGCACCTGCTCCCAGATTGAAAGCTGTGCTTGTAGAAGTTGAGGATAAGTAGCAGGAACTAAGCTGCTGCTGGCCTTTGATGTGCTGTGACTTGCTGTGAAGTCTGTTGCAGTCTCCCAGTTTGAAGAAAAACTGACCTAATTCTGTGCGCAGAAACTGAAGGTGACAAAGCTACTATTTCTGCTAGATTCAGTATGAACTTCTACCAGTGTCAGGGCATCCCACAAAGGTGGTCTGTCATCAGCTGAGTCCCTGGGCAACTGCATGCTATGGGACCTCAATTGCAGCAGCGCTTGTTCTCTGTCAGGATGAACTCAAGGATCTTGACTGTAATGAAACACTTAAGCTTTGAATTAGTCAATCGGGTTCCCTTCTCTGCCCAGGAAAAGGCCTTGTATTTCATATGAACATGCTTTTCACCATGAGAGTACTGCAGGGAGATGTTTGGTAACTTCTGCATTTGGCCACGTATTTCTACTTACGTGTTATTCTCTCAGTCTTGCTGGGGCAGCAGTTTTTGCAGCAACATGAAGGAACAAACTGGTCAGTGATGTGGAGTTGTGTTTAGTCAGCAATAGAGCTGAAAACCAGCCAGTGATGAGGGAGGTATACTTAACCATCGAAGGAGCTGAGGAAATTGTGCTTACTGTGTAATGAGCAAGCACAGAGAGGAGTGTGTGGGAGACAGTTACACTGGCATGATTCAGCTATAGGAAATGTCCACATGAAGGAGAAGAGCACAAAGCCAGGAGGCTTTTTGTCCATTCTACTTTCCCTCAATGTTTTTATGCAGTAAGTGAATTTTCCTGTGTATCATCCAGAGAATGATGCCCACTAAATAGTCCATATTATAGCTGTGTAAGCACCTTCTATTTTTGAATTGAATGGTCATTCCTTTAAAATTGCCTGGGTGTGCTGAGTGCATCTCCATGGCTTTTTGAACACTGACAGCTATCAAAGTCAGGGCAAAAGCATTTGCTTACTGAGGTGTCAAAATCTATTTCAGCAAGGTCAGAAAATGTGGGAAAAAAAAGGCTGGCAGATCAGTGTCCACCACTGCATGAACAACATTAGTGGGAGGTATTTTTTGTGTGTGGGAGTAGGGGTTAAATGCCCATACTGGAAAGGAAGCAACACCTTATAAAACTATAAAAGTAGCTTAAAAGAATACAGAATGGCAATCTTACTGAGGATGTGACTGACTTTACTATCATAGTAATGAAATTATAACCCCCTTAATGTCTTAAGGTTAGCTTAAGTGCTTGACATGCAAATTCTAGCAAGCAAATCAAGTTAGTTACTGATTCACATACTTAAACAGGCAAAGTGGGAGGTAAGGACTGCTTACCCTCTCTAAGTGAAGTGAAGGTCTGTTTGCACTAACATTGCTTAGCTTCTAGTTGGATCAAAACAGCCGTTTGGATATGAAAAGGATTCACAAATACCTGAAGGGATAACTCTTTTCAAGGATAAGTCTCTTCCTGCATCACCAGCACCCAGGAAGTTTGAAAACAAATTCATCTGTAAAGCTGAAATTACAATTTTTATTTCTTTTTAACAGTGGCATGTTTTTAGGATAGCCCCATCCTTGACCTCTGTCACTTGTAGCACCATTTAACACTATCCCCTTTCCATCCTACCTCTTAGGGTCACTGTTCATGGGTCACATCTCTGTGTCCAGGCAGACATTTCTGTCAATACTTCCATGCTTCTGCAGTTGATGTGTCAGCCTTCATGTAGAACTGTGCTTCCTCCTCAACCATACGTGTATATCCATGTGTTTGTCTATGGAAACACCTTTTATTTGGTTGGACATCTGGCATGACAGCATTCCCTGGGAGATACTAACCCCTCCTGTAGCTAGAAGCTGCTGTGGGCAGCTGGCTGAACTTGCTCCATTTGGCATGTTTCAGCATTGGGGCTGGCACTACAGTAGTACAGGGTCACAGGATATGAGGCTCACTCATGGTTAGTTGATAGTCTAGCACATAATCTGTGTTTTTCATTGAAGATGCTGAGTAATGTCTCCTTTCTCTAGAAAATAAAATTCTTTAGATCCAACCACTGGCTCTTTAGCTTCTCTGTAGTTGAAAATCATACTGTGGAGTTGTATTTTTGCCTTCTCTTTTAAAAGCTCTTTTAAAATAAAGCTTAGCTTTCTTTTATGGAATCTTTTAGAGGTTCTATAGCTAAGTCCCTGATTCTTTGTAAGAACTGTAAGAAAATAAAACCTTACTATGACAGGCTGATGATGTGAATAACCATGGAAGAATTGATATCAAATAGAGAGGAGAAAGGAAAGATGACCTGTGTCAGCGTCTTCTAGGAAGACTCTTTGGGTTAGAGAATCAAGAAGGTACAGGATGCCTCATAAAAACTTCCTCCCACAGCATGCACTGCAGGGTAAGGCGGTTACGCAGAAGAACAGAAAGAAAAGCAGTGTAGGAGTAAGGAGTAAGGAGTAAGATCCCTGAAGCAGGCTGGAATAACGCTGCAGTGAAGTCTGAAAACAGCACCCATTTTGAATAAGGACCCTGACGCCAGTCTTGGAGTTACCTGAAGGTAATGGGGGTATCGTCTCC
Source organism: Alectoris magna (assembly GCA_030625065.1). Classification (NCBI taxonomy): domain Eukaryota; kingdom Metazoa; phylum Chordata; class Aves; order Galliformes; family Phasianidae; genus Alectoris; species Alectoris magna. The sequence goes on from CM060564.1 coordinate 51,922,202, forward strand.
CATTTCTCTCCTTGACAATACTGAGAGTAATAGTCTGCATGATGCTCTTCTGTAATAAAGTCACAAAGATTTTAGAAAACATATTCAAGCCAATTTCCTGGGCTTCACCAGACCATTTTCACTATCATTCGTTTAGCAGTTATTCCAGTCAATAGGGGTGTGTTTATTAAGCTACCGTCTGTAAGTTCCCAGAACATCCACTTGGAAAAGGAAAGTGTTGGCCTTAAAAAATCAGTGTGATTTGGTAATCTCTTAAGACCTTGACATCTGCCTGTATGCAGCTTTGGCACTCTCTGGGGAAGCAGTGGGAAAAATGTGGGGAGGGTTAGGAAAAAAATGCTCTTTACAAGGAAAAGTGAAATTTTCATTTAGATCTTCCTGTACCAAACATCCCATTGTCAAAGTTGAGTGCCAATCAGTCTTGGAAGAAATCACTCTTATTCTCCAGATTTGCTGAGCACCTTCTTGGGCAAGCAATGCACCATGTGCTTGGCCACAGACAAGGAACACAGTCCATGGGGTGCTGCAATACCTGCACAGGAAATCTCTGACTCCATGCAGCATCTGAGAACCACCCCACAGGCCCAAGGAAGGGCTCCAGGACAGTTCTCTTGTAAATAACAGTTGCAGAGCACTTGAACAACCAAGAGAAAGAATGTGATACTACATCTCTGCATACCATCAGACAGTGATGGTAATATATTGATTCAAAGAGGATGTTGGAAAGCTTGGAAGATTAAGCAAACAGAGGCAAGAATGATTCGTGGTATGGAAAAACCTGACTCACAGAGAGCAGTAACAGATATTCATTCCACTTATTTTACCAAATATAAGGTTAAAGATTATGTAGGTTTTTGCTGTAATTACCAGTGCAATGAGGGCTTATCTAACGTTTCAGTAGTTCCTAATTTTGTTGTAGTGATATGAACCACTGCATTGCAAACCCTGACCCTCTCCTCAAGTCTTGACCTGGTGCTGGGATAAGGGCGGATCTGTGATCTTGTCAGAAATTTTTTTGGCACCCTCGGTAATAGAAGAGCTATTATACTGACTCTGGAAATTTCACAGACATTCTAAAGGGAGTTCAGCATTAATATTTTTCAAGGTCTCTCTGCTGACAAATGAGAAGAGAAAGTCCCAGTAGTAACTGTACTCAGCATGTCTTCAGAAAGTTTTGGTGAGCAGTCATGTTCAGAACTGATCTTAGAGCACAGTAGACTGAAGGCACTTTCGTTAGACATGAGGCAGCAATCCGAAAGAAGGTGAGTTTTCTACAGCTATTTTTATTCCATTAACCTCAGGATAAACTTGCTTCCCCAGAGCTGCTGGTAGCAGGAAATAGCATTATGCTTTCCACCTCCTGAGGAGTAATCTCTGTACTGCATGTGCTTCCCTGCTATGCTAATCAAAACAGATTGAGTAGCAGAAGATTTTTCCTCCGTAAGGAATTACACAGAAATGTTCTACCAGAACAGTCCGGCAGCAATTACTTTTGTCTGAAATCATTAGGAAACAGAAAGTCTCAACTTTCAGTTCGTCTATCTGCTTAATATATGGGAGATAGATAGGTAAGTAATCCTGGTGCTTTCTAGCATAGAGCCCCATCCTGCTGTGATATTTACTGCAGTGGGAGAAGGTGGGAACATACTTCTGCTCACAGTTCAGGTACTTGCCGGTGCAAAACAGCAGCCCCAAGACCCTGTGTTATCCTGCCATTATCTCAGTGCCAGCTTCATTCATGAAGGCCAGGTTTTCAGGGAAAAGACAGGATATACCAGCTACACGTTGCTGTCAGAAGGAGATGCCAACTGTTGAAATCATTTTGTAGCAAAATTAATCTTCAGGGTACTTCTTGAATACAGCATTTACACTACAGATCAAGATCCCTCGCTCTGCCACATTGCAGAAGACATTTCCACACAGTGACAGCATATGTGGGCCTTACTTAGTCTGAACTCTGAGGTAGGGGTGTCAATTCTGTAAAAAAAATGTCCACAATTAAGGGGAGATCACAGAGTAATGCTATCTTCAAACAGCCTTGGCTTTTGCTGGGGGGAAGCAAAATTTCTGCCACAACCGGCAGTTTCTGCAGACTTTCCAGTGCCCTGTTCTTGCTTACCTCCCCACCCACCACTCCTTCTCATCAAACACTCAGTAAACTTCCCTTGATATCTGTATAAACCCCAGAATCTCTGAGCTGCTGGACCAGCTGCAGCGTGGTCCGGACGTGGCTGTAACCATCACACTTCACAGTGCTCTGAAGCACAGCAGCAAAGGCCACATATCTTCCTGTAGACCTGGTTGCCAAATTGGTGGCCTGAGGAGAGTGAGTCATCGTGCTGCTATGGAGTAATGTATGCTGTCCATATGTTGGATGCATTGGCTGGCAGGGAGCCCAGGATAAGCTGCAGGGACCTCAGTTTCCTTTCTCTCCCATCTGGCACAGGCAGGGTGAGGAAGTATTGTGGGCGCCAAATTGAAGAAGAGGATAAACAAAAAGATAAGTAACCCATGCAAGGGTGCAGCAATTTCGGAAGCAATGGTGGTAATGCAAGAAGTCTTTAGTGGTCACTTCAGGCTCCACTTCCTAGACCTTTATTCTTGTAAGCAAAGTTTATTCTCTCACATGATGGACTCTGTTAACCATACACACAAAGCGTCCTTGTATAATTAACCTGAACCTTCGACTTTTAATGCTCTGCAGAGTACCTTGCAAATCCCTTTCTGCCAAGAAAGATTCATGATACTTGGTGATGGAGCAGAACAACAGCAATGTAGAGGATTTCTCCCTGAACGTGTTTTCTGTCACTCCTTACCCGCCGAGTCGATCTGATGCCCTGGTGTCAGATGGGGACAAAGCTGGTGCCACTCTGCTTTTCTCAGGTGTGTTCTTGGGACTGGTGGGGATCACATTCACTGTGATGGGGTGGATAAAGTACGATGGCCTTACTCACCTGGAATGGACTCAGTTACTAGGACCTATCCTGCTTTCTGTCGGGGTAACTTTCATCCTGATTGCCGTTTGCAAATTCAACATGCTTACGTGCAAGCCCTGCAACGAAAGAGAGGAGAACATGTTAGACATCGACCAGGGTGCAAGCGGACAGTCCTTCGTGTTCACTGGAATCAACCAGCCCATAACTTTCCATGGTGCCACCGTGGTGCAGTATATCCCCCCACCTTACCCAGCTCTGGACAGTGCAGCCACCAGCCCTGGCTACCTGCACCCTGTGCTCAGCTGCTGCGGGGCCGTCTCCCCTGGTGTCTCTCCCATTCCCAGCCCCAGCTCTGCTCACTTCTGCCCTGCCTACTCTCTGGACAACCCCGCTTTCACCTGGGATGAGAGCTGTGCCAGTTACCTTGCAGAGAACATGCGGAACCAAAGGTACATCTTCTGAAAATTCTTAGCATGGTTGGGCACAGGCTGTACGTGTTTAAAGGTGTTAGGTATGCTTGCAAAGCAAAAAGTGCCTCCCTTTGTGTGTTCTCCTCCAGACATTTTTTCTCTTGGTTAGGAGTATTTCTTGAGTAGAGAACATTAAGACATACTTTTTCTAGAAAGCATTTTACTTAAGGTTAAATTCACTGAAGAATTCCTTCAATTTTCAATCTATGGAATGTCTTGTTACTTTGAAAGATATTTTTATATATGCTTCTGTACCTATGTGTTTTTTTTTAATAGAAACATAGGATGATATTATATTAAAGAGAACTCAAAGCCCACCCTGTTCCACAATCCTTCCGTAGGCAGGGTTGCCCCCACCAGCTCAGGCTGCCCCAGGCACACCCAGCCCAGCCTTGAGCACCGCCAGGGATGGGGCATCCACATGTTCTCTGGGCAGCTGTGCCAGTGACTTTTGTTTGCTCATTCTTAACATTTCTCTTACTACCTTCAGAAGACTGTTATTCCATACCCAGGCATGGGGTTCCACACGGGCAGAATCACAGCACAGGAAAAGTCCACAGACGGCATTTTAATGAGGATGAAAGGGCCTCACTTCAGTGCCAGGCTTTCTCCCCACCAGTCACCCCTGCAGCAATCTTCCCGCCACTATCACTGTCCTAGTTTTTGGGGTATATACAACATCACTGGTATTACAGCGCAGTGTGAAACTGCTTTCATCAGTCACGAGATAATCTTGTAGTCCTTTACTCCTACAGGAAAACATTCAAATTACAGGACTTACTTAGAATTATACCCTTTCTAGAAAGTAAGTAATTCTGTTCCTTTATCAAAATCTGTCTGCAAACAGCTGGTGGCCTCAGCACTACACAAAACAGGCATGGGCAGCAGGAAAACAAAGGTCACCTCCTGACGTTTTGTACTTCACATAAAGATCACAGCCCATTGCTGAATCACAGTAAAACTTCATCTTGTAATGTTTTCCCAAGCAAAACTCACACCGAGGTCAGGAAGTTCTTTGCCCAGATAAGGCTGGCAGGACAAAGAATGGAGGTTACTTCATGCTTTGTGTTTGCTCTTTTTTTTTTCTTCCACACCTGCTTCTCTTTCTATTATCAGGTCAGAGGACAGCTCTGATGAGCCAGAAGAACTGCTGGAAGACCCCTGCGAAGAACTATCACCTCCTCGTTATGAGGAAATATACCCACTGTCTTCATAAAGTAACTGCTGACAACAGACCGTGCTTCTGAGAGACAACAACTTCTCCTTACGAATCTTTTCTTTAGCACTTGCACCGTATGCAGTTGCGAGCAGAATGATTTCAGCCATACTGAAATGTGTTTCAGTATCACTGAAAACATTTAACCAACCCCTTCTTTTTGTTCCTCATGCTATTTTCTCCCTTGCTATGCAGTTTGATAGCAAAACCAATTAAACTCAAAGATGTAAATTCACTCTAGTATTTCCCAAAAAGGATCTGGAATTCCAGATTTGCTGAAACAGTGTGAACAGTGAATGCACAAGATGTCACGATTACTCCTGGACTTCCAGCATCATTGGAAAACATTTGATTTATTCTCAGTGTATTACTGCCCCTTGATTAGTTGAGGAACTTCAGAAGTGCCCATAGTGTCTTCACTCAGCCTGATTACTTAGAATGGCTCACTCATGAGCAAGTCCACTCCACAGGCTTGACTTCCTTTGCTTTGACCCAACCCCATAGGTATTTTCAGAGCACTCCATTGAATCAGAGCATCCCAGGTGGGAGAAAAAGACCCCCTGTGCATCATACTTAGTTCCTTTCCCTGCCAATGGGGCACAAAGCATTGTCTCCCAACACAAGTGCCAGTAATGACTAGGCTAACACCACAAAAGTAAAAGGCTCTGTTCTGGAGCCTTGGCAGAAATATGTGGTCCTATCACTACTGAAGGCATTAGCAGGTTGTGCTGTGACCCATAGCAGTCCCCTCTGCAAGAGAGTCTCTTCAGAGGTGGCTCTGAAGCACACAGCTCAGGCTGAGGTGCTCTCAGAGCACCATGGCAGCTACATGCTGCAGTGGACTTCCTTGTTTGAGTCCAGCTTGCAGGATCAACACAGTTCCATACATTGCATCTACAAATGGATCAGTATCCAGATCTAACAGTGGACGGGGGTTTGCAAGTGACAGAATCTTCAGTGTGGAGGTCCTGAAAAGCTCTGCTCAGGAGCTGTCTAATCCCCAGAGCAATGAGAAGTGTCTGCATGGCCTCACTAGTGATGACAAGGTGTGTATCTGAAGGGAGAGGCGCATCCAGAACATCATCCATCTACATGGAACTTCAAGCACACACCTGCCTCTTGGTCCTGCGTATTCTGAGCAAGCCAAGAGATTATTAGGTTAGATATTAGGAGGAAATTCTTAACTCAGAGAATGGTGAGGCTCTGGCACAGGCTGCCCAGAGAAGCTGTGGGTGCCCCATCCCTGGATGAACACAGGGCCAAGCTGGATGAGTGCTGGGCAGCCTAAGCTGGTGGGTGGCAGCAGTGGGTTGGAGTTGGGTGGGCTTTAAGGTCCCTTCCAACCCAACACACTCTGTGATTGCAGGAGTCTATGAAGACCTTCTGAGGGGTACAAGAGAAAATTTGTGGTTGAAGTTCTGCACTCAGTGGTGCTGCAAATGGCACTGAGAGGTCACATTTGGAATGCAACATTTAAGCTGATTCTAAGCAGGATTAGCAGCTGCAGCAGCAACTACTGGACAGTGGCTGCAAACCATGCAAGAATTTTTCTCACTAGGGCAATGTGGAGCAGGCTGACTTTCAGCAGCCTGGTATCAGCAGGTAGCTGGAGAGAGGCCAGCATATGGTGCTCAGCACTGTCTCAGTGGGACTGAGTGGGAGAACAGGAGGTATAAAAATAAACATAAGGTTCCCTTGTGGAAACCTCTTTCTCCCCTTCCAGAATTTACATGGAGGTGAACTCATCCTCTGCAGCAGCAAGCTGAAAGTTCCCAGGTCCCCAAGAACAGACGCCTGCACTTAGCACATAGTGCTGCTGAGTCCAGAAGCACTGTGGGAGCACAGAGGACGGGTGAGATGGATCCAACTGCAGGACTGCAGCAAGCATTCCTGCCTGATCTCTCTCCCCTGCAACAAGAAAATACTTTCTGTCAGAAACCACAGACTTGCTGCCGCTCTTTTTGGACATGCTTTCCCTGCACACATGACATAAGCATGTTACCCAGGGGAATCACAGGGCTTATTTTCATGGCATCTGATTGCACAGCCAGAGTAAGTATAAGAAATCCAGAAGGTTGCTCCATGGACTTGATTTTTAAGGTATATTTTTGAAGACACTGAGCTCACTGAAAGAGTCCCAGGTTTCCTTTTTCAGAGAGATAACTGGATAAGTAATGTTTAATAACTGTGTATTAAAATAATCCGTAAGATGGATTCTACCTGGATTCAGTAGTGGTTTTACTGCTGCATGGCTATCTGGAAAGCTCCAGCCTGAGGACTTTTCCTTGTTGTTCTGATTGACCTATTAAGTTATTCTTATTTATTTAATAATAGGACAACACCCTACAAGGGCCTTTCTCCTTCCTCTTCTTTCCATCTTCTACTTTTATATTTTCTCCAATTTAACAATTCTGATCCTTAATGGCATTTTAAATTTCATCTTATTTTATTGCTTTTAGTGATACAAGCTCACCCTTGAGCACATTGTTCTATTTCTGCCTTATGGTGAGTGACAGAATAAGCACATTTCTCCAGACCTTCAAAACTGAAGCAAAGTAAAACCTGGGTAAAAAAATGACACCAACGTACTCCTCAGTGCAGCCAGAAAGTTGTAATGGAGATGGTACTTAATACACTTATCATTTATAGTACTGCTTTTGAAGTGAGATTATTGCTTTTCTCAAACCACCTGCGATGCTGTTGCACACCTTGCAGAACAACACTTTAATAAAGCATTAGATGTGTCTTGAATTTTAGCCGCTGAGTCAGAATGTTTGGTGTGGCTGTCCATTGGGATTTTCCCCAGTGCAATTCCATTTGTAGTATTTCCACTATAAGCTGGCTAATATGTGAAATCGGTACGGATGTGTCTATTACTACAGGTGAAGATGGGCACAATGTGTTTTTTAAAGCAAAAATTCTACACAGAGCATCTCAGGAACCTGTCCTACCATGCCAGACGTCATGTGCCAAATGCAGCTGCAGGCTGATGGTTTCTTTTCAGACAGAATATAAATCACAGCTCTGCTTTTAAATGCCACATCTGTCGTAACTGTGAGGGCTACAGGAGACAGCAATTGCTCTCTGACAAGACCCTAATTTCACCGCTGTCCCCATCTCTCTTCTGCTGGTGCTCCCTTACACACACGCGCAGAAACGCAAGAGGAAACTCACGGCAAGAGATAAAGGCTGAAATCCTCTACAGCGTTACCTTTAAAGTGAAACAGGATTTCGGAAACCGGGGTCTCAGGGGGTTAAATGCGAACCCTTGATGGTTCTGCTTCCCCTGTAGGAAGGGGAAGCCTTCAAGGAGGGGGAGCCAAGCGCGGCCCCGAACCCTCGCCGAGAGGGCGGGAGCCCCGTCCCGTCCCGTCCCGAGCCGACCCGGGCGCGGCCGCCGCCAGAGGGCACCACCGGCCCCGCCGCTGCCTGCCCGGGGGCTCCTCCGCCGACCGGGCGGGGACGGGGAGTGCGAACATCGCGATCTGCTTTGCGCCGCCGGGTTGAGGTTCTTCTCCTTTGCTATGAAAACTAATGGACTTAAGACCACCCTGAGCTCTCGTGGGACCGATAGTTGGCTTAGAAAAAAAGGACCCCATGGAGCATAACATGGTAAAATCAAAAAGAGCAGGGTATCAGGGCCCTCACTGCAGGAACGGGCTTTTATAAGGACTTCAGCCTAGGCAGAGATGCTGTTCTTGCAGCTGTCCTCCTCTTCCTTGCCTCCCTCAACAAGAAGGAGCAGGGGGAGGCTGAGGGTGAAGAACTAGGGCATGCTGTTTGTACACAGCACATGCTTCAGTCAGTGCCTGACTCAAGTATCGCTCTTGGCTCCACTTTAACTGCCAGAGCAAATAGATGTCGGCAGAACGTGCTAAGCATCCCTGTGGCCACCCTATCGCCAGGCAGGAAGCAACAGGTCCAGGAGCAGAGCAGGTGGGACTGAGCCAGATGGGCGGGCCCACAAAGAGGGGCACCGAGTTCTGAGATCCCAGTATGCATTCACTGAATGTTGGAGAGCTTCTGTCAAACTTTGTCCTGTGAGCTGGGTGCCTGCTAGTGGTTGAAATACATGAACTGTTCTCTCAGAGTTTTCCAGCTTGCTTTACCCACTAGGTATTAATCACCTCACCTGCAGCCACCTACAATGTAGGGGGACTGGAGGCAGAGTCTGTCTGTCCTACAGTAGCCTGCAGGCTGGGGGCTGGGATCACCCACAGGAGCCTTCCTTGCCCTCACCACCACTATGTGACAGCAGTACAGGGTGGGCAGACCCACACAGGCCAGCTGTCTCCTGGCAGCCTCTCCCAGTTCGCTACTGCTGCTATCAGAACGCCTCTGGGACAAATCAGGGCACAGTGTTACCTCCTCCAGAGTCACACAGAGCCTGGTTTTGGGATGCTGCAGGCCTACATCTTCCTAAACAGCATTTACAAAGTGGTAGAGAGTATTTTCCTTGGGGAACAGGCCAGAATGTCTCCCTCACTCAAGAAATGAACTGGGAAATGCCGTTCTTGCCCTCACTGCCACCATGTAATGACAGCATGAGGTCAAGGGGAAATCAGTAATGCCAGAGCTGTTTGTATCTGTGCCATGTGTGATAACTGTAATGAGCAATTGATTGCACATACATGCACTGTTTAGCAAACACCACAGGACACGCTGCAGCAGATCAGTTGCTGTACATCATTTAACAGTTCTAGGATGAGATTATCGCTCTCCCATTTGGATTATACTGTGTCAGATTTATTTAGAACACAGCAGGTGCTTTTTGAGCCACCAGACACCACGTGAGGCTGTGCTCATGCTCATGTTCTGGTGTGGGGCTGGGTGGGGATTAGGCCACAGGCAGAGCTAGCCGTACTATAGGACCTGGCAGAGCCACCACCATCTTCACCACCGTTGAGAGACCACCTAGAGGCCTCCCATGCAGAGGGCACACAGGGCACACCAGGGACTACCCAAGAGCAGAGCACACACCTTTCTTGCCAGAGAAAGCCTTAACAGGATGCAGCCTGTCGTCTGAGGACACTGGCAGTAACAGAAAGGTACTGTCTCCACAGCCTTTCCTTCTTCCCACCTTGGCCCTGCCTCAGCCTTGAGTTTCAACTCAGGCTTAGTGCAGGGGGGAGTAGACGGACGCCCAGCTGAAATAGAGCAGGACAGCAGGTGCCACAGCACATCATAGCTGTGTTATTAGCCTTTTCAAAAGCCTACTACTTTGAGAATCAGTTGACACCTCTCTCCTTATGTCTTCTTCAGGGTGGGAGGAAAATAACTGAAACTAGAAGGACTTGGGCAGAAATTAATTTTTGCAGAACTGTGAAGATGGTTGTTGTTGTAGTTGTTTTTGCAGCAGAAGAACATTTCTGTGTAGCATCTTCCATGAAAAGGGATTGAAAAAGGCAAACAAATTATTGTAAATGGTGCTGTCACGTTGCTCCAAATTTGTACACGTGTGATACATTAACACTGTGGTTTTACTAATCTCGATAAAGCATTGAAGGAAAATAAAGGTTATTTTTACCACATTTGCTCAAATAAGGCTTACACATTCCCCTTCCCAGATGTTCCCCAGAAAAGCAGAGGCTGTTGAGCTCTTTTCACTGTGCCAGCAATCCGCACTACTATAGCCTGTTCTCTGCTCTGCAGGACGGGCACACTTGGGCTGCAGGGACTGAGCAGCCCTGCATCAGGGCTGGCTTTGACCGGGAGCCTTTCTTCTCAGGCAGAACATGCACCATTTTACCTTTGCAAAAGTGCACCTTCACCATCTTTACAAATCAGTCTTTCTTGTATTTTGTGGACTTCACTTGTGTGTGACAAATCTTGAGAGGCATGTGGCCACAGAATTCCTGACAGAATGGGTGAGGGCAGGACTATGAAATGTCTAATGCTTCTTCTGTGTTTGTGTCTGCAGCCTGCTGAAACCTGGGCATGCTGGGGAAGAGCAGGAAGGAGCATGGAGAAGCAGTATCCGTGCCTTCTATGGATCTTTCCCTTAAATTCAGCAACTTCAAATTCCATCATCAAGGAAACCACTGGGCAAATGCATAAATGGGAAGGAAAGCAAAAAGAGAAATAAGGAATTGCAAGAACAAGCGTAGCACATTGATAATGGGGAGGGGATCCTCAAATGATGCAAGCGATCGCTTCCTTAAGCAAGATTTCTTCAACTCTTGCAAAGAGACATGTTTGAGATTTCCTCCTAGGCCTGCATTTCTCAACCAGTTCCACTACATTCAAAAAGCTGGTGGTACAAATTGAGAAGCACCAGAATGTGTGAACATAGATATACACAGGCCCAAAAGCCCATGCTCACAGAGCAGAATAACTTGCTTACATCGCCCATCAAAGGCTGCGCTGATGGGAACTGAACTAATGTAGCAATTGATAAGTGGCTGCAGCACTGGGAGCACTGAAACAGAAAAGATTTGCACAGTTCCAGCTGGGATAAGCAACTGCACAATCCCTTCCACAAATTGTTCAAGTAAGTCCTATGTTAACATTAGTTAGGATTTTTCCCTGCTTTTACTGGAAGGTATGAAAAAGTCAAGAAGAGAAAGTAAGGTAAATCTCAACAATGCAGAAAAAAAGAGACTGAAGTAAAACACAGGGGAAAAAAAATAAACTCCTTTTACACATTATGCTACCTGCTTTAAATGCTTCCACCTTCTCAGCCTGTGCTCTGTGTGTTGCACTTAATATTGACAGTAAATCAAAACCAAGCAATAAATGCGTTAATGTTTAATGTTTACTTAGCCCTGCAGAACAGGAGGTGGTGACCCACAGGGCAGCATTGCTAAGATGTTTTGGTTTTACATTACATGTTCAAGTATTTTATGTTACTTCCACTATTTTCACACACACACACACACACACACACACACACACAAACAAGGTCTCCATCTGCTTAGAAAAGAAAAAATATCCAAATGAACTGCAAAACTATGCCCCTGCTACAAAATGAAGCATATCTTCCTCATCAGAGCCAGGCTTGTGGTTTAATTGGATAATATTTCACTAATAATATCATATCAAAATGATTATCAGCACATGTTGTTGGTGCAAGTGTAACTTAAGGAATTTGGGCTCATTTTATCTGGCATTAATCCACTAATGTTGTTATTGGGAGCATTAAGTCCCCCAATTTTTTGTAACAGGCAACAAAATCACACTTCCACAGAGAAATATAAATCAGAGGTTTTCTAAGGTGCCATAAAACAACTAAGAAATGTTTAAGGTTGCCAGATTCTCAGAATGACAGAACTGTAAGAGTTGGAAGAGACCTCTGGAGATCATCCCATCCAGACCCCTAATAAAGCATGTTCCCTACAGCACATCGCACAGGAAAGTATCCAGGTGGGTTTTGAATTATCTCCAGAGAAGGAAAATCCAAAACCTCTCTGGGCAGCCTTTACTAGTGCTTTATCACCCTCACAGTAAGGAAAACTTTCCTCATATTCATATGAAACTTCCTGTGTTTCACTTTGTGCCCATTGTCCCTCATCCTGTCACTTGGCCAAAAAAAAGCATGGATCCATCCACTTGACTCCTCTCTTCAGATTCTTGTAAGTGCTGATAAGATCCGCTTTCAGTCTTCCCTTCTCCAGGCTGAATACTCATAGATCTCTCATATGGGAGATGCTATAGCCCTCAAACATCTTTGTAGCCCCCAGCTGGGCTCTCTCTAGTAGTTCCCTGTCTTTCTTGAGCTGAAGAGCCTGGGCCTGGGCACAGTACTCCAGGTGTGGCCTCACCAGGGCAGAATAGAAGGGGAGGATCACTTTCTTCAGCTTGCTGGCCATGCTCTTTATAATGCACCCCAGGATGCCACTGGCCTTCTTGGCCACCAGGGCACACTGATGGCTCGTGGCCATCTGCTGTCCACCAGGACACCCAGATCCTTCTCCACAGAGCTCCTCTCCAGCAGGTCAACCTCTGACCTGTACTGATGCATGAGGTTATTCCTCCCCACATGCTCTCCAGTCCATCCAGATCTTGCTATATGGCAGCACAGCCTTTTGATGTGTCAGCCACTCCTCCCAGCTTTGTATCATCAGTAAGTTTGCTGAGAGTGCACTCAATCTCTTCACTCAGGTTACTGATAAAGATGCTGAACAAGACCAGACCCGGTACCAACCCCATACATCACTAGCTACAGGCCTCCAATTAGACTCTGTGCCACTGACTACAGTCCTCTGACCTTTTGTATATCCACAGAGCAGAACTGGTTGTAACAGGTTCTGCTGTCTATTTCCATGTTTTTGTTTCAACAGAGTATGAAAAGCAGTGTGAAAAAGTAAGACAAATAGTCTACTCCTGAAGAGCTCCGTCAAAGATGTAGAGTTGACAACTTGAACCTGAATGCAAGCTCTGCCGGTAGCCTTTGCTGCTACAGTGGAACCTGTGTTTTAGAAAAGTCACATGCATGAAATGAGTCATGAGAACAGCAAACAGCCTGTGTGATTTCAGAGCCATTTGCCCATCTAGAGTAACTTGGGGTGCATGAGTATTTGAAGCTGATCTGCACACTCATGGGCAAGCCTGATGGTTCATGACTATCACTGGTAGCTGGAGACTGATAAACAAGAACATAAACACTTGAAAAAAGTACTCTCTGATATTTTTCAGAAGTTAATGTTACTGTCCATTGTTTACCAGAGCATGAATTATTCTAATTGTTCAGTTATAATAGAAGTTATTATGATAAGGGTTATACTATACAGCATAATATTTCTAAATTTGTATCCAGCACATACATTTCCCATCTTCCACTTACTAAAGAGCTATACAGCCTTTTCGTGTTGCCTAGTTCCCACGCCCCTCACTACCTTTGCCCAGCCTGGCACAGAGAACTGAGAGAATTTTTTATTGTTTCAAAAGGGGCAAAAGTGCACATCATTGCCTGTCATGTTTCATACATGAATACATTCTCAGCCCTTGCTGAAAACTTTTTTATGCTGATTACCAACCATTCCAGTACTAATTCAGCTGTGGTTTCCTGGGTGGACCCATTAAAAATAATGTCAGTTGATATCAGAAAAAAAAAAACCTCCCTTCATGTCAGGTATTCCTTGTCATTCACCAACCAGCCACGAGAGCTGAAGACAATGATAAATTCTTCAAACCATTATTTAATCAAATATTCTTCAGAAAGTGCCCCAAACAAGGATCGTTTGTTGTAATTAACATACTGACAAACAAATATATGAATTGTCACCGGCTTAACTGTTTTCCCCCAGGAAATCAATTAAAATCTGAAGTCAGTGTTCCTTTAGAAAGTTCATTTTGTTTATAGAAATAGTCTTAGCAGTTAATGTCTGGCAAAGCTCCAAACTGAGAACTACATTACATCGGTAATTTTAACTTTATCTTCTTAAATAGATCCCATTTTAATGTGTGAATACAAGCAAAGCAGGGCAGAGCTCAAACAACTACCTTTAACCGGGCTTTATTCTGTCCCATGAAGATTCGTAATTCCTTCTGTTTTTATTAATAGCTGTTAAGTACTGACAGCATGCTTGGCACAGAATAAAACACAGGAGCATACATGGTTCTTGTTAAGGGTGGCCCTTGGGAGGCCATTTACTGTGTGTAACAACAACAACAACTTTATTGGGGTAGTAACTCACTCATGCAGCTGCAGCTCGGGTGTCAGGAGATGTCGCTGTTTAGACAAAATAGTGATGCGCACATGCATGCGGACATAACATGGCCAGGAATTAATTTCTGTGATGGGTAATGAGGCTGTGAGCTGGGCAAGCAAGACCTTTGAGGCAGCCAAGAGCAGCTGGAACCAGGAGTGCCATTTTTTAAACTTCCCTCCCTCAGCAGCAGGCTTGTAGAGCATGGGACGGGCCAAGCAGTTGGGAGCACTGCAGGGATGGGCATGCTGGTGGGATATGGGGTGATGGAGGATGACCTGCAAGGGCAGAGTTAGGTATGGTGTCAGATGCAGTTTGAAAAGAAATGGCAGAAAAGTGCAGGTGGGAATTTCAAGCAGAAGAGTCTTGATGCTGCCTCACATGGTGGGCCTCATTTTGATCCAGGAGCTGCAGAGACATTGAACAAAAGGGATTTAGAGGGACTGGGGAGATGGTGTGGGAAGTGGCTACAGACACAGAACCCAGGTGGCATGCAGAGACAACCCCCCAGTTTCTGGACCTCAAGATCCTATGAGATGTCCCTGGTCCAATTTAGGGCAGAGTTCTGCTATGTCATCACCTGCAGAAAGTAGAAGAGAGAGGAGATGCTCTGGCACCAAAACTCTACCCAGAAGGCTGATGCTTGTGCACATACATGAACAACCATTATGACATTACACAAGTCTTGCTGGAGGATCCCAGATTTTAAGCATGAAAGGCAAAGCTCCCTGAAATAAACTGCTATGTCATGTAGGAGGCATTTTATCCTTTAACCTAAGTGTCCTGAGCCTGATCACTGCTAGCAGCAGCAGAAAGTGGGTCCACCCTGCTCAAATGGTTCTCCTGAAGCTGCTGCTTCCTGTTAGTTTCACAGTAAATGCCTGGCTAGCTTATTTCCTGCAGCATGAAATCCTCCCTTCCCCTTCTGCATCACCTGCTCAGGAACATGTTCTAACAAACCTCATACCCTCTTCATTGCCTTCCTCCTAACATTGATTTCAGATATGTCTGCTTTTGATACACCTTTGCCGAATAGCAGCTGGATTGCCAGAAAATGCCTTGTAATACTCTATAATCCATATAGGTTTAAGCAGAGTATTTAAAAAATGATGAATTCAGACACCTAGTTACTTATTTCCTCTGCTGGGATCACACTCCCATACCTCCCATAGCAGCAATTTCAGGCTGCATTATTCACAGGCAGATTCCATGAGGGAGATTTTTCCAAGGCACTGGAGAGGTGTGAGATTGCAGGTACCCTGCCCAGGCTGCTGGGACATGCTGCATGATCACAGACACTGGATGAGTGGCCAGTGGTGCAGCAAGGTTTCCTACAGCTGGTTCCTTGTGTTCTGCAGCCATGTGGTGAGACAGCATGAAAGGCTGAGCAAACTGTTTGGAAAGCTGAGTAAATATTCAAACGGTTCGCCCATGATGCTACAGCTGGGCTAGTTGGATTGTCAAAGTTGGTTTTCAGCTGTGCAGCATCACGGTGTTGTGGCTGTGGAGCTCGTGTCCCCCTCGCTCCTTGCACTGCTGATGGTGCTGATACGCTCTTACTCTAAGGAAAGATGAAAGATAAAATAGGCCAATCAACAAGGGGATAGGCACAACAGTAAAGTATATATTACGTGATAGTGAATAGGAAGTACTTTACTGAAGAGTTTGTTGAGTGACTACGTTAAAACCAGCATTTGTACATCCTTGGTTTCTCCTCTCTTCCTAAGAATATTTTAAAGTTAAAAGACTTGAGGATAGAGAAATTGTCTCCATCATGCTCATTCTTTACTGCTGTTTACCTCATTTCTCATCATTGCTTTTTGTTCTCTTCTGTGCTTGAGGAGAGTAGGTTTGACTTGTTTCCCTAAATACTACAAACTCCTACTATGATTACTCCATCATGATGGTAAGGAAGGCATCCTTGTGCTTCTACCATTTGAGTAGTCTCTCTGTTTTGCTGTTGTGTTAGTAAGTTATCTAGCATTGCGAGGTCATTTTCTCACTTCTTTAGTGTTGTTGCAGATAAGGTCATAAAGTCACTTCTAAGCAGCTTTTGAGAAGAATTAAACACTGTTGCAAAGAGTCTTTATTAAGGCACAAAAAAGTCCTGGCAATCCTCACGGTACAACAAGTCATCTTCTTCCTATCTCTTAAACTCAATAATTTGCAAACCACAACTGTATTGGAGAGTTATATCTGCTATAACTTATGTCAACTTGGATTCCCCCCTCCTTTTTCTTAAACAATGTTTGGCAGCCAACTGAGTGTGGAAACTCAACTGTTTTACATTAGTCAGCAGTACATTTAAATCATTCTTACCAAATGATTTACTGTGGATTACAAATTCTTATATGGCATTTTAAGTTAATGATTAGGCAAAGTAATATATCACAAAAATGATTGGGTGCACATGTATTTTGCTTTGATGATTCTAAATTTCTCTTTGTTTTGGAGGACTTCTGTACTCTTATTTTCCCTAGTTGAAGAAAAAAAAATATTTTTAAGGGAGAAGAGGGCAGAAGACTCCATCACTTCCTCATGTTTCCTTCAACTGTTGCCTAAATCAATAGAATTTTCCTCCCTGCAGGAGAGTCAGGTCAGGAGGAGATGCTGGTAAATTGCGTAGTGCTCTCCAGACACATATTGGCAGGTGTCAGTATTGCACAGCATTTTCATGTGTTACCATGTCCCAAAGGCATGAGAAAAAGCCGGAAGAGAAAAGATTAAGACATTTTTTACTAAATGGCAGAGTGAATGAGCCATCAGGAAAATAAAAAAGTGAGTGAGACATCAGGAAAGACCAGATATTACATCAGAATACGTAAAGCAAGTATCTCATAAGACAAAAAAAAAAGATTCATTCTCTTTGCACAGATATTTCTGCAGGCTTATAAAAACTGTGCATGTATTACAAGAGTAGAAAAGGGGGATTTGCTGACTGTCTAGCAAGTGGACTTTAAAACCGAGGTGAAATAAAAGGGTGCACTAATAAAATGATGTGTGCCAGGTCATTGGCATTCTTAAGGAGAAGTAGTCACATAAAGTAAAACACTTCCTTATTCTATTGCTGTGGGCCAGGATTTTGCATGTGCTCAAAGACAACAAGCAATTTTACAGTTACAACATCAGTGAAATAAGGAAAACAGTTTCCTATACTTCAACAAAAATAAAATAAAATCAGTAGAAATTTAACAGTGTGTGGCTGCATGCAAATCAGGACCTGTGACTCTGACACTGCAACCTGTTGCATGCAAACAGCTGCATAGTTATTGGGTCCCACTGGTTTTGCTGGGGTTGCTTGCGGCTGCAACAGCCCACTTGTTTGAGCCTCATGCTTGGAGTAGAGAAATAGGCAAGATAGATTGTATGCTCATTTGGGCAATAATCACAGCTTTCATCTGCAATTTCAAATGGCTGACAGATAACAAGCAGGATAGCTGCAGTATTTATTTCATTTGTTCATGCTCTTAGCCCTTGCTCAAAGCATACAGCAAAAACAAACAGACAAACAAACAAACAAACAAGATCCCCTGGGAGAGGTCTGATTTTTATCATTAGCATCTGCTTGGACTCCTTATGCTTTCTCAGGTTTCTGTCCCTTCTGTGACAAATCAGACCCTGTACACTCCTCAGAGAAGACCATCCCTGGTCAGACCACAGGGGGCAAGCTATTTCCATCATCATAGTTCTTCACCAAATGTTTTTAAATAGAGGTATTTCTCTCCCATCACTGCAGGCAGAGATGATAGGTCTTCCTTCTTAGCCAGTGCCAATACTGAAGAAGACACAGGAAGTGGGGGGTAGTTGCAAGGACACAACTTCAGATCATCAGAGCAGGCCAACACTTTGAGTTGCTCCTAGGACAAAATTGAGAAGTACAGAAAGTCAAAGGCACAGTGTTGTCTGATGGAGAAGCAGACTGGGGCAAGAGTTTAGGAGTATCTGAATAAAGAGAGCTCAAGAGAAACTGGATCCTGAAGTGAACAAAACCTTATATATATTTATATAATACAAAACCTTATATATAGTTATAGAATTACTATAGTAATGTGAGCCTATTAACAGTGGAAATCATAGATTCTCAGTCTGAAAACGATGAGGTGGTGGTGCAATAAAGAATGAAAGATGTCATAGATGACGGGCAGCACCTAATTCAGATCTGAACTGAAATCCAGAATGCAGCCTGAAGTGTCCAGGCCTTAGGAATGCATAGAAACCTAAGAAGAGGGCCCCAGCTCTTCTGACATGGAGCATGGTACTGTAGAGAATGGACTAGCAAGGAATGGTAGAGACAGCGGGGCGTGTGAAGTCCTGTTGGAACTTCTGCAGTCAAAGCACCTATGAATATCAGTGTAGGAAATCACCTTTTCCTATGTGAGTAACACAGCCCAGCACCCTTTCTGGGTCCTATGGTTCAGAGGGAGATGGGCTTTTGCCTCAGGTGAAAAGCGTGACCTCATTTGCTATATAGTTAAATATTAAAACAATAATATTTTTTAAAATGCATTACAGCATTTACTTTGGAAGAGAGAAGGAGAGAAGGATGTCTTTATTTCCTATTTTAGCCCAGAGAATAGTGGCTTACATCTGTCTGATTCATAAAAGTGTCAGCTCCTATTCGTCACCTGTATGGAATGAAGTATTTATGATAACAGTGAAGGAGCATGACTGTAGCCCCAAAAACATCTCACTCTGGATGTATGGGATATCTGAGGCTTGGGGTCCTCTTCTAAGGAGTTAGAAATATTGCAATAAAAGTAATAGAAGACCAGGAAGCAGGTACCAGAAGCATCCCTGGAAGCCCAAAACACGAAGTTCCAGAGTTGCACTCCATCCCACAGAGTTTCGGATTCATTTCTGCATGTTTCTGCAGTACAGCTCAGTTTAAGAGAGGTAGTGGCTAAGGTGCTCCTGTGACAATTAGGAACGAAGATCTCCATAGGACCTTTCAGCACCTTTGGCTGGGGGGAACACCAAACTCAGGTCTCACACTTCTGTCTCAGCATGGTTCAAACAATGGGCTCCATCATTTAGTCCCATCTTTAAGGGTATTTCATCCAAGATATATTAAGTATGAAGTCAGATCTTCCTGCCGTCTCTTAGGCGAGCTTAAAAATTACATACTCAAATAGGATGCATAGGGCAGGGCTATTAAGGAAGAAAGCTTGAAGAAGTTTAAATTGGCATTTCGAGCAGAGACTGAAGTCTTAGGAGCCATATTGCACTCATCAGCACTTGGTAGAGACAAGGAGGAAAAAGACAGGGCAGTAATCTGGAAAATTTTGTGATGGTGTCCATAGTGGCTGCAAGGCCTCCTGCCACACCAGCTCAGACCACCATTGGTTGGAACACCCAGGTTTCTGAATTTTGAACAGACATAAATAAGAACAATGGACTCAAGTTCCAGAGTAAAGTGGTTTGGGGTAGGGATTGTAAATGTAAACATCTGGGGTGTTACACAGCCACAGAGACGGGATCTTGTGGGACCCATTAGGCATCCAGTTCCTTCTCAGCCCTCTCTCTCATACCTATGTATTTTGTTGTGTACTGGCCCAAGAGATTTTACATGAATTGTCAAACATTATGCAACGAGACAGTGATGACAAGATAGACCTAGGCATTAGACTGCATTGCTTCTGCTTCCAAAAGGTAAAGTCTGTTTACAGCTTTGTATGCACCACTCTGTGTGTTAAAAGAAGGATAATATTTGCTGAACAGACTCTCTAAAAAGGCCTAAAAGACACAATCCTCTTGGAATTTTTTATTTTTTTTTTTCAGCTAAGACAGCAGGATCCAGCCTTGAAGTATCTTTGTTAAACTAGTTAATAGATTATTGTCCAAAGTAAACATATTTCAGTAAGTGCAAGACTGTTTTTTTTCCTCCCTCTTTCCGTCTTTTGTTCGACTTCAGCTCAACTATTTATGATTCATTTCATGAGACACTAGGTTTTCTCTGAAGGCACTAAAACCGGCCAGAGCTATCAAACAGTTTTAGTGACTAGTACCAACAAGGAACTGTTTTCCTCCACGCTATAAAACAGGCACTGTCAATAGACTACAACCGGCAATAAACTATTAAAAAAGGAATTTATGATGGCTACTTATTATCCTCCTGAAATAATGTTGTTACAAGGCTGCCCTTTTCAGTCAGCTGCAGCGATCACATGGCCAATGCCTAACAAAGGGTAAGGCCCGGGTCCACAGGGAATGGCTGCAAATAGCCCAGAAATTGCCCCATGTTACGTGGGCACACACTGAACCAGGGTTTCAAAGCAGCAGAGCTATTACCCCACACTGGACTTAAACTCTTTATACACAGGTGCTTGATTTAAGGTGGAATCTTTAGTGATGAGTAGTTGTTGTTGAATCATTTCAATCGATAAATATCAAATTGTGTAGGAACACCTATTATTGTTTAGCGAGGTACTGGTGAACCACAAGGATAAAATAAGATATGGTGCAAATCTCAAATGGAATCAGATCAGCCCCCCTCTTTGGGTTTCAAAAAAGTTCCAATTCCAGTACTCCTCCCTTCCCCTCCAATCCCATAAAAGGCTTTCTGCTTTGCTGAAGTGTCTGCCTCTGCTAGCTGACATTTGACTGTGGTACAAATCTGTTGTGCTATAAATTGTGGTATACCACTGGCAGCAACAGCACTGCACTATCTTACTCCCATTAATGAGCAGTTGTCTTTGATAAAGTCTCTAAAAAGAAGGGTGAAATTATGCAGTTCAACTTTCAGAATCATTTGGGCCATGTGATCTGGAACTTTGTCTAGTGTGCCTCTGGAGTGAAGAACTTCTCACAGTTCCAGGCTGGAGTCCTGCAGGCTGCAGTCAAAGCTGAACACACAGCATTGAGGAGATGGAGGAGATGCCCACAGATAAGAAAAAGAAAAGGAAAAAAAAAAAAGCAGCAAAAAGAGGAGATATGGAGGAATGGGATGGGAAGGGCATAGTCACAGGTAAAAGACAAAACACGATTGCATCATCAAGCTTTCCGAATGTCCTTGTCACTGTGGTAGTGTTATATAGAGAGGGAGTCTCTCTCCTCTCTGTTCCTGAACACGAATCGTGGCTACTCGATATCCGACCCTGCAGGCAGTTCATCTGGGGAAAAGAAGAACAATGCATTGTAATGTCGGTTATTTACCCAGAGAACACGGGGAAAAAGGAAAAAGAAAAAGAAAAAAGAAAAAAGAAAAAGAAAAAGAAAAAGAAAAAGAAAAAGAAAAAGAAAAAGAAAAAGGAAAAAGAAAAAGAAAAAGGAAAAGGAAAAGAAAAAGAAAAAGAAAAAGAAAAAGAAAAAGGAAAAGGAAAAGAAAAAGCTATTAAGGATTGTTAAAACCCAGTTTTGTTAATTTTATTAATTCCAAAGAAAGAACGAGCAATATAGAAAATCGAGAAATTACGTGCAAAGGGAACTGAAACGAAAACGGTCTATTTCGCTGTGGACACACTTCTACAAATAGAGCCTCTGTACTAAGAGCACTTGTGAGCATGAGTTAAACTGCTGCTGAGGTTATAGCATTGTGTTTACAACGTGCTGGTTATCATTTCACAGCGAAGGAGACAGCCATGCCTGTGATTGTCTCTTGCTGGCTGCTTGATTTAACAACGCAGCTGTGTCAAGACCGCATCTCTGCAGCATGAGGAGCAACAATTAAAACACCAAGTCCATATGAGAAGCCATACATCCCGCAAAACCACCGAAACCAGAAGTTGTCATTTGCATCTCCGAGTGCCTTTTTATCTCATTGCCTCTCAGGAAGTTTAATGACGATAATGACAAAGCCACCTTTTGTTCCCCGCCCCTGCGAGGCTCCCACGCTCCGTGCGCGGAGCGGGAGTGCGGGGGACGCGGCCACGCACGAAGCCCAGCGGGCGGCGGAGCTCCCGTCCTTGCCAGCCCCTGCCCGAAATGCGGTCGTTAATCATCGTGTTACTCTTCTTGCCTTCGCTTCGATGTCCGAAGTGAAACCATCACCTTTCTTTTATCCCCAAGAGAAGTGCAGCAAAAACAAGCCAGCTAGCAGACAAACAAACAAACAAACAAGCAAAGGACTCCATGTCATGGCAGTATTTTTTTAAGCTTTAAGGGGTTTTGGAGAAGATTAAAAAAAAAAAAAGTGTTTAAGTATGCATGAACAGAGAGAACCGTTTAATTGAAAGCATGAAAGAGGACGAAAGACCACACTCGTTCCCGCTTTTTGGTAACATATGCCTATCCTATAATTGCCTGTAAATAGCCACCGCAAAAGCAACTCAGATTAGTAGCTTTCTGGGCGAGGGATGGAAACTTTGACGACTTGAGCTGTCGAAAGCTTACGTGAACTTGTGCTATACGAAAGGAAAAAAAAAAAAAAGGAAAAGAAAAAGAAAAAGAAAAGAACCTATGGAAACGCTGGCTCGCAGGGATATTTTTCCAATTATCACCTTGGCAAGATATAGATTCCTACTTCCAAAGCCCAGCTCTCCCTCACGGCGAGGGTTTTGCACTCTCCCGAGTCCGCTCCGCTTCTCTCCCTCCCTCGCCCGAGCTTTCCACGGACTGTACAAATCTCCCACAAAAATGCCCCTGGGTCTCGCCCCGCAGTGCTCGGCGCTGTGTCGGAGCCTCCCCGTCCCAACGCACGGCCGCATGCCCGGGTTCCGGCGAGCTGCAGGGCAGCCACAGCCTCGGGCACCCGCGTAGGGTTGAAAGACTTTGCCCGGTGAGAGGGGAGGGGTACCCTCTGCCCAGCGCCTCGGAAAGATGCCTCACATTTGAGGAGGGGGCTGCGGAGGAGAGAGGAGGAAAAGAGCAGGGATGTGCCCACAAGCGGTCCTGCAGGAGCTTTGCCAAGCCCGCTGCTCCTCGAGCGGGCACAGCAACTGCTCCGCAGCCGTGGGGCCCCTGCAGCATACACTCCGGGTCAAGCTGGGGCAAAACCTGGCTCTGGTCCCTCGCCGCGGGGCTGCGGTGGGGCCGTGGGGCGGGTGGGCTCGCCCCGCGGGGCTCGGTGCTGGAGAAGCTGCGGAGCACGGGGTGCGGGCGGCCCGCGGGGCAGCGGCCGCAGCCAGCGCGGGGCTCCTCGCCTCTCTGGGGCTGCGGCGGCGGCTGCGAGCGACGCTTTGCGAGCAGCGCAAGGGTACGTACGGCCCTGATTGCCGGGGTCCGGGCGCTGAGCTACGTTTTCCCAAGGGCACAGAGCTGGGAGATTGGAATTTACGCCGAATGGTTCATATGGTACAACGCTGTATCACACAAGAAGCCACCAGATTATGTGACTAAATCGACAGTTTATTCCAGGCACAAATATGACTGAGGATGCCAGGCTGGCACGAACTGCCCCCCTCCCTCCACCTCACTGCTGCGATTCCTCCACGGATGTTCGGGAAGATATCAGCTGCAGAAAATTCAGCTGCGGGTCATCGGTACGAGCTCCTGGTTCCTGAAAGGCACAGTCGAGATGCTTCCTCTGTACTTGCTGCACCGGGCAGGTCCCGGAGCTCGCAGACCTCGTCTGCACATCTGACCATGAAAATCTGTCCCAAGTACACGGTTTTTTGAAAGACAGTTTTCCATTACCTGTTGACTGGGAACACGTACACAGAGGAAAGTTTCGATATAGTGCTATTTTCGCTCCCATATGTTGCAGGCAAATTCTTACCAGCTGGGAGGGCCAGAGCAGTAAAATCCAGTAATTCTGTTTCATCATAAATCAAGTTTATGAACTGTAGCACAAGGTATATAACTCTGGAAGTTGTGCTTTTTAGTGGTAAATGGCTGTTGAAATATTCGTCTGTGGCATTGTCAAATTTCCTTTTCCACCTAAAACTTGACACAAACTAGTTCTTACAGCGATCAGCGTCTCTTACTTAATTTGGAAGGAAACCGCCTGGCATAAATTGTATTAGACAAATAGAAAAGGAAACCTCAGAGCGGAGCATGTGGAATAAAATCCCCGGGCTGGATGCCGCAGCCTGCAGTTCTTTTCCGCGCATTTGTAATCAAATGTGTGCAGGCTGCCGGCAGCAGTAGGCTGCCACGTAGTCGTAGCCAAAAAATAAGTGACCTCATTTAAAAAGAAAACGTAAAAATACACGCTCAAATTTCGTTTTAAAGAGGTCTTTCCCCTGTCTCTACGCTTGCAACGTGTACAACAAGATTGAGACAGAATGATTCCCGCACAATATATTCAAGACATATCTCAGCACACTGTACGTGGTATTTTCTCCTCGCTTTTAATTTCCTACTGATTGATTCCGAATAACTTCCGAAAAAAAAAAAAAAAAAAAAAAAAAAAGGAGATGCAGGAACAAACCCGAGGTGTCCTCCCATTCATGGTCGCAGGTTCCTTTCGAGTAGATTGAGGTGACTGTGCCACTCTCACGCTTAAACTTTAGGTTAGCATCTACACTGAATATTCTTTGCTGGATGCTACATTAGGAGGGGAGGTTCTCAAAGAGTTTCTGGAGAAAAGTAATTTTGCACATTGCTCTTGAATTTTTCACAACTACACTCATTGTTCTTGAACATTTTCAGAAAGAAATACTTTGTTTAGAAATACACCAACGGTTACTATTCACGTAATTTCAACCAACTACTACCAATAAAACACATCAATTCCACAGCGCAGAACACCGCAGCACAGCGAGATAATTAAAGATTTCAGCAGACTTCTCCGGGTCCCGGGAGACAGGGTAGGGTCTCTACCGGGGCTCTGCAGCTTGTCAAAGCTTGTCTCATCAAAGGAAGCGAAAGTGGGGAGGGAAAGGATCGGGATTTTACCGTGCAACTTTGGAGCTGGGTTGGAGATAAGAGTCGAACACCGCTTGCCTGTGCCAAACCGGTGAGGCTGCGGCGGGCACTTCGGCTAGGAAACACTGACGATACGTCGTCGATTTTTTTCCCCCCATAGAATTATCCCAAAGATTCTCGTGTGAAAGCGGCCAAGGTTTGATCCTTGGGGGAATGAAAAAAGAAACCACATGCCACACACCCCCACACCGCACCTCAACGACAACCTGCTATATGCCGGGGACCCCCGGCACTCTCAAGGATGTGTGTCTAGCCTTTGAACTAATTTAGAGACATTTCCAGCTAATTATTATTCTCTTTAATAATGGCTCATATTTCTTGTCCTGTAGAAGGAGATGTAGTCACAGAAAAGTTCCGCAGATATCCCCCAGCCTCCTCGATAAAGCACAAAGTCATGCTGCGTCTTTCCCTTTCTGGGGCTGAGTTTTGCCTTTTGCTCATTCGAACCCGCGCTCATCGCTGCTGTGCGGCACCCCGAGCAACACGCGGGCTCTGCGGAGCGCGCTGCGGTGTGCGGCACCCGGAGCTGCTGGCGGGGCTCCCTGCACGGGCTGCTAAAGGGGCTGCGCCCTCCGAGCGCTGCCGCGGGCGGCTCGTGTGCTGCGTGCTTGCGAGCTACAGAAACAGAGCCGTTGTTTGTTATTATCGTTATTACTATCACCATCGTCGTTATTATTTCCCTAAAGCAATTCTTTATTTAAAAACATTTATGGCGGTCACAGACCCTCTGTACGGATTAAGCAGCTGAAGAAGTCCAGGATAAACAGAAAGAGAGCTGCTATCGTTTGTAGGATCGTCGTAATACTGTAAAATAAGATTGGGAGATTAAAATCCTGCAATCCATTTTATTCCTTGCTGCGCTCTCAAGTCGTCAGGCTCCTCAGTGTCTGGGGCTCCAGAAATGTCACTTTTTTTTACCGAGGCGAGCTCTACCAGCGGGGTCTGCTCAGCTGGAATTAGATATGTGACCTTTCCCGGTTCCTCGTTTTATCTCTCTTGAATTTAATCTGAATTACAGTTGAGCCTGCATTAATGCAGCACAGCCTCGCCTAGAAAGCCCGGCACGCCCTGCTTTGCGTTACCGGGCGGCAGTGCCGCAGCGGCGATGGTGCTGCAGCGCCCGCGTACGGCTGGCAGCGCTGAGCCGCGTCCGTCCCTCTGGGCAGGCAGCTCCGGAGCAGCGACGGTGCTCCCGCTTTGCCTCCCACACGAGAGATCGGAGCGCACGGAGCTGCAGTCTGCTCTCCGCCCGCCCGACGCCGCGCACGGACGGTTCTGCCCAGCGGCACAGACACCGGCTTTAGTCGGAAAGGTGCAGCGAGCGCCGGCTGGGCACTGCTGTGACGGGACCGGGTGAGGGACGGGAGGCGACAGGAAGGGGTTTATTAGATAAGTACATTAATCTGGATCCCAGCTGCACTCTCAGTGTTTTCCAAGAATCCCTTCAAAAATCTTTCTTGTCGGATGTGGGTTTCCCTAATTAATCACTCATGCCGTTGTATATATTACAGCTCAAGAGTGTAATTTTAGTCAGTTGTTTTGAAGCGCTCAGCCCTCCCCATCTGATCTGCATTTGCCGGTTAAGCCTACGCGAGACCCAGCGCCTGCAGACGGGAGCCCGCTACCCGGCGGCGCGGAGTCTGCGGCCGGAACGCCCCGCGCTGCTGCCGGGCGGGCACCCACACGGCCCCTGGGGCGCCAGCGCCGGCGTGCCGTAGGCGAGGCGAAGCCAGCGCGAGCCGCCCTTTACGGGGCGGCCAGCTCTCCGCGGGCCTGTCCTGTCGCCGAGCGGCTATGCAGCGCCGGGGCCACCTCGCGCGCCCACCCCGCCGCACGTTCAGCCCGACGGAGCAATGCCCGCTGAGGCGGAGCCCTGCGGAGGGCGCGGCCATCTTGGGGCGGCGCGGCCATCTCGGGGCGGCGCGGCCATTTCAGGGCGGCGCGGAGGCCCCGCCCGCGGAGGGGCGGTGTGAGGTGGCCCCGGTCGCCCGCCCCGCTGCGCCGTGCATGTCTGGGGACGTCTCACTTCATCTGTCACCAGTTCTGCTCGCCTGCCCAGCTGTCAAAACAGGGGGTGTCTTTTTCATTCCAGCTCACAAAGTACCAAAGGGGAAAGGGGCTTTAATGCCTGTGTTTGGACACAAGCAATTATCCCTAATTATTGTTTTTCTTTTGAGCCTGCCCGTCCCGCTGGAGAGCCAACAGATGAGCATGCCCTAATCCTCCCCAGTCGGTTGATCTCAGTGGGTTCTGCGGGACAAACCGGGCGAGAAGGCTCCGCGACTTTCATCTCGATGTGAGTTTTGAACTGATTGAAACTCGTTGCGATGGGAGAATTAACCTCGGAGCCCAGGCTTTCAATGGCCCCTGATAAGAGATTATACGTGTTGATGGCAAGCTTTTCTTGGCAAAATGTTTTCAAAGGGCTTGGAGCTGTTAAATCAAAGCACCATTGAATTGGTTGTAGGCCTCTTTACAGCGTTCTCTCCTTCTTCATTCCCTGGTACTATGCGTTGGTAATTACTGGCAGGGGTGGGAGAAGGAAAACAAAATCCTCTCGGAGATACACATGCATGAGGAGCAATGCCAGACAGAGGGCTACAGGGAAGCCGGAGGAAAACTTTCCTAATCCCACAGAGGATAACTACGTAAATACTCAGGCCAGTGCAGGATAAATCCCATTCTGCTGCAGTCTCCTTTCACATGTCTGCTTCTTGTTTTTGCTGGGTTGCCATAGCAGTGCAAGGATCCATGCTTCAGTGTTATTTACTCAATAATTCGCTCCTATAAAAAGAAAAAAAAAATGTAAAAGAAAGGAAATTCACAGGAAAACTAGAGGCCGTGTGAATCTTTCAGCCATGAATAACTGTATATCTAAGGAAATCTAGGTAATGCTTCAGATTTGCAGAAGCCTAGATGACATTGCTTTAACCGGGAGCCACTTGTTCTTTAAGTTTACTTCCTCACCATCTCTCCACAGTTTGTGTCCTGGATTCTGGAATTACACATCTTGTTAAAGAGTCATCATAACTGTGAAATCTGAATCACGTTTGAATGAAAACTTTCTCTCACACTGTCTGAGAGCAGAGAGTTTGGAATAGCCTGAGAGTCAAAGCAAAAGCTGTCTGCTTCTAACCAGGGAATCTCTTCCGCACTCATCCACCCTGTAGTTCATAAATGAAAGACTGCTTGTTAAGTTTAGGGATAATGGATGTAGTCCTGATTTTCATTACAGAAGGCTAAGGACAAGCAGAAGAAAAAAATTAGCGGTAATTGAGGAGGAGATAAGCATTTTCTGTTGGACAGATCATACACTTCAAGAGGAATGCCTACAAGAATGAAGCACACACTGCGGAAAGCCATTGAGCTGGAAAAAGAACATTCAGCTCTGTACTAGAATCTGTTGGCAGGCAAGGAGAGGTGTTTGGGCCAGACTTTTTTTTTTTTTTTTTTTTTTTTATGAGATTATTATGGAGGACTTAACGACATTCTTATTAAAATAACATTCTGGTTTGATGTTGAGAGAAATAACACATTGATATCAACTTCCAGAAGATGTTTCTGCAAAAGGCCTGCTCGAGTTGCCAACAGTGAGACCAGCCTCTCCAGTACCATGGATGCAGTGGTAATGCAGGGGCAGTGGAAGCAGCAGCCATATGGCAATAGGTAAACTGCAGCAAAGGAGGATGGGGGTGGAAAGTTGACAGCAGGCAATGGACAAGCAGAGGGAAATTGGAGTTTGAGGAAAGCTATTTTTCAGGAAGTTCTTGCACTGAACCCATCAAGAACGGCACCGCAGAGCTGGAACTCCTGTTCAGGTCTCCCTGCCTGGCCCTTGTATTTTTTCTCTTTGTCTACCTCATAGGAGAGCACCTGGAAACTGACTTGGAGAAAAGAGATGAGCCCAGCCAGGAGCTGGTCTGCCTAGACAAGGACCAATAAGGCACTACAGCTAGCTGTATCAGCAGATAGATGCTCCTTGCTGAAGGAGGAGGCCTGAGCTCAGAACTCTTGGAAGCAGTCATGGAGGGCTGCTATGATCACATGACTTGGGCTGCTAGTTATCCAGATGGATATTTTATTATGTTTGGCTTTTTTTCTCCGATGATGTTGTGCAGGTACCTGAAGTGAGGAAATACTGTTTTTTGAGTGCTATGCTACTGTGCCTTAAGTTCCCAGCTCCTGAACTTAGCTTGAGCCAATGCAATTTACAGACAGCCCCAATACCTTGAAACCAGCCTTTTTTTAATGCCTATAAATATCTGCCAGAAGAGAAACGTTTGTTTGTTTGTTTGTTTTTTTGAAAGCTTGAACAGTAATTATTAAGATATTAAGATTAATGTGGAAGCAATTTCACAGGCACTATCTGTCTCAAAACAATAACCTTTAATTTTTAAGTGGCATTAAATTGTAAAAAAAAAAAAATAGAAACCAAGTTTTTGGGGATCCTGTTCTAACAAAACCATTCAGCTTGCATCATGCCATGGAAGTTTCCTGCTGTGAGATTGTTTAGTTGGAGGATTTGTAGTAATTGGGAAATAAGTTTTGGGGATGAAAATTGGTAGGTTTTTTGTTTGTTTTTGTTACATTACATCTTAACAACAACCGGAATGGCTAAACATATGTTTTGGCTTGTTCAGTCCTTACTGTTGATTGGGCCTGTGAGTATTATGGAAAAGTTAGGAAGAATAATAATAGCCTTACTTGTTCTGGTTTGATTGTTAGAGTGTTCTACAAGGGATCCTAGGGAGTTCACAAGCTGTATATGCAGGGTTTCAGTAGATTGTACAGGACCTCTTCTTTTGTGAAGCATCCAGATCATCAGTAAACTGTTGCAAAGCTTGTCAGGAAGAGAGTACTTGCAGTTTATACTCTCCACTGAAGCAAACAGCTGCAATGTGGATTTTATAACTTAAGTGGGATGAAAGAAACCTGCAAGAGCTAGAGTGTATAGAATAAAGTGGCTTTATATATATTTGGCAACCCTGAAAAGGCATCTGGGGCCAAGGCTGTTTCATTAGTCACTGCTACTTCAGAAATGCCTGTAAGTCCTGTACAGTTAGAAAGTTCGCCACATAAAACACTGTGTGTCCAATTTATAAAATTAAAGAGATGGTTTCAGCTCCAAAGACCTTAACATTTATATATTCAGTGAGAAGCAGCAGTTGGATCCAATAAACATATGGTGGAAATGTGGTGTAACAGCTACACCTTTATCAGACCCAGAAGCAGCTCACTGCAGCATGCAAGCTCTCAGCCATGGTTGCAGACGGACATCATTTCCATCACCAGAAGAGAAAGACTGCCAATGTTTAATACACAGATGGAGCTTAATACACAGACGGAGCTTCTGAGATTTTGGGGATTGGAAAGATACTTCACTTCAGTAGCATCTTATAGGGTCTTGGTATGTGGGAGAGTTAAATCATTTTTAGCAATAAGTCAATTCTCCTTTTCACCTCATATTTATTTTTTTAGCAACAAGATTATTTTTTGAAGTAAGAGGTAAATAACACTACAAGTGTTATTACTTGTTCAAGGAAAATTTTACCAGGCAGGATAGTTGTGTTTCTGTATAGCTTGATGCACTGTAACTGATTTTGGGAAAATAATAATAATAATAATAATAATAATAATAATAATAATCCAATGAAATCTGGAAATGCTTACAAGAGGGCTCCTGTGGCAGGCCATTTGTCCTTTTTTTATCTGTCTTATGAGGACCAAAAACCAAAATGCTCCAACCTGGAGTGGGTATGACAAGACACAGAGAAAAAAATTACAGTGAGACCTTGCATGCAAATACTGCAAGGAAAAGGTAATTTGAAAGTCACAGCTGTCATTATTGGGCTCAGGCATCACTCAGTGGTTGAAAGACCTTTTGCTGACTTTATGTTGGGTACTTAGTTAATTCCGGCACACTGCGCATGGGTTATCTTGACTGTGTACAGAACCAGGTATACTTTGCAGAAGCAGAAACTTGGATTGACTTACTGTTCTGCTTCCATTTGAGAATGGAATCTTTTCACAGAATCTTTTGTTTAATGCCCGTAAAAGACTGCATGAGACATTTCTTTTTATTCTATTATTATTATTATTATTATTATTTTAATTGGCATTATATTTACTGAACTGGCTTTCTTAATTCTGATATTTAATCTCCATGCCTACTTTCTGCTTCTGTTTTGATATTAGTCCTTGGTCTCCCTCTGCTCTACTTCTTTGAAATACACTCTACAAATTTCCATGGGCACATGACAGACCCAAATGGGATGCTTTGCTTTATAACATAGCCACAGCAAGTGCTGAGTGAGTTGCTGGCTGAATGAAAGCAAGTGGAGCGGAGCTTGCAGGCTTGTGCAGCTCACTGGATATACGCAGAGAAATACATTTTTACATGGAATTATCTTGCGGTGGCTCTAAAACTTAGATGATGGCTGCACTAGGTCTTACATACCCACGGAGATGAGAACCTATGCAGAAACAAAGCAGAAAGTCGTAGACTTGAAACTTTCTTACATTATAATGTAGCCCTCAAAAATACCGAAAGGCACATTGGAAACCAATGGCTTTCTTACAGAGTAACAAGTCTGCAGCTCACAAAGACTCTGAGTAAATGCAGCTCAGCTCCCGCTTCATGATCAGTGACTAGCTTTGTCTACCCTAAATCCCCAGTAAGCTACAAAGCAGTAGGTGATGAAAGGTCTACAAATGCCAGTTAATTTCAGGGTATAGCTTTGTATGCAGTCTTGACATATTTCCCAGTGGAGCAGCCTATTGCATATCCCAGGTGCTCTGTTTCCATCTTTCCAGAAGTACAGAAATGTGTGATAAATGTCTTTTAGCTGTCAGTTCCTGAAGATCCTGGCATACGACTTGTAGCATGAGGTGCTGCTCACACCTGGCCCGAAGTTAGAGGTCAAAATTAGGAGGTCTGTCACAGGCCATAATGTGAGGTTTAATTTTTCTTTAATAAACTGAGCAATCTCTACTCTTCACAGAAAAAAACAAGTAGGGTTTCAGTAAGCCTGCCAAATGAAGGTGCTACTTGAAAGCACCAGCTCAGGCTTGAGTCTAGCCCTTAGCTGCAACCACTGTCTGAGATAAGGGGAAGTGTCAACCTTCCCAAGTAGAATATAGTAGCTGTAGAATGCCCTAGAGGAAAAATACCTCTTTTCCCATTGCTGAAGCCATAGCACATGACATGTTTGTCTTCAGTTGAGCTTTAGCGCATCCTTCCAGTGCACTGTGTATTTCAGACATTTTCATTTGAAACAACGAGTGATATAACTTGAGAAAAAGCTCATAGTTACTAAGAAAAGTTCATACCTTTATGGTAGAATGTTAACTAAGATGCTTATATAGTTTGTGTAAGTCATGTTTTCTTTACCTCAAGATGACAAAGGACTTTTAATAGTCAGTGATCCAGAAAGAAATGCCCAAGTGCACTGGCAACAATTGTTTTAAGACTGCGAAACCAGTGTCCTTTGATCTATAGGACTAGCAAAGCAAAGCTTTTCCTCTTAGGTGATAGGAAATGATTCACTCAATTGCATTATTTCAATTAAAATTTTTAGTCTTGCACCTCACTGTCCAATAAGTGTTTCTGCATGCAAAGGAGCTCCCAGATGCACCGTAGTTAACTGCGTGAATAATAACAAAAACTAATTAATGTGATGAATGTTGCCCTTCTGTCTCAATTCCACTGGAATTATTTTAGCAAACGTTGGCATTTTAGAAACAGTTTTTATTAGAAGTGGCTGGGCATATCATATCTTATGAAATAACTGCTGAACTTTAAGCTATTATGATCAGCTGCTGTGATCATGTGCTGTAGATTAGAACGTAGAAAGCAGACTGCTCTAGATATGTTCAGCTTACGGATGTAGCTCTGTTAGTTTTTGGTGTTCTGGGGAAAACTATTCAAAGATATTCAAATCACCTGCTTATCCTGTTAGTGCATTGAATGCTTATATCTTCTTGCTCTATGTATCAAAATGTAGTCAAAATTTGCTATAAGTGCATGAACTGGAGACCCTTTGATCTAAGGATAAGATGGTTGAATCTTCTTAAAGTAGCAGATGCTCTTAGTATACACTTAAAAATTCAACAAAACAGAATATTCTGGTTATTACACAGTAAACACGACAAGCATGAAATAAAGCAAATCAAATAAAGTGATAGGACAGTCCAAAAAAATTATCTTGAAATATCAAACATCCTTTAGAAATGATCTTGATTTAAATATTTTTACATTTCTGAGTCTCAAGGAATTTAAAAATGTATTTTTTGTCACTCTTTGGAAAAAAGATTCAAAGTCTCACTACAACCTGTAAGCTGAAAATTCTGAGTGCCTTCTTGCTTTGACCATGCAAAGTATCTGATACAAATACCAAAGAGACGCAAGATGCAGGAAGTGTAGGGAACTTTTGGAATGCATCTCTGAAAAAGACAAGGGATCCTCCAAAAGTGAGTGTAACTGGAACAATAGGAGGAGGAGACAAAGCATGGAAAAACAGAGAGGAGGAAGGCAACAGCTAAGCTTATATACACAGCAGGTGTTGTACATCAGGTGAGAATTAAATAAATATTTTGTGCACCTTCACGTTTTTGGCAGAACTGAGAGGTGGCTCACAACAATTAGAGTTCTTAGAGGTTTTTTGTTTGTTTGTTTTTTGTTTGTTTGTTGTTTTTTTTTTCCCTGGGAATATCCACAAAAGTGCTGCTCGCAAATGCACTTGTTTAACAAATTGCATGAAGCCATTTGTCACAGACTGTACTCCCAGCTGCTCTCAACACTGTGTCCAGCCAACAAAAGTGATTGCCAACCTCCCCTGGGTCAAAAAGGCCCCATTAGAAGCACTGCTCTCCTACCCATCTGCTGAAACTGTTATTGGTGCAGCTAATTATATGTTTCATTCTTTCACTTCCAGAATCAAATACATTTCTCAGCCTCTATATCATTGATTACATTAACTGGAAATACTTGCTGTAATCATAGACAGTGAACTTTACTTCACCCTGAAAATAGGAGGCAATAGACTTTCCACTTCTTATTTTTTTCACTTTCTAAAATTGTTTAGAACACATAATAAAAACAGGAACAGTAAATACACTGTAGATAAATAAATAAACAAACAAATAAATGTGAGTGTTGCTTATAATGAGTTTTACCTTCTTGATAAAATTGTGCTTATCCTTCATTTTCATGCTTTGCCACCTGTGCAGTGGTAGCAGTTTTTGATCTTTTCAGTACAAATTGCCATGTTTCTTGAGATAGTACAGAACAGTGCTGATAATACTGTGTATTGAAACATGCAAATACATCTCTGGACTGTGAACTTGTTAGTCTCAACTTAAAATGGATTCAGTGTATGGATGGGAAATATTTGCAGTGCTGAGTTGCTCTTAAACCAATTTTCCTGAACTGTGCTCAGAGGCAGTCTGGTACAAAGGTATCTTGGGTACCCACGCCCACCCAAAATGAGTTGCCCAAAAATCCTGCAGAAAATGGGTTTATGCTGCTGAGAGATGCTATCTTTGGTTAGAATAAGGCTGTGATCATTCATGCTAACTGAAGCTGGGATTATAATTTTTAAAGGATGGAAAGAGTTCTTTAGATGGTCCAGCCAGAGTTGGATTGAATTCTTGTCTGCTGTTCAGCCTCTCTGGTGTCCCTCTCCTGTTTCAGCTTGTCCTAGCACACATACCTTTCTGCCCCAAACTCTTCTAAACAGATATGACTCACTTTGTTTCGCTCAATTACATATAGAGCATTGATCAAAGGCATTTCATATAGTCAGTGTCCTACTACTTGTTCAGGAAAAATGTTTCCAAAAAGGCAAGCTATTTTTGTCTACAAATTAGAGTGTTGTCCCACTCCCCCCACATGCCACTTAATGAAAAGATCAATTACCTTATTATTATTATTATTATGTTATCTTTTATATACTTCTTGTCTGACTGACAGTTCTCAGTATTGCTTGTGAGCTGATAACTGAAACATATTTAATCAGATCACTTATATGGGGCTATTTCTTTGTTTTCCCTTTCCTTGTTTAGCAGTGTGTTTCTGTGGTGCATGGCAGCAATAGGGAACTGACTGCTATGCGTGACGTGAGCGTTCCAGAAATGCACTTATTTCCATAGAGTGGGCCAGCAGTAATAATTTGGAGATATGGAAATTGTGCTGGGGAATCTTTGCTAGAGAATTCTACTGGTCATAGATGAGCAAACAGGACTAGTAAAGCTGAATCCCTGACAATGAGCTGTTACATACAGCTTTAACTGTTATCAGGCACTTTTACTGTCACTGTACATTTTAACCTTCATGACCAGAACAGCATTATCAGCCATAAGGTAGTTGGCTGGCACAGCTGACTGAACATTATAAATAATTAGCTAATAATCAGATATCAGGGCATTGCTTGCACAGTTTCCAAGATGCAATTGTAAAAGAAGACTATTGCTTAAACCAACAGAAATTAGTACAAATATGGCATGCTTTCCTCTGTGGAGCGCTAGCCATTTGAGTCCTGTTAGAGAATGGCATTATTTGCAAGCTCCCTTAATATCATTTACCACTCTCATTGAACAAAGAAATATAAGAGGTGGGAAGTAGCATATGTTTTATGATCTTTTATACTTGGCTATTTTTTCCATGGGATTTTCATGGAAAATGTCCAAGTAAAGATGACATGAAACCAAGAATTTCTGAAGACATTGTCTTAAACTAGATTAAATATGCAGATAAAGCTCCTCCCTTTCTCTGTCAGGTCTTCTTAGATTGGATTCATAAAGCTATTTACGTTCTTATTTTTACTTCTAGTGTACAGTGTGGTTTTGTTGATATTTTGGTTTTGCATGATCTGATGGAGTTTTACTCCAATTAACAGAACAGGAGATGATATTGAACACTTTTTTTTTTCTAGGAAGAAAATTTTATGTGTCTTTACAATAAACTTAAATGTTGCATGTGATGTTCTTGAAATTCTTCAAGAGAAAGCTAGAGAAGACCCTGGGGAATGCTCTTAAATGCTACTTCTGCATTATGTCAGAAGTGACTGAAGGAACTTATTACCAGAATGGTGTTGGAAACTTGTTTTTTTGTGAGCCAGGGAGCTGAAACTGTGTTAAAGTTGGCCCCACTTAAAGATGACCAGATTAAGATCACAGGAGAATTATGATTTATTTTAAATGTTTGCATAGTGTCCTGTTGGATCTTCAGACATCACCTCTGAAATCCTGTGATATGAAAGGCATAATTGCAGACAAAAGCTGCTCACAGTAAACTCATGATCAACTTGCTAAATCCAATGGGAGAAGGATAGCTGAGTAACTCTAAAGGTAAGAGAACAGAAAAGTGCAATTTCTTCACTATGCAGTAGGTCAGAATTTAGTTAATCACACCAGCATATTTTGCTTATCTGCTGGTAGATGTGTGTGTTATCGGTTGTGAAATTGGTTACAGCACTGGAAACAACTGCTTTCAGAACAGACTTTGTATACTTGTTCTCTCCACTGAAATTTTGAAAATACTCCTTACCTGTCTGCTGGCAGATATTTGTAAAACTTTGCTGACACATCAGTAAAAATACATGCGAAATCAGTTTCAGAATTTTACACCAGATTTTACCCTTTGCTATATTAATACGAGAAGAATACAGAAAAGACCTACTGCTTTCTACTTGTGTAACCAAAAGCAGAGTTTTGCCGTAAGCAACATGAGTTCAAATGGCAAGGTATTAAAAACACAGATGTATAAAGAGAGGTCCATGTGTGGAAATGCTTTATATTAAGAGGCAGTTGCTGAAGCATATGAGTGTTAGCCATGCAAGGCCCATTTGGTCCAATATTTGTCTTTGTGAGTAGTAGTTTTAAAGAGGTCTGCCATAAAGTAAATTTGTTCTGCCTACCTATTAGTGCTTCAGATCACTGCCCTCCTCCTTGCACCATTTTATATTTTTCCAGGCTGATGCTGGACCGTGCTGGCTGAGAGGGGATTTGATCCAGGTTTATAAATACCTGAGGTGTGGGGGCCATAGTGGTGAGGCCGGACTCTTTTCAGTAGTGCATGGGGACAGGACAAGGGGAAATGGGATGAAGCTAGGGCATAGGAAGTTCCGCACGAATGTGCGCAAGAACTTCTTTACGGTGAGGGTGACGGAGCACTGGAACAGGCTGCCCAGGGGGGTTGTGGAGTCTCCTTCTCTGGAGATATTCAAGACCCGCCTGGACACCTACCTGTGCGACCT
This sequence comes from Alectoris magna, assembly GCA_030625065.1. Taxonomy (NCBI): domain Eukaryota; kingdom Metazoa; phylum Chordata; class Aves; order Galliformes; family Phasianidae; genus Alectoris; species Alectoris magna. The sequence continues at coordinate 51,959,528 of CM060564.1, forward strand.
GGTGTAGGGAACCTGCTTTAGCAGGGGGGTTGGACTCAATGATCTCTGGAGGTCCCTTCCAACCCCTACAATTCTGTGTGATTCTGTGTGACCAGACCTGAAATCATAGAATCATAGAATGGCCTGGGTTGAAAAGGACCACAATTATCGTCTAGTTTCAGCTCCCCCTGCTATACGCAGGGTCACCAACCACCAGACCCAACTGCCCGGAGCCACATCCAGCCTGGCTTTGAATGCCTCCAGGGATGGGGAATCCACAACCTCTTTGGGCAACATGTTCAAGTGTGTCACCTCCCTCTGTGTGAAAAACTTCCTCCTAATATTTAACTTAAACCTCCCCTGTCTCAGTTTAAAACCATTCCCCCTTGTCCTATCACTATCCACCCTTGTAAACAGTCTTTCCCCTTCCTGTTTATACTCTCCCTTCAAGTATTGGAAGGACACAATGAGGTCATAGTTGTCCAGTATACACAATTAGCATTAAAACCACATAACCCTTACTTTTCCACACCATCATTTCCAATGAATCAGAAAAGTTGTCTGTTGTGACAAATGTCTGTGGAGAATACCTGAAACCTTTATTTTCCATGTGTATTAAAGGCCTGCTAAGTTATCTGCACAAAATGTCAGTGTTTTATTTTCAAATCTGAAGAAATTTCTGAAAAGTTTAGTGTGAAATGAATTCAGACCCCTTCATGTTCAATGAAGATGATATAAAATATTAAGCAGACTGATTTCCATTTCTGACTGCTTGCAGGCAACCTTGTCACTTCACTTCAGCAGCTCTAATGACAAGCCAGCAATAGGTGAGTAATAGTCCAATAACAGAGTAGTACTCTAAAAGTGAATGAATATCTTACTTTTTAGTTTCCTTTCTGAGACGTATTGGTTTGGTCACATTGGTCAGAGCTTCCTTCATTAAGTATTTCTCAGGATCATAGCTGTCTGTGTCAAAGAAAGTGTCAAACATGGAGTCAATGACTGGATCATAAACAATTGTTATAATTCTAAATTTTGCATGAGAGGCTCAAGAAACCTGTAGCTGTGGTACTTAGGGACGTGATTCATAGAGCATGGTATTGGACTAAATGATCTTAGAGGTCTTTTCCAACTTTAATTCTTCCGTAACTTTTTAAAGTTTTTGAAGATCTGTTTTTTTTTTAGCTTGATGTTCTTTTTACATAATTCAAATATTAGGAAAATAGCACGATTATTTCTAAGATGTCTTGTGCTGTATGCTCAGTCACAGTGCTCTGCGCTGTTTTCCTTGATTCAGCTATACTTACATCTCCATGTAGGTAGAAGTCACTACATGATCTCTGCGTTTGGAGATTGAGTCACTGCTAATGTGCTCTGCATTGAAAGATACTATCATGCCCGTGGTGTAGGTGGATCTCTTTGTTTTCATTTACTGCCAGACTGAGCTTGAGTGTTCTTTGAGGTGTGTGTCCGTATGAGTGGACAAGCAAAACAAGCAGAGCTCTAGGCACGTACCAGACATCTTCAGCTTGACTTGCTGCTAGTACTCTCTACTGTGGGAAAACAATAATGTATTTGCCTGACAATTGTGCACATAGTAGAGAATAATATTCTATTCACTATAAATCAAATATGTAGGCTCCAATTATGATGATGAAGAGAAGGAAGTTATGAAAAGCAAAAGTTATGCCTCTCTTCTTGTTTAGCTTCAGATCTTGTTAGTTTTGCCTTATCTTATCTAAATTAAACAGCCTAGAAAACTCAGGAAGCATTCCCAACTCACTGTCTGTGTCCTCACCATGTGAGTTCCCTGCCAAATACTGTGACCCTTGTGGCAAGTGGCTTTCTGCTTCTCCTATCACGGCAATGTCACACAGACAGGTAGGACACACAGAGGTGGCTGGTCAGACAGACATTTCTAGGGCTTACCCACAGTGCAGGACAGCATGCTCCTGAGTATGTTTTAGTGCACACATGAGGTTTTCCCTGAAACATTGTGAAAGGCACCAAACCGGATCAAAAGAAATTTGATTTTGGGGGGTGTTTGTTTGACCTCTATCCTTTTTCAATAATATGAGCAAGTAGCCAGAAACCTCTCATCCCTAATCAAGGAAGAAGCAGTAACCTGTGAGTTTCAGATATCTGCACTGGTATAGACTCTGTACATGCTTAATTATCATCATAAATGGCACCATCTAGAAGCATATGCAGAATTGTTCATTACATGGGAGATTCAATAAAGCTGCTATTATTTCTTGCAAATATATTTTTGAGCGTGTCTCATAGCGTGGCGCCAGAAGTGAAATTAATTTCACTGCTTAGTTTCTTTGCTGTGGCTGTCTGAATGACTTCAGGCATGGCTGTGAGCAATACTTCATTCCCAGATGAAATGTGTACACATGGGTTATTTGTGAAAAATTGAGATTTTCCAGAGATGCATGGAAAACTGTATGAAATAGATAAAGGAGGGAAAGTAATCAGGGTGCCACACTGAATTTATAACATATGGCAAAGGATGTTTTTTGACCGTAAAGTCTTAAAAACTTTTGAAAAGTAATAGGTACCTCAGAGATATGTAATGTTTCTTATTACATCAACTGGCAATAAAACTGAAATCAGAACGAAGAACATTTATGTGAAAGTTTGGCATATGTACGGATGAACTTCTCAAATACTGAGAAATGACAAGTTAGTAATGATGAAGCTACCAAACTTAAATTGCCATATAACTGGACTATGTTATTGATCAGCTAACATGCAAAGAAAGACTAGGACAGAAACAGCTGAAATAACAGATTATTCACACAAGATCAAGTACAGACATAAACAGAAAATGAAACAAACCAAAGAAGGTTTTGTGCATAGAAGAATAAGTAATATAGATGTTACAAGAAAGCATTTAGCAGTCACTTTTCTCATGATCTTGCTTCCAGAAAAGAAATCACCAAACAAAAAGGTATATGCAATCTTAGAACCATTCCCCTCCACAGCAAGTGGATGGTGAGGGCAACATCTTTTTTGGTGGGTTTGCCTTCCCTAAAATCTGCAAATGTTAAGCAACATGTACAAGCGCTGTCTCAGCCACATGGCTTAGCCTATAGCATAGTGAGCTTTAAGAGTAACAGCAGGATGAATTTACAAGGGAAATATTTCTGGCAAACTGGCACAGTGCTATTTATGGGCAGGTGTTTGCGAGTGAAGTGCTAACAGATCTGATCAAATATAGGTCCCACAGACAGCACCTCCAGAGCACAGCTGGGAACAGTAATGCCATGCCATGTATGAATCCAACTTAGTATATTTTCCTAAAGACTATACTTCACATGCGTGGGAATACAACTGATACCTTGAAGAACATCAACTGAAAATCAGGTCTGAGTTGAAATGAATGTAATTGCCACCACTGAATGGCAATTCCATTCAATAAGAAAAAAGATACATATTGTCAGCCATGTGGAGATGCACGATCTTAAATGAAGTCATACAACTAATAAAATGGATGAGTAAAATGGTAGCTTTTGAAAAATAGAAAAAACATGCATGTGTGCTGGTTCAAATCTAAGATAAAATCACATGATGTGGAAGAGAAATAGAACTGTCCTGTTATTAAACTGTTAATTGAATGTGTTCAGTTTCGTATAGGAAAAGAGATGTATACTGGTTCTACACATCAAGTACACTACTCCTGCATTTGTATCATTCATAATCATGTTAACTATTTATTGACACACACACAGACACACACACACACACACACACACACACACACACACACACACACACACACACACACAAGTAGGAGTGTTCATATCTGTAGGTTAAGGAAAGTTGAAAAATGTTTCCTGAATGTATCTGCATGTCCATTTCTACTGTTTGCAAAGTTTTTGAAGGAAAAGAAAGTATATACAAAAACAAGGAAAGAAAGTTGCTGTAAACACCCTTCCTATGCTAGTAAAGGAAGAAGGGCATTCTGCATGTGTGATCCGAAGCACAAGCTGGATCCGCATGGATCCAGTTCCATGCTTTTCCTCACAGCATGGCTGAAGAAGGCTGTTCCTTCACCTGTTGATTCCTGAGACAGCAGGGTGGATCAGAGGCACGCAGTGAAAGCTTCAGCTCAGTGTCTGGAAAGAGTAAGGTGCCTCAGGAACCTGAGCCACAGTGACACATGCAAAGGAGGTCCTCACAAGGTGGTCACCAAAACCAAGTTTGGAGCATTGCTGCGTGTAATGCTTCTGCTCCACTCTGGAGTGCGGCACTTAGATTACTTGGGATTCAAAGTCCTCGGCTGCCCAACTGAGTCAGCTGCCTTGTCTTCAAAGCACAGACTCCAAAGCTACTGGCTGCCAGCTCCTGGTAGCCCATGAGTCTGTTCAGATGCTGGTGTGCAGCCTGTGAAGAGAGAGGCCCGTCTCTCACATTCCGGTGCAGCGGAAACATCAGAAATCAACTTTAACCTCTGTTGTAGAAATATACAGCCTGTGTAGCTGCTCCATTGCCAGACCGTGAGATCCGATGTACACTGGCAACTAAAGCATGGGCATTTGGGAATAAGTAAGTTGGTACACAATTACTCAAAGACCAGTGAAGCTTTGCAGCTATAACAGTGTGGATTTCCTGGATTATATTCCTCTCAGCTCTTTGACCACTACGCTTTAACTGCTCCAGCTACATCTGCACACTCTCTCAGAGGTTAGGCAAGAGAAGCACTCATAGCCCTATGTGGTTTCTGACCTGGGCCCTATACCCATATGGAAGCTGGTGAGACTTGAGCATTTCCAATGGTTCCCACCCTGCAGTACCTCCACATTTGGATGACATTACCACACGGGAGCCTTCCTGCCAAAATGTTCTCCCTAGCGTGCTTCCCTAGGAAACTTTACTGTGAGGAGAAACCCCTGCTTCATCTGCTGTGAGATGACAGTGACATTTTAATACCACATTTAAAAATACGATGCAGGCTGCAGAGCCAGGCTACGGACTCATGCAACTTTATTACTTGTTTAATTTGAAAACAACCCAGAAAAAAATCAGTTCTACTCACTTGTGGCTTCCCCATCTGGAGGGCATTGAGCTCATCTCACTGAGAGAGCTGTCACAAGCATATTGGGTGGATCAGATCCCTGTTAATGTCAGTGGGACGTGCACACTATCACTCATTGATTCTATGGGAGTTTTTAGTACAAGCATCGAAGAGGGACTATGCTCTTCCACTAACTGACATCACCATATAAATTAGGATCTCCCAGTGTTTTGAATTTATAAGCTAATTAAAAACAAAACCTACATGTACTCCTCAGTTATACAACTTCTTGGCAGTCTCACAATCTTTTCCAGTTCTAGATACAGCTATTGCAACATGCATTTCAAGCACAGTTAGAAAACCAAACGACTGAGCAAAGTGAGAAAAAAAGAAGACATAACTCCACATGGCTAGTGGAGAGAGCCCTGCACAGAGAGCTTGTGCCACTTATCAGGGCCAGGGCCCTCATGGTCCCAGAGGAGCTCTGCTGCGGCTCAGTGCTGTGCACCAGTGCATTCAGTTCTGTGCACCAGGGCACTCAATGCTTCATGACTGCTGCACCATGATGCTAAGTGCTTCATGGAAACTCAAATGGGCTTCCTTTCAGCTGACCTTGGGCACCTCCCAAACATAGATCTGTGTCCCAGCTTGAGATGATTGTTAGTGCTGGCCTGCAAAGTAACAGATCATTCTCAGAACTTTCCTCACCCTGATTTAGAGTGAGGATTGAACTCAGCTCTCCCACTCCTCAAGGGAGCAGACCAACTACCAGTCTCTCTTGGAGAAGCTGTTCTGTTTTGTATGAATAATTAACTAGTTATTGTCGGACCTGACTTGCCAACATCCCAGATGAGCAAGCTAACCAGAAGTCTGGAGAATCATTGGTTTGCACTTCCCATTCCTCTTCTTGGCCCAGTGAATGCTTAATTATTTATACAAAGGGATTTACGTAGTTTAAGGAGAAGAAAGGATAATTTTGGGATGGGAGACATTAATCTATGTCTTTATTCTAAACAAACTCAAAAGAGAATTTGTTAGCTGGTTTCAGCTGTCAGATAAGCTCTTGCACTGGGAACCACTGAGTCTGTCTGTGCATGCAAGAGAGCACAAATAAAGGCCTTTTGCCTTTAATTATGGTAGCAAGATGTCTCACTACTTGCTTGCAAAAGAGCTGACAGCCTTCCTCGAGGACAAACCCTTTCCAAAGTGCATGGAGGAAGTGAGAGTGCTGGCTTTGGGAGAGGGAATCCATTGTTCTAAATCTCTGTTGGCTGTCTCCTTGTTCCTCTGACTCCATAGATTGATTATAGGGGCCCAGAAAATCATATCTGAGCCTCTAGATGCTACTGTCATGTTTATTACCTGATGTAGATTTGAAGTCTTAGCTGAATGGATGCTCTTTGGCTACATCCATACTGTCCAGACTCAGGTTTCTTCCATTTGTGACATATAAGGTTGTGCTGCATGCAGCAGTGGTATGCCAGTGCACACCATGTGTTTCTACTGCTTTTTCCAAGGAAGTCAGGAATATGTTGTGCCCCTCTCCACTCTGTTGTATGGACATATGTGGGCAGTTAGGAGCTGGGCTCTCACGTAAAAATGAGGTTAACCTGGACCACACAGCAGGAAGAAAAAGCAGTCCGATGTGTGGTCATGCTGTGCACAGATACTCTGGTGTGATGTTTTAACAAAGAAGTGTCCTCCTTCACTGTGCTTTGTGGGAAGACCAGAAGAAAAAATATTTCTGACGATATTCTGATGTGTTCTAAAGCAAGTTCGCTGATGATACCAAGCTGAGTGGTGCAGTTGACACAATAGAAGGAAGGGATGCTATTCAGAAGGACCTCAACAGACCCAAAAGGTGGGCCCAGTTGGATCTAATGAGGTTCAACACAGCAAAGTGCAAGGTTTTGCACTTGGGCTGGAGGAATCCCAGGAATATATACAGACTGGAAGGAGGATTCCTCGAGAGCAGCCCTGCAGAGAAGCACCTGGGGGTCCTGGTGGATGAAAAACTGAACATAAGCCAGCAGTGTGCTCTTACGGCTTGGAAAGTAAATGGTATCCTGGGCTCCATCAGAAGAGGGGTGGCCAGAAGGGACAGGGAGGTGATTGTCCCTCTCTACTATGCCTTTGTGAGGCCCCATCTGGAGTACCGCGTACAGGTCTGGGGCCCCCAGTACAAGAAAGACAAGGAGCTGTTGGAGAGGGTCCAGAGGAGGGCCACAAAGATGATGAGAGGGCTGGAGCACCTCCCCTACAAAGACAGGCTAAAGGAGGTGGGCTGGAGCACCTCCCGTACAAAGACAGGCTGAAGGAGCTAGGCTTGTTCAGCCTGGAGAAGGCTGTGGGGTGACCTAATTGCAGCTTCCAGTACCTAAAGGGAGCCTACAAACAGGAGGGGAGTCAACTCTTTACAGGGGTAGATAATGGCAGGACAAGGGGAAATGGTTTTAAGTTGAAGGAGGGAAGATTTAGCTTGGATGTGAGGGGGAAGTTCTTTTCTATGAGAGTGGTGAGGTGCTTGCAAAGGCTGCTCAGAGAGACTGTGGATGCCCCGTCCCTGGAGGTGTTCAAGGCCAGGCTGGATGGAGCCCTGGGCAGCTTGGTCTAGTATTAGATATGGAGGTTGGTGGCCTTGCATGTGGCAGTGGGGTTGGAGCTTGATGATCCTTGAGGTCCCTTCCAACCCAAGTGGTTCTATGATTCTGTGATGAAGAAATCTGTGCTTTTCAGTCCACAAAGAGTGGAAATTCCCACTGAAACCACATTGTTAACTGAAAAAGGCCTAAGCAGTGATTAAAAAAAAAAAAAAAAAAAAAAAAAAGGAATTAAATTCCATTCCCTGAGAACTGTTCATGCCAACAAAAATATGGGATAGGCCAGCATATGCTTCTACCAGGTGAAGACATGGCCCTTGGGATATCTCACAACACAGAGCAGTACCTGCCTGCCTAGAAATGTTACTGCAGTGTGTGACAGCGGCAGAGCAAGGTGGTCAGCAGTCTGCCAGGACACACAGAAAATCCACCCTCTGGTGTTAATGGCTCCTGCAAGAGATGAAATCCATTGACAAAGACATCAACTCACAGCAATTTGCTTAGGTGAACAGAATACTTCAGCGATGTTAGTGAAACCCAGGGAGGGACTGTATTTGTTTGTTAAACAACAACAACAATAACAACAAGAAAGAAAAGAAAAGAAGAAGGACACCCTTCTTCTTCTAGAAAAGAAAAAGACACCCTACAAGTGTGGAAGTGCTGAAACTGAAATATACAAGGTGGCTTGGAAACATCCAAGTCTTCACCAATTACTTCTTATAGCACTGATTTGATGTGATCTTTTTCTTTTTTCAGAGGAGTGACCCCTCTCTTAACTGCCTAAAGGCAGTAAGGCTCTAACTACTGTCCTCTGCTAAGAGAAAGTGTTAAGGTGAACCCTGGAGTATCTTTGGAAGTGAGCACAGGGGTATCTGTTGAAGTGAATCAATTGTAAAGAACAACTGCTCTTCAGCACAAAGCTGAACACCCAGCTGGCTGGGAAAATGCCACACCTTCTGTGTTCTTTTGAGACTGAAGATCTCCTGCACGGTGTTTTGTTGTTGAGTTTAGTTGTTAACTGGAGGTTTTTTCTCATCTCTCATTGTCTGCACCTCTGAAAGCTGCTCCCTCTTGTGGCCCAGTGAGATTTCTGGCACAGGTTATGAATTATGCTGTGCTTGACCCTTAACGTAGTAGGGGGAGCAAGAGAAGGGTCTCTGAACTGGACAGGGGACCAGTTCATAAACTTGATTTGTTTCTGACTATTTTCAACGTTGCAAGGTACCCACACACACCTTCCTTTGAGACAGGAGGTAAATTAAAGTTACTAAATAAACATCTGCAAATCCTTCTGTGGAAAAACAAAAGATCATCTTCTTGAGTCATGATTCTCCTCTCTAGGAAACAAAAGGCAGTACTCCATTTCTCATCAGTATAATAATAATACGTGGCACTTACATGCACTGTTTTTCTCTGTAGGAAATAGCCTTATGATTGTTTACAAAGGAAGTCAATATCATAATGCCTCAGGCATGCAGGAGTGAAGGGGCTGCTCAACATCACAGTGGTTTCTTATGATTGCTAATTTTGCGTGCTGTCTTAGTGTGTATATTCAAAGCACTTGGAAATACTGTTTTCCAAATGGCCTGATGTCAATAAGCTGAGGGTGAATTTTTATTCTAGCTATCATTAGCATTGATGTCATCAGACGCTGCTGCCTTTCATGGAGTATGTTAGAAGGTCTTTCTGAATTTATACTTTTTTCCACATACCTTTGTCCAATAGCAGGTAACATAAAGACAAAGAAGTCTTTATGTGCTCTCACAAATACTTGCAGGATGCCTATGCTAAAACAATTCTGCCTTTGCCCACAGTGACATGTTTTGTCTCTGCTACTATCAGCACACTTCAAAGAGCAATATAGGAAATAATATGGGATTCCTTCTTTGCATCTTGCTCTCCTTGTTCCTATAGGGCTCTGACTACTGTGTTTGGGAGCAGGCTAAAAAATTTGGGCATCTGTGTTCTCCACCCCAACATAAACTGCGAGTGGTGAGAAGCAACCGCTGTAATAAAGCCTCTCCACTAGAGGATCTCTTGTTGGGTATCTCCTCTCCTATCAGTCTCACATTGTAGTTGATCACTATCAGTCATAGCAGGTGCTGTGCCTTGTTTCAAGAAACAAGTAGCCCCTAGCCCCACTGGCTGTGACCCTAATCTCCATCATGCTGACATCAGGTGGGAAGGCTACACCAGTCAAGTTCTTCTCTGTCATACTCTGTGCCCTGGCCCTGGCCTTGCTCCCTCTTTGTTCTTGGGATCTGGGCCAACACCTGCAGATGTCAGCAGGAGAGTTGGGCAGAATGAGACGTCAGTCCACTACATTCCCACTTGTCTACAGGCACTTGCACTGGCCTGTGCTGCCCTCCATTTCCACATGCTCTCTGGGACCTTCTGATCCCTTTCCACACTCATTATTATTTTTTTCTCTCAAGCCCAAAGCCTTATTGCTTCATTCCTTCACTGTGACAGCCTACAGTTGCCAGGCCTCTCACTTAATCGCCCTCCAGTCTCCCCATCTGAATCACTCAAAGCTGCATGCTCTGCCTCTGGCCAGGACCTTTTCACATCCTGTCAGTACCTTTCTTTACTTTTTCGTATCAAATTCTAGTCTCGTGTCTCATTCAAGTCTTGTGCTGTTCAGCTTCTGTCTGCGTTTCTCCTCATTGCTTTTCATCTCTCCATGCCCGTCAGCTACCCACCTTGTGCACCTCACCACCCTTTCCACATCAGGTTCTCATTTACAGCTTCCATCTGCTCTTTCCCTCCAGAGCTTTTTCCAAGCCTGTTCTCATGCAGCTCATCAGACAAACCAATGAACAGTACTCTGCTCTCCTCTTCAGCCCCAAACACACACACACACACACACACACACAAAATATATATATTAAAAAAAAAAAAAAAAGTCTCAAAGCTTCTGAAGGTCTAACAAGACAAGCTTCTTAATTTTTTAAATTTCATTATCATTTCACATCCATGTGTCTTCCAAGGTTTACACAGTCTGCCTGATACATAACTCTGTAGGCACTTCATCTGGAAATAATTGTTTGCAGGACCTTCCCCACTCTTCCCAGGATTGTGAGCTCTGCAGGATAGGGACAGTATCTTTGATTTGCCTGCACACAGTTTTAATGCAGAGTAAATGTGATGTATTATAATATCTTAGCAATAGTGATGGCAGTGGATTATGATTAATTATAACAGAATAAATGATAATAAGTAAGAAACCAACATAAAAATAATAATAAACAATCTGTTTTAATAAAGGACTATCTTTCTGCCACTTGAGATTGATAGCCCGTATTTTACCCACTGTTTTTTAAACATTTTAACTTTAAACTGTGAAAATTAATTCTAATTGTACCTGTACCACATACTTACACTTCCTGAAACAGTCTACCTGTTTCTGTTCATAGTGTTAAAGCAGTTATGAACTGGAGGGTAAGGAAGAGGGGAGGAAGGGTTCATACAAGGATATGAGTTATTCTGAGTCATCTATGGAACCTATCATTTTTCCATTCACTTAAAAAGCAAACAACAAAAACTGAGTTCTTTGTGCTTTCTGTGCAGTGTGATGAGGACTTCTTGTGTCATTTTGTGTAGCGTCACATGCTGAGATATTTGCTGTCCTCGGATAACCTGAAGCAACACAATACTCTTAAATGTGGAATTGCAGATGGCATTTCATATCTACTGTGGTAGGAATCCTGTAATGGCCACAAAAAGGTCTGAAGCATTTTTCTTCTGGGTACTTGACTAGATTTAAAATGAATGAATGTGGCAGAGATCTGATGTGCTCTTTTAAAATGCCTTTTGCTAATTCTTTGTGTCCCCCTTGACATAACAATTACATAACAATAACAATTGACATCTACAGAAGCCTGTTGCACATTGCCAACTTGAAATGCAGAGTATGTATACAAAGTTCTTTTGGAGGTATTCATTTTCATAGTAACATGCATACAGGCCACTCAGTCTTCACCACCACCACCACCACTGTTTTCAGTGCACTCCTGTCTGCTTTCCTGCTGCTGTAGTGACATGTCTCACATACCTGTGCTGTCACAGCAATTCTGATGATAGGACTGCACTACTCGCCACTATGAGTCTATTGTGGAGCCTGCTGGATGGCCTCTGATATTGCTGAGATCATTAGATGAGGTATACTAATGCCTCCAGCCCATAGTTTTCTAGACCAATCAATCTCCCATATGAGGAAGGGACAAGTAATCTGGGTCTGATCAGCCTGGGGAAAAGAAGACTGAGAGGGGATCTGATTAATGTTTATAAATATCTAAAGGGAGATGGGAGGCAAATGGATGAGACCAGGCTCTTCTCAGTGGTGCATAGCGATAGGACAAGGAGTAACGGCCTAAAACTTGAACGTAGGAAGTTCTGTACTAACATGCAGAAGAACTACTTTAAGGTAAGGGTGATGGAGCACTGGAACAAGTTGCCCAGAGAGGTTGTGAAGTCTCCTTCTATGGAGATATTCAGAAGATACAAAGCGAACAAACTAAAACAAAAGGTGAGCAAGGCTTCTAGCTACTTTCACCTTAGCACTGTGTTAGAAACATGCAAAAGCAATAAATGGAAAGCTGGGTTCCAGAAGTGTTTAGAAAATAAACAGTATGCCACTTGCAGTAATAAATGTTGTCAGTTGTTTTCAAAAACACAGAAAATACCATTGAGCATAGAAGAAATCTTTTCTTTGAAGCCACTTTAACAAATACAGGAATACATGTGCTTTTCCCAAGCTGCTTAAGTATACTTTCAGACAATAGCTTGTTAAGAAAATTATTATAATATATTAGGTTTTACTAACACTTGAAACAATTGTATAAATAAAAAAAATCAAATCCCTAGTGCTCATTAGTAGCACAATTATTACAAGAATGTCATTTCACAGTTGTTTATTTTTTTACCGCATGCGTTCATAGACACACGTGTAAGTAAATGTTAGGCCTTCCTCTGAGAGGTACTTCTCAGGATTTGCCCAGAGTCCCTCTTTGCACAGAAGTGGAGCACTGCAGCTGCTCCAATACCACTGAATTCAGTATCTTCAACTGCTTTTTGTCTGATCTGATTACGCCTCCCAAGCTGGAAACCTCCCTGGTTAGACAGCGCAGCACCTTCCATTTGCAAGAGACCACACTGAAGGCCCACCCCTAATTTGTTGTCTCATTTAGCCTGAAGGGAAAGTCCTCCCAGCTAGAGAGCAGGAGCAATGCTGTTTCTCTTCAGAGAAACAACTCAACGGTGCTGTGGCATATACTGTACACTTAATCTAAGACATATTTTGCTAAAAACCTCAAGTTATATTAAACATATGGCAGAAGATCATTATTTTAAGTATTTAAGTCAAACCAGATATCCAGTTGGAGGTGGATCTATCATGATCTGGCAACATTTTCTCCAAGTGCTCAATTTTAACAAGTGTAAAAGGGAATTAAAATCTAGGCTAAATGTGCTGAAGTGCTGCTATGGTCTCATGAAGGCTTCTTGGTTGTCTTTTATTGCTGTTCTGCTACTAAAGTGACAGGAGATCGGGATGGATTTTAGTGGAATTTGCCTTCATCTCGTAACTACACTAAACGAACCCAGCCAGAGGTGGCATTTGAACTCATAAAATTACTGCTGTAAAGCAATGCTTAAAAACAAAACAAAACAAAACAACCCACACTTCTTTGGTACAAGCTGGGTTATCCTAAGCATGATTAAAAATATTTGGAAGTGAAGACCTACAAGGTCATTCCAGTCATTTCATGTTCCACAGATTGAATGCTGCCATTATGTTTTGGGCTTCAGCGTTGAATTGACTGAAATGGCGCTATCACTCATCATCTGCAGTGGAGATAGATGAGCTTTTTTGCCCTGCAGTGGTGCTTGTCTTCCACCTCTGTATCTGATTACTGCACAGCAGATGGCTGGACAGGAAAGATGAAGCAGGGAACTCACTCACTCACTCATTCTATCCTCGGCACTCCCACCTGGCTCTCAAGTACCCATCGTAAGTGTGAGATGGCCTGCTCGCATTTTGAGAACACAAAACTGATTAGGATAGCTAAGCTTCCGTAATATAACTTGGATAAAATGGATACAATCTAAAAGGATAATTGGAGGGGGAAAAAAAACAAAGCAAAACAAAAAAAGCAAAGGGCAAACAAACAAGCAGACCCAAGCTTGTTGAGACAGGTGCTGTTTCCAAGGGACAGCATAAACAGCCCTGATTTTGAAAACTTGGTAACTCTCAGACCCAAAACCAATATGTATTGTGCTGCGGAATACAGTACTACTGTGAGACAGCCATACTTTAAAATAAGAGGCATCCATCATGCCCAAAATACGGCAGTATATTCCAGTACAAGGCCCAGGGTATTATGATCTGTGTTTGAATTTGGGCAGGGTTGAATTGTATGAATTAAATTTACCTCTTATTGTGGATTTTGACTCATTGAGAATAAAGATAGTCTACATTTAATTCTAACTCAACTTTCCCAAAATGCAAAATGTGTTTACTTCCTGGGAATCATAAGTTACTTAAACTGCAAAAGAGGCTGACCTCGTGAATTACTCAGAACTATCTCATGAGCTGCCTCCTTCCAAAAAGGGCTAACGTTTCTTTCTCTTTCCATTTTGAACACTTACTCAAAAAATGTTTTGAAAAAAGCAATCTACTAATATTTCCAATGCTAATATTACAGTATTTGTTATTTTATTAGTAATGGTGACATTATGCTCCCAAATATTTCTTTGAAAATGCTGGCTTACTACTTACTATACTTAAATAAATATTTAAAGAAATAATGTAAAAATACCTAAAGTTCGTTGTGGCTGCCTGATATCAGGTACCAAAATTCAAAGTGTATAGTGAATTCAATGTTATTTGTTGTTCCCAAGTATCACTAAATGCCATGAAAAACTTGGGGAGCAACATACTCTTTTTCAGCTTTTGGAGTAGAAATTCTATTGTTTGATCTAAGGGCTTTTGCTATCCAGTTTGCATCCAGTTTGGAAAATATGTAGTGGAAAAAGATGAATGACGCCTCTTTTGGGGAGTAAGGTATCCATCACATTTTATGCTCTGTTTCCTGCGTAAGAAGATGATTATTATTCCATCTTTCCTCTTCAGACATGTCTAAAATCTTCATCCTGTAACTTGCTGAGGGGTTATTAGCAGTGTGCATAGATGGCGTGTTGTGTTGCAGGTGTCTGTGTTTATTGTGAAATAATAATTACAAATTTAAAAATGGCAATCAGCACTTTGTCTGTATCAGCTTTCAGCCTGGCCTCTGAGTAACCTGAATCTCCAAACCCCACAGCTGTCGTCTCCCCCAGTATGAGATCTCAGCTAGGGGCCAGGCTCTGCTCTCATTTTCCACAGTGCTATTTCTTTATGCCAGTGGAGTTATTGTAAGTCTAGGTTACAAGAGAATGTATTTTGGCATGGAGAGTCTCTGTGCAGTGGGAGGAGGAAGGCATGTGCTTACTGATAAGCAGGACTGCCTAGGTGCTTCTGCACAGGGGATCTGCGGAATGGGACAGGCAGGGGGATCACTGGTGGGCTCCAGCTGTGCTGCTGTCAGCCTCTGGCTGACATCCAGTGCCACGATGGCTGGAAGAGTTTAAATTTTCCTCGGGTGGGCAAAGAGCTGACTGTAGTGAACAGGAAAGTGTCTTTCAGTGGATGTTTCTTGTAGGTAGAAGCTCTTTACACCTGACTTTTATTCCACACCCTGTCTGAAACTATGCATGGGTCAGAGGCCCAGAGGAGTGAGTCTGGTGGGACAGGAGGCTAAGCTACATAACCAGTTGTGCAGTGTGCAACTAGCAGCTTCCCTAAAATAATGTCGTTTTGTTTTCGTTTGCAGAAACACCAGCTTAATAATTGCACACTGCATGTGTTTGATGTTAGCTGATCCTTTTCTTGCTTTTAGTGATGCTGCTGGGATTTCCACTTGTGCCAATTACTTACATAAATTCAGATTTAGAAAAGATTTTCTTTCTGTTTTCCTCTATCTTCACAAAAGTAGAAAATCTTCCTGCCCTCCATTTCATTATATAAAACAGAGGGAAAAGAAACTAATTTCAGACATATCGCAGTGAAAGAACCACAGTCAGGAAAATAACAGGAGAAACTGTCATTCCTCTGGATCCCAATGAATTTGGAACAGGAAGGCTATTTTCAAACTCTGAAGGTTCCTCTTTGAATGCGATTTTTAAAAACATATTTTAAAATGATCTTTTTGTTTCTTAATTATATATCAAGAACAACCCAAGAAAACTCTTCAAAATATTATTTCTAAGCACTCTTCATCTTTACAGTATGAGCAGTATCTAGTTTGATTCACACTTTGTCCACTATGTAATTATTTGGTGATGTACCCTGAAGTTGGGGTTTTGTATAAATCCTTCATAAAACACTGTTTCTTCAGAATGCATGCTAAAAATCATAATTACATTACGTTCTTCAGAAATTACAGACTTCCTCAATTTGCCTGTTTTTTTAAGGATTCAGTCTTGTTAAGAATATTTGGAGTCTATAAATAAGACTGGAAAGGTGTAAACACCTAGATTATGACTTAGCAGAACAATGTTCTTAATTACTACTAAAAATATTTCCTTTTCTTTTCCTTTTCCTTTCCCCTCCCCTCCCCTCCCCTCCCCTCCCCTCCCCTCCCCTCCCCTCCCCTCCCCTCCCCTCCCCTCCCCTCCCCTCCCCTCCCCTCTCCTCTCCTCTCCTCTCCTCTCCTCTCCTCTCCTCTCCTCTCCTCTCCTCTCCTCTCCTCTCCTCTCCTCTCCTCTCCTCTCCTCTCCTCTCCTCTCCTCTCCTCTCCTCTCCTCTCCTCTCCTCCTTTAGCTTCAAATTTCTAAATTGCCTGAACTCTCATTATTACTCACATATGATAAGAATAACTCCAGTGATGTACTTAAAACTTGTGAAAATGAAATTTAGCATCCCTGTCCATGTTAAGGAGATACTTTCCACAATTTTCAGCAAGGAATCTAATTTTTAGAAGTATTAAGCATAAGGGCAAAACAACAACAACAACAACAAAACTGGAAAGACAGATGCTAGGTTCAAGCAAACACAAATCTGTTTGACATAAATACAACAGCCTCTCAGAGCTCTGACAGTGACAGCACAAGTCTGCCAGCATTCTCTGTTACCAGCATGCTCATCAATCAACATCGCATTGTGCTCGGTGTTGCACAGTGCCAGAACAGTGCTTGACTGAAGAGCCTGCAACAGAACCTGGAGGCTAGACAAAGTAAGCACAAAGTAAGATAAATTTAAACAAAATCACAGAAGAGTAGCTAATTACATCTGAGCTACATCTGTATTTGCCAGAATTCTAGGGAGGACACGTGGGGATTCTTGTAGTTTCCTGCAGCTTTATGATCCTTGTTTTAGCTTTGTGTCCTCAGCAGTGATTCCCACACTGAGATTTATGGATCGCTGGGGAACTGCAAGGGCATGGTAAGTTGTATACAGAACTACAGTATTGTTTAGCAAAAATCAAGTAAAACTTCGATGACAATAAAGTCATTCCTTATCACTGATGGGTTATAACAGTCTGTTGGCCTAAAAACTTCAGAAACTTTTATGTTTTTCCATTGTTTGTTGTTTTTTCAGCCCACTAAAATTGAAGATGACTACAGTGACCTTTTGGAGCATTTCATTTTCCATTTTAGAAAGGTTTCCCACATGAAAAATGACGTCTTACTTTATTAATTTGTGGACTCTGTCTAATTTTGGCAACTCATTCCATAGTTCTTGAGCAACATACATCTTATGTAGGCTGTTCAAGCAATGTATATCATATGTAGTCTGAGACGCTACTAATAAAACTTGAGCTTTGTGACATGACAGATCTCTGAAGAGCAAAAATGGATCCTAACTTGATAATCTTGGCTGTGCAATAACTGTATTGCTGACATGCTGGGTACAAAGAAAATTATCTGCAGAATCTCCTGTGTATTTCCAGGCAGTCTGGATCGAAAGCTGAAACTCTGGACTTTTCTGTCCATATGTATGTTAATGTTACAAATTTAGGGCTTCTCTAAACAAAGAATATTTTCCTCCTTCACCTTTGTGTGTATGTGTATTTAAGCCCGTCTTTCTTAAGCCAGGCCTGGACTCCCATAGCTGAGAAGCCACTGAAGAAAGACTTTTGAGCTTTGTGACTGCACTGTAAACCAGCTAGATCAAGGGGGAAATACCTGTAATCAAGGTACTGAAGCTTTTGATTGTGGAACGTTTGTTTTTCAGAGAAGGTCTCAAGAAAGAAACGGATCCTAATCTCTGCTTCTTTTGCCTCAAATCAAAAGACTCATCTTCTGAATCTGGAATATAAGATGTCTTCTGATGGAGGATCAAACAGTTTTGTAGTTCACCAATAGAAGGGTCCTGAGAGACCCTTTGAAGCAATAGATTGAAAGTTCAAAAAGGCAATTCTGTACTGCCAAGGAACAGAAAACACCAAAATGCAGTATGTGTAGCACATGATCATCAACACTGCAGCTAAACAAGGAAGAAAACTGTAGAAAATAAAAAGAGAAAAGAAAGCTCATGCCAAACCAGGAACAATGCCACTAATGTGGCAGCTGGCATAGGAACAGAAGATGTTCATTGATTCTCAAATCCTCCTCTGAAATACGCCAGCAAAGGAAACACATTCATTACTGTCCAAGCTTGGGGACTCCTCAGATGAAGGGGAAAGCACATGCCCACACACACAAAAGAAACTACAAATGCAAAATGAAGACTGATAAAATGAACTGGCAACTTGTCTACACAAGGCATGCAAATAATACTTGGGGATGCAAGTGACGTTAAGGACTAGATTTCCAGGAGAGAGATGTCAGTGAGGCACTGACCCAAACGGTTCAAGTGTACCTGGCGAGGAACAGCGCCCAGCCCTGCAAAACACAAAATGGGCACACTGCTAGGCGCACACTGGCTCTTGCTGCTGTCACCCAGAGCAATGGCATTGGTGTACAGCACATAGTATGGCACACTAAGGAGAGTCACTGTGATGGGACAGGAACTCTCTGGAGAGGGGGGGGGTTGGGGCACAGTGCCGGCCAGACACCACAGTGTTGGCTAATCTGAGGGGAGGAAAAAACCAGCTGAGAAGCTATAAAATGTGACAGCAGATGGCATTATTTTTAGGATCAAAGAGCCAACAATCTTCATTGAGGCCCTGGAAACCATAGGGAAGAAAAGACACAGGCTCAGACTCTGTGTTGACCCCAAGGAGCTGAGCAGGAACATTAAAACGAAACATTTCCACTTGCTCACAAGTAACAACATGTGTGCTGGAGGGTGAGAGCCAAGTTCCTGAGCAGATGTGTTGCATTGGCAGGGCTTTGGCAGATCCTCCTGGACACAAAAAGCTGGAAGTTTTGTCTTCTCAGCAAACTGCTTGGCAGATGTTGCTGTGCTGGGTTGACCGCTGGCACGTACTGAGTATCCGAAATGGTTCTGCTGCTACTGCCCAGGGACTGAAAGCTTGCACTCTTGAAACAGCTAGCAATTTCACTCATGGTTTCACTGGAAAAGGTCTTTCTTGGAGAACTGAAGGCAAGAAGGGACTCAGAAGACCCTAACTGCCCCCACCACGTTTTCGGCATGCAGGGGCTGCTTGTCTGATGAAGGATCCTTCTGCAAATGAGTTGTGGGGATAGAAGCGTGACAGAGTGAGAAGCTGAAATACTGTGCTGAGGGAAGCTAGAGAAAACACTGTTCTCCTCTCTCCCTCACTCAGCTGTCATGCTGGAACGATGACAAACAGAAACATGAATGGCATTTTCCCTGACTACTGCAAGAATTACCAGTACTGAGAGGAAAAATGCCAGCTGGTGTAAACTGGCCCGAAGCAGTTTTGCTGACTCACACCCACTGAAGACTTCACCATACCAGTATTTTAAATGAGGCATTAATTAGATAATGGCAACTCGGTCAGAAAGCTGAAAGATGTGTTTGGCATGGGTGACAGCCCCTGGCTCTGACCTCCATTTTTCCCCAGGGGCCTGAGAGCTCTGAGTGACAAGGATGTGTGAATGTCTGTGCCTTCTTTTCTGTTAGCCAGCCCTTCCTCCTGCCTCTGCAAACTCATCTGGGCAGAGGCCATGCTGGGTATAGTCTGTACGTACAAGGCAAGGCATGAGCAGGCCCAGAAGCTCCTCAGCAGCCTACAGGGCCCAGGCCTGGTGGGATGGGACCACCAGAATGAGGGCTACCACCACTTCCATGCCCAGGCTGTCCCAGTTGGCAGCTGTAGCCTCCAAATGGGTGCCAATTAGTGCCCGTTGTGCAAGTGGTTCCTGCAGCATGGACACCTGCCTGCTAAGAGCAGCACTGAAATCATCCATGCATCTCACAGAGGTCACCGAGCAACCCCTCGATGCTAATAACTTTTGGTCACTACCAACTTGGACCGCAATCGAACCACTGACCTAGAGGTGAAAGGGTGTATATCCCATTACCGATCTGCTAAACCGTCCAGTCTCCCTATTACTGCAATTTTAATTAACTGAGCCAACGACATGAAAGCTGAAGGGAGGGGGAGCGGGCAAGGAAGAAAGAACACATTGGCTTTTACACAAGATTTGTTTCTTTTGTGTGGATTCTACATTTTGCTGAGCAGCCCGCATAGCCCATGAGATGCACCTTGATCTGCTATCCGTCCAGTTAGAAGCAAAATAGGGGAAATGCTGTTGCTGCCCCTTGCCACGGCAGCCCCTGGTAGAGTTGTTCTGGACATCAAGAAGGCCTGAATTTTACTCTAATTATGAACATTCCCCATAGTAAAATACAAGATGTATATGTATGTGTGCATGTGAATGAGTATGGGTATGTATAGATATTTAGGTTGATTTAGGTTGCTCCAAAAGTAATGCCTCCTGTTTATTTCCAGAAAACTACAACAGATCACAATAACACCACTTGAAAGAGGAAATTCTCAGCTACAAAACACTATTTTTTCAACACATTCATCACTATTAGCTATGCATTTTTTGTCAGTGACAAACAAGAGCCTGCATACCACACTGTAAAATTCTGCACCGGTGGAGGTGACCCACTGTTTCACAGCTGTCATGATGGCATCACTGCTAGGAAAATATTGCCCACACAGTTCTTTCATCAGTCCAAGCAGACAGAAGTCAAAAGGCTCCAAATAGGGCCTATACCATGGGTGTGGTAGCACAACCCAGCCATGATTGGCAGTGTGCTCCACCGTCTTCAAACTGGCGTGGGTCCCATTGCTATTGTGTTGCAAGTGAGAACTTGTTTTCGTCTCTGGTCTGACTCTGGAAGTTTGAGCCCTCAGCTTAGTCAGCGTCATGGTGTAGCGATCAGAGCTGATGGTTTGTCAGGTTCCAGGAAATCCAGAAGACCAAGCTTTTCCTATTGCAAAAGACAGTGCACATCTTTTTACTCATTGAGGGCTGCATCCTGAACTTTTTCTTCAATAAGGAATTCACACGTCACCACTCCTTGGACTGCCTTTTTGACTCCAGTTCATAGTGGTGACACCACATCTCATCACTGGTAATGATGCATTCCAGGAAACCTTCACCTCCAGCCTCATGTTGCTTCGATAGATCCTGACAAACTCGCCTATGGTGTTCCTGTGTGAGCATTTGTGGGACCTTTCTGGCAAAAGTTCACAAGCTTCTGGTGCACAAAGATAACACACACAGCTTTCCTTTGGATGCTGATACCATCACGTAAATGATGATGCACCCTCCCTTGATTCAGAAACAAGGGAAGCTGATTACTGCTTTGACCTCTGTGCAACTCTGCAAACTCATCCTCTGTGTGGGAACCCCCATGCTGGCTGTGCTCCTTCTGCACTCGCATGCTTCATTACACAGGCACCTACATTTCAAGCGACATCTCTTCTGCTGCCAGCCCTGGAGTGCTCCATGCTTGTTCTTGCATGTGTGTTTGATAAGTCACAGCATGACTATTATTTTATTTGTTTGTGATGATTACCCACCATGGTCTATTCCTGCAGCAAAAATGACAGAGAGTCCCCAAAATGCAGCAGCTCCTCAGGGTCCAGCATCCTGTGAAAACCCGACTCCTCACAGGCTGTTCCTGTCTCCAGCAGTGCAAGCACAGGGGGAGGCCAATCACAGCTTGACTCCAGGCCCCAGCTGTCTGCAAAAGCCACTCTTCGCTTGGGGGCCTCACACACAGCACAGGCCAAACCTCAGCACAAGGCTTCCCAGCAGCAGGGAGAGACGCGGCACAAAGCCTGTGCAAGCCCCCGTATGCAGGAACTTCTTTGATGCTCCCTTGCCTTGTTATTTCAATTGTTTTGCATATGCAAAACAAGTCTAGAAACAGAAAATGGTCAAAACTCCAGCTAAAGTGTGCTTCTAATTGTACCTGTTAGCACAGAAATTAAAATACTACATATACCTACACTGTGTACGTGCCCTTAAGACTCTTTCCATAGCTCTCCTGTGCCTTCCGGACTCTCCACATAAATTGTTCTTTGATATTCTCCATAGCAGCCTCTTCCCATGCCTGCTGCTCTGCTTTCCTGCTTTAGCTCCTCTGACCCTGTTGCTGAAGGAGGCAGTGAACTGCTGCAGTGGAGACGTGGGAGTTTGCAGCATTGTCAGTAGAGTGATCTGAAGAGCCACAGCAGCTTCGTGGTTCAGAACAGGAAGGAGGGGCTGAGCTATACTGGGAACATAAACAGCAGCATCACTGCCTGTGATCTAACATTCAGTTCCTCTAGGACTGACATTGCAGCATCAAAATGCTCTCAGGAAAGACAAAACATGCAATATGGGAGACAGTGCTGCATTTCTGGATCAGTGTCCATGTTGCCCTATGGAGTCAGTACCTTGTGCTGCTGTGCCCACTTTCCTCCTACTGTGCTCAGCCTAGCTGTGTGTGCACCCAGGCCAAGGGCTAGGAGGCAGAAAGGGAAAAGTCGTCATTTTGCCTCTCAGGCTGGCACTGAAGGTATGAGTTCTCCTGTTCCCCAGTGTAAAAGTCAAAGAGATCTGACAATCTCATGCACTTCTCATCAGCTCCAGCTCCTGGCTTTGGCACTTCTCCATGGATCAGAGGAGGAACACAGCCACACAGAGAATAGAATGCTGTCCATGCTTGTCTATTCTGAGAAGACATCTCGTCCACCTTCAGGGAATGTTGGTGCATGAACTAGTTGGATGGCCCACAAACTCAGGCAGAAGCTGGGAAGTATTGGTAATGGTTGGACTAGATGATCTTCTAGGTCTTTTCCAACCTTGATAATTCTGTGATTCTGTGAACTGGAGGCAGGCCTACCTAACCCCATGACTGCTTTCTGAACAATGAAAATGATGGTTTAGGCTGTGTTCACTACTTCCTACTAAACTGAGCAGCCAATGCATCATTAATAGCTCTAGCTTTCACATTTTTAGGCTTAAAGCTTCAAAGTTCACAACCTGTTGAGATGGATGAGATGGTTCACTCACTTCAGAGCCCAGGCTGCCTGCAAGCTCAGCATGACAAAGATTTTCACTTCATACCTGCTTTTAATGGTTCTTTTTCATACCTATCGTGGCGAAAAATGTGTTATCCATAGAAATGAAACTCTAGATTTCAGAGCACATTGCTTGCAAAAGAGGCGGATGCCACAGCCAATTCCACAAGCTCAGGAGCATAGAACACCCCATGTTGGGCTTGTAACAAACACGTGAGTATCTCGGTCGGGCACAGTGTGGGTGTTTTGTATGCTAATCTGCAAAAGCCTGTCAATGTGTATTAATCTCCACTTTAGTGATAATGTGCTTCCCTGTACCTCTACACAGCTGGTTATTGGGAAACACTATAGCCCTGGTCCCCAGGGCAACCTTCTCAAGTGCTACCCTCCCTCCAAATGCGTGAGGCAGTGTTGTAGCCCCGAGTTTCCATCTGACACGTCACAATAAACTCTGCAGCTGTCAGATGCTCTGCTCAGTATGGAGGGAAGCACTTGGCTCAGCAGCCTGCTTTCAGCAGTGGCGCAGCCTCCCCTGCCCCAGTGCTAGACACAGACGGATGGGTGAAGACAGTCTCAGCTGTGGCGGAGCATGGGATGGGAGACTTAGCACTAGAGATCTGACAGGTCTTGCTCATGGTTCTGAGAGTTTCACCCATCAGTCTTTCTCAGAGTATTTAGAATGGCAAATACTTTTGTAAAATGGCCATGTCTGTTTGTCCTTGCTGCACCTCCACTTTCTTCAACTGGTGCATGGACTTCTACACCAAATCCTTTCAGTCCTTTCCCACCCTTGTAGTCTAGAACTGTGGTTTTTAGACATCCCCCAGAAGCCTCTGATGTCTGCTATAGAGTGGCTTAAGCTCACATACTATATCCTGTACTATAATGCTCACCAGATTTGGACTTTACCTGCTGCTAAATGTTGCACATGACCCCCAGCCACTTCAACATCCAGCAATCAAGGACACCACCAGATTCCCACCCCTGAGAGCCAGGCTCACTCTAAACACCAGTCAACCAGGAGAGAGATGAAGTACTTGGCTAACACAGTCTTGGACTGTAGACAAGAACCACGTATGATGTCATCTACCTGAAGGTTTCTCACCACAGAACCAGTAAAGGTCAAGGGTGCAAACTGAGCGTCTGAAGCGGAGTCGGAGCAGACAAGGAGAAGTCCCAAGGCACTGGAGAGACAGACTTCCTGCTGCTGACCATATTTCAAACAGGATGTGAATTCTAACTATACAGCTTGGACTTACTGAGGTTTTTTTGCTTCCCACATGCAGGAGATTTGAAAATCATTGTCTGCTTTTAAGCAAGGAGAGGAAGGTCGGGGCACTGTAGCAATAAAGACCACTAAGAAGGTGCAGAAGAGGAGGTCCTGTGGTCCTCATCCATTCCAACCCCAGGTGTTAATAAGGTCTCTTGCTGCTCCCTCTTGTGGTTTTGTTTCTGTTTTGTTCTGGGCTTGACACTAGTTCCTGAGCACTTTCCCACACCTCACAACCAGGCCTGGTCCTGGGATGGACCACCATACCCATGACATGATGACCCCTTCCAGCCCCCAGTGCCTTGCTCCTGAGCTTGCCACTCTCAGGCTACACAGCAGCAAAACTGTGGAAACACAGCCACTGACCCAGACATTTCATTTCCCAGGGGGAATGCCATTGCTACAGCACAGGCTTGTGTCCCTGCCCAGCATGTAATCACCAGTCATGCGTTAAATTTCAGCTAATGCATCAAGGGTTACCAAACTAAATTTTAGCTGAGAGAGTAGAGAGGAATCCCCTGTTTCCAGGACAGCAAGCTCATTTCCCAGGTTAGCAGGTTCTTGCACAGATCACTGCCTCTGTCCTGGAGTCAAGGCCCTTGTGTAAGTATACTTAAAATTGAGTTTCCCTCAGCTTGGATGACAGCAACACCTTTTATTTGTCTGAAGTGTTGTGGCTCACTGTCACATCAGTCTGTAAGACTGTTACCTGCTCACCAGCACAGCAGACTTAGCACTATGAAGCATACTTCGTCCTGCTTCATCTTCTCAGTGGCTGTGTGTTCTTCTCCCTCTGACTTGGGCCCAGTGTCTATTCCTCCTGACCCAAGGGACATGCAGACATGCCATACCACCACAGCATACTCTTACAAGCAAACAGGTTCCCTCCTGGTGTTTTACTCAGTGCTCCTGATGTATTTCAGGCCTTTACTTTCCATACACGGGTACACAGACCAGAGCATCACCAGGGAAAAAGGCATGGTTGCTAGAGCAAACAGACTGGGTGACCAGCTTTGAACTGTTTAAAGTGGTGAAATGTGCTGGCACTGCTGTACTGTAAGTAAAGAGGAGGAAACGCACATTATCTGCCTTCCTACAGCTCCCATTTTCTTCTTTAAGGAGTTTTCGTTTCCTTGGGTGAAGCTGGACCACCCAAGGATGCAGTCGCATTATGGAGTGTGGAGGAGGATGAACATCTGCTGGCAAATACGGAAGGGTGGGAAGGAGGGGCAACAACAACACGAATCAGTAAATGCTTGCAGTTGCAGGCTGCAGACAGCAAGGCAGCTCAGTGAATGTCTGCAGAATTGGCAAATCCTTGCATCGAACGGGTGAGAAGCAGTGGTAAACTGTATCTGGTGTCAGTTCTGCATGCCCACATGCTTGAACTTTTTGCATTTTGTCACACCATTGATTTTTAAAAAACAAATACACAAGTTCTTTTCACCCTTCTTAGATAGGTATACATGTATAGGGAAGAGCATTCCATATACATCCCTTAGACCCTTGAAAATGCCCTCTGTCAGGCAGCAGTGGTGTGGTGCTCATGGAGTGCTTTACAGCATGGCGTTGATGGCCTGCTGGGATCCTAACTCCAGGCTCCTACATTTTGAACCTCTGCATATCTGCACATATTTTTTAATAGATTTACATGCATAGTCTCTGTAAGCAAGAGGGCTTTTGTTTTGTTTTGTTCTGCATTTTCACTTTCTCATCTTTGGTGAAGAATGTTTCCTCCATTCAGCTTTCATTGGCATCTCTAGGAGTGAAAGCCCAAGGGCACAGGTAGCAGGGGACAACGGCCAGCACTTGAAAGCCTATAGGTCAGGGGCATGGAGAAAGCTGTGGAAAGCAAAATTTAAGATCAGGAGACGCCAACAGTAATGTTTAATTGCATGCCAAGTGAAGCACATAATGCGGTGATACCACAAGCACCGAGGATTTTTGTACAGCTTGCCAAAGCACCATTCTCGGTTGTGCTCTCCCAGAAAAGCAGTGAGCCTCAGTAGCACTCAGCATCCTATGCTAGGTGCCATCCCCTCCTGCCCTGCACTCCTCAGCCCAGCGTGTGGCAGCTGCCTGCAGGACCTATTAGGGAGCAGCTCTGGGTCTGGGGGTGAGGGCCCGCTCTCCTGCTCGCAACGCATGAAATGTAATCAAAGCTGTTTATTTTGCTTGCATTATCAGTGTCTTCTGGATCAGATCTAGTTATCCCACATCAATCTAAAAACGTGAGCATCACATCATGTATTACATTATTTTTTATCGGTACTTTGGGTGTCTCAAAGCGCAGCCGCGATACACAGTTCTGATGTCTGTCACAGGGAGATGGAAAGATTTCCTCATCTTTCAAATCTGCTCCCTACAGCTCATACAGGGGGATCTTTCAGAGCAGGCTTTTCTGCAAAAGGAAGATACATATATTTTTTTTTTTCCCACAGAAGCTGATTAAGAAGGTTTTTCAGAGTGGGGAAGTGCCACCTGTTGCTTCTGGTGGTGTTTTCACCTTCCTTTTCTTCTCCTGCTCTGACACCAGTGTTCTGCTGTGATACTCCCCCAGATAAGACAGGATGTGTCTTTCCCAGATCAGAGAGGTTGGGTGGCTGCTCTACTATGTATGTGGGATTTCCACTGAATGCAGATTCTGGAAGGGGATTATGGTGGTGGAAATCCTTGTCACTGCTGTGGTTTCCCCTTCCCCACTGCTGTATAACTTGTCTTCATAGTGAAAAATTGTTACTAAATGCCATTGTCTTGCAGGCTTAGGGAGTTAGTTTCCCCACACGTATGCCTTCCTAGCTCATTTTAGACAGTGCTTCCTCACAGATTCCCTTAGAGAATATGATTTCATACTGACTGATTCAGACGGCAATATGAAGACCTTTTAACATTTGATCACACCTCTAAAAATAGAGCCTCTTTATGATAGTACATCCTCTTTCACAGCAGTATCCCAAAGAATGACACAAAAAGCAGTTCAGCTCTTTTATTTGCAGTGCACTATGCCATTTCTGTAATTACATCTAATGATACCATCTTACAGAAATAGTTTCAGAAATAGTGTGGGCAGTGGCAGAAAGAGAACTTTTTTTTATCAGATCAGAGCAGAAGATGTGTGTGTCAGTTTCAGTATAAAAGGTGCAGAACCTTTAGAAGCAGAAAGGAAGCTACGTACTGTTACTTGCAGTATTACGTTTATCCAAAGCAGCATTTGGAAACTGCAGACAAGTTAGGGAGGATGTTTAGGTCGCGTAATGACTCTGAGTTCATTCTGCAGTTTGGTTAAATGTTTGTGTGGTGCTATTGGTAAGTCTTCTCTTGCAAAATATGACAGCATGCAGCTTTTCTAACCTTACACACACTGTTTTATCAGCTTTGTGGGTTCAGCCTGGAAAAATAACAGTTAGGAAAAGTAAATAGTCTCAAAAGAGAGAGAATAGCCTCTGTGTGGAGACAGAGGTACAGTGGCACGTCCCCACACTCCATGTACAGCTTGTATTGCTTTCTCTTAAAGTTTGGGTTAATTTCCTGCTCGGAACAGACCAGTCCCTCACTGAAGTAAAAACCGTGTCAACTTTGCAGGAATGTTTTCAGAGTCCCCACCTGGGAAGACGATGTCTATGAGTGGGAAAATAAACACACTGGCCTTTGGTTGGTTCGCTTACTATTTTCTCTGCTGACAACACTAATTGTTCTGTCAGTTGGGATGATGATTGTTTTCAGCACCAGGTCCTGAAAGAAGGAGGGAATGAGGTTACATTTTGTTAGCATCTGGTCTCGGAAAACATGGTGGCGCCAAACTTTGTCCAAACCGTTCCAAGGCTTACATTCTGGTTAACTTGGACCCCAGAATCTGCCAGAGAGCACCTCCTGAAAGGTCATGAGCGGACAGAGGTAAGGACAACTTCACTGCTCCTTTCTTTGTATTTCAGGCTGAAGTTCATTTTACAGGTTAGGAGGAATATTTTTTTATATGCTCAGAAGGTTTTGAACAACACTGTCCTCTTCGTTATGTCATTGCAGTGGAAGGTGATTGCATTTTGCATGGGCTATTAGGAGCAAAGCTAGGTTTGTTATTCACATTGCATTATACAACACTTTGTTATCCAGGAAAGCTATCCTGAAAATTGTAAAATTTTGTTTTGTTTTTCCAAAATGAAGCCCTTTCTGACAAGGGAAGACTTTTACAGACCTCTAGAAGTAGGAAAACACCAGTAAAAAACACTACGGAATTCTAGTACAAATCAGCATCAGTTCTGTAAAAATGCTAACATAAAGCAAATCAAAACCTGTATAATAACCTAATAGCTGAAATTGCTTTGCCAAATGCCTAGGCCACCCAGACACACATCCAGCAGTGCTTTTCTGGAAGTATTACAGGAGCACAGATGATGTGTAGGACAGTGATTATGCCATGTCAGCACACAGGGGAAAAAAGAAAAAAAGAAAAAAAGTGAAAGCAAAATGTGCCTGTGGTATTTCTTGTAGAATCAGGATTTTACCTGTCTATAAAGTAGGGAAGTTAAATCTTACTGCACAGGTGATGCTCACGTCTCCAAACAAGGTACTCTCATTATCTTTCTCACAAGCCACTCACTTTCTACCTATTTAAAAATGTATCATTGAATTCCACCTCCCCAGATTATCTTTCTGAACATTACGACCCAGAGGGGTTTGGTGGAATTGCAGCAGTGCACACTTTCCAAGTAAATGGCCATATATTATATATCTGTGAATAAACCATCTGACAAAATACAGGAAACCACGGTGTCAATGTTCATACACATTATGTACATGCAGATTAGTGTCATATATGTGAAACACGGTGTTCAGAGCACCATCATGCCCTCTCAGTAGATCACAGTCGCAGCTGACTAACAAGATACCTTTGTTCCTGTAACTATTAAACCAGCTGCAGAAATTATGACTTGTCACCTCTTGCATTCCACCACTTACGACTTTCACCAAAAAAAAGCCTGTGGTTTTACAGTGAGAGCAAATACTCATGGTGTTAGGCAGCAGCTTGGTGTTAGACAGCTGCTTATGGAAAGATCTGTCCACCTCTCTGTGCCCTGGAATCCCATCCCTCTATACTGCAGAGGGTACATATCATCACAGTGCCCACAGTAATGGAAACCTCTAGACATGACCAAGGCTGACAGCACACAAACTGTAGTAAATATCAATGACAGTGTCACATATAAATGAAACAGCAGCAACAGCCATCATGTGAGACACCAGGCACACATTGTCTAACAACCAACACTCTACACATTTCATACTTTGTCCCATCACCATTGCCACCATATTTCCATGTATCTCACGCTTTTTGGAACCAAAAATCCACTTAACAAATAGTTGAATATCAACATTTCAAAGCATTTCAAAACATTTCAAATATTCATCATTCTACATAGGTTGCTCCGAAAGTAATGTCTCCTGTTTGTTTCTGTGGAAATTACAACGACTACAAAGAGCATGATAACACCACCTGAGAGAGCAAATTCTCAGCTACAAAACGCTGTTTTTCAACACAGTCAGCGCCATTAACAATGCATTTCTGCCAGCAGTGAACAAGCGCCTGCATGCCATGCTCCTAAAAATTTACATCATCAGAGTTGACCCCTGTCACTGTCACCACTGCTGAAGTACACTACACAGTGTTCAGCCTCTACTACCATACCACCTACATCCATCTCTGATGTCTTGAGCCAATGTAGTACAATTGGAGGCATTAGCAGCAGAACGGCCCTTATAAAACATTCACTGGAAAAAAAATATGTTGATGAAACTCCAGACAGCTCTATCTGTTTGTTGTCTAGGCTTTAATTCCATCTCCAATTTTATTTTTTTTTAAATTTTTTATTTTTGACAGTAAAAGATTTACAGTGTTGAAGTCTGATAGCTTACTCTATTCCATCTGCAAGTAAGCGCTCTGTAGAGCTGGATATATACAGCGCACATCTACCAACTCTCCACGCACACATCTAACACATACAGAAATAAGACTGTGGGTTCTATATTGCTGCTTCAAATTACTGGATGATTATGTAATTTATTATTATTGTGTGTGGGTTTTGTTCTGCCGCGGGGTGGTTCCCCTTGCTAGGATATTTCTTTTAAATACTGATTATAGTGCCAAGGGATGTGAATAGCAGTATTGGAAATAAAAAGTAATTAGTACACAATATCAAGAAGTCATACCTTCAGTCCTAACCATAATTATTGCTGTACTCTTTTTTGTTTCATTCATGCCCCATAGCTGTCAGGGGCAATTTTGAACAGGATTTGCAATGAGGTCTGTCAACCAATAACCGCTGCAGCCTCTCTTCCTTTGCTAACCAGGGTTGGCTGCAACTGGGGCAATGTTGACACATGGGAAATATATGAGGTTTGGACTCTTTGAAGTGGAGAGCTGGGGCTGAGAACTGGGGCTGAGAGCTTTGCAATGTTGTGTCATCAGCAAAGTGATCAAAACCTTAAGACTAAGATGGCAATAAATCCAAGGTTTAGGCTTGGTAGTGCTCTCTCAATTCCATCACCAACAGAGAATTAAAAGAAGTGATGGAGCCGTTTATCAGTTTGAACAGCTACTGCAGAAAAATTGCATATTTGGTGTCTTGCTTCTTGCTCCATTTCTTCGTTGTCATTGTCTATTTTCCCTTTTTCATCTTTTAAACTATTCCTGTCCTGCTTTGGCCTTTTTCCAGTATGTCAGTGTTCCTCTGGCTCATTTGCACTTCTCACCTGCTGTCATCAACACATTTCAGCAGTCTTCAGCCAGAGATGCTATCAATCATTTATGTTACTGGGATTTCACTTTTTTCTTTTTTCTTTTTTTTTTCTTTATTTTTCTGCAAGGGAAAGCACAGAACATCTCACACCAAAGTAACTGTTTTTGTCTTCTCATTATTTAATGAAATAGAAAACCGCTGCTGGAAATTCTGAATGAGCTCTAGAAAATCTGGTTTTAATACAGATATACTTTTTTTTTTTTTTTTTAATAACACTATTTCAAGATCACTTGTGAGAGAGCAAAATAATAGCAACACTTAACAGAGTAAACATTTTTAGCCTTTTATTGCACTTATCTTATTTCTTTGCTATTCATTAAGCTTCGAGCTTTTATTTCAGATGACCAGTCTTGACTTTAACACAGACTTTCTGCATCACTGTTTTACATTCGAGAGACCACACAACACTGTTTAAAATGGCAGGCAAGTAAATCAGAAATAGAAAATAATATTTGAAGATACAGCTTGCTATTTTACCTTCTCTTGTTGGCATCAGGAAAAGAGTACGAATGTCCTGCTAGTGGGAGGGTATGGGACAGGCTTCAGGGACCGTGTATTTACATTTCATTGTCAGGGTAGCAGTGGGCTGTCTCACCGCTGTGCATTGGCACCAAGCTGCCCTATCACGAATGGCTACTTCATTTTCACACCAAATTAATCCTCTTGACAGACATGACATACTTTTGCTGCTGGGTTATTGTCAGTTCTTGCTGATGGACTGATTTATGATTGAATGAGATTGCAAAAGTGCTGCATTTTTGTTCTAAGGTCTCGTTAAGAGCTGTCTAAAGCAAGAGAAGGGACTTCTCCCTCTTAGATGCACATACAGACCTGTCTTGGGGTTCACACCTCTGTAATACCTAGACCCAAGATTAGGAAAACTGTTCTTTACTGGGGATTGGTGCTGCACTCTAGTGCTTTTTGCTAGGATTTCTGACCTGTCTCTGACATCTGTCTGCACACAGCCTGTACCCCCTCCTCCTTTCACCCAGAGTCTCTCACCCGTGAAGGCTGTGCCATTGCAGCACTTGTTCTGAGCACTCATCTGCCTCAAGCTGCACTGCTGATCTGTGCCAGGCCTGAAACCTGGCTGCAGCTCTGACTGGGCTTTTTGGTGAGTTCTCACTCGCCAGTTACATCTCTGCAGGTTTTACAGAGGTTTTCTCATTTGTCCACATAGGCTTATCCCCCATCCTGGTTTGCAATTGTTTACACTTTGAAGGCTGCAGTGTTTTCCTTGTGGTGATGATGAACGTAGAGGTCCCCTGCAAAGATGCTTGTCCCTTAGGCTCTCTCAGCTTCTCGTCACTTCTCCCTCACAGATCATATTTCTCCACAGTGCTAGACACCAGCAGCCCAGCCTCCATGTCTCTTTGCCTTAGTCTGTCTGTACCCTAATACTCTGTCTCTCTCTTTCCTGCTGTTGGAGTTCATCTGCCTTTGCGGTCACCACTGGAAGTGGGAGCTGTCAGCAGGGACAGACTGATCCCTCCCTACGCAGGAGAGTTGCAGGAGCCATTGCTAGCATCTCAGTACTGGCAACACCTCCAGCCTAAACATCCCCCTATGGAGCTGCATGTGCTGCAGCCCTCAGTGTGCCCAGCACAGTGCGCTGACAATTAGACCCTGGGAGATATGAGTCCTAATGAAGAGCCGAGGCCATGCAAAGGCTCTGTTGGTGCTAGTGATGGGTTCCCATTGCAGCAACATCAAGGAGTACCTCACAGCGTTGCACAGTTGGCCAGTTGATGGCCACCCTGCTTCACTCAGAAGCGTGATGCTGTAGTGATTCTTCTGTGCAGGCAAACAGCAGTGTGCTGGAAGGATTTGGGTTTCTCCCTACAGCCAGGCTTCCGCTTCCCAGTGCCCACCACTGCCTACAACTCTCCCTTTCCCAAGCACTCCCATCTCCCAAGCCAGCATTTTGCCAGGCAGCAGAGTGCTTATTTGAAAGAGCACAAAACCCCAAGCAAACATGCAAACCAACAAAGAACACAAAATATAATAATAATGATTAAAAACAAAACAAAACAAAGCAACCAAGCATCGTCATCCAAAGCACCGCAGCCCCAAGAGGACAGCTGCAGCAGGGCAGGATGCCCGGCAGGAAGATGAAGCACCGGCACCCCCGTTCCCAGCCCCTGCGCGCTGCTGCTGCT
Source organism: Alectoris magna (assembly GCA_030625065.1). Taxonomy (NCBI): domain Eukaryota; kingdom Metazoa; phylum Chordata; class Aves; order Galliformes; family Phasianidae; genus Alectoris; species Alectoris magna. The sequence continues at coordinate 51,992,850 of CM060564.1, forward strand.
GCGCGGACCCGCCGACCTTCCGCGGACGCGGAGCGGTGCGGGGCCCCCTCTGCGCCCGAGGCGTGGAGCAGCAGGCGCGGGGAGACGGGGCTTTTTGGAGATGGGGCTTCGGGGTTGCTTTTTTTATTTCTTCTTTTCTTTTCCAGGGGAAAAGAGCCCGGCAGTCGCCAGCCGGCGCCCGGGGACGACGGGGCTGGTTTAGGCAAAGCAGAGCGCAGCGCGTTGCCATTTCTATTAAAATGTTAGTAAAGTTAGCGCAGCCCCGATGGCATCTGAAATGCCAAACAAGGGACTGGTTTCAAGTCCGCTCCTCACTGGAGGGGGATACACTAGTATGTTTCTTATTTTTATTTTCCTTATAGCCTGTTAAATTGACTAATAAAGTCAACACAGAGTTCTCTGTGTGGCTTCAAAAAACTCAGTAATTTTGTTAGAAAACGTTGAAATCCAACCCCAAAGTATTCAGCCCAAATATTTAGTTAAAGTAACCCTGTGGGTTAATAAACTAAACAAAGGCAAACCATGCAAAACTGCAGCAATGAAAACCAGGCTTAAATAAACGAAGGAAAGTTTATAAGAACCCTTTAGCTGGAAAAAAACAGAGAAGGAAAACTGCATGAAAGTTTAATATGAAGCATGTGATACGCGGGGGGCTCGGCTTACAGGTACAGAGCTTCGCCTTGAACTGTCGTTGTCCTCTGCACAGTTTTGGAGATTATTTTTATTCTAAGCTGCATTTCCCTCAAAAGCTCACAGCGGAGGTTTCTGCTGGAGGAACCCTCTGCAGATATGGGCAGGTCGAGAGGAGAGGAGCTCCTGTGCTGCGCTGCGTCTCCCTCTCCCCGGCAGACCTTCAGCCGACTGCTAATTTCTGTGTCTGACTTGTTTAGTTATTTCAGCTCCAGTAATGTGGTTGCAAAATATTTACCTTTCGCACAAGAATCTGGATTATTTTGATTAGAGACCGATGCTCTCTTCAAAATGTTTGCTTATGTGCAAGAGTTCTTCCAAGTGGGGCACAAGGAAAGATCTCTCTTGTAAGCCACGACTTTTACACAAGCTAATAACAACTTGAAAGACAGAAAGAATAAAGAGAAAATTATATATATATATATATATATTCTTTCTTAAAAGTTTGGCTTCAAGATAGAGTGAGTCTTAAAAATAAAAATAATAATAATGATTTTAAAAGGGACGCTTTAAAATGCAGGCAGTTTTAATGTGTACACTAAATTACACCAAACCACCAAACTGCCTTCAGCGCGTTGGCAGTTTGGTAATAATTATAATCACTGCTGTTCTGCAATTTAGATCATCACGAAAGAAACCTTCACGACAATTGTTTTTTGATCAAATAAAGGGCATGGGACTGGTGACATGTTTTTCTCTACGGAATAATGGGTTTCCAAAATTATTTTCTTTTGCATTATATCCCCAAAGAAGGAGTCGGGGAGGAGAGCGCTGGAAAAACAAGCCCAAAAATAACAAGAGATTGTTTAAACTTCTCTTAGTTGCTTTTCATTTTCAAGAAAAGCTGAATAAACAGCTTCGGCCCCTCCTGACAGCGCAGAAAGCAGGTTTGCAATGAAAGAGGCATGCGGAGGGAAAGGAGGAGGGTTTTTTTCCTTCCCTTTTCGAGTACTTAACTTTCCCCTTTTCAGAAAGGAGCTGCGTGCAACCCAGGGAGCATTTTATTTACCGTGTACAGAAGAAAAAAGTCAAATTTAAAATTAACCTCGAGTCATGCTGGGAATGGTCCGGGCAAAACGTTGGGGGAATTCCTTCACCCCCACCCCCACCCCCTTCTGAAATTTCTGTCTAATTCCCCCGCTTCCCCATCACCCCTTGTGCTGCCGAGGAAGGGAAAGGTCCATTTCGGTGACAAGCCCCGACGAAATGATTTTCTTTAGAAAGAAATAGAAGAAGAGAAGGGGTGGACTAAGCAACTTGGGGCAACAAAGCTTTACAAGGGGAGAAGAAAGACTTGGGTAAAATACGACACATTTATCTATCAATTGCTAGACAAGACAAAGAAGGCTTAACAACTGTTTGAAAAGAGTGGCCTGTGAATGGTTACTATTCAATTTGTATTTTATTCCCCGCTGGTCATGGAACTGAGATCAGAAGAAAAAGTGAAAACACATGGCCGAGGTCAGTAGGATCAGAGAACCACCACATACAGCAAAGGGAAGGAAAAGCAATGGGAACTTGTGTGAAGAAATGGATTATATAAACAGAGCTTACCATCGCCTGCACCCCATTATCCTATAATTTACACTGCATGGGAGCATAGAAATATATTAAACTAGTGATAGGTTTCACCGTTGCTTTATGCCAATCAATTCCATTATATACTTTCAGACTTGTTTAGAATTCTTGGACTAATGTGTTTATTTTAAATATCACAGGGAAATTATGACATCACCAGCAAATAATGCTGGGGAAGGTTGCCTTCCTTTTGAAGTATGCTGTGCCGAAACATGATTTTAATTACATAATCACTTTGAAACCGTAATTATATAATAAACGAGGGGGGATTAAGCGGGAAGTATATAGTGCATTAAAAATTGCTTAGGTCCTGGAAAAACAAACCGAACGCACAATGAGAAATGCTTGCTCGCGAGGACTGCGTGATAAATCCGGGCTGTAGAGCTTGTTTTCCTTTCATCCTGGGCGACAAAAAGATGTCCCCTCCGACGCCCGCCGGCGAGGGCTCCCCGCACCGCAGGAGGAACACCCGGTGCGGGCTCCATCTCACCGCCGGCCCCGCCGCGCCCCCGCGCCGCTCCGCGCCCGCGGTGCGGACCCCGCCGGCACCTGGGAGGCGCCCGCCGCGGCCCCATTCATCTCCGGCCGCACAAAGCAGCCAGGCAGCGACAAATCTGTTTTTAAGCGTGGAATTAGCGGACGCCGCCCGCGGGGCTCGGGGCTTCCCTCCGCCCCGTCACCGCCGGCAGCTCGCAGGGAGTTCTCCGCGGAGCCCACGCGGTTCCTCCCGGGGGTTTACGTTTCCACGCGCGACCTGCAGCCCCAGCTGGCCCGCTGCAGGCTGAGCCGCACCGCTCCGCTTTCCTCCAGAGAGCAGGTTTTGTTTCGGAGTTTTGTTTTGTTTTGCTTTTCAATCTTCTTTTAAATATCATCATTTAAGCCCTGTAGCGGAGTGGTGACGGCGGCAGCAGCAGCCCCCCTTCTCTCGGGATGTGCCCAGCTCTGCCCCCTCGCCGCTCCCGCAGCTGCAGGACGCTTTGGGGGTGCCTTGCCCATCCGTGCCGGGGAGGGGGCGCTGGCCGCCGGGATCCCACCGAGTCCAACAGCAGCCCCGAGGGGAGCGGGCGGCGAACACGTCCTCCCCACCAGGACACCTGGTTTTCTGGGAGATGGAGGGCCTTGGGCCACCGCACATGCCTTCGGGCCGTGCAGAAGGGCCGTGGCTTTGGCTTCTCGCCTCACGAGACCCAGAGGGTCTCCGCTGGAGTGTGCTTCTGGCAATTCCACTGCACAGAGAGGTCCCAGACAAGTCCTCCAAAGGAATGGCTTGCAAGATGTAAGCATAGGCACTCTGGTCAGCACTGCTGCAATTCCAACATGCAGTCATACAGCTAGCCTGGAAAGCCAAAAGGTGAGAAACTACCTGATAACACCATAGAAAGCCAAAACACACATGGGAGCTTCGCCACTTCACTTAGCTGGGGCAGACTAGCTGGCTCTCCAGCATCCCTGGCACACCAGCCCCAAACACCAGTGTCATTGCCAACCAAGTGGGTTGCACACCCAAGCAGATGCAAACTGAGAACCCAAGAGACTGTCCCGGAGAGAGCTGTGTCCCCACATGCTAGCTGTGCGGTCATGGGTTCTCAGGGATATCATTTTTTCATACAAAAAAAATGTTTCTTTTTCCTCCAGATGTCTCATTAATTAATGTGGAAGGATGTGCTGTCTGCTAAATGTGTGAGGGAGATCATGGTTCCTCACACGTCTACAGGAGTCCCTGAGGATGAAGTGCCAGATGGCAATGATGAGGCTCTGACAAGCACGTGTGCGGGTGTAAACAGGCTTCAACAAAAGTCTTACAACGAACCGTCACAAGATAGGAGTAACTCTTCAGAGGGGCAGGAAGAGAAGATGGAGGCAGGTTTGCTGCAGATGCCAGTGTCTGGTCAGTGACCGGCAGCCAATAGACAAGTAAAACACAGAGTCAGAAACCTGCCTGCTTTCTGTGCTTGTCATGGTGCAGCCTCATAGTACTGCTCCAAGCTCTGGCATTGCCAGAAGTCTTCTTCTTATGGAGGACAGCTAGAGTACAGTGTGACATATGGAGCATCTGCCAGAAAGTGCAGAGAATAAGAGCTGAATCTGGAGAATCAGGCAGCGACACCTGCAACCTGCAGATATGACAAGGCAAGGGAAGCATTCAGAAACAAAAAGGCTACAAATAAAACAGTAAGAGGGCTTGAAGCAGCCACAGGGAATCTGCTTTGCACTTTAGTTTAATGCAACTTACTTGGCTGGATATTCTTGTTTTGATTTATTATAGGTTTATATCTGGTTCATTTAATTTTGACAAGAAGTGTTTAACATATAGTGAAATAATGTTCTCTGAGATTACACATTCTTCCACAACTTTTGATTTGACTTGAGGGGAAAAAAAAAAAAAAAAAAAAAAAAAAGTGCATTTACTGTAGCAAGAATAATAAGTATCTAATGAAAAATTCACAGAAACACCTATTGTGACTATCCTCTCTTGAGGCTCCTCTTATTCACCACAGATCTCTTTCTTTTTGTCTGTTTTCAGTGTCATCCTGAGCATGCCCAAAGCTCCGTCTCTGGTTTTCCTTTCTAAGGAAAGGAAAGGTCTAAGAGAAGGTACATCCCCTCCCCATCAGTCCTAACTCAGCCCAGCCCCACCTTCACATTAAGCAGACAGTGAGACAAACTCGGTAAGGGGAGTGAGAGAAAACATACACGATCAGCCAAAGGGAGGGCTCCAGTCAGTGCTAAGGCAAGAACATTTGTCTGTAAACCTTGGCAGAGTCACAGAGAGACAGATCTATGCAAGCATCTGTTCTTTTCTTCTCGGAAGACAGCATGTTTAAAAGCATCCTCTTGATAGTAAAGCTGCTTGCCATGCTTTACAAAGAACAGGGAAGCAGGTCTACTTCCCTGAGTGGGCATCTAGAACATCTGTTCACAAACCCTCCAGAGAAGACAGTTTTCTCCCTCTCATTACAGATCTGCTACCAGAGACAAGTCTGCCCATTTCAGAGCTCTTTGGTATAAAAGCAAATGTAGAACTCCTGATAGGGAGAACTTGTCTAAAACAAAATCATCCTAAAGTAAGCCAGGACTAGAAATACTATTTAACTGATAATAGGCCATCGGTAGACACTTGTATTCTGATATACTTCCTTTCACCTTTCACCATCTTGGAAAGGATTTGAGGTAAACAGAGAGGCATTTCAGTCCATCACATGGAAATGCACGGGGTGAATTTCCCAGTTTTTGTTTTAGTGGTGCCACTGGAAGCAGTAAGCAATCTCGGCAGGAAAGCCTCAGGAACAGTGCATCTCACTTCTGGGAGCAGGCATCCTTCTGCTTGGGATTTTGTAAACAGAAAGAATGAAGAAAAGAAACTGATTGTCCTTTGATTGAAGCCACACTTCAATGAAGCTTAGACATATGGTTATTTATTTCTTTGCCTTCAAAAACGACTGAGTGGCAAAGAAAGCAACTTTGGATAATTCACTTCAGTAGAGAAACATAATTTTCTCTGAGTCCAAGAAATTTAAGTAACAATTGCTCCACTATTCACTAAGAATGGAACAGAATGAGACTCTGCCCAATCCATCGGAGGAATACATTTTGCGAGGTTGAGAGGTCTTATGGGAGAGACCTGTAATCCACGCACAGCACCAGCTTCTTTCCCTCACAGTGTCTCAGTGGATCTAGAACTCTCTATGGCTCAAAGCCTAGACCAGTCAAATGTGGTGGTTTCCAAAAACTTTGAATAAATTTAAAATAGCTTGTGTGCTTGGAATTTTTAAATACACAGAGGCATGGGTTTATTGCACAGAAAGTATTCAGCTTCTCACTGAAGTATTCCTCTTGCTCTAATCTCAACAGCATCCTTCGGATTACATGCATGTAAGCCAGTGTGTACTTTTTATCATTTCCCACATAATCTTGTAGCATTTGACCTTTTTCAGCCTGTAGTGCTGAAAAGAACTTTCCACAGGAGCCGGGGCTACCCAAGCTCTACACGGAGTCTTGCATCACACATGACAGCTTTTCTTAGTCTTCTTTCACAGTTGCTTTAAAACGGTCAAACGAAACATATAGCTCTGTGGATCACAAGCTGATCAGGAAAATGAAGAGATCACTGCAAGCCTGTCTGTTACTGAAACTCAGCATGGGAGCACCACATACACTTGTATGAGTAACTGAGATCATGATGGACCATCTTTTAGATTCCTCTTTGTAAGAGCATTTTGTTCCAGAGAAATAAGCTTACCATTTAAGGCAGGGCTTTCTGCCTTTGAAACCATTTTAGAGACATTACTGTTTCTTATCAGAGGTTCTACGTAAGCTAAAGATAAGTGTATTTCTAGCTAAGCCTCTATCAGACAGTTTCTTTTCTGCACTGTCTTCAGTCAGCCCAATGTTAATTCCATCTGTTGTACATTATTTAATTCAAATTGTTGGGGACCTCCTGGCCTGAATCAGCACAATTACTAGTTCTGTCCTGGATTTAGAAGACCCCCTCAAGGTTAGAAAAGGTTCTGTTGGAGCATCACCTCCATCTCTCAAAGAAGACAAACCAACATGCAACACTTGAAGCAGATCATGTTGCTGATATGTTGAAGATAAATAGCACTTACTGCAGCAGTATCACACAGCAGGGCAAAATCATAGCAGAGGACAAACAGTGAAAACAAATGTATTTAAACATAACCACATGTTCTGTGATTCCACAGGACTAAGTCTTCAAAGTAATAATATTATTTGTAAAACACCTCCCTTGGCAAATTATGCTAGGCTGTGCAAATGCTGCAATAAAAACATTATTTGAAATGTTATGTAAAATCATTCAAATAAAAATCCAAATGAGAAGAGCAAATAAAGGAGCCTGAAATGGAGAAAAAACACGTCTGGATACCGGTAGAAGATACAGGATCGAGAGGGATCTGCTTAGAAAACAGAAAAGTTTAGGAAGGAAATAGTGCATGCCCGTCTGGAAGAGCAGAGGGGTGACTGAGGAAAAGCAAGGTGATGAGTGCTAGCAGTTTCAGTGAGGAAGGCAGGCTGTTAGATAGCTTCCTCCTGCTGTAAGAGAGGCAGTCTGCATAAAGAAACAGAGAAAGCTGGCAGTGACTAAAGTCCGTGTCCTCAAGAGTAATATCCCTGAGCATCTGCACCGAGCTGAGTATCACCTCTGAGTTTGATTCTCCCTCCTCCTCCTTCGAGCACCTGCTTGTCTGTGCGGTTAGGACTGTGTGTGGTGCGGGGCTCCTCAGGGCAGAGCAAAGAGCCTTTCAGAACTGGCCATGGCCACAGACAGTTGGCATGCACAGGATTGATGGTGAGCTAGAGAACCCATCTGTCAGTGCTAGTTATACCTTCCCTTCTATCTGCTAATCATGTGGAAAAAGCCAGCTATACTGAACATGTTATTAATTGTTGTAATCAGTTAGGACAAATGGTTTCATTTTTGTGGATAGTGTACCAGGACACTCAGACAGTGAGCAATTTTTAATTGTTTCTAGTCCATTCAAAGAAGTCTGTTTTAACTGCTCTGATGCCTAGCAATGTGGCATTTTAATAACACAGCAATGGTAGTTTCTGTAATTTCCCACCTGCTGACTCATCTTCCCAGCTCCTACCACAGAGAATGTAAAAGGACTTCATAATTCCTGTCCTATAAAATGGTACATCAACACAGTGTTTAGCCATTGGCCCTAAAATCATGCATCTTTCTCTTGAAGTTTCATGTGATGTTTATGAGGCAACAAATAAAGCTAACGTCTTTTGAGTGGAAATGCTTTTCTTTTAGTGCCATACAAACGCTGATATATATTATTCTGCAGATTTCTTAATGTTTCCTTGTGCTCTCTGACACTTGGAAGATATCCACAACAGTAACAGATCAGCTGTTCAGATTTACAACGCTTAGATGTAAAAAGAGGTGGCTTTGTTAGTTGCCTTCCTCAGTGTAAAGCTGCTTTTTTTTTTTTCCTTTTTCTTCTTTCTTTTCCTTTTTCTTTTTCCCTTTTCCTTTTCCTTTTCGCTTTTCCTTTTTTTTTTCCCCCTCCCATTTTTCCTTTTCCTTTTTATTTCCTCCCCTGAAATTTACCGATTATATGAAAGAATCACAGTTGTTGAAAGTTACGTCATGGGACAGAGCTCACTTTTAATTCAGATTCAAGCTAAGTAATTTCTAATCACGTGAAAGAAATGGAACAGGAAAAGGAAAAGGGTAATGGGAAAATTGGTGATGGGTTGCATGAGTGAATGGATGAGACAAGGAAGCAGAGGAGCAGAAAAGTTGCAAGCACAGGAAAAAGAAAAAGAAAAGAAAAGAAAAACAAAGCAAAACAAAAGAAAGCAAAAAAAAAACCCCAACCTCTTCAGGAGAACCCACAACTGAGTCACCAGATCCCAAGCATCCATATTCTCCTGCAGGCATCAGAAAAGCCATGAAAGCCTTGGAAAGTGTACATCCCAGTTCTTGCAGTAGCATAGCCCATGTAAAAGAATGACAGTGTGGCAATACACTCACTTCACTAGCTCCGTGGTCAAGATCCTGTGCTGAGGGTTTAAAGTATCCAGCCCCATTAAATTTCAAGTTGGAAGGAGTCAGCTTCAATTCAAAGAAAAAGGGAATTGCATTTTTGATAAAACAAAAATATTGTGGAGCCAAGCACTCAAAACATAGGAGAGAAAGAAGCTTGTGTAACTTAATTCCCCCTGTTTGTGTGTGTGTAAGATGAGGTGGTCCAACAGCACACTAATGTGCTATTTTTAGCTCTGCAGGAGATAAAAATACTAATATTAAAAATAAAAAGTACTGCACCATTTGAAGTAAGAAATGTTGTATATGAAGTACAAAATGGACTTGTTTACTGAGCAAAGCTGTTGCTTTGAGGTTCGTTGCCTCATTTGTTGCAGAAATAGTAAAGAACCAAGGAATAAGGCAGGAGAGCTACAAAGAGTAGCTCACAGAGTAGTTGAAAAGCTTGTACCACTGTCCTTCACCTCTGTGTCACAAACTACCTCTGTGATGCAAAGCAAGTCACTCCCATGCTGTGAGCTGGTTGTGCACCCACCAAGCCAGGTGGACAGAAGAAGCCAAGGCTTCAGGCAGCCTGTGGGCTCTCAGAGAGACATCCACATGGTGCTTTTGGCACTGGCCAGCAGCTGTGTGGCTCACTGGGAGGCAGGGCCTGCTTCCTGCAGGGTTACTCACCTGAGCCCAGCCATCCTCATTCCCACAGCAGGCTGAGGTGTACCCTGTGTATATGGGCACTGCCCCGCAGCAGGTAGGGCCAACCAGGGACGCATCCTGTCAGTGGTGACAGGGCACTGCATGTGCCACGTATCACAAGCAGAAGAGGACAAGGAGCCAAAGAAGTGGCAAAGTCAGAACTAAGCAAACAAGCAATAATTTATAGGCCACAAAATCAGAGCTAGGCTGCCAAACCAGAGGCCCTTCAGAGTTGCCTAACAGGAAAACCAGCAAGGAAAACAATCTATACTACCGCCACAAAATGTCTTACAGTGAGAGAGAGAAACAAACAAACAAAAAAAAACAGTCAGAAAGCCCTCAGTGATTGAAAAGCCACAGAAACACTAAGAAAAAATAGCTGGAACACATTTTAAATAGCCAAAAGTGAGAAAAGATGTGACTAAATTGAGCCATGCCTAAGCCACTGTAGTCCACCTTCTGCCTCTTTCTGCCACATTTAGCCAAATGTTCAAGCAGTTGATTGATTTATGAGAAATGAATGATATTTCACAGCTTTTCTTCTATTTTCACTTGTCTCTCTTTTGTACGCTTCTACTTTTCTGTGTGTTGAACACCATGGTTCAGCTAGGGGTTAATGTTTTGTTTCCATGAAAATACTGTGAAAACAATGGTTTGAACACACAAGAATCCAGGAGAATACAAGAGAAAGGTGCAAGGGTTACAGACATGAAGGAACCTACTGAGAACAAATTCACAACTTTGTTTCAAATATTGAGGGACATTTTTCTCTTGTAGTATTTGAAATTATGGCAAACTCAGATTTATGATGGAAGCTTGAGCAGGTCCTTTTGTCCAATGGTGTTCTGCCTGGAAGATCTTCTAGGGGTGGTTTACTTGCACACTGGTAGATCTGAGTGTTCAACCTTTATCAAGGATTCACCGGTTTCTCAAGGAACTAGACATCCCTGACGTTTTGCAAATTGCAACTTTCCTTTCCTTTATTGTTGTTATAATGCTTGGTTCATTGACCCCTTCATCTCTCACTGTTATTTTTTGGCTTGGGCTGGAAGGGACCATAAAGCCCACCCAGCTCCAACCCCTGCCTCTATCTGGTTGTGACCCACGAAATCAGGCTTCCCAGGGCTCCATCCAACCTGGACTTCAATGCTACCAGGGATGGAGCATCCACATCTTCACTGGGCAACATGCTGAGTACTTCACCATCCTCTGAGTAAAAAAATATCCTCCCAGTCTAACTCTGAGGGTCACCACTCGTCACTGTCCTCCACCTGGACATACAGCAGTCAATCACAACACTCTGGCTGCAACCACCCAACCAATTCTTTATCACTGAATTGTCCCCCCTTCAAATAGATACCTTTTCAATTTAGAGATAAAAATGTGCCAAGATACTTGTAATCAACATGTTGCTTAGATCTTTCACTCAAATTAAGGTGACTGCCAAGTTCAGATTATCAGGGAAGTTCAGATATCTGACACCAGCTGAGATCTGCAGAAGAAGCCTGTGGTGGCCTCTGGGCTGTTGTTTCCCTAACATTTTACTTCTCCGAAGCCTGGAAATAAGAGCAACAAACACTATCCCACTGCAGAGATCTTGCTTGGAGAACACAAATACTTCTTTGACATATATATTTTCAAATAGTATGTATTTTTAGCTTGTCTGTTCCTCAATACATTGAGATGATGGCACAGAGGAACACTTTATCATCTTACATATGTAAGAGTTCAAGGATGACAGAGGAAGGCACTAGAAATAATTGCAGATGCAAAGATTGTGCTAAATTCATCATTTCTGTCAGAAAATTACAGCCTAGTCAAATTCGGAGAAGTGACCTGAATTTAGCACAATCTTTGCATCTGCCCAGCTGGACATATGTTTATTCCATCAGTCACACATGTTGTGGCCTAGCAAGCCTTGACATTAGCAGAAGGACATCATTCTGCAGACTGATATACACCATTCAACTGAAAAGAGTCTTCTGCTCTTCAACACCAGTGGCCAGATCCTAGGGTGTGAGGGAGGGCTGAGAACTGCAGCAGCTCTGTGACTCGCTTGTCCTCAGGCCACCAGGCATCCCTCTAATTTCAGAGCAGAGCAAAGCAAATTTAGGAAGTCAAGGAACCTAGTCCAGCTAAATATAGTCCACATTATTTCTTTGGAATACTCTCTGTGCTCTAATTATCTTCAGTCCTTTAACAGATTTTTTTTCAGCATTTGCTCCAGCTCTGTATGTGTGTAAAAGTCTGTAAATAATTAAATGTGTTGATTACCAAAAAAAAAAAAAAAAAAAGTTTTGGATTGTGCTGTAAATACTCATCCTTCTGTGGTTTTACTGAGAAAGTTACGCTATTCTTAGGTAGACTGAGCAATCAACATACGAAGAAATGTGTCACACATAAGTGATATATTTCTGCTTTACAACCACCAGCACTGATTTGCACATTACTGTGTACAGATGGAACTTATGTATCAATCTCATGTTGCATAAAGCCAAATCCTGGTGTCTTGGGCAAAAATCCCACAGTTTTCGTGGCTGTGACAAAAATGAAGAATTAGCAGATCTTTGGAGGAGCTTACCCTCCTGATTGCTGTTGCAATGTTCTTACCACTTAGTACCTGTTCAGAATGGGGCGGTACTTAGAAGAATAACTGCTAACTGCCTCATTCCTTGCAGGAAGTTGAGAGTGTCTTCTCCCAGTAAAGATCATGACTGCATAAAGAGCTACAGAAGAGAGATTTGAGAACATGTTTTAACTTCCTTCCTCTCAGCATTGCACAGGAAGTTTCAGGCATGGACAGAAAAGCAACATTTCTGATGCTCAGACCTAAAATGAGCTGAGAACAGTGAAGCAAGTCCCACTGTGGAAATCACCACGGAGCTTACAGCTGAGAACAAAATGTCATCTAAATTTTAAGGACATTTTCTAAGGTGCAAAGGCTATGTCAGTATACCAAGACAGTAAGTTTTCACTTTAGAAACCACTAGATCTATTTGTATGCAGTATATATCCATATACAATGAAATTGAAGCTATTTGAAATACTCATATCTGATATACATACATTTTATACATATATTAAAGCTGGGCCTACAATTGGGAAATAACAGAGGTTTATCCAATCTTATTTGGAATTTTTGAATGATTCAGGTGTTGTGTATGTGTACCTGTGTGTTTTCTATGTATTTTTATTTATGGTTGTTGTTGTTATTGTTTGCCTTTAGTGGATATCTACAGATCTCCCACACTCTTGCCGTTAAATCTCAGACTTGATCTTAGATATGACTAGATATCTTGATACTTAGACTTGACAGACTTGATACTTAGAAATGCAAATCAGGCGACGTTTAAAAATGCTGGCTACAGCCCCTAGGCCTACAATTAGCTCATATGAATATGGAGAGAGAAGAACGGAGTCATGGACTTAGTCAAATCAAATATTTTTGGTCAAAGCACACATGACAAAAGGTTCTTCTCACAGGTGAGCCTAGTACCCTTCTCCCTCCAGGGGACTTCTCTCCCTCTCTCATTTTTCCAAAGAACTTGGTGCTGCTCAGTAGTGCCAGAGAACAGCAGGTTTCACACAGCATTAAGGACATACAGTGCATGCTGACAGACAAACTGGTTTCTTGGGCATGCAGCCTCACCTGCCTGTCATCAGCTTCGCTTGGCAGGATTTGTTTTACTAACATGAAAGCAAACTAAGGCTGTTTTTTGTCATCCAAAGTCATGCACAATAAGTCTTAAAATAGTGTCTGGTAGAGGGAGTTCATTCACCATATGACAACTTCTCTAATAAAAATACTATCCTTCCCTATGATTTTTATCAATTGTAAATGGACGACCGCTCTAAAAATATAAAGTTACAGAAATCGTTGGGCAGTGATGTATATAGTCTAGGTGTTTTCAGTACTGACACTGGAAATCTCTGAAGCTGGAAGGAAAGGGAGATGTGGATGTTTAGCAAATTTGTCATCATGCAACATATTGACACTGTACTTGACTGAGATTCATGAACTCATATTGCTTCAGAGATCATCTGAATGATATGGACAAACACAGTCAGCTGCAAAGGGAAATAGGCTATGAGAAGAAAAATCCCCCACAGCTGATAGCTCCCTTGGGCTGCTGTCAATCCTATCAATAAATCCAGGCAAAGAAACAACATGCTTCCAACCTAAACTCTACCTGAGATGACCACAGGCTCAACGAATCTCAGAGCTATGACTTGTTGACCAAGATCAGATGGTCTGGCTCAGAACGGAAGCTGGAACATGTGGCTGGCAGCTTCAGTGGCTGTTCCCCCCTTCTGCTATGCCCTGTATTTCTCAATACCAAATATACATTCCTGAATTTCTCCTCAAGACTGCTCACCTCTTCAACACCTGCTGATTTGAGTGCCCATTTAGCAGTGTTCAGCAAGTTCTGATTTTAATTTGCATCTGCAGAGGAAGGAGTACAAAGGTCCAGTTATAAATTTTTCAGATTAAGAGACTGGGTTCTGAATGCTGCTGGACTGGTTTTGTGCAAAGCATGGAGATTGCCCATAGTCTGCCTTGGAAAGAACTTGCAGTTATTTTGCATGCTCGCCATGCCATCCATTAGACTTTTCTTCCCTCCCACATTTCCAGTTTTATTTCACTTATCAAGCTTTTATTTTTCCCACATTTTTAAAGTTAAGTACAATCACATTGTTTGGATAACTTATTTTAATTATCTGGTTTTCTGTTTGCAATTATTTACAGCTCTTAGCTAACTAAAGATGAATGTTTTATAGCCAGAATTCTGCAATTTCCCTGCTTCCACACATCCTGGTCTATCACATTGTACAGTGTGTCCATGATGAGGAAGATAAATGACAGCCCACAATTATTTTTCTCTTCAAAGTGCTCCAGTGATCCTTGGATAAAAGCTTGAATCCGCTGAAGCCCTCAGTTAAATTTGCATTTCAAATTTCCGTGGCAGTGTAAGCAATATCAGTAATAGAAGAAGAATAGGCGATTAATATACTCACAGATTACTTTGGAAATACAAGATCTTTTCCTTTGTATTATGAAAATATTTGCACTCATTATAACATCAGGTTAGAAACACTGCACCCGTGAGACAGTCCTGTTTGCACACCTGATGAATTTTTCCAGGTTTCATTACTATGGCTTCACCTTCATCAGAGTGCTTACATATTTAGCAGAACACAACCATGTGTCTCCATGTTGCCATCAACTACTACTGGAAATTACAAATACGCAGCAGGAAATATTTTAAAAGCTTTTTTACATTTGAGATTGGTGTCTACATAGCAAATCCCAGCAGAATCTAGAAGTATTGAGCAAAACCAGCTCAGACTGAATTTATCACTCCTAGAAGTGCACGTACAAATAAAAAACAGAGCTTAGCCCAGGCTCCTAATCCTGATTTGAACTTAGTCCAGTCGCTGTGGCTAGGCATGCATTTGCTCAACAGTAGAGATGCTAAATTAAGACTAGTTTAAGAAAAATTACTAATTCAGTTGAAAATGAAATAAAAATGTGAAATGTTTTACAAGCTGAAGAAAAGAATCCTGGATTCAACATTGCCACACCTGCAGGAAAAAGCATCCCCTTTGATACCTTGCTACATATTTCCAAAAGTGTGTTTTCTGCTTTCTGAAGTCAATGTATGCGGCTATGTAGTGTTTGTAAGGCTGGCTTTGCACAAGGCCTTCCTATAGATCTGCATCTGCAGATTGAGCAGGTGTGCAAGGACATTTCAAAGACTCTTTAATCAGTGGAGAATCCAGTTAAGGAAGAAATGGTCCCATCAAGACCAACAGCTTTACTTTCAGCTGTCTCAGCACACTTTATTCTCTGTCGACCACAATCCTGGGCTCACCTATCAGTTCCAAGCCTGCTTATCATTAGTCTCTTACTTTCATGATCCATAGTCATATGTCAATAGCAGATCCTTTATCTTGTGTAAGAACATTTCCATTGGAGAGCAAGGGACATGCCAGTTAGTATGGAGGTCAGGCCCCTTTCATCCCCAGCCTGTTGCAGCTTGGTGTCTGTGGGGACTGGGAGCCACAGGAGTCATCGCTCTTCCCCAGCATACAGAAAGGATTTCAGGGTCCTCCCCACTGCCCTTATGCACAACAGGCATTTCTATCTCTCCTCTTGAGAGCCACATACTTCACATTTTCCCTGTACAAATAACTGCTTAGGCCCTTCTTTCAAAGAGCCTTTATTAAACCACCAACTATTTGCTGTCGAGACATTTAGGATGAAATCATCGTGTTAAACAAATAAACGCAGCTTCGTACAGATCTCTGCTCTGGGAGCAGAGTAAGAAAATAATTTCTGTCTGCTCTCCACAAAAGCGGCTGGAAAGGCCGAAAGAAAAATATTATTTTTACTTCATTGTGTGAAATATCGTTTTGGAGGATCTGACGCGTTGAGCGTTTGAAGAGTTTTTGCTGGCAGGTTTCAAGGGTCCCCTGGGTTGACCCCCTGGGATTGTTTTCTTCATTAATAAACTTAGCATGATGTGTGTTAAAAGGAACATTCTGTTTGCTTTGTAAATAAGGGATGTCAAACAAGAAGCAGAAGCCTTGCAGACACTAGGTGAGGTGTTCTTCAAGGGCAAGGGGGATGCTCACATGGAAAAATAAAAGCCCTGGAAACTCAGATATACTGTGACCAACTTATCCAAGCCAAGGCTTTGTTGGGGAACTGATGCTGCCTGCGATCCCAAATAAGGGAGTTTCTTTTCTGATCCCATCAGGAAAGCTGTGTGCTTTGCCCCAAGGTAGCAGGGGATGCGCTCATAGTGGGAAATTCCTAGGTACCCACTTGCAGCCTTGTGGGAGATGCTGGGTGATGCAGAGCAGGTACTTGCGTAGCCCTTTGCAAGGTACAGCCCCTGGGAGGACTGGAAAGGGCTTCTGCACTGACAGCAGAAAATCTGCCACACTGATGCTGCTGTGGAAATTACCATGGAAAAGCTAATGGCTGGATTTAAGGGAGTAATTTACAAGAAAGTAATCATCCTTCTACTAGTCCTGGGGTTTTCTCTTCTATCAAAAGCAGGAGAAAAAATATCCTGCTGTTGAGTACTGTTTGTTTTCTGTTGCCTGCCTCCCTGTATATCTCACCACTCATCTCTCCCAGCTCTCCTGAACCCACTCATTTCCCGTCTGTTTTCTGCCCCCTTGAAAAACCCTCATAAGCTTTGTAAAATGTCTTAGGTCCCATCATCTGAGATGCACCAGGAACAACATTGCCAGGAATGGAACAGATCCCCAGTGTCACTTTAGGACCTGACTGCACACAGAGCAGCAGGCAGGCAAGTTACATGCTACTAGGCATGGGATGGGCAAAATTCCTCAACTGGCTTTGTTCTGCCTGCATATATTCCTGCCGTGTGCCATCATTGCTCTGGCTGTCACCACAGGGAAAAAATTCCCAAATCACTGAAAACCTTTTTACTTTAAGAAGAGAATAACCAAGCATACAGTTGAAAAGATGAGGCAAGAACAATTCTGTAACTAAAACTATCTGGGGGAGGAAATACATAGGTGTCCAACAGTCCTTCGATGTAATTAGAGCTGGCAGAATCCCATTGTGCAAAGCCGTGCACTCCAACAAGAAGAGATGTGGTTTTCCCAGTTAAGCCTGAGGCCAGCTTTGGAAAGAATTCAAAAGCAAACATTAAATTAGCAATATTACCTTTTTCTTAAGCTGTATTGCATATATGTTACTAAAATATTTATCTTATGTAGGTCACATACTGTGCAGTCAGAAAGCTGTCCAATTCCATTGGAAAATGTATTGGCCTCACTAAGCAGATTTTGGAGTTATGTTAATAAATACAAGAACAAATGTTTAATTTCTCTAAAACAAATATATAATTTGAGATATTTTTGTTACAAAAATGGTGTAATGCAAATAATTCTTCAATGAAATGGATCAACTGCAGAACAATGAGTCCCTATAACAGTTCATGGTGACAAATAGAAGGATTTTCAGATAACTTAATTGTCCAATAAACATAAACAAGGAGGGAGATATCTGTCACAAATGGAAAAGGAAAAACTGTTGTTTAAATGAATTGTAAGTGGACTTAGAACAGCAAAAACAAGATAAAAATTCTGTTTTAACTTTAGAAATTTGGCTGTGTGTATCTCATTCCATAGGCAGCCAGTGACTTGCACTGTGCCAACTTAAAGCTGCTGCCATGCTTAACAATTTTGATTTGTACTATGGACAAGATTCATTAAGAGTTTACTACATGTATCTCTCATGCCATGTATGGTTTTTCTATATAAAATAGTTGTTTTGGACTCTGCATCTGAATTCACCTTTGCTCTTCCTTTATTACCTATAAGTTTACATTTGATTCACGAAATATGTTAGATTGGGTCAGAGTAATCAGGTGTACAACCTGGTCTGATCTACATTAGGTGCAGCCAATTATTTATACGGCTTCAGGGTTTACATGAGGGTACACCTTCAGTATGCCCAATGGTATAAAAACAGTGACTATTTCTTTCAGATTTAGGTAATCAGTTGGAATACAGGTAAAGTCATACCTCAGTGGTTATGTGAAATCACTGATTTCCAAATATTTTTTTTCTAGACAAAAAATATCCATCATACTGGTGGCCTGATGACAACCACGTTGGAGGACCCAAGAAAGGCATGAACATGAAGGCCAAAGTGATCCATCTGAAAGACAGAAGACTGATCAGGTACCAGAATATAAAAAGAATACTGTTTGCACAAAATGATGTTGAAAGGTGCAGGTTCCTGTCTAAGTTATGCCAAGTCAGAAGTACTTAAAAAGACAAAACATGGAAGCATCCTTAAATGATGCCCAAATATTTTAAAAGAAATTATGATGTGTTCTGATGCTCAGAAGAAACAAAGCTAAAGTGTATTGACAAACAAAGGATCCTGAAACACTGACACACAAAGTTTTAATGGTAAAAAAACATGATCTTTGGAGTTTTTACCTGCTTCAAGTGGCAGGCATTAGTCATGGCTGCTGTAATGATCTTTGGTGAGAAAGCTTGAAGGGTATGATGATAATGGTAGGAACGGCCTTGCTACCCATGTGAAATGTGTTCAACACACGGTGTCTGAACAGTTTCGAAGATTAAGGTGCAAAACACTTCTGAAATGATTGAACAGGTTATTTGGAAAGGAATTCAGGACTCAGTTGTCACTGAAATGAAGTGAGCAGGCTCAAGTACCCAAAGAGCATACCTGGTAGGTGTTTGTATGACCTCTTTTGAAAAGGAAGATGGTTCCGAGAACCTCTCTAGGTAGCATGTTCTCTATCCTTGGAGCCAAGAATTATCTAAGTTGTCTTCTTTGCTCAAGTTAATGCATTTGTTCTCATTGTGATCCCAGTGGACATGGAAAGCAATTGATCACTGTCCTCTTCATAGCAACCTTTTACGTATTGGGAAATTGTTATCCCTTCCTCCCCCTCCCCTTGAGCCCCATGCTTAGTCTTCTCTTTTCTAGACTAAACAAACCCAATTCTTTCAACCTTTTCTTGTAGGTCATGTTTTCTAAACCTCTGATCATTCTTGCTGCTCTCCTTTGCACTCTCTCCAATTTGTCTACATCTCTCTTGAAGCATGGTTCCTAAACAGGGCAGAGTACACCAGCTGAGGCTTTACCTATGTAGCCAGGAACAGAACATTTCCTACTACTTTCACCTGTAATACATTCCAGGCGTTGCACCAAAGAATACCATACACTTTTACCCTAACTTCACATTGTTGAGTCAAGCTGTCATGACTGTCTATGGCCTCCATCCACATGGAGAGGGAAGTGCTGCTCACCTCATGCGGACATTGCAAAGTGTGTACTGCTAACAGTGCTCAGGGAAGAAACTTCAACCTCAGTCCCACCAGCCTGCTGCCCTGCTTATGTGCATCCCACATCATTCCAAGTGCAGAACAAATGCAGGCTACATATACATTTACTTTGAACTAACAGTCAGTTTTTTGGGTGACTAAACAGCATGGACTGCTTTGTCTCTTACACTGTCTTCTGAGACCATACACGTGGATTTTCTCAGGTTAATCAGGTCTACTTTTTTGTAACTTGCCACTATTATTCCACTGCTCTGCTTCTTTATCTTCATCTTCTCAATCTTCCTTTTCATCTTAGAATCAATTTTACTCTACCTGCAGCTTCTCAAATGTTTTTTCCCTAGAACCAGTGGGTCTCCACCCAGTAATTCTCTCACATCTTGTAGCATTTTCTGAACATCTGAAAACATGATGATTTTTTTGCTTTTGCAAGTGGAAAGAAAGGCAGTATTAGAAACTGTCCTTTAGGTATTTCTATACTGGAGAGTTTGAGGTTTACATACTCACAACTTCTTTCTTGTCATTCAGCAAGACATTTGGTAGTGCACTTCTGCTATATCTTCCCTTTTCTATATTTTCTTGCACTAGTCACAATCAGTGCCTCGTGCATCTCTCTGAATAATTGTATATTCAATATTTTATATAATTCAGTAATTACACAGTTGTATATTCAGTATTTTAACTCCTATTTCAATACATGATACAATTTGCATTTTCAATCTTAAAATAAATTTAAGGTATATAAAAATAATTTTACATTTTTACATTATTTATTGTAAGTAGAAAACATAAAATCAATTTACAAAATACAGCTCCCATTTTTAGAAACCATTCTTCCCATCCTTCCTTAGCTGTACAAATGCCTCTGAACTTGCTTGCTATGTGCCATTGCATGTCTGTTAATCTGTTGATCCTAGGGGTCTACTAAAACTGAAACCTGCTTTCATGTTCTCCCTGAATTCCTGGTATTTGCCAGGAGATACGTCAGCAAAGTATTTTGATATCTTCATTCATTTCTCTCTTCTTAGATTCAATTTCACCTATTCACCACCCACTTTTGAGCTTTTTCCTGGATCACTATTTCTATTTTTTGCTCAAGTGAGGATTCTGTCAACAGTTTCCCTCAAAGCCAGTGCAAGCTCTGGCCCTGCAGAAAGCTTGTCACCAGAGGGATCCCATTTCTGCCCAGTAATTCTTCTTTGCAGCATACTGTCTAAGGAAGCCAAAATCCTTCTGTCAACACCCTCTGTGCGGCCAAGCATTCTCCTTCAGCCTAGGCGATTTTGTCTTTGGGGTCATGTTTGGAGACTCTATTTTTAACTTATTTTTCTTATTTTCTTGCTTATCTCCTTTCTGGAGACCTCAAAATACACTGTGGATCTTTACCAGCAATGGTTGATACCATGGGGGCAAAGTGGTACATAATTAAAGCTGTGTTACCAGGTGAATTAAGAGCTGGACTCAAAATAAAACCAGTGACCTTATTCGAGTCAGAAGCCTGCAGTCCCTTCTGAACTTTGGAACTTCTGCAGAAGTCCACTGGGTCTCTTAACACTCCTGTTTCATACTTTTGGCAAGGACAGTCAATGTGTTTTGCCCTGAGTCACTCAGCAGAAAATTTCCATCACTTCTAAGTATTGTCAGGATAGCTTCTGTTAATTTCCAGGTTTAAAGCTCTTAGGTTACTGCTCTTATATGTTTGTTGGTTGTTTTACATGAGAAGAGATATTTTAAAATATTGTTACTCTGCAATTTCTTTGAGGTAATGGGCTTTACAATTACAAACATTTTCCGTCAGCTGGTTCAGTGCCCTTAGAGGAAGCCTATTCGTTCCTTTGTTTGACTTCAGTAATATATATATGTATATAAAGTATTTATTGCAGAGAGAAATTCAAGTATCTGAATCTTTTACTTCAAAACCATCTACAAAAGACATTTTCTTTATTTTCTTTCTTTGTTTCTTTACTGATAATGTACTCTTTCCATTGATGAGCTTTGCACAGCCCATTTTGAAACCTTGCTATTTGAAACAGCTTGCTGATGTTTTCTTAAATTACATCCTCTTGCGGGTCCATAAAATCCTGAAGTTATTACAAATAAATAAACGGAGTTACTCTTCATGATGTAAACCAGCTTTGAATGAAGTCATTGAGTGGAAGTTTGACTTGGATTGCTTCTGAAAAGCTGCTCAGACCCAGGGCAACGTTCTGCTTTTCCTCTCTCTGTTGCAGAAATTGGTGAGCAGCTGTTCTAAGTCAACTCAGTGGAGCAAACCCCTGTTGCTTAATGTCTTGTTTTAATTTCCAGCAGGAAACTGAGTATCAGAAAGTCCATACTCTTCACTTCCCTTTCTTTCTCTTGCTTTTTCCATGTAGGATTCTCCTTAGTGAGTTGCAGTCAAGTGCTGGTGAAAGAAGTGAGGGATGACAAGTTTCCCTTCTCTCCTGTGTTAGGCATCCTATCTTACCCGGTGATGCGGGGCACCTCAATCTTTCCTTGGATCGGTGGAGTGGGCACCAGTATCCAATGACCCAATCTACCCTGGGTGGGGCAACAAAGTTAATGGCACAATTACCAGGAGCTGATGGCACAGCATGGATTCGGCCACAGGGTGCTGGGCATGAGCAAACAATGCTATGGAATTACATCAGTTCTTCACTTGCCTCCCACTCTCTTTCTTCCCTCTGTGGTGTACTACAAGTTCACAGATCTACATGATTACCTTAACCAGGTTTACGCTATCAAGAAGAAAACCGAGCCTTCTCTGCAAAGTTCCAAATCCAACTATATGTTGCCTCAGTGAACTTCTGTTTCAGAGATCTACACCCAAAACCTTTGTCCAGCAATTGTGGATTCAGGAAGTATTTTATCAAAAAATGAACATTTCTTTCAAGAATCTTTGGATCAATGTTCATTTTGATAGTTTAGACTTCCCAGACTTAGAGCACTTTTCACAAGTACCCACAGTAACTTAAGCAGTAAACCATGTAGAATTCATTCTGTATAACAAGCAAGCAAACAAGATTCTCAAAATTTGTTGTGTTGTTTTTTGTTTTGGGGTTTTTTTTTAACAGTATAATTAACTGTACTTATAATGAAGCAATATAACTAATAGTGCAAGCATTCAGTGTCAGCAGCCTATCTCATAATACTGCACAGTAATGGCTAAGACAGGCTGCTCTCACCGCTCCTGATGGAGGGCTGTGCTCAGACACCAGAGTTGTATATCACCTTTTAAATGATGTTGTTATGTGAAAAACCCTATGCAAACACCGGGACTATTTGTGGAGTGAGGTACTGCCTAGACTCTTGACCAAAATTAACAAGCGTCTGCCCATAATCTCCACAGGAACCAACTCAGAGATGGGAAAAAGGCAGAGAAGGCAACAGGTCTGTTGGGAGATACAACACAAGCCTTTGTAACATAGCTAGATGTTAAAAGGATGATTTTAATCTGTGAAAGTCAATATAAGGATGCTATTTAGCATTTATGGCTGAGTCCTGTGTGCTTTGCACTCCTCAGTGGATGGGTAGCTGCTAGAGCTGCTGCCCAGGGTCCTGTGCCTGAGGGCTCACCACAGCAAGAGCCCACCCCGGTGCTTTGCTGCTCAGTAGAGGCTAGTGCTGCCCAGAGAGTGAAACTGTGGTCTCTCTCCTCTTTCCATCTCCTTTGACCACATTCAGCAGAAAAAGAAAACATTTACAGATAGTTCTTTATACCCAGAAGTGCTGTGGTGTCCTGTGGCAGTGTGGGGCACCCAGGCCCTCCCAGCCAGGCTGGGCCTGCCATAGGCTGGAGGAGAGGTGGGCCAGGTCACTCAGATGGCAATGTGCTGTGGGGGCAACCAGAGAGCCAGCTAGGCAAACAGCCCCAGCTGCAGCAGTGTTTAGCATGGAAATATTTCAATTTTCAGACACTGTGGGGTGAGATAGGGAATGGAAAAAGCTCATTGAAAAGAAATGAAACTGTTCATAGAAAGCTGATATTTAAACAAGTTATTCATTTAGCTGCACACACATTTTCTGTCAATAAACATTTTCAAAAAACATTCTATCATTCCTAGTAGAGTCTGCAACCCATACTGGGCTGTTTTATTACTCCAAGTACCTCTGAACCAGTTAAACCTGCTGTTTTCTCTTCCTCCACATAAGGTAGAGATTTGTTCATCTCATGGGATGCTCATTCAGCCCTTGGCTCCCCACACTGACAGCCAAGTTACATTTTCAGCTCCACGAAACAGTGTTTATATAAAAGCTAAAGAGAAAAGACACCTATGAACAAAGAAAAGATAATTATATTTGTTTGTGTTATAGGAGCCCTCAGCAGTCCAACTCTGCCTTGGGCCCCAGTACATAGAGCAGGGTAAGATCACAGCTGCAGTTCAAAATCACTTGTAATCTAACTAAGATAAGATGTAGCTCACTGGTAACAAACAGTTGAGAATGGATCAAGGATTGTGGAAGCAATCATCTCCTCTTGAAAGTGGAAGAAGGATAGATTTTCTCAAATCAACAAGTTTTAGTATCTGTTGAAAAGTCTTACTGCATATCACAAAAACAAATAGTTGGAGGTTGTAATGAACCTTCAGAGCGGGTAAAACCATGTGTCACTTGACATTTTCCTTTTTTTTCTCACATGAGTGTTTCATGTTTGCACCTTTAAATGGCAGGTAGGCTAGTATGATGCATATAGGTCTATATGTTGGCATGCCATATATACTGTGGTTGTCTACCCAGGGCTTTAGCTGTAGAGCCAGTCTCCAGAAGGCAAGGTCTTGGCAAGGATTTTTTTCTTTTAAAAAAGCCTTGAAAACATCTGAATTGTGCATAGTATTGAGGGATCAGTACCCTGAACCTGTAAACATGATGCTGTGAAGAGACAGGACAGAGGTATGAATAACCCTCCTTCACCTGAAGGAGTAACCAAATCCTAAAATTAGCCCTAACCTTCCATGTCTTGGTATTAACTGCTTCCACTTAAACTGTCTTCTTGTAACTACCCAGGTAGTGTGCTTATCTCAAAGTCCTAGTGACACCCTTAATCTCACATATGCCAGCTCCCATTGTTTTACTAACTGATTGGCCAAATTTTTGGATTCTGAAAGGAGTAACTGCACATTTCTGTTTTAATCCAGCAAAATAATTTTCCTTTAACAACTGCAGGAAGCAGTCATTAGGAATACAGGCATACAGGATGTTGTAAATCAATCAGAATTATGGCTGTGCCTTGAACAGTCACACATACACATGCTAAAGGGTGTAATGTCCTCCCCTGGTGATGTTTCAGGATATCATGATGTAATACACACAGAAAGACTGACATGCACACTAGGACTAGTTTCAGTAGCTGTTTGGAAACAGCCTGTAAAAGAAATATGTATTGCAGAAGGTGACAATGATTCAAACTGTAACACTCCTCTGGATCTGTCTTCATGAGAAAACTAGATTGTGGCACTGAGACAGCCTCAAATTTCTTTGGGGGAATTTAATCAAAATAAAAATTTTCTTTTTTTTTTTTTTTTTCAAATTTACACAGCGATTAGTGGCAAAAAAAAGGCAAAATAATTAAAGTAAAAAAATCATTAGTTACATAGAGATTGTTAGTTGAGGAAGCGGGGAGCTGAAAACGTCAATTTTTCAGTAAATCCTTGACTGGAAATTTCCATTTAGGAATAAGCATACTGAAATCCCAAAGCTTTTGTATAGCATAGTCATGAAAAGTTGTAAATATATAAATTAGGAAGGTGTTCACAAAACTTTGCAGCTGCTACAGCCAAGTGCTCTGTTATTTCAATCTGTTACAGCCAGCCATAGTTAAATTATCCATCAGTCACTTGTCAGGTACCAAGCCTCTAAATTATAGCTCAGTCAACCTAGGCTGAGAGTGCCAGTCTCCATTTCTAATGATTTCAGCATTACTCTTAGAACTGCATAGCTCTAAATGCCCCTAGAATCTTTACTCCAGTCTGGTCTAATTCCTCAAAAAAAATGGAAACCTTCAAAAAGAGTACTGGTTAATACATCTAAAAGATAAAAAGAGATGTTCAAGATCTGTTTAAGACAGACCGTAAGTCTGACAAGCTGCGGACGGAAAGCACAAACTGTTTGTGATGAGTTAGCACCTTGGATCACAGTATCCCAAAACAAGGATGCTAACTCAGTTTCTCTGTTAAACTAATTATAACTTGCCAATATACTATTTTTTTTTCAAATATTTATACATAAATATGATATATTTCTTCATTTCCTGCCCTGACCCACGTGAATAGAAATGAGTGGACTGACGCCTGTAGTGTACAAGGAAAAGGTGAAATGAAGTCTATGCAGACTGTAAGGTATTGTCAGTTTTTGCGTAATTATTTAATGCTTTGTGAAAATCGATTCAGACCAGGAACACATAATTTTCAACTGCTCATTTAATTTAACTTGAAGAGTGTTAACTGTGAATAATACAAACACACACACGGGAAGAGTGTAGTACAAAACTGTGCTTCCCAGGACAGTGAAAACCTATCCTGCCTTTGGCTGTGGGCTTTGCAGCAGCTTGCTTGGCCTCTTCATTTAGCACAAAAATCTTTTTTTCGTTTGGAATAATAATGTCATTCTCCTTCAGCAGGAATGCAAGATGATAAAATGTGGCCACACTGTGAATCTACCATTCTCTGTACACATTTTGATCTCTACTTGCAGGTCAAATCCCATGTGGCTCAGCAGGATTTACAAACTTGCAAAATGAGCATTAAAGGAATGCTGCTACTCCCATATGCTGCTGGTAGAAGCTATACTCAGTAAATGTGAGCCTGAGATCTAAAACTGATAATCAGAAAACCTGAGGCTGCTGTAGTAATATTTATTTCGATGAAATGTTTCTGTGTATTTTTCTAATACACGATTTATTATAATGATAGAAGATCTGAATGCGAGTAAATAGTACCCACTGAATCATTTTTACTACGATTTGATAATCCAGAAAAAATGTTGCAGAAGAGTGTTTTCTTTTTTTAAAGAGTTTGTTCAGGAATTTGTAAGGTCTCAGATGAATCCTGTTGCTTGGAGAAGATGAGATGGGCAGTCATCTTCTAACCAATTAGCCCTTTCTCCATCTGTTCTGCAAAGGTCACCGGATGAAATCATTGCCTTTGGGACCTGCACTGGAGAGCTAGTGAAGAAGTGCATGGGGAATACAAGGAAATATCATTCTTTTATGATGAATAGTTATGGGCTTTAAAGATACGGGTAAAGTAAACTGGGCTCTTTCTACAAGGCAAGGAGAGCAAGACTAGCATGAAAGGTGTTAGTTTAATGCCTCTGGCACGTGGCCAACACAAAGGCTATGAGGTCACATCATTTTGGAAGGTGCAGGGTGAGAACCAGTGCGGGAGGTGAGGCAGCCATCATGCACACCAGCAAAAGACATGGTCTCCCACCAGCTGCTCTAATTTATAGGAGCTGTGACTGTGCAAGCTGCCCTCAAGACCGAGGGAATACAAAATGAGCTGTATGCTCTGTATGTCTCTATGAATCACAGAATCGTAGGAGTTGGAAGGGAGCTCCAGAGATCATCGAGTCCAACCCCCCTGCCAAAGCAGGTTCCCTACAGCAGGTCGCACAGGTAGGCGTCCAGGTGGGTCTTGAATATCTCCAGAGAAGGAGACTCCGCAACCGCCCTGGGCAGCCTGTTCCAGTGCTCCGTCACCCTCACCGTAAAGAAGTTCTTGCGCACATTCATGCGGAACTTCCTATGCTCCAGTTTCTGCCCATTTCCCCTTGTCCTGTCTCCACACGCTGCTGAAAAGAGTCCAGTCTCACCACTATGTCCCCCACACCTCAGGTATTTATAAACCTGGATCAAATCCCCTCTCACTCTTCTTTTCTCAAGGCTAAACAGACCCAGTTCACTTAGTTGTTCCTCATAGGGGAGATGCTCCAGGCCCTTTACCATCTTTGTGGCCCTCCGCTGGACTCTTTCCAAGAGATCCCTGTCTTTTTTGTACTGGGGAGCCCAGAACTGGACACAGTACTCCAGATGAGGCCTTACCAGGGCAGAGTAGAGGGGGAGGATCACCTCCCTCGACCTTCTGACTATGCTCTTTTTAATGCACCCCAGAATGCCATTGACCTTTTTGGCCACGAGGGCACACTGCTGGCTCATGGCCAACCTGTCGTCCACCAGGACACCCAGGTCCCTCTCTGCAGAGCTCCTCTCCAGCAGGTCATCCCCCAACCTGTACTGGTGCATGCAATTATTCCTCCCTAAGTGCAAGTCACTGAATCAGCTTAAACTTCACTTGTTTAGTGGTAGCTGACCGCTTTCTTGGCCACAGACTTGTTGTCAGCCAGCTTTGCACACTGCATTTGTTCACAGGATCACAGAATGGTTGAGGCTGGAAGTAGTCTCTAGGGTCCACCTACTCAAGCTGGGACACCCAGAGCAGAGTGCCCAGGACCATGTCCAGATGTCTTCAGAAGATCTCCAAGGGGGAGACACTGCAGCTTCTCTCAGCAGCTTGTGCCAGTGTCTATGGCAATTACTGACCCTCCAAAGACAGTCAAGGAAATACGTCTTTTTCCTGCAACTAATGGAACCTCAAATAAAACATTGCTATAATATGCTAATCTCTATACTTCTTTCCTAATTGTTGGGGTCTATAGGTGTGAGCTATCTACTCACCAGGTGGCAAACAAAGGGACAACTGCACCTGCAGTTTTCTCCTGTAATTCAAAAAAACTGTACAAAAAAAAGTGTTCAGCAAGAAGTGAAAAACTTGCAGATCCATCCACAGTGAGGTGCATTCTTTGCTCTTGACATAGATATCTGCAATGTAAAGAGGAGTCAGATATTATACAGAAGGGCTCACAGTCTTCTAACAATGAGTCCTACTACAGCCAGAGCAGAAAAACTTCTACAACATATCCATTCAGATATGTTCACTGGTCCCACACTGAGATGTCCTTCAGCCCAAATGCTGATGCTTTCCTGAGTGGGGACAGTGAGCAGGACAGGTTTGGTGTTCCCAAACAGAAAGGCTGGATCAGGTCTCCAAGCCTGGCAGTCACACTCCCATTTTAGAGAAGATAAAAGCAGCAGAAGAGAGTTACAGCACAACCACAGCATCTCAGTTGTTACGCAGTACTTGAACACAATGTGTTTCTGGTTAGTTTAAGGAAGAATAAACAAGATTTAATATCTGGCAATGAACACAAGAGTTTTTTTCTTAGCCCATAAATGATATTTGTATTTGTTCAGATTTCTGTACCTTCCACTCTCTCATAAGACTCCATTCCCCACCCTAATTTCCCATATTCCATATTTCCAAAAACATGAGTTGCTGAGCTAATGAATTAAAACATTCTGAGGTTTGGTTTTGGCTCTGTGTGTATCTGCGCTCTTTTACTGCCGTAATCCAATGTGACAACTTTATTGTCCCAACAAACACTAGCACTTATTGTAGGACTGTGATAAATACATAAATAAATAGGATTTTGGCAATCAGAAGAGATCAAATTCTACCTACTGACAATTTGTTTTCTTCACACTGTGTTTCCCTTTTCATGCCATCGCAGTCACTCTACAGGCAAGTCTGTAGGCAAAATGGGCTAGGCTCAGTCTTAAAGATCAGCTTCTCCAGCAAGCTGGATCAGAAGAAGTCCATTTCTCTTGACAGTTTTCATCTGATGCTTATGAGCCTGAGATGTGCAAGGCATGTCTGTGAACTCACCTCCTGCCCCAAGAAGCCTGCAGCTCCAAAAGGCAAGTATGCAAGCACAAACCAGATAAAAGTCCCACCTATGCTAAATTAATGTACAAAAAATCAGTACAAATAAGCGATCAATTTCTACGGAGGAAATGACTTAAATTTTTCTATACAACATTAGTCATGTTCAGTATGAGGCTTTTGCTCCAGATGAATGCCCGTCCAAAAAATACCCACACCCTGGATCTACTGCTAAGTAAATAAACTATAATGACCCCAAAATAAAATACGAAATACTCCATTATCCAAGGCTCACAAAACAATGAGCTTGTGAGCTCATTGATGCATATGGTCTTTGTTTGACCCATAATGGTTCTTTGCTGTATAGTGACAAGACTTAAACCTCCTGGTGGAATAAGAATTTCATGTAACCCATCCTACTTGCAGCGAAACAATCAAGCTGTCTCTCCCAGTATCTGTTTAAAGGCTGTATTCAAGAGCAGCTCTTGGAATATTTTATCAGGAGCGGAACAACAGAACAGTGAAATACAAACAGAATTCTCTGGGGAAAAATAAAAAGAAAGAAAAAGAAAGAAAGAAAGAAGAAAAAACATATTTTTGGAGAGAAATGACAATGCGTTGGGCATAAGTAAATTGCCTACTGTAGAATACTCCCTTAGGAAAGAAAGTGCCCTCTTGTCATCTGTCTATACTGTGGAAGGAAGAGCCCTGCACAGGTGGGTTCCCTGCTGCAGATGCTGCAGTGAGATGCTTGGTTCAGGCAGACGTTGCCAGTGATCTCCCTGCAGAAATATCTTCCCTTCTTTCTTCCTTTTTTTCCTCCTTAAGTGTGGCAGAAGGAGAAAACAGAGGTCACCATGGCTTGCTTCTCTTGCCCCCCTCCTCAGTCCTGCAGAAGCTGCCTGCCCCCAGACAGGCATGGCTCTTCATCTGTGGCAGCAATTCTCTTCTGCCTATGCTGTCAAGAAGACATGGGCTGCCTTTCTGTGGAGAATCAGATGACGGGCAGTGTCAGTGTTTCTCTCCTCTTTCAGACTTGTTTCCTTGCAGCTGTGTGCTTAAGAAACTGGCTAAAAATAAATAAATGCATTTCAACATATTAAACACTCTTTTGAATTCCTATTATTTTCTACATTTGTGAAACAGCTCCATGTCATTAAATGACAGAGGTATGATCTGTTCTGACAATATTAGACCCTATTGTTTACAGTCATCACTGCTGGGTTTGTGATATTCTGTGATAACCAGCAGACTATGTTAAGCACTGATGGAATCAATCTGATCTGAATTTGATTTCTTATGACATTTTGTTTAAATGATTATACAAATACAGCAGGCATCTGTTCAGAGCATCTTTGGCACAGTTCAGAGAAATCTTATTTCACTCAGCTTTCAGCCCTGATTTAAATTGATTACTGCTTGGGGAAGGGCAGGAACAGACACAGGTATATATGATGCATGTGTTACATATACCTTTCTTCCCTCTTGGAAGGGTGTGGTGTGCAGTGCGATTTTAAAGGCTTCCTGCCCAGCCTCCTTCGTCTGCCCCAGCCAAAATAAAAACACTTCATGGCCACAGCGGCTTGACACAGTGAGGCAACATGTAATCCTCAGAGGACGAAGCAAGTCTCCTCTCTAACTCCCAGCAGACCTAAGCCTGCCCCATGCACCCAGAAAGACTGCAGTGTCCACCCTCAGCCCCAGGCACAGACTCCTGCCTGCAGCCCACAGGTGATGAGGACACAGGGGCTGTGGGGGAGCAGTCAGCTGCTGATGGCATTTTTCAGCAGGGAAGCAATTTGGCAGATCTGCATATAATGCTGAAATCCCTGATTAAGTTGCAAAGGGCAAGGGATGTCAAATCCTGTTCTTCGCTGTGCTGATGGGAACAGGCACAGCACACAGCTCAGAGAGCAGAATTTAGATAGCTGAATGTGAAAGTCATAAGAGAAATTATTCACACTGTGTTTTGCACCTAGTGTTAGAAGGGAAAGACAGAAGTGAAACATGAGGTGATCATTACATTTATCAACTACAGATAGAGGGAACGTCATGTATTTTGATCATAAGTAATTTCTCTGTGATGTATTTTGAGTTTGAGTAGGTCTATTATATAGTTGGTCTTTATTTCCAGATGGAGAAGGCAGAGAGGATCTTTCTTGCCCTTTTTTTTATGCAGCCATTTCCCAGGTGGAAGTTTACTATTGAGACTCACAGCTAAAATACTTAGATGTATTACAAGACTTTAAGGCTTCCATTTGTCTTCATTAAAACCAGTTTGACTATGAAAGCTGACTCAAGGGTAATTTTTCCTATCAGGAGCAAAAAGGCAGAGGTTTCACCCCAGCTCTTCAGCTGACTTAGGTAGTGATTTCAGACAAATCCCATTAGTTTGGATAATAGAGAGTGAGGTTGATGGCACATACATCTCTACAAAGTAGTCTAACAACTCTTAGTGGGAAAAAAAAAAAAAAAAAAAAAAAACCAACACCACCAACTCTGTGAAGGTCCAGGATAGTATTGTAAATGGATTAGATTGAATTCTCATCTAAGAATCAGAGTAGAGAAACTTGTATATATCTGTACCACTACTTTTATATGCAGGGAGTCAGTGCAGGGTTATCCCTCTGGTTTAATATGATGAGATGGAGAGCAGGACTAAGACTTGCTGGGAGAGGAGCTGGGGAGAATAGGTCCTGTCTCCTTCCTACTGTGGCTGATCCACACATGAAAGCAGCAGGATGGGTGTCACTGAAAGCAGCAGTGGACAGCATGAGTACCCATTAGGTCAGAGTACACTCCAAAATTCACCCCCATGGACTGTGGTTGTGTTGAGCTGCTGCTATGAGTGGTGGTGAGGAAAATGCAGAAGGCTGTACCTGAGTGGGGGATCTGCCCTCACATCTAGCACACAGTGCTGCAGTTCTCTGTTCAGTCCTCAGCAAAATGGAGAGTGCACCACTCTATGTCTGGTTTACAAATGGCCTGTGGATGTATGAGGATGGGAGCAAGAACCCAGCAGAGAAACTGAATGAACACTACATACAAAATTTCTGGAATTTTTAATCATTTCTGAGAGTAGACAATGGGATATATTTTATAAGAGCATGTAGCAACAGAACAAGGGAAATTGGCTTTAAACTGAAAGAGAGTTAAGTTTAGACTAGATATTAGTAAGAAATTCTTTACTGTGAGAGTGGTGAGGCACTGGAACAGGTTGCCCAGTGAGGTTGTGGATGTCCCCTCCCTGGAAGCATCCAAGGCCAGGCTGGTCTAGAGGGAGGTGTTCCTGCCTATAGCAGGGGGTTGGTACTAGATGATCTTAAAGGTCTCTTCCAACCCAAACCATTCTATGATTCTGTGATTCTATGATATTGGTTTTTCTTCTTCAACAGCTCTACCTGAGGGCACTGTGGTCCAGAAATGAGCACTGTACAATCCTGCCATCATTCATATATAGTAGGGGCCTCCTCAGATTCAGATTTCTATGTTCCAACTCTCTTGTTACTGCTCAGCAAATAACACACTTGTTAGGTCTTACGGGACCTCAAGCAAAGCAAAAGTGGAGTGAAGGCATCCTGAAGAGGCGCAAAATTAAAGGGATATAAATTGTCTTTCTCTAGTTGGAAGGGCACTGTTGGACATCTCATACCACCTTGCAAGTTCATCATCTCCATCTTCTCTTCCAAACGGACAGATATATTGACACAGGCTTCTACTGTTAGATGCTGTCAGATCTGCTGATTAAACTGCTATATGGGAATTAGGTATCTTTGCTCATGTTAGGGTTGCTGTCTGTGCCCTTGCACTAAAGGCCAAGCCAGTGTTTATGGCTATCAGCCAAAAAATCTCTCTATAAAAACAAGAAAATGTGATTAAGCCCCAAAAAGACAATTCATGTGCTTCAAGTTAAGCAAAATATTTTGCTGAATTGGATCTGATTCTGCAGACAAAACTTGCATGATTCAGTCCCAGATTTGTTATTGATTCATCCTTTAAACAAAATTCAGGTTTTGATTTCAATTGCTCTGCAGCAGAGCTGTGGAAGAAGCCAAAACACCTTCCCAGGGATTATGCCAAGCAGTAGTTTTGAACAGGTTTGGGGCAGCATTCAATGAACTGTAACTAATCATTTTCATCTTATCGCCTACAGAGTCATTGCATTGGAATGATGTTTGGCTAATTTTCCGAAGGACACATTTACTACGGATTGTTCTGCAGAGCTGCCAGGAGTGACAGTGAGCCAAAACATACTCTGTCAAGGGAAGTGTTTGGCTGATGAAATTATAAATAAGTCATCAACCAAAAGTCTGTTAAAATGAATTGTCATTAAATGTTTCTCTAAATACAGTGTTTAATCTCAAACTCCAAAATAGGAACTGCAAGACAGTCTTTCCCTACCTCATTCACAGATCTCCTCTTTGAACACATCATGAGGATATTAAGTTAGTTAATTTAAGCTACATGTGCATGCAAGCACATGCAGAGAAGCAAAGACTGTGATATGTTTTACATAAAGCAGGCCATTGTGCACTGATTATGATGTGTAAAGAGGAAATATGTTTATACCGCAATCTATTCTAAACTCAAATAGGCAGCAGTACTCTGTGTTTATAAATATAAATGCAAAACCTATGTTAAAATAATGTTACGGGTCTGGATTCTAACCACAAAAGCCAGGAAATTCAGAGAAAATGTTGAAAGCTTGGGCCTGATTCTGATTTCACACTCTACCCATGTAAGTCCAGTGTCTTCAACAATGGCTTGTATTAGAAAAAAACATAACCTTTTGTCTGAGGCACTCCTGAGAGTCCTCAGGTATGGCAATGCTTGTGCAAAGCATTATCATATTTAGGTCTAGAGCTAGATACAAGAAAAGCATGTAGGCAGCTGTTGCACGGTCCCCCAGGGCTTCTCTTAGTCTAATGAAGTGTATATATGTATATGTGAGTATATGCAGGAGTGGAAGGAGGGAAACATACTCTTGGCAATATTCTTTTGTCCTCTAGGGCACATGCAGGCTTCATGCAAAGCTTGGAGCAAGCTAAATATTGTCAGTCTTTAGAAAGTGTTTATACAATTAATAGTTCTCATGATGCATAATTCACAACTTTATACAACTACATTTTAAAGAGCCTGCAACAAAGGAGCACAGCCAGAGATGTCCCCACTGAGATGTACAACTGAAATATTAATTAACAGACATCAGCAAGTGATGCTGAGGGGGAAATTACCTAACCCTGCACAGCCCTGTGTTGTTCCCAGTGCACAGCCATGACAAGGACTGGTGAAAGCAAGCACAAGGGTTATCCCACCTATAGCAAGAAGGGCCACTGCAATGAAAAGTGCTTGATCTGGAGGACAGCTCTGACAGCATGAGCACATACTGGCTCTAGTCTAGTAGCAGAGGAAAGCTACCCATCCACACCATGCTTCTGACATTGGAGCAGCGTGTGCTACAGTGTGTTTCATCTGAGGCTTTGTTCCTCAAAATTTCAGGTGCATCTCTTTTAGCAAAACTGGTTTTGAATATCTATTTTCCCATAATGATAAAACCAGTTTTGAGAACTGTGGCACGCAGTAAGGATATCACCGTGCTGAACAGAGCAAAACTTTCTTTGAAGGATAATGTTCAGTGAGGGAATTCCAGCTGACATGTTTTGGAGCCTCTGAGTGGTTGTAAGGCAATCTTGCATTTATCCAGCCAGGTGGTGAAAACAAGTCACAAGGTCATAGTGGGACATTTCTCAGTAAACATCAGCCCAAGACTAGGGGGAGAAACTTGAAGGTCATAATGAGCTTCCTAAAAAAAGCCTCAAAAAGGAATTTAAGTAGAATTTGGGCACTAAGTAGAAAGTGAGCTACTCACAAAAGCACACCCAACTGCTTGGGCTCTCAAGGAGCTGCCTACATACACAGGCAAGTGCAGTACAAATCTCTTAATCTCTGCTTTCTTGGTGGCTGGCAAAGTCAACCTTAACTGCCTTGAATATGCCTAAAAGGGGGAGTTGATGCCCATTTTTTCTATAATAGCTCATGAACCATCTTGAGAAAGAAGAGGGATGGGTCACACACCATCCTCACTATGGGTCCACACTCATGTCTTCATACAATCAGTGCCTTCCTACAGACTGCAATAGATGGAGGAGCTCTCCCATTCCCTGTGTTGGAATTTTTTCTGGGCTGGAAGGAAGACAATACAGCAAGAGAGGAAGGAGACAGCATCCATATCTGTGTCTTAATAACAACTCTCTGCTAGCAACAATAAATACCAGGTGAAGTGGAGGAAGGACCTTGTCTCACAGTTCTCAAAACAATTCCACTGGAAAATCCAGAGAGCAGAACTGATGAGCTTCTAATCCAGGCTGTCCAACTCACTTCATTCAGAGAAAAAGGCAGTCCAGTGCACAGATGATGTGAAAGGAAGGAGTGGTAACATGGTGAAACGATTGTGAACACTGGTAGAGTCCCAAAACACATCAAGAAAGATGGGATATACTAAAGGAAACATTTCAATGTTAGGTATGTTTGCTTAGATTCATATCACTTTCAAAGGAATTGCAAAAGGGGATCATGTTAATGTTTCTGTTCCCAGTTAATGAAAATTGTGCTTCTGATGTTTTCTGTGGTATCCATCAAATAATATTTAATGAGACACAACTTCAGCTGCAAATACACTGATCATCTTTCTATGAATAACACTGACACACTTTATGCATTCAAGGATCATTGTTCTACTGGCCAGTCCTAAAGTTCATTACTGTCGAAAATCTGAAAAAAAAAAAAAGGCACATATCATTTCCTAATCAATTTTAGTTTATTTAAACTAGTACTGTTCTTTCAGATTAATTTATTCTTGAATGCAGTGGCCTTACTAAAATGGTCAAATATTTAAAAAAAAAAAAATCTAAAAAACATCAGAAGTGTTTATGGAAGTTGAAGGACTGGAATTGTAGTCTCAGTTCACAAACTCTTGTCAAATCCATTTATCTACCCAACTGAAGCAGGATTCCATGGGCAAAAAAGTGGACGGGAGAAAGCTCAGGATCAGTTCTTAACCCAAGTGTAGTAAATAAAATACCAGGAAACTTGTTCTTCATTAAAAAACCATAATGAGACACACTGTGAAAATAAGTGTGCCAGATGAGCATTACTATATAAGGCTGGGTAAAGAACACAAATGCAGAGATAGAAACCCTGCCTGCAGACAAATTCACCAACACAGATCATCACAAAAGGAAATGGAAGGTCTCAAGCAAATTAAGTCGTTCTACAGCAAGCACTTATCAACAAATTTAATACACTGAGACAAGTCGAGCCTCAATGAAAGAAGTCATCCCAAAGGAATAATACTCTTGTCTTCTTGTGCAGAGAGCATGTCTGCATACTCTGTGACTGTTGTTAATGGTTCCTGGGAGATCTATACATAATTTCTATTGCATCTAGATGAAGCTGTCTCCCTAAACATGTACTGAAGTGTTGAATTTTTATAATACGCCCCTTCTACAGAGAACTCAGAAGTAATATGAAGTAATTCTCTAGACCTGGGAAAGGCTTAGATGTTTATTAAAAATTCATATTTCTCTTAGAAATGTTATCTGACAAGATTTGGCGTAGATGGTTGGAAACGCTTTAGTCTGAGAGCAGTAAGTCTGATCATCTGCCCATAAGCCCTGGAAACTTCACTGCTGTGCTGTGCTGCGCTGAAATGAGGACTCAAGACCACAGTGCACAAGTCAGGGAGATGATTGCTGGACATCGTGTTTCTTATGGTTGGAAACGCTTTATTTCATTTGTGCTGATATAAATCTAGATAGATCAGGGATAGCTATGTTACTGTATCAGCCAAGATTTTCATCTCTGGAGAGTGATCAAGGCTCCTGATGCATGGCACCTTACTTGGTAGTACAGAAAATGAAGAAGTGTGTTCAGACTTCTCATTTATTTTCTCCCTGCTCCTGACAGAACAGTTAGTAGTGAACCGTATGTGAACAACATCAGCCAGCTCAAACTTGTAACTAATTGTTTAAGAAATTCATCTAAGGATTAGTCTTCTGGGAAGACAAATATTTACTATTTACCAAAAGCTTTTTGAAAGATTTTTATGAATATAACAGCCCCAGAAGAAAACACCTACGTCCTTATCAACTTCTTTTTTTTTTTTTTCCTTCATAAACACTTCTGAGGCATTTTCCACAAAATATTTGGAGATTAAGAATTTTTTTTAGACCAACACTTCGATAACAAAACAGCTTTGTGATTTCCCTATTGCTCTTCTATGGTCAAATACTATGGATTATGTTCACTGACAATCTCCCTGGTGATCTATCACCAGATGATAACGTAGGTCGTAATACACTTCCTTGTACTTGTTCCTTTCCTTGTACTTCATCAGGCATTTCAGAGTGTGTGAGTGCCAATACCAAGATAACTCCTCTGCAAGAGGAACTAGATGTGACCTGGTGTTAAGTTCATGGTTTAGGCTGGAGATAACCCTGTGCTGCTCAAAGGCTCTGTTAGAGAAGAAATCAATAAATAACAAACTAATCTTATTGAGATCACCAACACAGGGGAAGAGGTACATGATATCTTCACTCCAGCACTGAGTGTGAAGATGCACTTAGATGCACTTCAGTGAAATGTTAAGTGTTCAGTGCTCTGTCCCTTTTACTGGAGCCAAAAAAAAAAACACCCAAAAACCAGAAATGCAGCTCTGACCGGCACCACAGAGCTAGACAAAGAAAGAGAAGTGGGGAGATGAAAGACTCCTTAGTTGCCAGGTAAATCTGATGAGGATTTTCACCTTAAGAAAGAAAGAAAGGTACCCATGAGAATTCCAATGTTAGGAGACTGAGAATGAAGAGTGCTATTTTTCTCCTAGGTATAAAGCATCTCGAAATAGAGTGCCTTGTACAAAGTGTCTAACAACATGCCTTACAACTTGCCCAATGGGTTCTCCGCTTTTCAAGCCCCCCGTGTGCATTCGTGCAGAGGCATCTGAGGTCTGAAAGCTCTGTTTATTCTCTGTGCACATTTAAACTTTGGACCTTGCCCAGGCTGATCACCACCAGTATGCCACTGGAGTGTTTGGACAGAAAGACACTGTTCTGTGAGCAGCTGCTGTGCGATGACAAAATCTTTGCTCAGAAACTCCAAAATCCTTTTACATCAAGCAGCACACAATCTAGGAGCTCACTGAGTCTCACTCGTTTGGTCAACTGACACAAATCTCAAGCAGCTCTCAAGCTACTGAGGTGTTTTAAGTAAATGTAGATACAGGCTGCCAGCTTTCATGCTTTCAGTTACACTTTTGTACTCACACCAAGCCATAAATTATTCATTATTTGGAATATTTTTTACAAATTGGTGTGGTTCCTTTTTTCTGTCTTTCAAACAAAGTCTGAAAGGCTCATTTCTATACCCAAAAATGCATCCAAAGCTTGTGGAAGAAAGTCCCTGTCTTCAGGCGACACAGTGCTGTCTTCATTCCCATTTTCCACAGCGGTTTCACTCTTTTCAGTCTTTACTGTGGTCTCTGGCACCTTGAAAGCAAGTAAGCCCATCTCAGCCCTTGAGTGCCAGCAGCGCAATACCCCCAGCCAACTTGCCAGTACCTATAGCTGAAAGCTGGGGTCAGGGTTCCAGCAAAAGGATGTGAGGACATCCAGAATTACATCCCTGTGCAGCCTAGGTTCCAATCCCAAAACCGACAGCACAGCAGTTAGCCAGAAAGCTTTACCACCAGAGTCAAATAACATCCAAAATATTGGGATTTACGCACATGTCAGAGACTGATTGCAGCTTGTCAGACACTCCAGGCTAAGTGATTTTAGAGCAATTTCTCCAATTACCAATCTTTTTGTTTGTGTGGACCACCAAGAACAGACACCCAGAAATCTCACCACTCCATTAAGGACTTGGCATAATATACACACATGCATATATGCATACACACACACACAGAGCAAAGAAAAGAAAAAGCAGTGTAATGCCTGCAATTTCCTATTTCGTTGACTGGATTACTTTTTTGAGACTAGTTAAACAGACTCTGCACTGGGTGGTTAGTGATTATCATTTTTCTACAGTGTTAGGGTACTTGACATTTTCATTCCTCAGTGACTCCAGTTAAAAACAAATAGGTCTACCTGCAATCCACATCTGATCGCCAGATGGTTTCTGTGCCTATGAAGCTCCCATCTCCAAGTGAATTCAAATGACCTCACACATACATCTTCAAACATTGCTATCTGACCGCAAAAATGCATGGAAAATGCAACATCTGTACATGTCTGCATCTTAAATCCCTGTTGTTTTACAAAATATATTGCTTGTCACCCTGAAGTCTAAAGTCTCTTAATGATCTGCAGAGGGAGATGCAAGTGGTAGCCTATAAGTTTGGAAGTTGCTTGTCGCGTTAGAAAATTTAATTTCAACAAAAGGTTAAAAGGTATCAAACTATTCACTTGGAAGCTAACAAACAGATCCTGTTAAGGACTCCAAAATTCCCTAAAGCAAAACTGCGTGTGTCTGTAATGCTGTATATTGTGTTATCCATGTAGCTGATATGTCCAAATATGTAAAATAGCCACAAGACCTCATGAAGACACTGCTAATACCGTCCAATTGCTTTTGCCTATATAACAAAGAACTACTGACAGACTCACACAGCCAGTAAGATCCAGCATTGTTTCAAGGGAATACCTTGTCATATCAAAATCACTGTACATGTAAACCCATTTTCCCAACAAGCCAGTAAACACGGGCCCACTTAAATGGTTGGATATGAAAACAGATGGGATATCACAAACATTTTCCAAACTACAACAGACTTCTAGGCCAATTAAACATGGTTAGTTTTGAATGGGAGAGGAAATAGTTTTCTTTGCTGTTGAATGTCAGAAAAAGTTTTTTCAAAAAGTTTTTCCCTGAGGCATAAAGGCCCAGTTCATTTTTGGAAACTTGCTAAAATTAATCAACCCTGCGTGAACTTTTTACCAAAACAAAACAACAAGAAGAAGTAGAAATACATAATGAAATATCACTAGAAACACAGAAATGGGATGGGGGGGGGGGTTGGGGGGGGTGGGGGGAAGAGAGAGAGAGAGACAGAGAGACAGATATTTTGAGTTATACAGTACTTAAATGAATAAGAGCTTTTCCTCAACATGGCTTAACCAATCAGGATGGAAAAATGTAATTTTGTTACTCTGAACAGAATATGAAGTTGGCATAAAAAGGGGTTGTTTTATTATTACTGCACTCTTTTAAGTTTAAATGCCATAATGAGAAGCCAGGCTGACATGCTTTTTCACTGCAAAGCCAGTCTGCAACATTTAAATTTCAGACTGTTCTCCTTGGTGTTTTTTTTCTGTTTGTTTTTGGTTTTTTGCTTACAAAGTAAACCAAAATTCTGATGCTCAAGAACCGCTATTTGCCTTCTGGGAAATTCATTAAGATGACTGCTTACTAAGGAGGAAATGCCAGTGCAAGTTATTTGTCCCTTCTGCTGTAGCATGACTTAATTTAAAAGGGAAGAAATCGGATTTGAAAGCTCTCAGAACAGTGAGCCTCCCCAAAGCCCAGCATGCCAAGCGTCCTGCATGCATGCTTAGCTCCTTCGAAAGCCTTCATCGCACAGCAGTGTCAATAGTGGCCATCAGGAAGAAAAGAAAACACTGGAGAAATTCAGTTAATCTATCCTAGTAGACGAGGTCATGACAGGACCACGTGCATAAATAGTAGAGGTATTATTTTCAGATGTAGATGTCCCAAGAAGGAATGAACCAGCTGGGGAAAGGCCTCCTTCTACATCCCCTGAACAAATGGCAGCTTTTGGCTGGGAAGAGAGTGGGCTGGTGTGGCATCCTTTTCTCTCTGTGTCTGCTCAATGGGAATTGAGATCAAACAATTGCAGCTAGGACACCAGGAAAATCTCTTCTGTTTCACCAGACAGGCAGCAAGGCAGGGGCACAGGGTAAAGGAAGGGGAGAGGCTGGTTTTTGGGGGGTTGTCTTCATTTTCATTCTCATTATCTTCTTCTGTCTGAAGAAGAGGTAAATATGTGAAAACACTCAGGCCACAGTTGGTGATGTGTCTTTTGAATACTGACCTCAGAGCAAGCTCCTTCAGCCTGCACACATGGGATCTGCCCGGCTGCCATGAGCTTTAAATCCTTGACAGTGTAAGGATTAACCATATACACTTTAAACCAAACAAATGCAGTCAGAGCAATGTCCTTGAGGGTTTTTCAGTGATTCTGTGGCATCTGACATTTTAAAGCTTTCAGGCTTAGATTCCATCCTTACTCTGGACTGTTCCTTGCACAGCTCCCTGCAACAAAAGCATTTCCTTTCCCTTGAAGCTGCTGTTGCAAACACTTTTTTGCACCACTTGTCAGATGTGAAGAGAGGATGATATAATTGAGCCTGCTTTTAAAAAAAATCAAACTGACATAATATTGCTAGTAACTTGACAGCTTTATGTAAAGCCTGCCCCAGAAAATCCAAGCTGATCACACTGCTGAAGACAAGCAGAGGTTAGAGAGAAGGTTTAGGCTCTAGGACTCCTAGACTCAGCCTTTCAGAGGTTGGGCCGTATTTAGCTTGCCCTTTGACATGACCCAGCCTCAAACAATAGCTTTCTGGGTATGCTAAATGACCACATCTTGCCAGTTGCTGCCAAATTAATGAGCCCATGTCATTTTTAGTTTACAGTTCAGTCATAAAGCAGCCAAGTGGAAAATGAGTCAGGGACCGTTAAGGAGTGTCACGCAAATTTTCAAAGAGTATAGTCCCTAATTCCTCACTCCCCCTTTCAGAAGTCCCTAATCATCATTCTCTTTCCTCCCTTTGCTTTCTTCAGATCCTCTAAAGATCCCCCTCCCTGTGCAAAAGAGGCTGGTAAGAGAAACTAGGTACCAGTGGCTCAATACAGGGGACTTCAAGGGGGTAAAATGCAACCTGCACTCACGATGTGCACAAAAACTAAAGCAATCTGAGCAACCACTTCAGCTTGCAAGGGTAGCATGTGCAGAGAACAACTGGAGGGGACGGAAGCTTTCATGTGAAAACTGTTGGGTAAAGGGGAATTCTACCCAGAAAAATGCTTGAAGATGAGCACAGTGTAATTTTCCACTCCCTTACATCATTTACAGGCAGAATGATATCATATCATAGAATGGACTGGGTTGAAAAGGACCACAATGATCATCTAGTTTCAAGCCCCCTGCTATGTGCAGGGTCACCAGCCACCAGACCAGGCTGCCCAGAGCCACATCCAGCCTGGCCTTGAATGCCTCCAGGGATGGTGCATCCACAACCTCTCTGGGCAACCTGTTCCAGGGCATCACCACCCTCTGTGTGAAAAACTTCCTCCTAACATCTAACCTAAACCTCCCCTATCTCATTTTAAAACCATTCCCCCTTGTCCTATCACCATCCACCTTCATAAACAGCCATTCCCCCTCCTGTTTATACGCTCCCTTCAAGTAGTGGAAGGCAACAATGAGATCTCCAACCCTCTCTCAATGAAGCCTGTCTTCCTATCTCCACTACTATAAATTTATTATTGGTCTGTGGTTTAATCACAAACCTGAAACTTGAAAAACTTTCTGCAGCACTAGGACAATCAGTGTTCTTGAACAAGTTGTTCTAAATGCTTTAGATCTGGAACCACACAGATTTTGTCAGCTTTCCACTTTGGGTTTGAAATTTTCAACAGCTTTGCTTTTCCCCATCTCTTTCAACTCCCACCTGTGATTTCTCTCCACCCAGGTGGTTTGCCAGCGTATTTCCTTATTTTAACCCTCCTCCTCTTCCCATATCTGCCAGCTCTATTTCTCAGCAGCTCTGGACCTTGTCTTCATGTTCCACCTGGGCTTCTATCTTGGAAATGTCTCAGGTGTCCCAGACTTGACTAATAAATTCTCTTGTCAGTGGCTGCTCCGGGCTATGCAAGACTCTCCTTCACTAGTGTCAGGGATTAACATTCATGTAATCCTCAAACAGACTCCCTGGGTCTCAGTTCAACTCACATTTGTCCTTTTAGTTTTTAAAGTCGATCTCAGACGTATCTCAGGCTCTCTCATGCAATTTGTTTCTCACTGTCCCTCTTTTTGCTCTTTCTGGTTGTCCAGTACTTTGTTTCATGTGTCCCTCCAGAAGCTTAAGTTGCTTCTTAACCTTGCAAGTTTTTCTAGGATTTATCGGTTGGAAAAAAAGAGTGTATTTATTTCATGCTGCATTCACATCCTTTTATTTCAAAGAGTAGAGAATAAATTTGCTAAAAGAAATATTCATGGAAGAAGTAAATTTGATTACTATAGGTCAGAACATTCTCTGAAGAGGAATTATGAATACTAGGCTCTAAATTTGAGTATTTGCAATGAAGCTCAGTTCTAGGGGGTATATTCTTCCAATTGGGAAGTAGACTGGTTGTCACATAACCTCTCTGCCCATCCAAAATTTGAAACACATTTCACATTTTAAACACAGAATTTTCTCACAGAACCACTTGCAAACCATTTACAGGCCCTGGGCTAGATTGTGGTGCTCCACCACATGCCCTAAATAGAGAGCAGTTCAAGGCCACACAGGAAGAACCAAAGAGATTTAGCCTGTCTAAGAAACATTCTTCCTCAGGGCTGCTCTCTATGCTTGGAGGTGAACAGCTGGCATCAGCCACTAGGAACAGAAACATTTTTAAGAGCATAGAGACTGAGAAAAGATCTCTGGACTCTTCTGGACTACCGCTGTCTACCCTGGGGTACACTTCATCTTATCCTTCACTTGATCTGAGAAGACCTCCCCAAAAGTACATTCTGCTCCCCTGCTCCAGCTGGGAGCCTGCCACAGCACCTCACCTCTGCAGTGCTGCTGAAACCCTCTCCAGTTCCCAGTCTAACCTATTCTAGCCGCTTCAGGTTGTGTCTTTCTGATAAGAATGCCACTATGGTTTCACTAAGCTGTTGGGTTTATTTCTTCCTTTAGTTGCCAGTGCTTGTGGCTGACACATAAGCAGCAAGCAGATCATGTCAGACTTCGTTTTGCTGGGCTAAGCAAACTGAATGACTCCTGTTTTCTCTCATAAGATCAGCTCTTCATTCCCCTGGACCTGTTCCTAGCCAGCCTTTCTTAGTCTCTCTTCAACTTAATTCTTCTTTCTAAATCAAAGGTGCATGCATTTTATTGCAGAGACCTCAATGACACCCAAGAGATCGGCAGCAGTACCTTTTGTCTGCTGGAAATGCCTCTTTTAATCTAGACTATAACCACATTTGAATTACTATTTTCATTATCAAAATATACACCTTTTCTCTAATTCTGTTCTTTTAAACAGACAAGCTGAAAGTTTATCATGAAGTACCCACTACTTTAAACAATTTGCAGTTTTCTCTAAGGACGGTTATCCTATTTCTATTGCTTCAGTCCCACTGTAATTCAGTTTTTCTTGTCATGTGTTCTGTCTCTCCATCATTTTTAAGAATATCTATTTATCTCATGTTAAGAAAATTGTCATTAGCACCTTCCTGTGCTTCATAACTAATTATTATTATTGTAATTAATGAAATACTTTAGTTTAGTCCAAGATCAGTCCTTGAAGAGCTCTCTCAGAAACATCCAGCCAGACAAGCACTTCTCCTTTTGCTTATACTCCTTTGGTTGTCTTGTAGATCCTCCTATAGTTCCTGTATCTTCTCCACATAAATTGATCATTTCCCATGTCGTACACCGTGACAGGCTTTATCAAAACTAAGATAAAATATATCACTTACTTCTCTTGTCTAGTAGCATTGCTAACAAGGAAAGTAACCACTTTAGTTTGATATGTTTCTACTCTTCTAACCCAAATCCTATTTTTCACTGATTTTCACATGTGTAATCATTCTTGTCTTGGAAATTTGATGCAGAACTGGCACCTTGCTGAGGTCAGACTAAAAGGT
The DNA here is from genome assembly GCA_030625065.1 of Alectoris magna. NCBI lineage: Eukaryota > Metazoa > Chordata > Aves > Galliformes > Phasianidae > Alectoris > Alectoris magna. The sequence continues at coordinate 52,037,848 of CM060564.1, forward strand.
CCTTTCCCTTTTCCTGAATAAATATGTACAATGTTGCTTTCCTCTAGGCAGATGCTACCAGATTTGCAGATTTAATGCATGTATTCAGGATCCCCCAACCTGAAGCTTCCATCTCACCTATCTGCCATTTGGGGTTCAGAAAAATCTATCCCTTCCTTGTGCAACTTACATTCTCTGAACTGGGTCTCTGAATCCTCAGAGGAGGCAACTTTCTATGTCCATACCCTCATTCTTAGTTGGCTGTTCTGTCCCCATAGAAATTCTTTGTGGAAAAAGAAGGAAGTCTATTTTCTTTTAACTAGCAGTGATATTTCTACGTGAAGTTTCAGCTACCTTTTCCCTTCAGAGTCTGCAGTCCTCTTGATTTTCCATTCTTGCTCTTCTTTCCTCCTTTTGGATTTCCTTTGCATGGGCTCAGCTTTTATCTGACAGTTTTCAGTACACCTAATTCTCCTTGCACTGGTACATATTCCTCCCATGGTCCTGCACAGGACCTCAGCCCCACCTCTACTCAGCAAAACATGCCCTGGCATCTGTGCCAGGCCCCATCTCTTTGCTTCGCTGTTTTTTTCATCTCTTTTAAACACTCTGGTGAAGTAGAGGTAACTCCTGAAAGCAGGGTCTCTATGATAAACAAGAAGATAACTTCTGTTTTAACCACACCACACAGCTGTGGGGGTAACCATAACCTATTAGATGCCAGGAAAATGCTTGGGGGTGATGAACGAACTTGAGATTAACTGGAAAACAGCAAGAGGCATGAATAAAACAATAGTTACATGTTCCTCCCTAGTCTGTCTGTACAAGGGCTTCCTCTCTCTCACCCTTTTTCTTCCTCTTTTTCCTCTCTCCCTCATTTTCTCCTGATTTCACCCTCACTGTTGCTGTTCCCCAGGTTTCCATCCAGCTGTTAAAAAGCAGCTCAGGTGGACGTTCCTGATGTTGACCTCCAAAGCTGTGGAGGTTTCAGGTGTTGCTATTGCACTTCTTGGAAGACATCAGATCAAAGCCAGGAGAAAAATGCTGGAACCAGTTTCAGCCATTCCTCTTCAGTCTTCTGAAGGGAACGGTGTCTTCAATTGAATCTTTCACAGTGGTAATTTCTCCAAAGTTATCATCATATCAGCAAAGTATCAAGATAGTATTAGACATGGCCAAGTATTCGGTGGGCTTGGGATGGCTGTTAGTGTGCATTCTCAAACTTTGCTTGCCAGGTCCCAACCTGGAAACCCCACTGCATACCCAACTCCTTATCCTAGCACAGCTCCCTCCCTTGCTTACTACTCTCGGGGAGGCCTTAGACCTCAGCTGTTTCCATCTGGACCTTACTGACCCACCTCTGCAGAGCTTTGCAGAGAAGAAGCAGCCACACTGCTGCCCTGGAAGTGGATGTGGAGGAGGTCTGCAGAGTGGAATGGGAGGTAGGGAGTGCAGAAATGGGCCACCCAAGAAAGAGAAAAAAATCGCCCTAGAGTTGTGCACGGGACTGATCAGGCCAGTACCATAAAAATTCCAGGTGGAAGACCGTGTTTTCCTTCATTTGAAGCCAAAGGCTTTCCTCCTGCTGATGATGCCATCAACAAAATAGGGCTGTTGTCCTGACCAAACTCTTCTCAGTAACTGAATTTTAAACTATTCACATATCCAATAAGACATAAATCTTGAAAGTTACAGATGAAGCCTCTAAAGGGCAAATGTATTTCTAATAACAAGAGCACATATTCAAAGTCGCTGAATAACTATTTTACTGCATTTTTCTCACCTCGTGTGAATTTCCTCCCTCATTTTGATCTCTTGACCACTGCACAGTAACTCTGATGCTACCCCTATTAGTTCTTTTGGACCCAAAACTCAATTGGCTTGGAAACTACAAGCATTCAGCCATAACCCATGCAAAAAGATTTGTTTTAATCCCATAAAAAGTAGACGGGAATATAAATGTGCCAGATTATCAGCTGAAGCAAACTGGCTCTGCCTCAATGGGTTCAGTGATGCTGTGCTGATTGAATACATAGAAGCATTTGGACTCCTAGGAAAACAGTCTTTCAGAAAAAAAAAAAAAGATCAGTGTAAAGCTGCGTTGTCACTGAAAGCCTGACAATGCCGCAAGTTAGAATTATTCAAGTTCTTTGGCGTGATGTTTAAGCAGCAGCAACTGAATGCCAGGGAACTTGAAGCCAAAGAAACTATTCCAAGTTGGATTTAGTAAGTACAGGGTTTTACTTTAAAGCACATTAGTCAGACAAGTTCAGTCAAAAGGCATATGTAAGATTCTTAGCTTTTGTGCTGGGAGTTTCTCATTTCTGTTGGCCTCAGACATTGTGGAAGGCATATGGAGCAAACACTGAACAGCTGAAGATTGTTGTGCTAGAGGCATTTTTTTTACTCACCATCCATACTGTCCATCCACTTGTTATAGGAATCCCACAAGAAACGAATTCCATTCTTAAAATCATAGTTTTAGGAAAGTAGCTCAGAGAAAGGAAGAGAAAAATATCATGATGAAGCCTCTTCTTTCCAGCTCACTTACTATTAGAGACAATGGATGCAGTGAAACAGTAAACAAGAGAAAGGACCCAGCAGAAATGGTTGTGCTAGATGAACGTTTCTCACCCTTCGACTCAAAATTGGGAAATGCTCACACAACCTTAACTCTGCCCTTCAAATGCATTATGAGAACGCCCCTGGTTAGCTGGCTGCATGTTCACATCAAGTGGATTAAAATATGATTGAAGCTGGAAAGAATGATGTTTGAAGCCCAGCGGGTAATCCTTGTAAACCTGGGAGCTTTGGCAACCTGAAGAGGACAGGAAGCTGAGGGACCACGCAGATGCTCTGAAAACATGGCCAAGGCTCACAGTGACTGTGGGACCCCGAGCACTGGAGAAAGGAAAGCCTTAGAATGACTACAAAACATGGAACTATACTGCATGTGAAGATCATAAAGACAGGCACCTTTGATCACAGAGTAAGCTGTGATAACTGAGTGTAATCAGGCAGGTGATCTACCCCACTGGGCACCTCACAGGTCAGTCTGACTTCCATTAGGTTCTCTAAAAGTAGCTGGTGGAAGGGATTTTTCACAAGGAAATACTGCTTGCACTCCTTCCCTTAGTACCTGTTACAAGATATGGAATTACAAACTTTAATCTGATTGTCTAAGTTTGTACTTTATTCTCCTGTGGCTCTTTTTCCCAAGTTAGTTGGGCTGGGGCTGAACTCACTTCAGTTATAGCAGGTACATCAGGAAAGACAAGGTACAGCAGATCCCTCTTCCTAGGCAGTGAAAGCAAAAAATGCTAAATGCATCTTTCTACCCCCAACACCATGGCTGTTCTGCTCTTTTCATTTAACTTTCATTCTTCACAACTTCACATCCGACTCAGTTACCTTTCAGTTAGATTTCTTCTGGATTGACCCAGGGCTGATCTGCTATTTATCAGCACTACAGTGGAAGTTAAGTGGGAAGAAACACCCCTCAGGGCTCCTGGACACAGCTTCCAAGGGCACAGGCCTCCTGGATGATCTATGAGTACTTTGTGAAGAATGCCCAGACAACAACTACTTTGAGCATGGTTTGGGCACTGCAGTCTCTGTGTACCTCCTCCAGACCATTTTCTGCTTCTGTATACAGTCACAAGCCTTATTTGGCACCAAAGCTAGAGGCTTTGAAAGTTTGCGTGAATGCATAAACAGATGTGTTTTTCTTTTTTCCCCACCTTCTCAGTTATCTTTGGTGATGATGCCAGCATCCCAATAGCAAGCCAATATGCTGCCATGCACTGAATGGAGGCTGACAGGGAAGGTATTGAAATGTCAATTAACAATACACATAGTCTGAGACAGAGAAGAGTTTCAGAGTTATCTGCCCTCCCTCCCTGCCTCCTTTCCTTCCTTCCTTCCTTCCTTCCTTCCTTTGCTTCTTTCTTCTTTCCTTCCTTCCTTCCTTCCTTCCGTTCATCCATCTATCCATCCATCCATCCTTTGTCTGAATTAACAGCAAAGAACAACTGAAGGGAGATGTTAGAAATCCATATTTCGTAAATGTGAAAAAAATCCCTTTCTTCTCTGCTTACCTTCTATGTACTCACTACTAGCCAGCCCTGGCTACAGATCTAAAGTTACTGATTGGCATCTTGATCTTACACAAATACACCATAAGCAAACAAGACTCTCAGTGTATTCTGAGCTGAGAAACGTTAATGATTATCATGTTCATAACCTGAGTTAAAATGAAAACACTATACAGACGAATACCTGATAAGGCAATGCCAACATCCCAGTGAGCTGAGTTTTCTGCTGGGCACCAAGGTCTGCAGGCTCACTTACTGAGTCATGTGGGCAAACTTTTTACAGCAGTGGGTATATAATGAGGCAGTTAACTTGCCTGCCCTGAAGTCTGGCCAGGGGCTGCTGCTGCATGAGTATAACAGCTTGCTTTGGTCATTCGGTGATGTACTAGACCTCCCTCTTTGCTCAGGTGTAGCTCAAAAGGAGTGTTATTTTTCCCTTCTGTTTACTTTCAAAATCCAGTGGAGCCTGTCTAGCAAAAACAAACAAACAAACAAACAAAAAAAAAACCACGTGGACATCTCTAAGTTACAGTATGCAGCTTTTATGTACACTGGTACAAACCAGGTGTTTGCTTCAGCTATGTTTCAGCTGTGTCATGCTGTAATAGATGGTTCTTTCAGCAACAACTTGAGAAACGGAAGAACCTGGGAAAATTAGAAAGGTTTCTTTGTCTTGAGATTTCAGACCTTTAGCAGTAACATGTGCCGTTGCCTCCAATACTGCAACTGGGGTATCCATCTGCTCTCTAGCATGTTGCCACAGGTGTAGTTTGTTGTTATTTCTAACCTTTTACATATGCTCATCTAAACAACCAGACAAGTGTCTTTTTGTTTCACAAATGTGAAGCCTGTTATTTTCCCTGCAGCTAATGCTTTGTATAGAGAGAACCTCATGCAAGACATTTCTGAAGCACAAACAAAGGTCCCCAGAACTTAGTTTGATCGCCCTTGTTTAATCACTGAAATTGAACTTGGAACTCCACCCTTGAAGCACAGATGAGGTTGCAGAGCACAAGACCCATTTTGCCTGCTAGAAGAGAAAGCAGTAGCCAACTGGGTGCTATTGCAACCTTTGTTCTCCATATTAAAGCTAACTGGTTAAGATGAATGGCAACAGGCTGTGAAAGAAACAAGAGAGGAATAACTAGAAACTTTGGGTGAAAGGTGGAATCACAACAGCCTTTGAGTAAAAATTAAGCCTTGTAGTATTTTTGCAAATATTAGCCTATGTCCAGCAATAGAATGAAATCTGTAAACCCCAACACGGAGTTTTGGGGTTGGTCTCAGGTCACTACAGAAAGCCAGCTGTGGCTGCTGGAACAGTCAGCACTTTTCTATGTGTCAAATCTGAAAAGTAAAGAAAAAAAAAAAAAAGTACACAGAACATGGAATAGAGCAAGTATTACTCATCATTCAGCAATGCCCTAGAAAACAAAAGGGATATCTTGCATAAGCTAGATAAGATAGATGGAGTTATGATATTTCACTCAAGCAGAAAATAATTCAAGAAATCATTTTCTTCTGTTGCATATACCATCATTGGTCTGAGCAACAATAATGGATTGACTGCATGGGACCACATATTTGTAAAGTTTCTGCCTTGCAAGTCAACACATAGCAATGAATAGCTGGGTTTGGTTTATTTGTTTATGTATTTTTGCCATCAAACGTCAAGGATTATATTTTCAAATTACGGTTATCTCTTCAACCAACCAATATATACCACATGAAAACTGAGAAGAAATGTATCTATAATTAGAGGATTCTCAAGTGTATTGTATTATTTTGCTTTTGGCATGGCTAGGAAATAAAAATATCATTATTGTCAGAAGCATCTTAATTCTCAAATTCTAAGGATTTTATTATAAATTAATATTTTTCAGCTCCTGATTAACTAATAAATTCCAAAAGTATTCACTGAGAGCAAGACAAATTCTATCCCTATATTACAAAATTACAAAGAGGAAGAACAAGGATTGTACTTGACATTATTTTTGTGGTCTGATGATGAGACCATAACACCATGCAATGGTCCAACAATTTCCAAGCATATGACTCCCAGCCACTTGGTAGGAGCTGATGTGGGGTTAGAGGAACATGAAGTTCATGCCTGCTTTTGTGTTTTTGGCTGTAATTATTGCAGAGATAAATTTGGAGGACCATGGAATCCAGCTTCACTGCACCCTGGGGACTGTTACTAAGAAGGAGTGGAGCCAGCCTTGGGAAGTGGAGACACCAGTGAATGCAGAGTGGCCAAACACCACAAAGCAAGGCCTGGCAGAGGGAAAATGGGAAGTTGAACAACACAGGCACAAGAGATATGCAAAGGAATCAGATTACCCAACACCAAAACAACAAATTAAGAAACAAAGAGAAATAAATTACAAGAAAACATACAGAGGAGAAGTATCAAACACATACTACATTAGAAACAGCTACAAATACATATTCTCCTAAAACAACTTTTCTTTACAAATTATTGCTCTGCTTACCACAGAAATGTTACACAGTTATGAATAGGAAGGAAAAAGTCCAGAATGTTATTCTGTTTAGATCCATGACTATGAGAACTGCAGTACAGTAGGAGCCAGAAGTAAAAGAATACTGATGAAATCATAGAGTAATAGAATCATAGAATGGCTTGGCTTGGAAAGGACCTCAAGGATTATCAAGCTCCAACCTGCCTGCCACAGGCAGGGCCACCAACCTCCAGATCTAATACTAGATATGAAAGGAGCGTAAAAGGCAGGGTGAGGCTAAAGGCATACTCCTCCTCCTCGTTTAACATTCTATCAGCCAGCATCCTGGGGCTCTCCTGAGCCAGAAGTTGCACCTAAATCTCCATGAACAACCCTCACTAGAAACCTCCTCAAGGTCACTGCATCTTCAGAGCCATGCCACAGAGCTTTGTTCATGCTGTGGGTTTAAGATTTAGCTTTCTCTGTAATGTCAGATTCTCAGTTCTTCAAAGGAAAAAAAAAAAAAGGAAGAGTGTAATACACCTTGGCAGATCCCATGTTAATGAGCATGTGTGTGCAGATTCTTGAAGATGGGCTGAAGTATTCCAGGAGGCTTTAAAACAAAAGCAATTACATTAATTTCCTTTTTATGTCTGTGCAACAAATCCAGACTCTTTGGGACTTTTTTGTTGCTGTCTCCAGGGAATGGTCATTTCATGTTGTGGATGAGTCAAGTATCGAGTACTTGTAGAGACATTAGCCAGTTTAGCATACATTACTGTACACGCACCAGGAAAATTAAAGATGTTCTGGTAAATGAATTTACTCACAGCTGGATGTGGTTTAATGTACAACAGATGTAATTTATGGAGTTTGAATGAGGAAACTGCATAAATCATGCTCTGCACACAGGTAAAGCAAGTACTATATTGGTAGAGTTCGCACAGTATAGCATTTTCATATTTCTGTCAGTAGAGTTAACTTGAAGCTTAATCTGTAGGATGGTATGGAATTATCAACATGAACTATGCTTAAATAAATGAATCATCCAGTGTAAAGTTTAGAAAGGAAAAAATATACATACTGTTAAAGGCAAAACTTTGACTTCCTTGTACTGTGAACAACATTTATAACTTCACTCCTATACTCCTTCCATACTGCACCTGGAATATCTGAATATTTCTGAAGACATTTTATTCACTTAATACATATTATACTTTTATACAACATTTATGCATTTATACAATTATACTTTTTTTTTTTTTTAAACTGGTGATGTTCTGTAGAAAGATAAAAGGAATTTCAGTACAGAACACCGTTTATCTTCTTTTTCAGCTTGCTCAGAATTCAACAAAATACATCCTTCAGCCTGTATCTGCTTACATCTGTCTAAAGTCCGAATTATTTGTCTGTGTGCAGGTGTAGATGTGTGTGCATAAAATGGCACATGTGCACAAAAGCTGGTAGGAGGAACGCCTCCATAAAATAAATAAATAAATAAATAAACATTATATTTCCTCCAGGTAAAGCTAATAATCACATCCCAATGTAAATAACCAAAATCCAGCACTTTGTGGCATTTTATGTGATAGGACAAGGGGGGATGGTTTTAAACTAAAGGAAGGGAGATTTAGATTAGATGTAAGGGGGACATTTTTCACTGAGAGAGTGGTGAGGTGCTGGCACAGCTGCCCAGAGAGGTTGTGGATGCCCCATCCCTGGAGGAACTCAAGACCAGACTGCCCTGGGCAGCCTGAGCTGGTACTTGATCTTGTGGATGGCAGTCCTGACTGTGGCAGGAGGCTTGGAACTTGATCCTAGCAGCCCCCTCCAACCCAAGCTGTTCTGTGATTGTATGATTCTGTGATTCTGTGATTCTATGATTCATATAGCCCAGTCAAAATATGTCAGAAACTGATTGTGAAACAATTTGTGCGCTTGTCTAAATGTATATTTAGGTGTTTGTAGTTAGCCTTATCAGTGGAAATGGTTGCTGTTAGCAATCTATTCTGCTGCCCAGCATTGCCTCCTGTATTCAACTTCTGACTCCTTTCTTCCAAGACTTCTACGTGCAAAATGGTTCAAGTTGCATTGTAACACTGACTGGACTCCTCCTTGGGGCTAAAAGCAACGCATATACAACATTCCACTAAGTCCTCACAGTATCAGTCTATTTTCACAAACAAGAGGGACTTTATAATGAAAAATGTTGATGTTTCTGTTTCACAGGTAACAGAAGAAAATACAAGGTGCGTGTGCTGACATTATAAAGTATATTGTCAGGTGTAATATCATGCTGGCATGTCTGAGCAGTGGGAAAATTATAACCAAGTAACCAGGATCCTTCACTGAGATCTGTTTGGCCATTGCATCCTGACCTGTGGGGAAGAAGGAAGAATGATTACAAAAATGAGCCAGTAAGGAACAGAACGGGGACTCCATCTTATGAACAGCTAAATCAATGCAAGCCTGAACAAAGATGTCCCCACATGGATAGGAAGGTCATACAGATACCAGAACAGCTTGGAGTTACCTTCAAAAAAAAAAAAAAAAAAAAGGGAATGAAGGACAGGAGAGCAGAAAGAATGGCCAAGGGAAGGTAGGATACTATGGGTACTACACTGTGCCAGGGTTATCTTGGGACCCTGACTGGCTCTTTGGTGATCCAGTGGCCCAGTGATGACCACCTCCAAATACTTTCCAAACTGTGACATGTTTCTGTGCACCTACAGCTCAAGATGAAAAATTGCTAACTCACCAACAGTGACTCCAGAGAAAATAAACAGTAGCACTAGTAGTACCACCGAGACTTCTGATTTCAGTGAGCTGTTAGCTGGGCTGCTCTTGTTATGACCTGCTGTCCAGAAGATGACCCAACAGAACTCCAAATTTTTAAATGCTCTTGTCAAGAGATTCTGCTGGATGTACGTGCACAAACACATCTTCATGTATCTACACATATGGATACGTCTATACACATCTGTATTATATAATATAGATATAACATATGTATATATCATGAAGATATTATGTATAGATTATATATACTCATTGTATAGCACTTCAAATGCTAAGTGCAGTATACTTACTATATATTATAACACGTATGTATGTATTTGTATAAAATAAATAAATACATAAATAAATAAAGTCTGCGTAGAAAGCACTTAGAGTTAACATAGACATACATAGAGTATACCATAATAATAATAATCTTGGTAACAATGAGTTACAGGATTTATAAAAACCTATTCAGTCTAAGCCAGCCTCAGTGTCTGTATGGACTTGTTCCTCCATCTGAAGGGACTTTGTGAGACCTCCTGCAAGACTATCAACGCAACCTGAGCTATCTGCAACTGCCTAACCAAGGGACAGCTGCTTCACACTGTGCTACCTTGTTTTACCAGTAAAATGCTTCAGTTCTTGAAATGAATTCACTGTACTCTGCATAGATTAAGAAGGCTGAAGCACACTCATCCTCTATGCAAAAGCAGATTTGGTTCAAATGTTGATTTGCAGCGTGTCAGATTTTTTTCTTAATGATTAAGTAATCTCCTTTTGAAGTTAGCTCTGTGCCAGAAAAACAAAGTAGTAGTAGTTAAATGTAAGACTTTGTGAGGAGGCTGGGTCCATCCCTCTGCAATCCTTGCAGGAGAAGCAGCACCCTGAAGGCCAGGGGCCTGGGGAAATGGAGATTCTGTACTGACAAATGCTCTGGGTCATCTCATTTAGTTTAGCATGTTTAGCATCTGGGTCTAGTTTTACAGGGCATGAGGGAAGAGTTTTTTCCCCTTTATTTTAACACAAAGTAGCAGGTGGCTCAGCAGTTTGCCTGATATTTTCTTCAAACATAAACAGCCATAACTTCCTGTTACTTAAAACAAAAAGAAAGAAAATAAACAGTTGAGAAATAAAGAACATTCCAATACACTGTGTATCTACCGTACCTATTGGTTTGCCCTCACTGTCGCTCAGGGGAGGAAAAAAGGCAGAGAAACAGATAGCCTGCCAGATGCTGGGTACCCCACCAACCACATCTAATAGGCTCTGCTGGAAGCTTTAGAAGCTGGTGGTCTGATTCATTCCCTACTGCTCAGAGCAGAACTCAAACATGCTGCAGTGCCTTTTGCAGTGTCAGTGTGGAAAAAGGCTGATGACACACCACGATTCCCTGTTGCTGCTCTTATGCCACTGTCTGTGGAGTGATCCCATGGAAACCAGAAGTCCCAGCAGGGCTCTGTGCAGCCACTTTTGCTCTGGTTCAAGGGCTTCATCCTTACCTGTTCGGTGAATACCATCCAGGAAGCAAGCCCATAGCTGGTCTTTAACTCACAGTGCATGGTGGCACATAGACAGTGTTCTGTGCCTCTACCCTGGCAGCATAGGCCACAAGGGGAAGACGTATGGAGGCCAACAGGGATGTACTGAGGAAGCTCAGGGTTTCCTCCTGTCTTTCTAGTCCTGGAGCCTATACTAGTGCTTCTCTGTGGGCAGATATTCAAAAAGCTTGGACACAAAGCAAATTTGAATTGAAGTGAGGAATGATTCATGCATTCATGCATTCATGTAGTAAGCCAGTTGCAGGGAAATAGCCAAGGCATCCCACAAGAATGAACTCAAGGATGAGTGACAATACTGGTCTATTTCTAGAATCTATTTCTAGAATCTAGAATCTACTATGACCTCATACAAAATCACTTAATCACAAAATTAAAATGCCTTCTTTTATTGTGTTTTAGTATTTAAGGTTAAAAATAGTTTTTTTGGGGAAAAAAAGATAAAGGGGCTTGAATTTTAAACTGAGGTAGCAGCTTCTTGGTAGGGAAAAGGAGTAGGCCCTGCTGGTGGCTGCTTCTGTCCTGCATGGGTAACCCAGCTAAGGAGACACCACTCCCAGACTGCCTTGCCTTCTACCTGAGGAGGCTGAGAAGAACTGACAGATTTTCTTCCTGCCTGGGCATAGGTGTTTGACAGGGGTAAAGCCTCATTTCTCCTTCTGTGATTTGAGCTGAATTTACTCTGACCTCTGCCACAGAAATGCTGCAGAGGCTAAGTGCTGTTCTGAACAGCACCATCCAACATCCAAGCAGGATCCATTAAGCAGCAGCAAACAGTGAAGTTAGCTGTGCGAATCAGGCCAGACTTGCAAGATGCTGGATGCAGAAGGCACTATTCAGTGAAGTTTACCACATGTATGCACTTTCCATTTCATTTGCAGCCCCGGTGCCCTATTCCTGCAGTTTTCAGAGGCTGGGATTTCTTTCAATGGTTTTAACTGGGCCACTGCTTGTTCTCAGTTTCCTGTTTCTTTGATCACCGTTTTCCAGCTCTCCTGGAGCAAGTTGTATCCTCCAAGGTGGATTTTCCCCTTTCCTGTGCTGGGCCAAAGCATCCAAGTGACCTTTGAATTTTTTTCTTTTTCTCTCCCCCTTTTTTTTTTTCCCCTTTGGCCTTTATTTTTTTGTTTTGTTTTGTTTTGTTTTGTTTCTGACTTGCCATATGTGAGATAATTGTGCCCACAGGAATTCCTTTCAGAGTACCTAAGCACAAAAGAAAAACAACCAGCCAACTCTTTTTCTAGAGCAGTACAAACATTTCCTTTAACCTAAGTGTCTCAGGAGGAGCATTGACAGAAGACTCCTTTCACCCAGAAAGCCCGCTCTGCGCCAAGCTGCCGTTGAACCCTCAGCCACCTCCTGCATTTCCACGTCACAGTTGGAGTGAAAGTTTTGCCAATAAAAGCAGTCACGTTCTTTGATTCCAGCTTTATGACAATGGAAATGAGGCCAGCGCCAGTTGCTCCGTGGTGGGTTTTATTAATGGAAAAGGGTGGTGGGAGCCAGTAACTTTTTGGCAGCTTTGCTCCTTCAACTGCTATTGGCCTTCATTGTGCTCTGTGGATGGAGAGCTGCAGGGTCTCTTGAACAGTGACAGATTTTCTGTGCTAATAAGCTCCTCAGAAAGAAGCCCTACACTAACATCAGGAACTTGCACAGCTTGGGGATGACAAAGTAGATCTTAAACTCATCATTCATGTGGTTTGATGGTTGCAAAAGACCATGCTAAGAAAATATCCCTGCAATCTGAACTCATCTTATTAAGGGAATAAATCTGATTTTGTCTTCTAGCTCTCCTCTCCTTGCCTTGGGTTATAATGCATGAGTTAAATTCCAATGAGGAACACCATTTAGTTCTACCTTCAGGAGTTTCCAAAAAAATGAAGTGTGCTCTCTCTTCAGCATAGGTGCACATCAGGTCGCCACTGTCTATCACTGTGCCATAACAATAGTGATTAGGGGACATCCTCTGTGTCATTGGGCAAGATAGCTTTATGAAAGAGCAAAGTCAAAGTAAGGAGCAAGAAATCCCAGAGCTTGTCTGGTAGGTGAAGAATAAGGGGGAGATGTTATCTCCTTGGGATATGAGCTAGGAGAGGTGTTCAGTGGCTCCACCAGGTATGAGACAGCCCTGTTCAGCTGCTCTTAAGCCCTGGGATCCTCTTCCTGCTGCACAATGGGCTCAGCATCAGGCACTCTCAGCAATCAGTAAGCAAAGTGATCCATTGCTCAGTGCCCTTTGTTTGTAACAGAATGGAGGTAAACACATAATGGATGTCCTGAGCAGCACTTACAACTCTCCCGAAAGGGAGGCTGAGGCCGCATGGTGTTCCTGCTGTAGTAGCATGTATAAGTCAATGCCAATAATTTGAAAGAGTCCAGCTCTGCAGGAGTTGTTGCATTATTATTTGTTAATTGATAATGTCCTGCAGCAGAACAACAATGAGAAAGAGAGGGAATTTCACACAAGCAATGCCAAGTGTCCAGCTTCCTAACCACTACCCTGCTCTTTTGGCCACCACTCCGGGCTTCACCCCACAGTGATCTCCTGACACAGGAGTGCCCTGAAGCTGCTCCATCTCCAAGCCTGGTATTCATTCTGTCTAGAACGGAGCCTGCAGTCACAGTAAAGAAATCTGACTTAATTAAAAATACGTACTCCTTTAATCCACTGGCACGGCACCGTGAAAACAAAACAAACATGAAAGGCCTGGTAAATAAAACCAGGGTGCATCTGGTGTTCTCGATGTGGCTGCCCTGGGCATGAGCACAGTAACTCTGTGAATGCTGGGGGCTCCAGCCATGCTCAAGCACCACAGCTCACCTCAAGCTCCTCGCCTTCTGCAGGGCATCACAGCCCAGCAGGGCTGAGCAGCTGAGGCAGATCCAGAGCCAGGTCTCTGTTATTCTTCGACACCAAACCGAGTTAATTAAGTGATTGTAGGATTAGCAACCAGAATATTTAATTTGTCAAGATCTTTGTCAAACTGCCCAATTGAAATTAGCCCTAGGACTTTTCTTGTTCACAAAACTCATCTGGATTGTGTAAGGGGCCTTCCCGCCTGGCATGGTTCACAAAACTTATAACTTGCTCTATCTTCCATAACTGTGAGCTTTTGTATTTTTTGTGTTATCTGGAGTACTTTTTTACTTCAATGACTACACCTACCCCCATACACTTTTATTAACAACCTGTCTCTTTGTGCAAAACATGAAGGATTTCGTTTGATCTAAAGGTTCCCAGTCACTGCAAATGTAGAAGGCAGATTTTGGAAGAATTTGGGTTGTGGGGGGGGAGGAGTATTTTCAAATAAGAAAACAACTTCTCTTGATCCGAGAAGGAATAAAACATCTCTTCCTGAAAGAACAGCAGTTTAGATAACAAAATCTAACCCCCCAACCCCATCCTCCCTCCTTGCCCCCCCCTGCCCCCCCCCAAAAAAAAATAGGCAAAGAAAACCACCTGCATTAAAATATGGTTTATAAATTGACATTTATAGGGTTGAAGGGCAGCTTCCATGTGCAGAGATTTGGAACTGTCATGACGTGGAGCCAGATTCATACAGATAAGTTTGATATATGTCATTTTCATGGGGTTGGGTTTTTTTTTTTTCTTTCTTTCTAAATCTAATGTCCCCAGTATGCCATTCAAATTACATATTGCAACTCGAGACTGGAATGTATCAAGGGCTACTATAACGTCTAGGTTATGCTGGATCTTGATTGCAGCTGGATTCACCCTTATTTTTATATTATTTCTTGCAGGTGGAGAAAGAAATGTGGCTGTGCATCCCAGCACGTGAGCGAGTTTATCAAGCAAGGGGCAGGAGCCGGAACAACAGGAAATCACATTAGAGTCCAACTTCTGGTTGGCAGAAGCACGTTAACCTCTCATTCATGTCACTGGATTTAATACTCTAACTTCGTAGTAAAAGCGTCTTCCCCGAGCCCGGGTTCATAAAAGTGCTAGTGGCCCTTGATGTTCTCAGCCGAGGATAGTAAGGAAAACACAGCCCTGAATAGCTCACATTGATTGCAGCAAATACAGAGCGGGAGGGTCAGCACCATTCCCAGCCCAGAGCCAGGGCTGCAGAACTGAGCAGCTATTCATAGCCACTGGATCCTCTCCAAGTCGTGAGTGTAAATTTACTTGTATCATCTTCGCAGAGAGGAACTGCGGTCCCCAGTGCCTCTCGCTTGATTCGGATGGACTGTTTATTTGTTTAGTCCTGTAATGATATTATCCACAGGACTAGAGCCACACAGGGAGGATTAGGAATTCCTGGAGGAGAAACTGTGTGTTTATTACCATGACAGCCCCGTGTGACACAAACCAACAGTTACTCCTATTTGTTCTTGCCTTCCGTGAACGCTCGGAGCCTGCGGCCGAGGGGCAGGGGTGTAGGATAGATCCGGAAAGCCTGAAAGCAAAGAGGCTGCTGCAGGGAAAGTGATGGGATTATACTGCTGAAACCCCTTCCCTGGCTGTCTGCGAACAGCTCTATCTCAGGGCGCTTTCACATGTAAATGACGGAGGGGGGGACAGCTGCAAGACAGTGCAGCAGCTGAAGTCCTTCCAGCAACGCTGACACCCCAAACCTCCGCCTTTAACCTGCCGTGCATGAACGTCTAACAAGCCGCGTAGCTGAGATTTTAACCTCCCCAAAGGAAGCCCGGCCTCTTTAAACGAAAGAATAAAAGCACTTGCACAAAAAGCTCTTGTGGATGTGAGCACAAGCCCAGAAAAAGAGGAACAGGGTTAAGGAGGAAGTTTTTCCCTTTTTTTCGCCCTTTTCCCCTCCTTTTATTTCCTATTTTAATGAGTATTGAATCATAAAAAGAGACGGAAAGGCCAAAAGTAACAAAGAATTGTAGGTTGTTTAGATTGCTTGGGAACTCCCTCTTTGCAGCTGACCATTGCTACATATAGGTTAATTTCCACATGGAACTGAAGAAACTCTATCCCCGGTTTGTGAAGCATGGGTCAGCCGAAGCATGTTAATCTGTTTAGCATGTGTGCTTCGTGGAGGTGCCAGACCACCACCGTGCAAGAGCCGAAGTAGCAGCAGCCACGATCCTTGGGGCTAGTTAATAAAGACTTTAAGGGAAATAAATTTATAAAGGTTTCGGTTTGTGCACCGGGCCGGCATTGGACGTTTAAGGCTTCCAGACCAGAAAGCTGAGAAGTCTCCGGGTAGTTCGCAGCAGCCCTGGAAGGCAACTACCGGTGCCGCAGCCTTCTTGCAGGGCCGGAGGCAGAACCGGCCGAGCCCACAGCGCCTCTCCGGGGCTCCTCGGGCGCCACCGAGGCTCACCATGAGGCTTTCCGTGGCCCTAGTTTTAATCCGCTCCCTTCCCGATGTGCAGCCTCGAGCCCAAGTGGAGGTCGGGATATCGTGAGATCTGCTAAATGAGATGATAGCAAATAAAACTTCGTGGGTCTATTCCTATAGCCTCACACAATGCACTCATCAGCGTCCCATCTCCCACTCGGGGATGAGCTTCGGGGCATGTAGCTCTCGGGATGATTCCTCACTTCTTTCTCATGATCTTTTGAAACGCTAGACACTAATAAAAGCATTTTTAAATGACCGATACATTTAATGATGAGTATTTATTTTGACAAGGGCTTCGGTTTGGCTTTGGACTTGCAGCTCAACTCTAGAGACAGCAGCATTAATTTGCTATAAAACCAAATGTGGTTGCGATTATTCTCATTGGACTCTGGCGATCAGTCATTTGGGGAAAGTTTATCTGACAGATGAAATGCGCAGTCACAGCACATCCCTGCCGTTCCTCCGGCATGCATCACCACGTGCTCCTCGGAGGTGAAGGAAGCCGAGAATCAGGCGGGAAGGAGAAAAGTGATATGCTCACCTGCTTTATATAGCCATCATCCAGAAAGATGATGCACGCAGCTCTGCTTCCTGCTCCTTGCCACATTTTAAGATCGACCATCAGAAACGTGGTCCTCTACATCCATCACTAGTGAAGCCCTCCTTTTAGGTCGCCTGTCCTTTTGTGCAGTAGGCAGCTTTTCCTTGTAGTGTTTTTTGTTTGTTTTCTGTACCATTTCAATCTGGAAAGGAGAGAAGGAGAGAAGGAGAGAAGGAGAGAAGGAGAGAAGGAGAGAAGGAGAGAAGGAGAGAAGGACGCTCATGATGTTGGATGAGGACGGGACATAAAATGGGCACTGGGTACCTCCTGCCACCATGAGATTATTGCCGACCGCAGCAGAACGTTCCAGGGCAGCGCCTTCGGGGCAGGCCATGTGTGGTGCCATGCCAGGACGGGATCTCCCTCCCGTTGTGCTCATGAGGGGCTGTCAGACGCACACCTACACAAAGACTTTATTGGAAAAGGAAAAAAAAAAATAAAAAGAAAAGAGAATAAATGTGTGTAGGAGCGATAAAGCTCCCCATAGCTCTGTTCACTGCACTCTTCCTCATAAGAAGCGTACAGTGTTATATCCTCGGCAGCACCGAGGGGCTGTACCCCTGGTTCAGCATCGTCCCGAGGTGTGTTAAGACCTTTCTCGCCACGGGTTGTTCAGTCTTCAGAGAACAGTCCTGTCCTCTCTGTGCCCGAGGAGCAGCGGAGACCCTCTGTGCTGCAGCAGTGCCGCTGCACCCGCTCAGAGCCTCAAAAAGTCCCTCGGCCAGGCACAACGCTTAGCTGGGGCGAGACCCCGTCGGCTCGGGCAGACAGAGCCCTGTCCGGGTAGAACCTTCCTGAGTGGCCTGCAGCCTGTTCTCTTTTCCCTCGGGATGCTCTCGTCAAGCGACAGCCGTGCGAAGGGAAGCTGGACGAGGAGCTTCGGGAAAACGCGAGTTCTTTGCTTCGGATGCGCTCCCAGCCAGAGGCCGGGGCATTCCTTACCGGCAGCTCCGCTCCCGGGTATCTCTGCTTCCTGCCATCACTTTCGCTTCTGTCCTCAGTGCCAAACCGGGAAAACGAGGCGGTGTCTATGCTGCTTCGTGAGTTACCCGGAGCAGTTTGACTTCAACTCAACCCCGTTCTGCTGTGCGGCCGGGAGGGCCCTGTGCTTCTGGCGCGGGCAGTCCTAGCGGCGGCTTCGGGTGTAGGCTCGGTGCTATCGGTGAGAAGAGACGTCGAATGGAAAAAACGTCTCTCTACCACATGTTTAGGATGAAATTAGGGATCGGACTTCAGGCTGAGCCTTTCAAGGGCGGAGAGCTTTCTCGCCGAGGAGCCCCGGGGGACAAACCGCGTGGCTGCGGGGACACGCGAGGGGCGGGCGCCGGGCACAGCAGCACTTGATGTGACTGCCGCGGGGCCGGGAGGGCAAACGGCCTCGGAAAAAAACCTCGGGGCCAACGAGTTCCTCCGACTGAGCGCGGGGTTGGTGGACTCTATTCGTGTAAAGAGGTATTTGGGTTGCCTCCGAAATAACAAATCCCAACGGCGGACAATAAAATTTACTATCACAGGAGTAACAGAAGCCTAAAATATTCCGAACATGTTCCTTGAACAAATAACATAATCCCTGGCACACTGGAACACATGGTTTGCTTCAAACATGTTTCATTTTGTCATCGCATTGAGTGTACAGTATTTCTCTTTGGGTGCAAGAGTGATTGATATCTTTGGAAGAATTGTTTGTAAGAACATGAAAGTTGCCAAAGCAAACACGGTGGAGGGAAGTGTGCAGAAGGGGGAGCAGAAGTATTTGGAGTAGATCTGGGTTTGGGGAGTTCACACAGAGGTGAGACAGCTAGATGTAGAACAAATAAAAACATTCTGCACACTTCATCTAAATAAATTATATACAAAAATTGCCCTCTTGTAGACGGTAACAGCGCAGTTACCACGCTTCCCTCATGCCCCTATAGAATGTGGGCTGGAAGCCAACTTTCTTCAGCTAATGATTTGTAACTTTTGCTCCACTTGAATGACTCTATTAATATTTAGGTCTCTCCAATTCTGCTCCGTAAGAGCTGTCAACATTATTAAACAAAATAATCTGTTTACCTTCTGTTGTACTTGTCCAGCAGTGGCGTGCGTGGCTCGATGATGTACGTTAATAGTTTTTTCTTACGCTCCACTGCATCGGCCCAAGGAAAAACTTCACATATTTTGATCTTTCCTTTCAAAAAAAAAATAGTGTTTGACAAAACTCATTAGAACGCGCGAACTTTCGGGCGTTAATTTAATAACTTCCATTCCTGAAGGACAAATATTTATTCTATCTCCCTTTTTATCTCTTTCTGCTATCAACATCTGGGGAAAGTCGCTCCCGCTGTTGAGAGTCAGATCACATTCTGCTTCCCAGCGGATCACGAGGGGTTCCGGACCCCCGAGAAACCCTCTTTGGCCAGAGCTCTCTGACCTTCCAAGTCCCACGGCGACAGCCGTGAAGTTCCGTGCACACCTGGTGTGGTATTTTCAGAGAAAATAGGATTTTTCCTCAACAACCTCCCCGCCGCAAAGAAGAAGAAAAAAAAAAAAGCACTACCTCCCCCCTCCCTCCCCCCCCACCCCCACCCCCCCCAAGTCCTTCAAGTCCTTGCCTTCCTGCCTGGCCCGACCACCTCAAGGAACCCGATAGACCCCCATTCGCACGAGTTCAGGAGTCAGGAGCACAGGTTTCAGCTAAATCTCTCGGCCCAGAGCGTTGACCCCTATGTTCATGCTACTTGTGGGAATTTCCCTTTCAGATAGAAGAAAATGTTCCCAGCACTAGCAAGAAAACTTCTCGTATTAACGCCCACGAGGAGAACAATGTGAAACATGTGAAATGTAGACACTGCTCAGCTACCTGCTGACTGCGGCGGCTACCAGGCACACAGCTGCAGCCGCCCCTGGGTCTGGACACGGAGCATCCTCTGTCCTCATCTACTTGTTTTGAGAAGGGAAAGGTCAGCAGAGCCAAGGCTTCCCCTGGGGCTGCAGAAATGCAGATACTAACCCTGGGAAGATCCCGAACTCTCAAAAATCAAATAAACTCTAAAACTAAGACAAATTCAGCAAACTAGCACTAGTCCTCACACTGTCCCTCGGTCCCAAAGGCTGGGCAATTCTCCAGAATGGCTCTGGGCACCTCTGGAGGAGCTTCGCCTTGTGGTGCTGCGGCGGTCTGCGCTGGAAGTGTGCGGGCAACAGTGTATCCCGTGAGCAGGGCCGGGGTAGCTGTACACCTGAGTCAGCGCAGGGCTGGTGGGGAGAGACTCTGGGAGTACTCAGCGATAAGGCAATCCATGCTCACACATCTGGCTTCTGCAGCCGAGCAGGTTCTGTCGTGTGTGCTCGGTGTGCCTAGTAAGGAAAAAATGAGATGGAAAGGAAAGGGGAAAAGGGAAAGGAAGAGGAAGAGGAAAGCATGTAGAGAGTATGTCCCTAAGGTAAATATTTGATCGGCTTCATTCTTTGGACTCGTCCTGCCGCGCTCACTGGGACCAGAGGAGATATGAAGATGCACAGTGTGGCCAGGACAGCCCGTGGGATGACCCTTCTTCTTTCAGCTGCTGCCCACCCACGGCTCAGAGCCGGTCCTTTTCCTGTCATTTCCCCCGCGGGCAAAGAGTGGGTCAGCCGCTAGACCCTCCCAGTTCTCTCCCCAAAAGAGGAGAATTGGAGAAGGGCGTTCTGTAGGCAGGAATATGAGAGAAGACCCCACGTGTTTATTTCTGCTTGCCTGTCCCGGGACGTCTCTCATCTTCCTCCCACGAGATCCCATCCGTCAGGGCCGCAGTGAGCCTCTCCTGGGGAAAAGAGAGAGCAACGGGACGCAACTATATCTTTCCTGTCGGATATCAGTGTGGAACGGGTCAGATCGTTCTTTAAAGTAAAAAACTGTATAAATAACCTCACCCCGGCCTCACCCTGCCCTGCTGACGGGGGTGTGCTGTGAACACCGAACTCACTCAGCCCCTCTCACTCCTCGACCCCCTCTGCCGGCGGTCTCCACGGACCTCTCTGTGCTGCTGTGTGCGGGCATGGCGGGGCTGCGGCCCCCGAGAGAGCGCCCGGCTCCTGTTTTCGCGGACTCGCAGCCTGACAAGCCATGAGAGAGAACTCTTGTCGGGTACTTTGGTCATATCTGGCCTGTAAGTTGAAGCATCTAGATGTAGCAAGACGGGTGGTAATTAAGAACTTTTTTCTCCTTCCTTCTCCCACTAGCTCCGGTCTTTCATTCACGTTTACGAGGACGCAGTCCCCATGTAGCACGGGGAAGAAGAGGTGCCTCGGATTTAAACGGTGTGCCGAGGCCAAGTGGCTGGGCCCGGGCTGCGCACCTCCCGCGGGTGGCGCGGCAGGAAAGAGGGGTCTGTTTCTCGGGGGGCCCTGCCCAGATCCTCTCCAGGTCCTCCTACCCTTTTTCTTCCCGCTAGCTCCGTCCGAGCCGCTCGCCGACGTCTGCACCTGTGGCAGGACCCGCCCCGGGGGACTCACAACGAGGGGTGGGAGGCGGAGGCTTTGCGTTTCCTCCGAGCCCCCACCCCGGCTGGCAGCACCAGCGGAGCAGGAGTGGGGGAGTTATGCCGAGATGCGGCACGGACCGACTGCTGTCAAGTCCCTGCTGTCGCGGGGGGCTCAGGCCGCCAGCCCCACGTCGAGGCCCGTGCGCGAACTGTGCAAGGTGCGCACCTGCGCACACAGGGGCTCGACGCAGCACCCCGGAGACGCAGCAGGGGCACCCGCTGCCTCTCTGGGAAACCCCCAAGGGCAGGGAGCCAGCGGAGCTCCGGAGAGGAAAGCCGGAGCCAAACTCTTCGGAAGGAAGAGTTCGGCCCAGCGCCATTTTCCTCCCCTTTTCAGCTTTTCTGGCGGTTATCTCTTTCTCTCCTTTTTTTCTTTATCTTTTCGAGGTGGGGGCGGGGTGGGGTGAAGTAATTTTGCTGAACAGAAAGCTCGGGCCCTGGAAGGAGCTTCTTTTGACTGATCGGGGTGATCTATCCAGGCCCTCTAATTAGAGAAGGATCCAGGGTGGCATTAGTTTCCAAACATTTTAATCGAGCTTTAAGCGGAGCTCTTTTCAATGGCAGGAGATAAATGTAGCAACTGTTACTGTCCCCCTGAATGGCCACCTCCCATGGCGGCCATTCAGCCCTCCTTTCACAAGCCCTAAGCAGTTTAGTCTATGGGCCCAGCAACACTCCACATATCTTCTAATTAGTCTAATTAGAAAGGTGGATTGATAGATGCGCGGAGGACAGAGTTAAGTTAGGAAGATGCTCAATGCTGCCAATCTGCACCGGGGAGCAGCTTATTCTCTGTGGGGGGAAAACGAAATAAAGGGGTAAAAGAAAAAGAAAAAAAAAAAAAAAGAAGAAGAAGAAGAAGAAGAAGAAATAAGGGAGGAAAAAAAAAAAGTAGAAAGGGGGGAGGGAAAGAAGAAAGAGAGAAAGAAAGAAAACCTCGGATCTCAACACGAAGGACACGTCCCGAGAGATCCGAGGGACAGAAACTGCTGTCTACCAGCTGGGGGTGGAAAGAACACTCGGAGGTGGAATTGCACTTTCTGGCTTTTTTTCTTTTTTTCCCCTCAGTGGATTTAGCAATCCCCAGGACGCCGTTTGTCGCCCCGGCTCCAGAGGACCGCGGTGCGCCTTCAGCCCCTCTCGGCACCGGGCCGTTCCGTCGGGGCCGCTGGGCACCGAGCCCCGAAGTCACACTGCGTGGAGGGAAGGAAGGGGAAGGGGATGGTGGCGTAAGACGGATCGCCTCCTGCGTCGCCACCTGCTCGGCCCCTCTCCCCGGCCCGCTAGAGCACACCCGACCGGAGATCGGGGCCGGGCGGGGGTCAGCGGACGGCCCTCGTCGCACATTCCGGCACGCCGCCACAGCGTTGCAGGGAGGATGGTGCGGAGGGATGCAGCGCGGGTGGCTTGAGGAACACTGAACCTTTAATTGGGCAATAAATCAGGGAAAGGAACACGGGGCAGAGTGTGCAGGTGTCAAAACAGGGAAAGCCCGCCGGCAGCGCGGAGGGGCAGGGTCTCCGGGCCCCGGCCGGGTCGGGCTGGGAGGTGGCCGCCGGAGCTCCGCCGGGCGCGGGTGGGTGCTGGGAGAGCGTGGGGCCCCGGGCTGCATGCCCCCTGACGGGCTCTTCTCTCGCTTCCCTTCCTCTCGGTTGGGCTGACACAAAGGCCTCCGGGAGAGGCATGGCGGAGGGAAACCACCCTCGTTTCGGGCCCCTACGGTCACGGAGCCCCCTCCCTTCCTGTCTCCTTTCTCCTCTTTCCCCTACCTGGTACCTTCCCCCCAGCCACCCGCTCTTCGGCAGATGGGCCTTGCAAAGATTGCAAACTTAGTGCGGGAAAGGAGGGGGAGAAAATTAGACCCACCCTGTCAAAGCCCCTAATCAAACTGCTGGCGAAAGGGGATTCGCAGACAAAGGCGAACAATGGCAGTCTAGTTAGATCATTTTTCTGGACATTGTTTATGGTCTGGAAGGGATCAATCGTTTCAAAATGTTACCAGTAAAAATGATCCCGTGTGGAATGCAGCTAATCCTTTTAGGTTCCTGTCAACTGTTTCCACTCAAGGAACCCGATTTTTCAAATCAAAGGTGCAGAACTCAATTGCCGAGGGATTTATACCGCCGGGTCCGGGCTCCCCGCCCCCAGCTCCGCGCAGTGTCTCCGAACGGCCCCCGCGGATTCCGAGTTCTGTCTTCTCCGTCTGCAGCCCCCGACGAAGCTGACTCGGGGAGCGCAGCAGACCGCACCCTGGCCCAGATCGTGGGACCCTTCCCAAGCCCCGAGTGGTGAGGGAGAAGGGGCAGTCCTGGCCCCAACTTTATCCGCTGCGGGAGGCACAAGCTCCATTTCACAGCCCGCTTCGTTGCCGAAGTGGGCATGGCCCTGCACAGAGCCGACGGCGGTGAGCCCCAGTGGGGGCTTCGGGCTCGGCTCACATTCCTTATCCTGTATCATCCGGCATCAGCCCGCATCATGACTCATCGCAAACCCCTATACGTGTTCAGCTGAGTTTTGGCCCCCGTCCCACACCCTCGACGGCAGCCGGCTCTGGTCTCTGGCGGAAAGCCCAGAGCTGAGGCAGTGTGCCCGGCCGGGAGCGGGCTCGGGCCTTTCGCCGCACCCCGGCTCCCTCTCTCCCAGCGTGGCCACAGGGCTCTGCGCTCTGCCCTGAGCCGCGCTGCCCCGCAATCACAAGTGCAGCGGAGGCAGCTCCGGGTCGGGGCTGCGCAGCTCTTGTGGGAGCGCTGGGTTTGGCCGCCCGTGTGTTAGCAAGTTGTTGCGGACTTCCTCTGGGTGGGGAGGAGGCTGCAGGGGAAAGCGTCTGCTTAAAAGCAGGCAGAGCCGCGGCGCCTGTCCCGACTAGCGGCCGAGGTCTGTTGCGAGCGGCCAGGTGCATCCCCAAGAACCGCGTACGGGGCGCGGGAGGACCGAGGTCTCAGAACCCTCGGAAGAGCCCTCGCAAGGGGAGTCGTGCTAAAAGCGATATAAAGAGGGTAATTCCCAGAGAAGGGCGCCATAAGGCTCCACTCACACAGCCAGGAAGCAGCGGGAAAAGGTCTGCGCTCTGGGTTTACCGGCACCGCAGCTGCTGAGTGCCTGCCTAACAGGGAAAGGACACACACTCATGAGCACGAAGGAGGGCTTACGGACTTCCATCTGGCGGAGGGGAACTTGGCAGAACGCACTCAGCTGCCCCCGACGAGGCTTTGTGAAATCAGCATCAGGCTGGAAGGTGTATTATGAGTTACTTTTCATGGCCCTGTAATTTTTTATTTCGTCCACTTTCGGACAAGACAGTCACCTGCCCTCCGCTTCTCTCTTGCTTCTCGCGTAACTATTTTTCACCAATCGTTCATTTAGACGTGAACTATTGAGCCGAAGAGACCGCTTGGCTTCAGGCCCCCTACGAGAGGCCGACAGGTGGAATTCCACTGTAAACACGTACATTAGAAAACGATCAATTCTGCCCGGCGATTGCTGAATAAGCAGACGTGGCAGTGTTTATTTTAAGAACAGAAAACCTGAGGAAGACACCTCATTTATCTTGATTGTGTGTATTTAATGTCTTTGCTGCGTACAGGTGTGTGTGCGCGCTCCCGGGGGCAGCTGAGTGAGGTGCGAAGGGCCGTGCCCTCAGTGCTGCGTACTGCCCACGGCGCGGGCACCGGGAGCAGTCCCCGCATTTCTATGTATGCAGATGGTTCTCTGTTGCCCTACGGGAGAGAGATACCTCCGGACTGATTCTGGGTAGGGTTACCCCAGCTTCAGAGAACGAGTTATTGCGACAACCAAAATCCTTATTTATCCTTTTGCTCCCAACATGAATTGCATAATTTATCATGTAAATATGGGGCCCCGCAGACTTCTTCATGCCGTTTTGCTCCACCGGCGAAAGGGAAACTTAGAATCAATTCAACAAGTCTCTTGCGGTTTGCAGAAAGGGCTAGTTTAATTATTTTTGTTTGAAAAAATACATTTACTCTATGATTTTCCCAGTGACTTCAGTGGCATTATTTCTAAAATCGTATAGATCGAGCATTAAATAATTATCGATAACGCTTACAACGCAGTCTATAACTCGCTCTGCTTCCCGGGCATGCCGAGGCCCTGCTCCAACCCTTCTCCGCCCCTCCGCGTTGCGGGCCGCGGGTGAGCAGGGGCGGCGGCGGTCATCCGCTGCGCGCGGGATCGGAGCCATCCGCGGGGCCGCAGCAAGGTTCGCCGCGGGGCTACCCATCTCCCGGCGCCGGGCTTGGCCTCTCCTCAACTTTAGGTAGAAACCGGACCTCGGCGGAGAGTCGGGCCGGGCGGCTACTCTTCTATTCTGTGAAAGGAAAAAAAAAAAGCAAAACAAAACAAAAAGGAACAAGTGGTTTAGGGAGCAGGGGATGTGCTGCAGGTCTCCTCCTCCTCCCAAACCGACGGGCAGCCATCTGTGCAGATCGCAGCTCGTTAACAACGGGAGCGCCGTTTTTCCGCAAACACGGCCGCACGCCCGCGTGTGCGCACATGGGCAAGGGAAGCCCCGCGCGGCGTGGTCTCGGTGGGGTGGCGGAGGGGCGAGGATGTGCGGAGAAGGAAGGGAGAGGAGAGGTGAGTGGGGACGGCGGGAGTCCGACACCTACCTACCGGGAGCAGCACCACTGGGACGCGAGCGGCACTTCTCTGAGGCCCGGGGCAGTTGAGGAGCGGATCTGCTTTGGTTAGCAAGTTCCCGCGCAGGGAGCATTTGGCCATGATCATAATTTCCACGATTTCTGTCAAATACAATATTATCAGAGCCTACTGAAGTACTTACTGTGAGTAATGAAGGAAAGTATTACACACAGAGCAAAGACTCCGGGCCGTGCCAAGGGGCTATTAAACCAGAACTGCTTTCCAGCAGATCTCCCGCCCAGGCCTCCACCGCGGGGGCGGCCGTGCTCACTCCCCTTTGACACGGGCACCGCAGCGAAGGGAGCAGCCGAGAGCAGGTGAGGCCATCGCCGCCCCACCCCGTCCCCAGGCTCAGGGACAGTGCTGCTTGAATCCATTCTGCAAGGATGCGGAGTGAGCCAGAGTACCCCCCGCTGCCGACGGTGCCTCTCGCTGCGGCAGGAAAGTGACCGGGAGAAGCGTGCGGCCCAAAGGAGCTGCGGGTGGGGCGGCTTCGGGGCCGGGGTGCGGCGTGCAGACCCCCCCAGACTGGCCCGGCCCCCGCGCCCACAGCGGTGCCGTCGGAGCCGTCGCGGTGTCGGCCCCGGGGGGGGGGGGGGGGTCTCTGAGGGACGGGCGCAGCGTGCGGACGTGCAAAGTCATCAGATCCCAAACGGGGAAGGGCGGGGAAAAAGTATAGGGGATGTGGGAAGCGACCTAACGCAGTCCTGCTTGGGAGGAATGTTGTACAAGACGGCTGAGATGAAATAATTAAAGAAAAACTAATTAAAAATATATAAATCACCCAACAGAAACAAAGAAATATGTGGAAGGAAACGTTTCTGGATAGAGACACTGTGTGTGGCATAAAGCGCAATTGAATACATAAGGGCTTCATTAAATTCCCAATAGATAACATTTGGCTAAATCTATCCCTAGATTAAAACGCTGCATAATAGCACCATAAACCAAAAAGATTCTTTTTGTGTGGTCCTTCAGGAGGAACTGATTGAAACATTCGCCCCCATATAGAGCAATCCCCTCCCGATTCAGCCCCAGCAATTCGTCTCTCAGCCCCGTGGAGATATGATGAGAAAAGGAGACGAGTTAATGAGCCCATACTTTGTGGCTGGAAGGAGGAGGAGGCGACAGCGTCTTGTCTGTCCCACCGCCGCGTTTGCGAGGCCCGGCTGTGTCGGAGGAATGGCTCGGCCCCGGCCACTGCCCGGCTGCGGGGGCACCGAGGGACACTTCCACGGGAGTGGGTGGCTGCGGCACCTGCTGCGGCGAATCGGGGGGGAACCGCGTGGGAAGTCCCTTTCCCAGACCCCTTCCTCGGCGCTTGAAAAATAAATCTATAGCACCAACAGCAAATCCTCCTGCCGGCTACCGGCTGACTTCTAGATGGAGGGAGGCCCTGTCCACGCACGACGTAAAATACAGGAGGAACAGCTGGTGCAGTGGTCTCACTGCACAGACGTACCCGCGAACCCAGCTTGCCGGGCCATGCATCTCGCCTCTGCCTCCCGTCGCAGTCCGGAGCAGCCCGCGCCGGGCAGCGTCCCGCCGGGCATCCCATCGCTCCAAAGACTCTCCTCCCGGACTCCCCCTGCGTGGTTTTGCTGCAGTCCCGAAGGACACCCCGAGTGCGGGCCCAGCCGGGTCTGGGGGCGGCGAGCTGCCGGCTCCCTCGACAATAACCATCGATTTACCCCAAAGGGAACTGACGCGGCCCCTCCGGACTCTTCTCCCTTACGCTCTAAAAACTAAACGGGACCGTACGTAGCTCTCCTCCAAGGACCTGGGTCCCGCAGGGCGGCCTTGCGGCCGCACGCTACGAGCAGAACGGCGCGGATCTCGCGTCCGACCTTCCGCTCATTGACAACAGCGGCTTTCAGCCTGCGATGGCTACAAACAAAACAGGGAAGCACCGTTCTTCGATCCGCA
Source organism: Alectoris magna (assembly GCA_030625065.1). NCBI lineage: Eukaryota > Metazoa > Chordata > Aves > Galliformes > Phasianidae > Alectoris > Alectoris magna. The sequence goes on from CM060564.1 coordinate 52,065,744, forward strand.
AGAGTACTGAAAACTAAGGCGACGGGGCACTTCGAGTCGTAAATGCACGTAACCACGGCGGCTTTCTCTCCCCACAACAGACAACAATAAATAACTTTTTCCTTCTTTCTTTCTTTCTTTCTTTCTTTCTTTCTTTCTTTCTTTCTTTCTTTCTTTCTTTCTTTCTTTCTTTCTTTCTCTCTTTCTCTCTTTCTCTCTTTCTCTCTTTCTCTCTTTCTTTTTCTCTCTTTCTCTCTCTCTCTTTTTTTTTTTTAACTAGAAAATTTACACTATTCCCCCCCCCCCCCCCCTCCAAGCTACAAAACCGTTTTAAATACTGTTATTGAAAATCGCTGTCCCGATTCGACAGGCTGGCGGCCCAAGCCCACAGCACAACGCCACACGCTTGTCCTAAAACGCACCGTTCTTTCCTTTCTTTCTTTCTTTCTTTCTTTCTTTCTTTTTTTTTTTTCCACTCTGAAACCCCGAATACTGGGAGTAGACGTTTTGATTAAGAAGGAACTTCAGTCTGTGAAAGAGATATATCACGGCCGTGCTCAAACGCGAGACCGAAACCAACACAGCTCTCTACGCGGCTCGCTCTGAGCAACCCCTCTTCCCCGTCTCAGTGGCTCACTCATTCAATCAGCTCATCACTCAGCCCTGTCCCCGCGCTCGTTTTATATTATATGAATCGAAAAGTAGAAACACATGTCCGCATTATCGTCACAGAAATGTAAGAGGCTCTGACAAATCTCGGAAGCTCTGTGCGTGCCCCTCATTACTATTTTCCTTTGGGCCTCCCGGAGGCCCAGCCCCGATGCCGTTCTGCTTTAGAATTCACCCCGACGTGTAAAACAGTTTCGAACCGTCTTTTTGATCAGCGTTCCGCTTGGCGCTGTGCGGAGTGGGCTTCGCTCCCTGAGAGAGATCTGCTCCTATTTATTCCCTCTTTTGTCCCGGGTTTCTCTTACTGCATCCTTCCATTTATTTATTTCTCTCTCCCCTCCCCCCCCCCCCCCCCCCCCGTCCCCAGCTCTCTGCTGGGACCGACGGTGGGTCTGTGTGTGAAGATCGTACTTAGACCCTCTTCTCCGCGGTCAGACCCAGTTATAAGAAATATCAAACGAAAAATCATTTGACCGCTACGATATTTCCCCAGGAAAAACATCACGATGCCTCTGCACAGAGACAGGGAGAGACACGTCCCGGGGATGGGAGAAGTACTGCGGAGGAAAGGGCTTGAAGCAAATTGCCTGGCAGGGCTCCTTTGGTCTTTTGTTTTAGTTCTCCAATTATTATTATTGTTGTTATTATTATTATTATTTTGAAAATTAAAAATTTTATTTTGGAAAATGTGTAAAAATTTTACATTAAAATGGTACAATAATACTTGCCAGTAATTTTTAACAATATTCCTTGTAAAGAATACGCATAAAGTACAAAATAAAAACTCCGTAAGCCTATTATAATACAAAACACAGGTTAAAATAAGAAATGATAATCTTGATTTTCTTCTGTGTAAACATGTTAATCTTTTCTTTTCTTTTATAAAAGTACATGAGACAAGTGTACTAAAATGAAAAAGTATTGCTTTGCTGTCCTCCCTCAAGCCTTCTCTGTTCCTGTAAATCACTGTTTTTAAGCTCCTAGACCTGAGAATCTCTGAACTTTGACGGTTTAGAGACGTTATTTATTATTATTACTTTTTTCTTCTTCTTCTTTCTTTCTTTCTTTCTTTCTTTCTTTCTTTCTTTCTTTCTTTCTTTTTTTTTTTTTTTTAAGGAGTAACGAGTAACTTTCCAACAGTGTGACCGTCCGCCCGTGCAGCACACCGACCTGGCTGTGCATCGGACCGGTCCCGGGCAACCCGCCGGCCACAGAGAACGGCCTCATATATCCCCAACGCGCAAACCGCGCGCAAATCCCGCGCAAATCCCGCGCAAAGCCGCTCCTCCGTGCGTCCGCCGGGTATCCGAGCGGCGAAGAAAAAGAGCCCAGATCCTACCTTCGGAAAGACTCCGAACCCCTTAACAGTTAGAGATGCGGGCCGCCAGGCCGGGCGCGGCGGGCAGCGCGGCGGTGGGTGCCAGGCCGCTCCCCAGCGAGCGGGACAGCCCCGGCGCTGCTCCCGACTGCGAGGCGCAGCTGCTACCCGCACCGGGAGCTGGGCCGGCACCCAGGCCAGGGCCGGGCCCCCCCCCGATGATGCTTTCGATGGAGAATGGCGAGCGGGCCACCGCCGCGCCGCTGCCGGGCTTGGCGGCGTGCAGCGAGGCCGCCAGCGCCGGGCCCAGCGGGTGCGCGTAGCCGAAGGGCGTCCGTGCCAGCTCCGCCGCCGGCAGCAAGGGGCCCGGCGGCGCGGAGGCGGCGGCGGGGGGCAGCGCCGCGGCGGGGGCGCCGGCGGGGGCGGCGGGGGGCTGCCGGGGCGGCGGGGAGGGGTGGTGGAAGGCGAAGAGGGCGGAGTGGGGGTGGTAGGGCTGCAGCTGGAGGCCGTAGCCGCAGCCGTAGGGTCCGTAGGCGCAGGGTGGCTGCTGCGGGGGCTGGGGCGGGGGCTGCGGGAGGAAGGCGGCGGGGTCCACGGCTCGCAGCAGCAGCTCAGGGGCCGGGAGCTGCTGCCGCTTGAAGCGTTTTCGGCGGCGCAGGAAGCTCCCGTTGTCGAACATGTCGGCGGACTCGGGGTCCAGCGTCCAGTAGTTGCCCTTGCCCGGGTTGCCGGGCTCGCGGGGGATCTTCACGAAACAGTCGTTGAGGGAGAGGTTGTGGCGGATGCTGTTCTGCCAGGCGGGGAACTTCTCCCGGTAGTAGGGGAAGCGCCCGCTGATGAACTCGCAGATCTCGCTCAGCGTCAGCCGCTTCTTGGGGCTCTGCAGGATGGCCATGGTGATGAGAGCAATGTAGGAGTAGGGCGGCTTCACCAGGCTGTTCTTGCCGCCGCCGCCGCCGCCGCCGCCGCCCGCCCCGCCGCCGCCCGCCGCCGCCGCCTTCTGCGGGCCGCCCCGGGAGGGGGGCCGCGAGCCGCCGGGGCCGTCCCCGCCGCCCGCCCCGCCGCCGCCGCCACCGCCGCCGCCCGCGCGCACGGGCGACCGCGGCAGCAGGGCGTCGTCGTGAAGCTCGCCCGCATCCTCCTCTTCCTCCTCCTCCTCCTCCTCCTCGTCCTCGGCGTAGGAGCGGTGGCGGCGGCGGCGGCGGCGGCGTGGCTGCGGCTCCTCCTCGTCCTCCTCGTCGTCCTCCTCGCCCACCACATCGATGTCGGTCTCCTCAGCCAGCGCCGACGCCTCGGACATCTCCGAGCTCAGGGTCATGGCGAGGCGGCGGGACAGCGCATCGGCGGCTGGCGGCGCGGCGCGGCGGGCGGGCGGCCACTCTCCCCGCCGGGCCCCCGCGGCGCTCCGCCGAGAGCCGCCCCGCCGCCGCCGCGGGCAGGAGGGCCGGGCCCCAGCGCCGCCGCCGCAACGCTGCGAGAGCGCTGCTGCAGCCCGCTCGGAGGCGGCGGTGCCTTATGGTTTGGAGTATTTTTTGCTGCTTTTTCAAGATTTTTCTCTCGCGCTTTTTTTTTTTTCTTTTTTTTTTTTCTCTCTCTTTCCCCTCCCCCTTCTTTTTTTTTTCTTTTTTTTTTTTTCTTTTTTTTTTTTTTTGTCTTTTGCTTTTGTTTGGGGCTGGGGTTTGGGGGTGGGGGGCCGTGCCGCCGCGCCTGGGAGCCCGTTCCCTCTTCTTTCTCCTCACCTCAGCCCCCAGACATTAATGGATGCGGGGCAGAGGGAGCGCGCCTAGTCCTGGGAGGAGGAGACGGAGGGGAAGGAGGGAGGGAGGAAGAGAGAGGAGGGCGGGCGTAGGGGGCGGCTCGCCGGCCCATTAGGAGAGACGGTGCGGAGGCCGGGGCCGAGTCCCAAAGAGGGCGTCCTTCCTCCCCGCCTTATAGCGAGGGGGCCATCACATGGCTCTCAGCGTCAGTGCGCGGCGGTGCCGTGCCCTCCTCGGGGATTGCGGGAGGGGGAGGTGTCTGTCCTCAGTGAGGGAGGGGGGGATGTACAGGACGCGCTCCGAGAAAGAAAGGGAAAAAAAAGTGAGTCTGTCCCAGAGCGCTGAAGCATCTTTGTGAGAACAGTGCCGGCATCTCTGAATCCCACTGCGTTGCCCCTGCGACCACGTCCTGCTGCCTGCGGGAAGGAGGAACAGCGTCTTCTCTACGGGATTCTCTTTCCGGAAGACCCGCGTGGCCGGGCGGCCCCGAGTGGGGGCTGCGGGAGATCCCCACTGGCGGGGGACGGCCTCTGGGAAGGGGCTGCGCAGCAGTTCTGGGAGGGAAACGACCGAGAGTTGCTGCCCGGAGGGGTGCGGGGTTTCCTTCTAGGGAGGTACTCCATACCCGGCTGGGTGTGACGCTGGGAAGTGTGCTCCAGGTGACCCTGCTTGAGGCACTGGACTAAATGGGCTGGACTAAATGATCCCAAGTGATCCCTTCCGACCTCAACCATCCTGTGGTTCTGTGTGACGTATCTCAAAGCCCCCTAAAATGAAGTTTTCCACCCGAATCCCCCTCCCCAACCACTAAGCGAGAGAGGCAGTGAGCAAATAAACTTCAGATGAAGAGTTCTGTCCGTGGGATGGTTTCCGAAACTTCTGTCCCCACTGCTTCCTCCTCCAGAGTTTAATTCATTTAAGAATGAAGTCAAACATTTCTGGATGTCGACCTCTAGAAGAATCACTTCCAAAGAGCCACACTCATCTAATGGTTTATTTGTGAGGCTGTTGTTTTTATGGGCAGGGAAGCAGATCCCTCCATTATGGGAAACACTAACAGAGAATTAGTTATATCCCTTTCTCCTGCAGAGGAAAGCAATTCACCGGCCTCTAAAATGCTACCTCTACTTAGAGAGCAGGAGCAACCCGAAGAAAGTGACACAAAGGATTGCTCCCTAATTAAGTCCCTCGTCCCCAGTTTCAGGTGATAGACGATGCAAGGACAGCAGAAGAGCAGATGCCCTTTACGTTAGGACTCGCAAGGAAAAAAAGTCCCAGAAACACCTCGAAAATGCACAGCAGCCCCAGCTCCGCCGGAACGACCCACGGCTGAAATCCGGTTAGAGTCGAAGCAGCTCGAGACCATTCCGTGCTCCAAAAGAGATGGTCGGACGAGTGCTTGCGTCCTCACTTCTCACGTCTCACTTCCCCAACTACTCAGACGCACAATTTTCCTCCAGCGCGTTGTCTGCATATTGTTCTAATTCAAAGCTTAAAACCACCCTGTTTCAAACCCAGTTTCGTGGATTTACAGCGTAATCCTTTCTACAATTTCCGAATAATCCTATTTGCATTTTGTTCACTAGTAAGCAGGAGGCAGGAGAATTCCATCAGAAGTTTTAAAAGAGAAAGAGGAAAGAAAGTTAAAAAAAAAAAAAGAAGAAGAAGAAGAAGAAGAAGGAAAAGGACTTTCAAGTGTGGCGATGAAAAATTGACAAATATTTTTTCCCCTGTAAAAGCTGATAATACTGCTCGAGAATAGGAAGTGAAATGACTGTCTGAGTTAATTTTGAGGTCCCAGGACAAATTACTAGAAGGAATGCAGCCAGAAAACTTTTCTTCTCAGCGAGAAATTTCCTCTTGAAAATGGGTTAGCTTTTTTTTTTTTTTTTTTTTTTTTTTTTTCCCTTTTGTTCCCCCTTCTTCTTCTTTTTCTTTCCCTTATTCTTGCTCCTCTTCTGGTACTAGATGTGTTCAGTCCAGGTGGAAGGAAAGAAAGAAAGGAAAAGAAGAGAGGAAAACAGGGGAAAAAAAAGAGAGAGAGGAAGAGAGAAAGAGAAGAGGACAGAAAGGAAAGGAAAGGAAAGGAAAGGAAAGGAAAGGAAAGGAAAGGAAAGGAAAGGAAAGGAAAGGAAAGGAAAGGAAAGGAAAGGAAAGGAAAGGAAAGGAAAGGAAAGGAAAGGAAAGGAAAGGAAAAAGGCAAAGGGAAAGGAAAAGGAAAAAAGGAAAGGAAGAAAGGGTGAAAGAAAGAGAGAAAGAAAGAGAGAGAGAAAGAAAGAGAAAGAGAGAGAGGGAAGGAAGGAAGGAAGGAAGGAAGGAAGGAAGGAAGGAAGGAAGGAAGGAAGGAAGGAAGGAAGGAAGGAAGGAAGGAAGGAAGGAAGGAAGGAAGGAAGGAAGGAAGGAAGGAAAGAGGGAGGGAGGGAGGGAAGGAGGGAGGGAGGGAGGAGGAAAGTAGAAAAAGAAAGCAAGAAGGAAAGAAACCCCTGAAGGACCGCTGTGGCACCGACGCGGAGGAGGATGTCCGACCCTGCCCGCAATGTACCGCCAGGATAGTGACACAGGCATCTCCGGCCGCACCGATTCCCCACCGCACCCCGACCCAGCAGTGCCGGGAGAGCTCCGGCTTTTCCCGGACCGCTGCCCTCGGGGGGCTGGAGACCCGTCGCAGGCTGGGATAACGCTGTCAGCCCTCTCCCGTCTCCAGCAGGTGTCCGAGGAGCCGGCTGTCCGGAAGGCAGCAGGCTCAGCCCTCGGGTGGACGCTTGAGGTCTGGCAGTCCCCGCGTGTCCCTGTTAGCCACGGCTTCTCTTCGCCCTGCAGCTCCTCTCCCACTTGTTTCCCTCCCAGCCTGGCAGACGCTGTTTAAAACGGAAAGAACGGAGGGAAAGGAAGGTGAGGGGCGGCGGCACGTCGGGGCAAGACCGCAGAAACCATTCCCCACAACGTTTGTCCATGGGCTCATCCTTCCCCGTTACCGCGGGGCAGCCTGGCGGCTCCCCCTCCGCTCTGCCCCGCGGTGGGCAGTGCGCTCCGCGGGCGGGGGATGCCACCTACCGGCAGCGAGCGCCGGGTCCTGGCGGCTCAGCGGCGACGGGTATTGAGCTGGGGCAGGACGTACCGCCCGGGGACAGGGGCGAACATAAAGAACAGCAGGAGCTCGAGTGGACCCGACATCCCGTAAGGGAGCTTATAAACAAGAGGTAAATAGACTTTTTTTTTTTTTTTTTTTTTCCCCCACACTGATAAATAGTGATAGGACTAAACTAAAAGAGGAGAGATTTAGGTTAGACGTCAGGCAGAAATTTTTCACAGGGTGTATGGTGAGGCCCTGGCACAGGCTGCCCACAGAAGCTGTGGATGCCCCATCCCTGGAGGTGTCCAAGGCCAGGCTGGATGGGGCCCTGGGCAGCTTCAGCTGGTGGGGTGGCAGCCCTGCTCACGGCAGGGGGTTGGAAGGGTAAGGATCTTTAAGGTCCGTTCCATCTCAAGCCGTTCTGTGCTTCTCTGTTAATTTGGGAGAGCTGCCAGGAGATCAGCTCCCACAAAGGCTGAAGCTGCTCCGACCCCTGCACACCCTGAGCTCTGCCGCCAGTGGAGAGGGGCTGCGAAAGGGTGAGCCCGGCCGGGGCTGCCGTCAGTGATATCCTGCTGGTTGCGAATGAGGTAACATAAAACACAACTGAGACAACAGTAGCACAGAGCCAAGATACGAAATGCAGGCATGCAGGCAGGGTTACATTCATTGCTCAGTTTTTTTTTTTTTTATTAAAAGAAAAAAATATTTAAACACTTATTCTTTTTTTAAATTATCAAAGATAAGCAAAATAATCAATTTATATAATTAATATAAGTAAGAATTAATTAGAATTCACAGAATTCCTATGTGCATGGATATGAGAACCCACACATTTTATCAGGTTTTATTTCTCTGGCAATCTACAAAGGGAGTCTGGGTGACTCCCTTTGCCTGGACAGGGGACCTGCATCGACAGCTCCTGCAGAAGAAGCAAGGATGGAGCTCAACAGAGCCCCCCAGACATGGTCTGGGACACCACCATGCTGTGTGCTGGCTGGGGCACTCTGTTTTTTTTTGCAGCAATTCCCAGTCATGAAGCAGGATGGCAGAGCCCTCCTGAGCATCACATGGGCTATGTCAATCCCCGGGTGTTTGCTGAGTGTTTGGCTACATGCATGTGAGCCAGCACAGCCTGGACATAGTGAGGCTGACTCTGGCCTCCAGCTATTCCTGCTGGAGCTGAAGAGCCCACCCTGGCCCTGCTGCAACTTGCAACTCCAGCCCCAAATGCACTGCTATTTTGGCATATCCTTATACTTTTCCACACCCAGATATAAGTCCTTCCTGCAGAACCTCACTTTCCACTATTAAAATATAATTTTTTCCTGGAAAACAAGCAATCTGTATTGGCCCTGAGACAAAAACTGGAGTGCATACTGTGTTGCTTGCCTTAAGGAAAAAAAACATCCTCCACCAGTGATGCTGCAACAGGATGGTGCTGCCTGACAGGGACCATTGCAGATATAGCTGTGGTCTCCATTTCCCAGTGTCACAGAGACTAGCAGCATGGCCCCACTTTTGTTATCCCCCTCTTCCAGTGCTGGTTTAGAGCTGTGTAGTTCTGGGTGAAGGCAATGCTACCATTAGGAGATCTGCAGGTGCTGCAAATACAGGCCAGGTCTGTGTGGCCATGCGAAAAGGCAGTGCATCAGATCTGAACAACAAATGTTTAGGGAAGAATAAAGGCACAAGGAAAATGTGTAAAATTGTTCTGTAGCTGCCAGAAATCATTATTTCTTTTAAGACAAAGATAGCCCCAGAATTTAACAGCCTGTGATGGGTTTTCCACTGTGAATTTGTTCAGACAGTTTATAACATCATGTACATTTGTACCACTGAGCATGTTCTGTGGTGAAATGATTCCCAGCTTTAACCACACATAGTATGAAGCGTCTCCGTCAGTTTGCTTTAAGCCAGTTACCTGCTCATTTAAGCCAACACTCTCTTATTTTCTTACCAGAAGAGGCAGTGAACAACTATTTTCAGCCAACCTCTTCCCGCCATTCACGACTTCTTGTTACCACGTCTTGTTTGGTGGTCTCATTTTCGTTCTGAAGTGTTCTGTCTCAGAAGCACTGAATTAGTGCAGAAATAACTGCTCTGCTGATAACCTTGGCCATCCATCTCTCTACATCTTTTCTAGCTCAGCCCATTTGGCAGCTGTTCACAAGTGTCTGTAATTGCAAAGAGAACCATGTCTAAACAATCACTTAGAACAGCACAAGATGTCCAAATCTGCTTTTCCAATTTGCATTTGAATTTATTACTTAAAAATATTTTAAGCAAGAATCTATTCCTGATACTAGCAAAAGGATATTTGACGTTCAGAATGGAGCACCAGTAGATCTAGTTGATATAGCAGGGTACTTATTACAGAAACTAGTTACGTTTGCTTAGAATACATTTGATTTCACATCTCTGCTTGATACTGAAAACTTCTCTAGCATTCTCCCTGACATTCTTTTTAACATTGCCTCTGGATTATTTGTTGCAGGCAGGTAAGTTAAATGAGAGACTTCATAATTAATGGATCAGATATTTCAGGTATTTTCCATTTAATTCTGTAGTGATGCAAATAAGCCACGAAGGAGTACAAATCCATTCATGAAACTGGTGAGTACCGGCAGGTATGCTTTTCTTCCACTTACAAGTCCTTGGGGATTAGCAACACTGCAGTAAAAGATGGAGGAGATCGATTTTCCATCTAAAATTAAGGGGGTGGTGGGCTCCTGCCAGGGCTGAAGCAGAATTAACAGCTTGCTGCTGTGGAGGGAGGACAGTCCTTGTTCCCTGCCCGCCTCTGGCCACCTGCGCCCATCACTTACCTCCCGCTGAGCACTGAGCTGACCCCAGAGGCCGGACAGCCAAAGGCAAAACCCAGAATGAATCACACCCACACAGCTGCCAAGGCATTAGCATGCTGAGCACGTCCACGGCGGCATGTTGAGAGCTGCACGTCTGAAAGCGGGGCAGATTTAGTCCTGATTCACCCCGGGCTAAGTGTGCCATCCTTAGGAGAGACAGTGCTGTGTTGGGGTTATTTTGTAAGAACTTTTCTGATGTGTAACCTGTTGTGTTACTGAGGGCCAAAGCTCTTCTGTGGCTTAAATGAATGAATTCCCTCGAATTCTGCATACAGGATGCCTACAGGATCCATCTGTTCAATCCTCTGTCACCTGTGCATAAACATTAGGTACTATTTATTCCACATACAGCCAGTGAGGAATACAGCAAATTCTGGCTGTTCTCTATGCTCCAGCAAGACAAAACCTTTTCTAGGCAAGCCATTGCTAGTCTGTTTAACACCAACTGTAAGCATGCAGTAATGCTCTTCCTAGACAATGAAGTCTGTTATGGATTTCTCCATACAAATCAATAGCACTTGATACAGCGTAGTAGTATCTGAGATGGAAACAGCGCTGTACCTAAGTTCAGACCTCCTGGGCTCCCTGTTCAGTGTTCATACCTCTACAAAACTTGTGAGCTCCTCATTTGTGAATGATATCAGGGCTTTTGGAGGTGGTTTATTTTCAATTCATCTCTCTTGTAATACCGTTGACATGCCATGTACTTTGGCTTTCCTGAGTGCTGAGCAGAGCACTCTTTTGAACAAACACATTCTAAAGAGACATGGAATGTCAGATGGATTCCCTTTATTGTTGGAAAATACACTTAATATGTGCTCTTTGTGTTCACTGGCAATCAGGACAAATATTACTTCATTTCAGCCTTATTACTTATGGTTATGATGTGAGATTAATTTCTAGAATATGATACTAAATTAACACCTCTTCTCAGTATACCCTGTTATAACTTACACGGCACTGGCCACATCTTCCAGGACAGCTTTCCCTCTGGCACTATGACAGGAGCTCTCACCATTCTTTTGCCTTTCATCTTGCACATAAATCAGGAGACAATTTTCAGGACCAACCACTTAACTTCCTTTTTCCATTCCTATGCTTCTGTGCAGCTAGGGAACATTTATTTAGTATTTTGATACTCTTCGATGATTTTGAGATCCTAAGTTTCAACCCTTCTTGAGAATTCATAACGTGCTCCCCTAGCTCATGCTTTGTTTCAGTACTATTGGTTTTGGATCTGTTTCGCCCTCTACAGAAGTTGTTCAAGTACAAGTAAATCCAGGCTTAAGTTTATGTTTCTCATTAGGCAATTACACAAACAGGAATGGAGAAAACAAGCCAATGCTATTTTAGCTTTCTAAAATACTTTTTCTCTGATGTAAACTTTATTTTCTGATGGTCTGCTGTTTGCTCCAGGAAATGTAACCAAATCTAACAGAATTTCTCAAATTCAGTTCTTGAACTGCTTCAGTTGATTCCTGATATGACTCAGTGATGTGGTTTTAGGCATAATTTGTCCTCCAAATCTCTCATAGGGGACCGTGAGATCATACCCCCAGCCCAGTTAATCCTAGGCTGACAGCTGGGGCTGCACTTTCTGCAGCTTCTATCTTGGAACAATCTTACTGTGATCCATTTTCACTTCAGTATGTCAGCCTATTAAAACATTCTGCATGTTTGTAATCATCAGCTGGCCTGGTAATTCCGAAATCCTTATATATTGATGGTTGGCTGTGATAAATCTGAGATGAAATATTTTTTGCTTTTACTTCCAATCTTCCTGCAGTCCTGCAGTAACTTTTTTTTTCCCTATTTTTTTTTTCTATCTGGGCTGCATTCCTTTTTGCTGCAGGTTCACTGTCAATGTCATCTTGCAATCAGTTTATAACCTTTCTTTTTCTTGTCAGAATGAACTCTGTCCTCCTCAAATTTCTTCCAGTTCCCACTCCTCCTGAGTTCAGTTTCTTCCTTTCCTTCTGAATTAGCTAGAGGGTTTGCTTGTTCAGATCCAGCAATACGGCCTTTCTCTCATTCTTCTCCTAGAAAACTGTTTCGCTCTTCCAATTCCATAGATAAGCTACAGTGAATTTCTGTATTCCCTCCCCACAGCTGTCTCACTGTCCGCTAATTTTCAGAAGTGATAGAAGCTTTATAGGAGGTACTGGTTACACGCCAGCAGCACCTTCCGAACAGCACAGCTTTGTGACCCCTTACCACCACTAGATGGAGTCGACGTGGGTTCTTCCTTCAGTCTCATTAGGGCACGGTCGTCCAACCCCCGGTTTGCCTGGGCTGCAGTAAGAGGAATTGTCCAGGGTGGCATACAAAATATATGATATAGTGAATGCTTATAAGTAACTAAACTTCTTTTTTAATATATATGTATATTTAATTAAAACATAACGAAGAGGGCAGCAAAACCATATGACCAATGGGATATTTGACCGTGTTTTTGTCAAACTATGTATCAGGGCTGGCCCAATGGAAGTAGTTGCAATTCTCTGTGAGTTCTCAAGGTATTTGTCTGAGAGTTTTGATGAAATTTTATTTTCTGTACTCCATCCTTGAAAACAGTTGTTCACAAATGTATGTACTGCCAAAAAGTGATGACATGAATAAGGCATCATTGTGAAGTGAGGGATGTTTCTCTTTGCTAAGACAATGCTTATAAAAGTCTGATATAGAGACGTGACCAATTTTTTGAGTTGCTGATTGCAACTCCATACATTCCACTTGACAATTCTCAGGTAATACATTTATGTCAGCTGAAATATAAAAAATAAAATAAAATAAAATTTTTCAATCATGAAAGCAATTATTAAATCCCTTTACCAAACAAAAAGCATGACTGCATATGTTTCACTGTCACAGAACTGTGTTTACCCAGTGTATCACAGGGCATATCATTGTTTGCCATAACCTGAGTTAGCACTGCACTGTGTCCTCCCATGTCCCAGTTTCAGCCCAGACAGTGCCGACTGCACGCTGAAGTTCAGTTGCTGCTGAGTGATGAGGGCTGGGCCACTTAGTAGGGCAGAGCTGCCAGCGTGATGGTGCAGGGCAGGGAAGAGCTGCAGGATGGGCTGGGCTGTGCCTCATTCAGCATGTGGGATGTGTGTTGGGCATACCTGCCGTAGTTACAGAAGTAAGAAGTTTACTCTTTGACAGCAAAAAAAGTCTTCTGTGCTGGGCAACTTGCTTCCAAATCAACACCCAGCTCTAAAACAGCAAGGAGAGAGCATCAGAGCAAATTAAGTCTGCATACACACTTGGAGTCTGGGACATGGACTCACAGTGGGAATTACTAACATGGAAGCCTTAGCATTACAGAACACAGACGGATATATTTAATACAGTCTGAAAGAAACAAGAACAAAGGGAAGAGTTTACTGAGGATATTCCAGAGCATAACTGATATAAGAGACATTAAAACACAAAAGAGGTGGTGAACTCAGTGCTGGGTGCAGGCCTGCAGAGCAGCAGGCTCCCCTTGCTCTGTCCAGGTAGTGGGAAGCATGGGAATTGTCCTCAGGGCCAGATGAACATACCTGATGGGCCTCACCCCAAAGGGACCACAGCAAGTCCAGAGAGAAGTGTGGACAGCTGAAATAAAGACATGGTCATAGGAGATAAACATACATAAACAGGACTGAAAGTACAACATCTAAACATTTTCAAAGAATCATAGAAATGTTTCACTTGGAAGAGACCTTTAAAGGTCATTAAGTTCAACTTCCCTGCACTGAACAGGGACACCTACAGATAAATCAGGTTGCTCAGAGCCACTTCCAGTCTTACCTAGAACGCTACAGGGACAGGGCATCTACCACCTCTCTGGGCAGTATGCTTCAGTGCTTCACTACCCTTACTGTAAAAAACCTTTTCATTATATCCAGCCTTAGTCTCGCCTCTTTTAGTTTAAGACTATTTCCCCTTTTTCCCCTATTTCCCCTATCTATTTCCTATTTTATTTATATTTATTTATTTTATTTATATTTTTTTAATTTACTATTTCCCTATTTCCCCAATCATGACAGATCCTGCTAAAGGGTCTGTTCCCTTCCTTCTTACAGTCCTCCTTTAGATACTGACAAGGTTGCTCTAGGTTCACCTTGGAGCCTTTTCTTCCAAAAGTGATTGGTTCCACTCCCTGGATCACTTCTGTGACCCTCCTCTGGATGCACTCCAACAAGTCCAGGTCTCTCCTGTTCTGAGGACTCCACATCTGAGCACCACTCCAGGTGAGGCCTCACCAGTACAGAGCAGAGGGGCAGGATCACCTTCCTCGCCCTGCTGGCCACGCTTCTTTTGATGCAGCCCAGGACATAGTTGGCTTTCTGGCTGTGATGGCACATTGCTGGCCCATCTCCAGCTTCCCATCCACCAGCACCTTTAAGTCCTTTTTATCAGGGCTGTGCACCAATCCTTACATCCCTCAGTTCTTATGGGTAGTAGAGGTTGCCATGACCCAGGAGCAAGACCTTGCATTTGGCTTTGTGAAACCTCAATAGGTCAGTCCTCCAGGGCCCACTACATGAGCTTGTCTAGGTCTGCCTGGACAGCATCCTGTCTCTCAGGTGTGCCAGGCGCATCCCACGGCTTGGTGTCATTAGCAAACTTGCTGAGGGTGCACTCAATCCCTCTGTCGATGTGACCGATGAAAGTGTTTGTCTGCATCAGTCCCAGTACAGACCCCTGGGGGATACCACTTGTCACTCATCTCCAATCTCTGGGTACAATCTTGCAATCACTTCTTTGTCTATCGAACAGTCCACCCATCAAATCCATACATTTCCAATGCGGAGAGAAGGATATTACGGAGGACCGTATCAATGGCCTTACTGAAGTCCAGACAGATGATATCAGTGGCTCTTCCCTTGTCTGTTGGTGCAGTTACAACATCACAGAAGATCACTAAGCTGTTCAGGCTGCCCCCGGTGAAGTCACGCTAACTAACCAATACCACTTCCACGCTAGCTAACGAACCCCCGCCCCGCCCCTCCCCCTCTCAGCCCCCCCCCCTCCCAACCTGCCCCTCCCCCTCCCAGCCCCGCCACTCGTTAGGGCGCCCCTTGTCGGACCGACGGAAGCGACAGGAGCGCATGCGCAGTGTGGCGCGGTGTGCCTCCCTTCCGGCCGCCATCTCGTTCCCCGCCGCGTGCTGTGCCCGGATCCGCGCCCCTCCTGCTCCGATCCCGATCCTCTCCGACAGCGCTACGCCCGCCCTGGGAAGGTAATGGAAGGTGGCCGGGAGCCGCGCAGGCGGCTGCTCTCTGGCTGCGGGTAGCGGGCGGTTGGCTGAAGGCAGGGAGACCGGGTGGGCGGGCGAGATAACCCCTCTCCCCGGCACGGCGGCGGAGCCTGCGGTGAGCGGTCCGAGCCCGCTTCACCGTACTCTCGTTGCTTCCGCAGATGAAAGAAACTATCATGAACCAGGAGAAACTGGCCAAGCTCCAAGCCCAAGTGCGCATCGGCGGCAAGGTGGGTGCCGCGCCCGGGCCCGCGCTGGGGGGGCAGGGCAGGGCACGGCCGGGACTGGCACAGCCCTGCTGCTGCTGCAGGGAACGCGGCCCTGCGGGAGGGGAATGCTAATTGCTCAACACAGCTCACAGCGGCGGTTTCCACAAGGCTTTGTTTGGCGTTTGCAGAGACTGGGGCAGTCTGAAATCGGGGTGAAATGGGAATCTGCGGGCTGAGTGGCTCTGCGTATGCGTTGTGTGGGTTACTGGGGAGCTGCTGTGTTGTTAATTGCGTGTCCATTGCTGAAGCGTGTGTATGCTGCTTGCAGAGGTATTCGGCATTGGTGGCTGAAGAGCGTATGTTCGGTTTGCAGCTCTTTCACGTCTGTGGTCTGCTGGTCCCTCAGAAACATTGTGTGGAGCTTGGGATATGCTGATGGTATTGTCACTCGTTGTTCAGACTGGTTCTGTGAAATAATTTGAAGGTGTGAGCTTGACTTTTGTTGTGTGACTGGGGCTGGTTACTAGAACTCTTCACAACAAAAGCTGCAGTGTGAGTGGAGGTGGCTGATAACTGTGGGTGCTGAGGAGGCGTAGGGGAAAGTAATTCTTCTTGTTAGAAAAGGCTGTGCGTTGCCTTTGCTGGCAGACTTTCACCACACTGCACAGCTGTAGACCTCCAAAATCACTGAAACATACCGCGATCCCTTATATGAAACTTACAGTTTTTGTTTATGGCATCAGTGTGTCTGAATGTCATCATTTATTCCAAACTGTTTTAGAGGCCTGGTAGGTGAATGTGCAGTTTAAGTGTAGTAAATTGAGGGTTCCTGTACCCATTCTTCTTTAATATACGTTTGGTAGAGGTACGTGAACAACGTGTCTTGGCACGATTGTGTCGGAACTTGCTTACTGAGGACCTGTAATCTTTAGGAACTTAATTCTGTGGAGAGTAAAGCAGCTGCTTTTAATTTAAATGATCAGATTGTATGAAGTTTGGTATCTGTACTTAATGCACATAAAAGTATACGAAGAGCATGTTCCTGCATAGCCTTTCCTTCAAGGCATAATGTTTTAAGATTGACTGAAATGTCTTTTGTCCAGAGAAATGTAATACAGGCCTTAGTGTATCTCAGTTAATGGGTAGTTAAGGTAGTAAAATGAAACCATTTCTCGCATTGCTTTTTGTGCCAGACTGACAGGAGCAGGGAATGAAGGTCAGGCTTTCTAGACTAATGACCAAACTTGAGCTGTTTTCTTCAAAGCTGTATTTTCACATCAATTTGTCTATTGTAGTCTTTTACTGTTTGTAATTGGATTATGTTAGAGGTATTAGCATCAGCCAGTTTTCTGACTTTTGCCATTTCGTTCAAAAATCATTGCAGGAATTTGTTTATACAGCCATGCTGTAACACATTTTCTTCTTGGGTTAGTATGAAAAGGGATTGCAATTTCACACACTCCTAGTGATTTTGTGTCAGGTCTTACGGAAGCCTTATGGTGGTGCAAGGAAGTATAAACTGATGCGTCCTTTCTCATAGGCATAGGTATCTTCATATAGACTTTTCCATGGAAGTAATTGTCCCATATTACAGCTCTGTGTTTGTAGGGATCTAAACCCTTCTTTTGCTTTCTGAACTGAGGTAGTCTGAAATACTGTGTGAAAATATGTATTTTTAAGTGTATCTGTAAATAATTTGACAAAACGAATGTGTTCTTTAATACACCATTAGGCCCTATCAGATGAAGGTGTTCCTTCGGAATAAATCGATTTTGGGATGTTCTCCTTTATTAATGATACAGATAACTGTGGTTTCTGACTTACTTATCAAATTTGTCTACAACTTAAGAATAGTGAACTAAAAAAGAATTCATAAGCTTTAAAAATTACTGAAGGCTGTGCTCAGTCTTCAGTATTACACTAAAGATTACAAAGATAAGTATGCAGTTTTTCTTTCTTAAGTGGGGATACTGCAAAATCCCCAGTCAGATCCCGGAGTTATGGAGTACAGTTTTTCTGGTGAATTGCTTTCTAAAACCTTGCGTTTCTCACAAGCTTTCAAAGGTTTCCTTATCACAAGGGGACGATTGCAGCAATGCAGTTGGAAGAGTGTGCACTGTAACTCAGGAATTGAACTCTGTGTATTAATTTGATTTATACATGGCAAGAATAGTTATATGAATTAGGATTAGAGTTTGTGAAGAACTGTTTAAATATTCATCTGTGATTTTTTTTTTGCTTTGCAAAGGGTACTGCCCGCAGAAAGAAGAAGGTTGTCCATAGAACAGCCACAGCAGATGATAAGAAACTTCAGTTCTCTTTAAAGAAACTTGGAGTCAACAATATTTCTGGCATTGAAGAGGTAACAATTTCAAAGGAGGGAGTACTCTTCCATATAGAAATTGCAAAATATATTAACATTAAAATTCTGGCAAATGACATTTTGAACTTGTCTGTAAATCAGTAAGTCTTCACTGAGTTTTAGGAACTACAGCTGGTTTCCTGTTAAATAAAAAAAAATTGTGGTAAACTGCTTGAATTATATATTATCTTACAGGTAATATGTTTACCAACCAAGGAACAGTCATTCACTTCAATAACCCTAAAGTTCAGGCATCTCTGGCTGCCAACACTTTCACTATCACTGCCATGCTGAAACAAAGCAGCTGACTGAAATGCTTCCTAGTATCTTAAATCAGCTTGGAGCTGACAGTCTGACCAGCCTGAGGAGATTGGCGGAAGCATTACCCAAGCAACGTAAGTTGAAACTTGAATGCATTTGATGCTGGCAGCTAACATGGGCTTATTTGTATAGCTGCAGTGAGGTTCAGTGCACTCCGTCTGCAGGCGTATTATGGCATGAAGAAATAGAGCTCTGAGGTCCTATTTAGAGATCAATTCCAGCAAAGAGTGTAAGCAAAATAAAGCAGAGTTGTAGCTGGTCTAGGACTAGGGTGCTAGGGTGTTGTAGCCAGGCTTGATCTTATGGTGGTTTACTTCTGTGTATGGCTACCATATTTTCACATACATAGTTCTTTAAAGCCAGATGGATCATTGGAAGAGTTAGGATTTAAACAGACAAACTTCAGGTGTTTATTTTGGCAAACTGAATGGAAACATAAAATGGGAGTATTGGGTGGAGAGACTCAGGTACAGATATCTTGCTACTGCTTTGCACCTTCATGGATGTGGGTGAGGATACTTCTTTTTGCATGGGCTTTTTGGTTGGTATGGGGAAATTACACACTACTTGAAGAAAGGATGTTCTAATTCCTGTGTGTATAGGAGGATGGAGGACTGGTATGAGCATTAAGTTACATATACCAACTTCCTTCTCCATCTTTAAATTAGTAAAACAGGCTAAGCACTTGTTCTTCCTGAAACTGCATAGTAGAGGAGGGACTTCAGTATGTGGAATTTGAAAAAGGTTTGAAAATGTTTACGTTTGGAAGTTTGAAAATTGTTAGGGAAGGACAAGCTTGTTTACTCTGAGAACGTTCTCATTTTCTGCTTGTATGGTCTTCCTGTTTCTCAGACAAGAATGTTAATTCCATTGCTTACAAAGTACAGAACATGGTAAAGAGAGGAAATGAAGAAAGCTTATGATGTGTGCGGTTTCAGGCAGTAGTGAACTTGTGTTTCTTTCTGTGCTTTTTCTGCAAGGAAAAAGAGGTTGTCTTTGCATTCATCATGTCAATTTCCAGTCAAAAATTCTGCTATGACTAGTCTCTGGAAGAAGTAAACTGCTTATTTCCCTGTGGAGCTCAATTTCCTCCATCCTAATGTAATTTTTATGTCTTCTGTCTGATAGTGGTAGGGCTTAGAGGAAGGCAAGCTTGAAGCTTGAGTCTTCTAATGAGATGGATTTATTCTGGATAAGCTAAACTGCAGTTTTAATACTAGAGAAGCCTGTTTTAAAGTGCTTGCTTTGCATGACTTGTTAAATGGTTGTTTCTACTTTGGGTGAATGCCGAAGTAGTTCAGTTGCACAAAACTAGGTTTTTGGTATTGTCTGCAGGTTTGGAAACCTGACATCAAAGAGTGAAGTGTCTGCAATGACTGCATTTGCAGGTGTTGAAGTAAATTCAGTCTGTTCTCAAAGCTCAGTGGATATGAAGACAGTTTAGGAGAAAATAATACAGTTTTGCATTTAAAATGTCGTATTCAGCACTTGAGATGCTCTCAAGCTGTATCAGCTTTCTGCTGTTAGAAACAAAAGAATTAGCATTGACCTTTGTCACAAGCTATTTCTGACCAAATTTCAAGTCCTCATCAGCTTCTGTAGATATAAGTGTAAAGTGATTTCAGGTGTCTGTTGTAAACATGTCTTTTTCTTCATGCTTTTCTTGAAATCAGAAGGATTAATTAGAATAAATGGAGGTATTAAAGTTTTGAGCAGCTTAACCTAGGTAGTACAGCCAAGAATAGCAGTAAAAGTAGTGCACAAGCACCTAGGGACCGTAGGTACCTACTCTTAGCATTATCACAGAATGTAGGGGTTGGAAGAGACCACTGGAGTTCACTTAGTCCAACCCCCTGCTGAAGAAGGTTCCCTACAGTAGGTTGCACGGGAAAGTATCTGGACAGGTATTGAATATCTCCAGAGGAGTCTCTGCAACCTCTGGGTAGCATGTTCCAGTACAACTGCAGTTCAGCTATGCTTGCCGATCTGTGGAAATGAGCATGGTTAAATCACAGTAGCTCTGGCAAATATAATAGAGGTTAAGTCTGAATCAGAAGAGATGTGGACAAGAACACGTTGTTACCTTGACCTATTAGGTGTAAAATTGTGCATCTGGTTCAATATACATCTGAATTCTTCAGGGAACAGCAGTATCTTCTAAGGTCTCTAATTGTCTGCTCAGTGTTCCACAGGTGTGCTGTATTTTTTTTTCTTGAATGTTGAGGGTTATAAGGGTTCAGATGTGTATCTGTTTTTTTTCCTTGTAAGTTAATGATGTTTTGAAAAAGATGAACTTTGAGACCCACAGATTACTCTGTAAACAAAGGTGCTTTCAAGAGAAATTGGCAGAATATGACTATCATGCAAAGCACTCAATACCTAGGTACAAGGTATTGACTAGTAAACTTAATATAGTATGCAGGCAATGGGAACTGCTTGTCTAATTTTAGATTTTTTTAATTTGGTAGGAAAGTTTTGCAGAAGTGCTGCAGCTTAGCTTAGACTTACAGATAATGCTTGCAAAAAAAACAACAACAACACACAAATTGATCAGGGTACCTGTGGTGAGCTGAAATAATGATTTTGAACTTCTTGCTTTTGCAGCTGTGGATGGAAAAGCACCGCTTGCTACTGGTGAAGATGATGATGATGAAGTTCCAGGTAAGAACAAACATGAAACCTGAGAAAAGAGGAATTGAATTTTGCTTAGAGATGGCATATGTCGCATAACACTTGGCCAAGGACAGTGAGAGACCTTGTCCTAGACTGGTCATTGACTGTTGCACAATTGCTGCAGGCAGATTATTTCATTGTTTTCAGATGCCATGCTAGACTAATTGAATAATTGGTTTGAAATAGCTGTTACTCTTACACAGGACAAAAATGCTATGGCTAGGATCACTGTTTAATCCTTAGTAAAAGAGCTGGGAAGAAACTGCCTTTTCAGTATCACTTTGCTTAGTTTGGTTATAGGAATGCTGAATGATGTTAGAATTCTGCTTTATAATGAACCACCTAAAACTTAATTCTTTAAACAAGGAAGGTGAATTTTGGAAGCTCTTGCATGTTATTGTCTGTGTTTTGTAAGGCTGCTTTTAAAATCTCTCAAGCACTGGATATGAAGTAGAGCTTAGTGCTTCAGCGGAGCTCATTCTTATCTCCTTCAGTTTGTGATTAAGACATGAAAACTTTGTGTAGATGTGTGGTATGTGGGTACTGCAACAAGGGCTCTGAAAATGCCAGCTTAGTGGCACTGAACTGTGAAAGCTGCTCAAATAACTGCAGTGTTCTCAGATTTGGTTAGGCTCAGTAGCCCTCTGATACAAGATAGATTGTCTGGACAGAATGGTGTAAGCAATGTCAGCCTGCCTTCTGGCTCTGCAGTGGGTAGGGGCTCTGTGGCAAATGGCAGTCACTATTAGACCAGCAACCACTAGTGAGCTGAGGCTGACTGAGTGGAAAGTACAGCTCCAGAATACAAAACCAACCATACCCTGAGGTGCATCAGACCCAGGACTTCCAGCCATGCAAGGGAAGGGATTATCCCAATCCGGTGTGGTCTCACCTCAAGCTCTGCGTGCAGTTTGGGTGCCACAACATAAGAAAGACATAAGACGTAACACAGTACATCCAAAGGACTATGAAAATGGTGAAGGGTCTAAAGGGCAAGATGTATGAGGAGCTGCTGAGGTCCCTGGGTTTGTTCAGCCCAGAGCAGCTGTGGGGAGGTCTCACGGCAGCTGCAGCTCTTCATGAGGGAAGCACAGGGGCAGACCTGATCTCTGTTCTTGGATCTCATCTACTGTGACAGTAACAGGACCCAAGGGAACGGCATGGAGCTGTGTCAGGGGAGGCAGGTTGGACATTAGGAAAGATTTCTTCACCATAGGGTTGTGGGCATGGAACAGGCTGCCCAGGGCAGTGGTCCAGCCCCAAGTGCTGTAGTTCAAGGAGCATTTGGGACAGTGCTCTCAGACATCATAGGATTTGAATGTTGAGTAGTGCTGTGTGGAGGCAGGAGTTGGACTCGATGGTCTTTGTGGGTCCTGGGATAGTATATGATTCTATGGTAAACTTTAAGAAA